>JAJNNQ010000031.1:34280000-34880000 GCA_027886175.1 Phylloscopus collybita
CCTGCCACGGGACTTATGCCTGTTAAAATTCCATACAAATGAGGATAAATCCCAGATGGAATCTACCACCAGTTGGAAGTTTGTCTGCCCTTGTAGTTCCAAAGGCCTTTTACAAACTGACATCCGGAACGTGCGGTGGAGACTTTGGTTTCCCATGGAAATGGGCCACCGTTTGTGTCTAATGCTATGTGCCTGCCAATGGGCCTCTGCCTAGTAAAATTCCATACAAATGAGGATATCTCCCAGATGGAGTCTACCACCACTTGAAAGTTTTTCTACCATTGTAATGCGAATGGCCTCCTACAAACTGACATCAGGAATCTGGAGAGGACGCTTTGTTTTCCCATGGAAAAGGGGCACCCTTGGTGTTTAATGCTGTCTCCTTGCCACTGGGTTTATGCCTACCGAAATTCCATACAAATGAGGATATCTCCCAGATGGAGTCTACCACCACTTGAAAGTTTTTCTACCATTGTAATGCGAATGGCCTCCTACAAACTGACATCAGGAATCTGGAGAGGACGCTTTGTTTTCCCATGGAAAAGGGGCACCCTTGGTTTTTAATGCTGTCTCCTTGCCACTGGGTTTATGCCTACCGAAATTACATACAAATGAGGATATCTCCCAGATGGAATCTACCACCAGATGGAAGTTTCTTTGACCTTTAGTTCCAAAGGCCTCCTACAAACTGACATCAGGAACATGGGGTGGAGACTTTGTTTTCCCATGGAAGAGGGCCACTGTTCCTGTCTAATGCTGTCTGCCTGCCACTGGGGTTATGACTACTGAAATTACATAGAAATGTGGATATCTCCCAGATGCAATATGGCACCAGTTGGAAGTTTGTCTACTCTTGTAGTGCCAAAGGCCTCCTACAAACTGACATCAGGAACCTAGGGTGGAGACTTTGGTTTTGCATGGAAATGGGCCACCGTTCGTGTCTAATGCTGTCTGTCGGCCACTAGTTTTCTCCCTACTGAAATTCCACCAAAATTCCATACAAATGAGGATATCTCCCAGATGGAATCTAGCAACAGATGGAAGTTTCTCTGACCCTGTAGTTCTAAAGGCCTCCTAAAAACTGACATCAGGAACATGGGGTGGAGACTTTGTTTTCCCATGGAAAAGGGCCACCCTTTGTGTCTAATGCTGTCTGCCTGCCACTGGGCTTATGTGTACTAAAATTCCACTAAAATTCCATACAAATGAGGACATCTCCAAGCTGCAATCTACCGCCAGATGGAAGATTGTCTACCCTTGTGGTGCCAAAGGCCTCCTGCAAACTGACATCAGGGGGCTGGGGTGCAGACGTTGCTTTCCCATGGAAAAGGGCCTGTTTCATGTCCAATGCTGTCCTCTTGCCACTGGGCTTATGAGTACTAAAATTTCATACAAATGAGGATATCTCCCAGATGGAATCTCTCACCAGTTGGAAATTTGTCTGCCCTTGTAGTTCCAAAGGCCTTCTACAAACTGACATCCGGAATGTGGGGTGGAGACTTTGGTTTCTCATGGAAAAGGGCCACTATTCGTGTCTAATGCTGTCTGTCTGACACTGGGCTTATGCCTAGTAAAATTCCATACAAATGAGGATATCTCCCAGGTGCAATCCACCACCAGATGGAAGTTTGTAGACCCTTGTAGTGCCAAAAGGCCTTCTGCAAACTGACATAAGGAACGTAGGGTGTATAATTTGGTTTCCCATGGAAATGGGCCACTGATCATGTCTAATGGTGTCTGCCTACCACTGGGCTTATGCCTGCTAAAATTGCATACAAATGAGGATATCTCCCAGATGGAATCGACCACCAGATGGAAGTTTCTCTGCCCATGTAGTTCCAAAGGCCTCCTACAAACTGACATCAGGAACGTGGGGTGGAGACTTTGGTTTCCCATGGAAAAGGGCCACCGTTCGTGTCTAATGCAGTCTGTCGCACACTGGGCTTATGCCTCTTAAAATTCCATAGAAATGAGGATATCTCCCAGGTGCAATCCACCACCAGATGGAAGTTTCTCTTCCTTTGTAGTGCCAAATGCCTCCTACGAACTAACATCAGGAACATGAGGTGGAGACTTTGGTTTCGCATGGAAAAGGACCACACTTTGTGTGTAATTCTCTCTGCCTGCCGCTGGGCTTCTGCCTGCTGAAATTCCATACAAATGTGGATATCTCCCTGATGCAATCAATCACCAGACGGAAGTTTGTCTGCCCTTGTAGTGCCAAAAGCCTCCTACAAGTGACATCAGGAACCTGGGATGGAGACTTAGTTTTCCCATGGAAAAGGGCCACCGTTCGTGTCTAATGCTGTCTTCCTGCCAGTGGGATTATGAGTTCTGATATTCCATATAACTGAGGATATCTCCCAGGTCCAACCTACCACAAGGTGGAAGTTTCTCTGCCCTTGTAGTGCCAAAGGCCTTCTACAAAGTGACATCTGGAATGTGAGGTGGAGACTTTGGTTTTCCATGGGATAGGGCCTCAGTTAGTGTCTAATGCTGTCTGCCTGTCCCTGGGCTTATTCCTGCTAAAATTCCATACAAATGAGGATATCTCCCATATGGAATATACCACCAGTTGGAAGTTTATCTGCCCTTTTAGTTCCAAAGGCCTCCTAAAAACTGACATCAGGAACGTGGGGTGAAGACTTTGGTTTTCCATGGAAAAGGGCCACCGTTCCTCTCTAATGCTGTCTGCCTGCCACTGGGCTTATGGCTGCTAAAATTACATACAAATGCGGATATCTCCCAGATGCAACCGACCACCAATTGGAATGTTGTCTGGCCTTGTAGTGCCAATGGCCTCCTACAAACTGACTTTCCGGAACGTGAGGTGGAGACTTTGGTTTCCCATGGAAAAGGGCCACAGTTCGTGTCTAATGATGTGTGCCTGCCACTAGGCTTCTGCCTATTAAAATTCCACTAAAATTCCATACAAATGAGGGTTTCTCCCAGGTGCAATCTGCCACCAGATAGAAGTTTGTCTGCCCCTGTAGAGCCAAAGGCTTCCTACGAATTGAGATCACGAACCTGGGGCGGAGACTTTGGTTTCCCATGGAAAAGGGCCACCCTTAGTGTCTAATGCTGTCTGCCTGCCATTGGGCTTATGGCTACTAAAATTACATACAAATGAGGATATCAACCCGATGCAATATGCCACCAGTTGGAAGTTTGTCTCCTCTTGTAATGCCAGAGGCCTCCTAGAAAATGACATCAGGAACCTGGGGTGGAGACTTTGGTTTCCCATGGAAATGGGCCACTATTTATGTCTAATTCTGTCTGCCTGCCACTGGGATTCTGCCTAATAAATTCAACTAAAATTCCATACAAATGAGAATATCTCCCAGGTGCAATCTAACACCAGATTAAAGTTTCTCTGCCCTTGTGTTTCCAAAGGCCTCCTACAAACTGCCATCAGGAACGTGGGGTGGAGACTTTGGTTTCCCATGGAAATGGGCCACCGTTCCTGTCTAATGCTCTCTGCCTGGCGCTGAGGTTATGACTCCTGAAGTTCCATACAAATGAGGATATCTCCCAGGTGCAATTTACCACCAGGTGGAAGTTTGTCTGCCCTCGTAGTGCCAAAGGCCTCCAAAAAACTGACATCAGGAACGTGGGGTGAAGACTTTGGTTTCCCATGGAAAAGGTCCACCGTTCGTTTCTAATGCTGTCTGCCTGGCTTTCAGATTATGAGTGCTGAAGTTCCATACAAATGAGGATATCTCCCAGGTGCAATCTACCACCAGATGGATGTTTGTCTGCCCTTGTAGTGCCAAAGGCCTCCTAAAAACTGACATCAGGAACGTGGGGTGAAGACTTTGGTTTCCCATGGAAAAGGGCCACCGTTTTTGTCTAATACTATGTGCCTGCCACTGGGCTTATGCCTAGTAAAATTCCATACAAATCAGGATATTTCCCAGATGGAATCTACCACCACTTGAAAGTTTGTCTGCCCTTGTAATGCCAACGGCCTCCTACAAACTGACATCAGGAATCTGGAGAGGACGCTTTGGTTTCCCATGGAATAGGGCCACCCTTTGTGTTTAATGCTGTCTCTTTGCCACTGACTTATGACTACTGAAATTACATACAAATGAGGATATCTCCCAGATGTAATATGCCAACAGATGGAAGTTTGTCTGCTCTTGCAGTGCCAAAGGTCTCGTTCAAAGTGATATCTGGAACCTGGCCTGGAACTTTGGTTTCCTATGGAAAAGGCCCACCGTTCGGGTTTAATGCTGTCGGTCTGCAACTGGGCTTCTGAGTACTAAAATTCCACTAAAATTCCATACAAATGAGGACTTCTCCAAGGTGCAATCTACCACCAGTTGGAAGTTTGTCTGCCCTTGTAGTGCCAAAGGCCTCCTAAAAACTGACATCAGGAACGTGAGGTGGAGACTTTGGTTTCCCAAGGAAATTGGCCACAGTTCGTGTCTAATGCTGTCTGCCTGCCACTGGGCTTATGGCTACTGAAATTACATAAAAATGAGGATATCTCCTAGATTCAATATGCCACCAGATGGAAGTTTGTCTGCTCTTGTAGTGCCAAAGGCCTCCTAGAAACGGACATCAGGAACGTGGAGTGGACACTTTGGTTTCCCATGGAAATGGGGCACCGTTTGTGCCTAATGCTCTGTGCTTTCCACTGGGCTTATGCCTAGTAAAATTCCATACAAATGGGATATCTCCCAGATGGAATTTACCATCAGATGGAAGTTTGTCTGCCCTTGTAGTGGCAAAGGCCTCCTACAAACTGACATCAGAAACCAGGGGTGGAGATTTTCGTTTCCCATTGAAAAGGGCCACCGTTCGTGTCTAATGGTGTCTGCCTGCCACTGGGGTTATGCCTGCTGAAATTCCTCACAAATGAGGATATCTCCCTGATGGAATCTACCACCAGTTGGAAGTATGTTTGCCCTTATAGTGCCAAACTCCTCGTATAAACTGAAATGAGGAATGTGGGGTGGAAACTTTGGTTTCCCAAGGAAATTGGCCATAGTTCGTGTCTAATGCTGTCTGTTTGCCACTGGGCTTCTGCCTGCTGAAATTCCAAAGATATTGGGAAATCTCTCCGATGCAATCAACCACCTGACGGAAGTTTATCTGCCCCTGTAGTGCCAAAGGCCTCCTAAAAACTGACATTAGGAATCTGGAGTGGAGACATTGGTTTCCCATGGAAATGGGCCAGCGTTCCTGTCTAATGCTGTCTGCCTGGCACTGTGGTTATGGCTGCTGAAATTCTATACAAATGAGGATATCTCCCAGGTGCAATCTACCACCAGGTGGAAGTATGTCTGCACTTGTAGTGCCAAAGGCCTCCTAGAAACAGACATCAGGAACGTGGGGTGGAGACTTTGGTTTCCCATGGAAATGGGCCACCGTTAGTGTTTAATGCGGTCTACTTGCCACTGGCCTTCTGCCTACTTTAATTCCACTAAAATTCCATACAAAGGAGGATATCTCCAAGATGCAATATGCCACCAGTTGGAAGTTTGTCTGTTCTTGTAGTGCAAAATGCCTCCTAAAAACAATCATCAGGAACCAGGCGTGGAGACTTTGGTTTCCCATGGAAAAGGACCTCCGTTCGTATCTAATGCTGCCTGCCTGGCATTGTGGTTATGAGTCCTGAAGTTCCATAAAAATGAGGATATCTCCCAGGTGCAATCTACCACCAGGTGGATGTTCATCTGCCCTTATAGTGCTAAACACCTCCTAAAAACTGACATCAGGAACGTGGGTTGGAGACTTTGGTTTCCCATGGAAAAGGGGCACCTTTTGTGTCTAATGCTATGTGCCTGCCACTTCGCTTATGCCGGGTAAAATTCCATACAAATGCGGATATCTCCCAGGTGGAATTTACCATCAGATGGAAGTTTGTCTGCCCTTGTAGTAGCAAAGGCCTCCTAAAAATCTGACATCAGGAACCAGGGGTGGAGATTTTTTTTTCCCATTGAAAAGGGCCAGCGTTCGTGTCTAATGCTCTCTGCCTGCCAATGATCTTCTGCCTGCTGAAATTCCAAAGATAGTTGGAAATCTCTCCGATGCAATCAACCACCTGACGGAAGTTTATCTGCCCCTGTAGTGCCAAAGGCCTCCTAAAAACTGACATCCGGAACCTGGATTGGAGACTTTGGTTTCCCATGGAAATGGGCCAGCGTTCCTGTCTAATGCTGTCTGCCTGGCACTGTGGTGATGACTGCTGAAGTTCCATACAAATGAGGATATCTCCCAGGTGCAATCTACCACCAGGTGGAAGTTTGTCTGCCCTTGTAGTGCCAACGGCCTCCTAGAAACGGACATCAGGAACGTGGGGTGGAGACTTTGGTTTCCCATGGAAATGGGCCACCGTTCGTGTCTAATGCTGTCTGCCTGCCACTTGGTTTCTTCCTATTAATATTCCACTAAAATTCCATAGAAATAAGGATATATCCCAGGTGCAATCTACAACCAGATGGAAGATTCTCTGCCCTTGTTGTACCAAAGCCCTCCTAAAAAACTGACATCAGGAACCATGGGTGGAGACTTTGATTTCCCATGGAAAAGGACCAGGGTTCATGTCTAATGCTGTCTGCCTGCCAATGAGCTTCTGCCTTCTGAAATTCCAAAAAAATTTGGAAATCTCTCCAATGTAATCAACCACCTGACGGAAGTTTATCTGCCCCTGTAGTGCCAAAGGCCTCCTACAAATTTACATGAGGAGCCTGGAGTGGAGACTTTGGTTTCCCATGGAAAAGGGCCAGCGTTCGTGTCTAATGCTGTCTGCCCGCCACAGGTTTGTGGCTACTGAAATTACATACAAATGAGGATATCTCCCAGATTCAATATGCCACCAGTTGGAAGTTTGTCTGCTCTTGTAGTGCAAAAGGCCTCCTATAACTGACATCAGGAACCTGGCCTGGAGACGTTGTTTTCCTCTGGAAAAGGGCCACTATTCATGTCTAATTCTGTCTGCCTGCCGCTGGGATTCTGCGTACTAAAATTGCTCTAAAATTCTATACAAATGAGAATATCTCGCAGGTGCAATCTACCACCAGGTGGAAGTTTGTCCGCCCTTGTAGTGCCAAAGGCCTCCTAGAAACGGACATCAGGAACGCGGGGTGGAGACTTTGGTTTCCCATACAAATGGGCCACCGTTTGTGTCTAATGCTGTCTTCCTGCCACTGGGCTTCTTCCTACTAAAATTCCACTAAAATTCCATAGAAATGAGGATATCTCCCAGGTGCAATCTACAACCAGATGGAAGTTTCTCTGCCCTTATATTGGAAAAAGCCTCCTACAAAGTGACATCAGCAACGTGGGGTGGAGATTTTGTTTCCCATAAAAAAGGGCCATCGTTCGTGTCTAATGCTCTCTGCCTGCCACTGGCGTTATGCCTGCTGAAATTCCTCACAAATGAGGATATCTCCCAGATGGAATCTCCCACCACTTGGAAGTTTGTCTGCCCTTTTAGTGCCAAAGTCCTCCTAAAAACTGGCATCAGGAACATGGGGTGGAGACTTTGGTTTCCCAAGGCAATGGGCTACCGTTCTTGTCTAATGCTGTTTGCCTTCCAATGGGCTTCTGCCTGCTGAAATCCAAAAAACATTTTGAAATCTCTCCAATGCAATCAACCACCTGACGGAAGTTTGTCTGCCCTTGAAGTGCCAAAGGCCTCCTAAAAACTGACATCAGGAACCTGGAGTGGAGACTTTGGTTTCCCATGGAAATGGGCCACTATTCATGTCTAATTCCTTCTGCCTCCCGCTGGGATTCCGCCTACTAAAATTCCACTAAAATTCCATACAAATGAGAATAACTCCCAGGTGCAATCTAACACCAGATGGAAGTTTCTCTGCCCTTGTGTTTCCAAAGGCCTCCTACAAACTGCCATCAGGAACCTAGGGTGGAGACTTTGGTTTGCCATGAAAAAATGACCACTATTCCTGTCTAATGCTGTGTGCCTGACACTGTGGTTATGACTGCTGAAGTTCCATACAAATGAGGATATCTCCCAGGTGCAATCTACCACCAGGTGGAAGTTTGTCTGCTCTCGTAGTGCCAAAGGCCTCCTAAAAAATGACATCAGGAACGTGGGGTGGAGAGTTTGTTTTCCCATGGATATGGGCCACCGTTTGTGTCTAATGCTGTCTGCCTGCCACTGGGCTTATGCCTAGTAAAATCCCATACAAATGAGGATATCTCAGAGACGGAGTCTACCACCAGTTGAAAATTTGTCTGCCCTTGTAATGCCAAGGGCCTCCTATAAACTGACATCAGGAATCTGGAGAGGACGCTTTGGTTTCCCATGGAAAAGGGCACCCTTGGTGTTTAATGCTGTCTCCTTGCCACTGGGCTTATGACTACTGAAATTACATACAAATGAGGATATCTCCCAGATGCAATATGCCACCAGATGGAAGTTTGTCTGCCCTTGCAGTGCCAAAGGCCTCCTACAAACTGACATTCGGAACCTCACATGGAGACTTTGGTTTCCTATGGAAATGGCCCACCTTTCATGTTTAATGCTGTCTGTCTGCAACTGGGTTTCTGAGTACTAAAATACCACAAAAATTCCATACAAATGAGGACATCTCCGAGGTGCAATCTACAGCCAGATGGAAGTTTGTCTGCCCTTGTAGTGCCAAAGGCCTCCTACAAACTGACATCAGGAACCTGGAGTGGAGACTTTGGTTTCCCATAGAAATGGGACAGCGTTCGTGTCTAATGATGTCTGCCTGCCTGTGAGCATATGCCTACTAAAATTCCCTACAAATGAGGATATCTCCCAAATGCAATTGCCCACCAGATGGAAGTTTATCTGCCCTTTTAATGCCAAAGGCCTCCTACAAACTGACATCAGGAGCCTGGGGTGGAGACTTTGTTTTCCCATGGAAAAGGGCCACGGTTCGTGTCTAATGCTGTCTGCCTGGCACTGGGCTTCTACCTGCTGAAATTACATACAAATGAGGATATCTCCCCGATGCAATCAACCACCTGACGGAAGTTTGTCTGTCTTTGTACTGCCAAAGGCCTCCTTAAACCTGACATCGGGAACGTGGTGTGGAGGCTTTTGTTTCCCATGGAAAAGGACTACCGTTCGTGTCTAATGCTGTCCGCCTGGCACTGTGGTTATGACTGCTGAAGTTCCATACAAATGAGGATATCTCCCAGATGAAATATGCCACCAGAAGGAAGTTATTCTACTCTTTTCTGCACGCTGCAAACACAAAACAGAAGCACCTACACGGCGAGAGGAGACGGCCTGACACCTGCTGCACTCAGTACAGCTCTGGGCTGCTGCCAGGAAAGGTATTTCAAGGAACTAGCCACGGTGACTCTGCGCTGTGCTGGGACAGTTTCTACAAGGTGACCAGAAGCTGTTCGCCAGCACCCGCTTGCAGCGACCGAGTTCGGCTTTCCACGTTCTTCCCCGGCTCTCTTTCGCTTCTCCGCACAAGCTGCGGCTGTACCGAAGACGCCGCTGGCTGTGGTTCCGCGAAGCGCTGCTTTCTCGGCAAAACGCAGCTTCTCGTTCTTGACAGCTCTGCTATGCAGAAGCACAGGAAAGCCGGCAGAGCTGCTCCTCTAGCTGCTCTACGCAGAGGCAACTGTATTCAGCTAGACAGTGATCCTGTTGTGGAAAAGGCAGGAAAGTGGCTGCAAAAGCGTTTTGGCTTGCTGGAAGCAGCAGCAAGCACGCGGGCTTCTCTGCACGCTGCAAACACAAAACAGAAGCACCTACACGGCGAGAGGAGACTGCCTGTCACCTGCTGCACTCAGTACAGCCCTGGGCTGCTGCCAGGAAAGGTATTTCAAGGAACTAGCCACGGGGACGCTGCACTGTGCTGGGACAGTTTCTACAAGGTGACCAGAAGCTGTTCGCCAGCACCCCCGTGCAGCGACCGAGTTCGGCTTTCCACGTTCTTCCCCGGCTCTCTTTCGCTTCTCCGCACAAGCTGCGGCTGTACCGAAGACTCCGCTGGCTGTGGTTCCGCGAAGCGCTGCTTTCTCGGCAAAACGCAGTTCTCGTTCTTGACAGCTCTGCTATGCAGAAGCACAGGAAAGCCGGCAGAGCTGCTCCTCTAGCTGCTCTACGCAGAGGCAACTGTAAATCAGCTAGACAGTGATCTTGTTGTGGAAAAGGCAGGAAAGTGGCTGCAAAAGCGTTTTGGCTTGCTGGAAGCAGCAGCAAGAACGCGGGCTTCTCTGTACGCTGCAAACACAAAACAGAAGCACCTACACGGCGAGAGGAGACTGCCTGACACCTGCTGCACTCAGTACAGCTCTGGGCTGCTGCCAGGAAAGGTATTTCAAGGAACTAGCCACGGGGACGCTGCACTGTGCTGGGACAGTTTCTACAAGGTGACCAGAAGCTGTTCACCAGCACCCGCTTGCAGCGACCGAGTTCGGCTTTCCACGTTCTTCCCCGGCTCTCTTTCGCTTCTCCGCACAAGCTGCGGCTGTACCGAAGACGCCGCTGGCTGTGCTTCCGCGAAGCGCTGCTTTCTCGGCAAAACGCAGCTTCTCGTTCTTGACAGCTCTGCTATGCAGAAGCACAGGAAAGCCGGCAGAGCTGCTCCTCTAGCTGCTCTACGCAGAGGCAACTGTAAATCAGCTAGACAGTGATCTTGTTGTAGAAAAGGCAGGAAAGTGGCTGCAAAAGCGTTTTGGCTTGCTGGAAGCAGCAGCAAGCACGCGGGCTTCTCTGCACGCTGCAAACACAAAACAGAAGCACCTACACGGCGAGAGGAGACTGCCTGACACCTGCTGCACTCAGTACAGCTCTGGGCTGCTGCCAGGAAAGGTATTTCAAGGAACTAGCCACGGGGACTCTGCACTGTGCTGGGACAGTTTCTACAAGGTGACCAGAAGCTGTTCACCAGCACCCGCTTGCAGCGACCGAGTTCGGCTTTCCACGTTCTTCCCCGGCTCTCTTTCGCTTCTCCGCACAAGCTGCGGCTGTACCGAAGACGCCGCTGGCTGTGGTTCCGCGAAGCGCTGCTTTCTCGGCAAAACGCAGCTTCTCGTTCTTGACAGCTCTGCTATGCAGAAGCACAGGAAAGCCGGCAGAGCTGCTCCTCTAGCTGCTCTACGCAGAGGCAACTGTAAATCAGCTAGACAGTGATCCTGTTGTGGAAAAGGCAGGAAAGTGGCTGCAAAAGCGTTTTGGCTTGCTGGAAGCAGCAGCAAGCACGCGGGCTTCTCTGCACGCTGCAAACACAAAACAGAAGCACCTACACGGCGAGAGGAGACTGCCTGACACCTGCTGCACTCAGTACAGCTCTGGGCTGCTGCCAGGAAAGGTATTTCAAGGAACTAGCCACGGGGACTCTGCACTGTGCTGGGAGAGTTTCTACAAGGTGACCAGAAGCTGTTCGCCAGCACCCCCGTGCAGCGACCGAGTTCGGCTTTCCACGTTCTTCCCCGGCTCTCTTTCGCTTCTCCGCACAAGCTGCGGCTGTACCGAAGACGCCGCTGGCTGTGCTTCCGCGAAGCGCTGCTTTCTCGGCAAAACGCAGCTTCTCGTTCTTGACAGCTGTGCTATGCAGAAGCACAGGAAAGCCGGCAGAGCTGCTCCTCTAGCTGCTCTACGCAGAGGCAACTGTAAATCAGCTAGACAGTGATCCTGTTGTGGAAAAGGCAGGAAAGTGGCTGCAAAAGCGTTTTGGCTTGCTGGAAGCAGCAGCAAGCACGCGGGCTTCTCTGCACGCTGCAAACACAAAACAGAAGCACCTACACGGCGAGAGGAGACTGCCTGACACCTGCTGCACTCAGTACAGCTCTGGGCTGCTGCCAGGAAAGGTATTTCAAGGAACTAGCCACGGGGACTCTGCACTGTGCTGGGACAGTTTCTACAAGGTGACCAGAAGCTGTTCGCCAGCACCCGCTTGCAGCGACCGAGTTCGGCTTTCCACGTTCTTCCCCGGCTCTCTTTCGCTTCTCCGCACAAGCTGCAGCTGTACCGAAGACGCCGCTGGCTGTGCTTCCGCGAAGCGCTGCTTTCTCGGCAAAACGCAGCTTCTCGTTCTTGACAGCTCTGCTATGCAGAAGCACAGGAAAGCCGGCAGAGCTGCTCCTCTAGCTGCTCTACGCACAGGCAACTGTAAATCAGTTAGAGAGTGATCCTGTAGTGGAAAAGGCAGGAAAGTGGCTGCAAAAGCGTTTTGGCTTGCTGGAAGCAGCAGCAAGCACGCGGGCTTCTCTGCACGCTGCAAACACAAAACAGAAGCACCTACACGGCGAGAGGAGACTGCCTGACACCTGCTGCACTCAGTACAGCTCTGGGCTGCTGCCAGGAAAGGTATTTCAAGGAACTAGCCACGGTGACTCTGCGCTGTGCTGGGAGAGTTTCTACAAGGTGACCAGAAGCTGTTCGCCAGCACCCGCTTGCAGCGACCGAGTTCGGCTTTCCACGTTCTTCCCCGGCTCTCTTTCGCTTCTCCGCACAAGCTGCGGCTGTACCGAAGACGCCGCTGGCTGTGGTTCCGCGAAGCGCTGCTTTCTCGGCAAAACGCAGCTTCTCGTTCTTGACAGCTCTGCTATGCAGAAGCACAGGAAAGCCGGCAGAGCTGCTCCTCTAGCTGCTCTACGCAGAGGCAACTGTAAATCAGCTAGACAGTGATCCTGTTGTGGAAAAGGCAGGAAAGTGGCTGCAAAAGCGTTTTGGCTTGCTGGAAGCAGCAGCAAGCACGCGGGCTTCTCTGCACGCTGCAAACACAAAACAGAAGCACCTACACGGCGAGAGGAGACTGCCTGACACCTGCTGCACTCAGTACAGCTCTGGGCTGCTGCCAGGAAAGGTATTTCAAGGAACTAGCCACGGGGACGCTGCACTGTGCTGGGAGAGTTTCTACAAGGTGACCAGAAGCTGTTCACCAGCACCCCCGTGCAGCGACCGAGTTCGGCTTTCCACGTTCTTCCCCGGCTCTCTTTCGCTTCTCCGCACAAGCTGCGGCTGTACCGAAGACGCCGCTGGCTGTGGTTCCGCGAAGCGCTGCTTTCTCGGCAAAACGCAGCTTCTCGTTCTTGACAGCTCTGCTATGCAGAAGCACAGGAAAGCCGGCAGAGCTGCTCCTCTAGCTGCTCTACGCAGAGGCAACTGTAAATCAGCTAGACAGTGATCCTGTTGTGGAAAAGGCAGGAAAGTGGCTGCAAAAGCGTTTTGGCTTGCTGGAAGCAGCAGCAAGCACGCGGGCTTCTCTGCACGCTGCAAACACAAAACAGAAGCACCTACACGGCGAGAGGAGACTGCCTGACACCTGCTGCACTCAGTACAGCTCTGGGCTGCTGCCAGGAAAGGTATTTCAAGGAACTAGCCACGGGGACTCTGCACTGTGCTGGGAGAGTTTCTACAAGGTGACCAGAAGCTGTTCGCCAGCACCCCCGTGCAGCGACCGAGTTCGGCTTTCCACGTTCTTCCCCGGCTCTCTTTCGCTTCTCCGCACAAGCTGCGGCTGTACCGAAGACGCCGCTGGCTGTGGTTCCGCGAAGCGCTGCTTTCTCGGCAAAACTCAGCTTCTCGTTCTTGACAGCTCTGCTATGCAGAAGCACAGGAAAGCCGGCAGAGCTGCTCCTCTAGCTGCTCTACGCAGAGGCAACTGTAAATCAGCTAGACAGTGATCCTGTTGTGGAAAAGGCAGGAAAGTGGCTGCAAAAGCGTTTTGGCTTGCTGGAAGCAGCAGCAAGCACGCGGGCTTCTCTGCACGCTGCAAACACAAAACAGAAGCACCTACACGGCGAGAGGAGACTGCCTGACACCTGCTGCACTCAGTACAGCTCTGGGCTGCTGCCAGGAAAGGTATTTCAAGGAACTAGCCACGGGGACTCTGCACTGTGCTGGGAGAGTTTCTACAAGGTGACCAGAAGCTGTTCACCAGCACCCCCGTGCAGCGACCGAGTTCGGCTTTCCACGTTCTTCCCCGGCTCTCTTTCGCTTCTCCGCACAAGCTGCGGCTGTACCGAAGACGCCGCTGGCTGTGGTTCCGCGAAGCGCTGCTTTCTCGGCAAAACGCAGCTTCTCGTTCTTGACAGCTCTGCTATGCAGAAGCACAGGAAAGCCGGCAGAGCTGCTCCTCTAGCTGCTCTACGCAGAGGCAACTGTAAATCAGCTAGACAGTGATCCTGTTGTGGAAAAGGCAGGAAAGTGGCTGCAAAAGCGTTTTGGCTTGCTGGAAGCAGCAGCAAGCACGCGGGCTTCTCTGCACGCTGCAAACACAAAACAGAAGCACCTACACGGCGAGAGGATACTGCCTGACACCTGCTGCACTCAGTACAGCTCTGGGCTGCTGCCAGGAAAGGTATTTCAAGGAACTAGCCACGGGGACTCTGCGCTGTGCTGGGAGAGTTTCTACAAGGTGACCAGAAGCTGTTCGCCAGCACCCGCTTGCAGCGACCGAGTTCGGCTTTCCACGTTCTTCCCCGGCTCTCTTTCGCTTCTCCGCACAAGCTGCGGCTGTACCGAAGACGCCGCTGGCTGTGGTTCCGCGAAGCGCTGCTTTCTCGGCAAAACGCAGCTTCTCGTTCTTGACAGCTCTGCTATGCAGAAGCACAGGAAAGCCGGCAGAGCTGCTCCTCTAGCTGCTCTACGCAGAGGCAACTGTAAATCAGCTAGACAGTGATCCTGTTGTGGAAAAGGCAGGAAAGTGGCTGCAAAAGCGTTTTGGCTTGCTGGAAGCAGCAGCAAGCACGCGGGCTTCTCTGCACGCTGCAAACACAAAACAGAAGCACCTACACGGCGAGAGGAGACTGCCTGACACCTGCTGCACTCAGTACAGCTCTGGGCTGCTGCTGCCAGGAAAGGTATTTCAAGGAACTAGCCACGGGGACGCTGCACTGTGCTGGGAGAGTTTCTACAAGGTGACCAGAAGCTGTTCGCCAGCACCCCCGTGCAGCGACCGAGTTCGGCTTTCCACGTTCTTCCCCGGCTCTCTTTCGCTTCTCCGCACAAGCTGCGGCTGTACCGAAGACGCCGCTGGCTGTGGTTCCGCGAAGCGCTGCTTTCTCGGCAAAACGCAGCTTCTCGTTCTTGACAGCTCTGCTATGCAGAAGCACAGGAAAGCCGGCAGAGCTGCTCCTCTAGCTGCTCTACGCAGAGGCAACTGTAAATCAGCTAGACAGTGATCTTGTTGTAGAAAAGGCAGGAAAGTGGCTGCAAAAGCGTTTTGGCTTGCTGGAAGCAGCAGCAAGCACGCGGGCTTCTCTGCACGCTGCAAACACAAAACAGAAGCACCTACACGGCGAGAGGAGACTGCCTGACACCTGCTGCACTCAGTACAGCTCTGGGCTGCTGCCAGGAAAGGTATTTCAAGGAACTAGCCACGGGGACTCTGCACTGTGCTGGGACAGTTTCTACAAGGTGACCAGAAGCTGTTCACCAGCACCCGCTTGCAGCGACCGAGTTCGGCTTTCCACGTTCTTCCCCGGCTCTCTTTCGCTTCTCCGCACAAGCTGCGGCTGTACCGAAGACGCCGCTGGCTGTGGTTCCGCGAAGCGCTGCTTTCTCGGCAAAACGCAGCTTCTCGTTCTTGACAGCTGTGCTATGCAGAAGCACAGGAAAGCCGGCAGAGCTGCTCCTCTAGCTGCTCTACGCAGAGGCAACTGTAAATCAGCTAGACAGTGATCCTGTTGTGGAAAAGGCAGGAAAGTGGCTGCAAAAGCGTTTTGGCTTGCTGGAAGCAGCAGCAAGCACGCGGGCTTCTCTGCACGCTGCAAACACAAAACAGAAGCACCTACACGGCGAGAGGAGACTGCCTGACACCTGCTGCACTCAGTACAGCTCTGGGCTGCTGCCAGGAAAGGTATTTCAAGGAACTAGCCACGGGGACTCTGCACTGTGCTGAGACAGTTTCTACAAGGTGACCAGAAGCTGTTCACCAGCACCCGCTTGCAGCGACCGAGTTCGGCTTTCCACGTTCTTCCCCGGCTCTCTTTCGCTTCTCCGCACAAGCTGCGGCTGTACCGAAGACGCCGCTGGCTGTGGTTCCGCGAAGCGCTGCTTTCTCGGCAAAACGCAGCTTCTCGTTCTTGACAGCTGTGCTATGCAGAAGCACAGGAAAGCCGGCAGAGCTGCTCCTCTAGCTGCTCTACGCAGAGGCAACTGTAAATCAGCTAGACAGTGATCCTGTTGTGGAAAAGGCAGGAAAGTGGCTGCAAAAGCGTTTTGGCTTGCTGGAAGCAGCAGCAAGCACGCGGGCTTCTCTGCACGCTGCAAACACAAAACAGAAGCACCTACACGTCGAGAGGAGACGGCCTGACACCTGCTGCACTCAGTACAGCTCTGGGCTGCTGCCAGGAAAGGTATTTCAAGGAACTAGCCACGGGGACTCTGCGCTGTGCTGGGAGAGTTTCTACAAGGTGACCAGAAGCTGTTCGCCAGCACCCGCTTGCAGCGACCGAGTTCGGCTTTCCACGTTCTTCCCCGGCTCTCTTTCGCTTCTCCGCACAAGCTGCGGCTGTACCGAAGACGCCGCTGGCTGTGGTTCCGCGAAGCGCTGCTTTCTCGGCAAAACTCAGCTTCTCGTTCTTGACAGCTCTGCTATGCAGAAGCACAGGAAAGCCGGCAGAGCTGCTCCTCTAGCTGCTCTACGCAGAGGCAACTGTAAATCAGCTAGACAGTGATCCTGTTGTGGAAAAGGCAGGAAAGTGGCTGCAAAAGCGTTTTGGCTTGCTGGAAGCAGCAGCAAGCACGCGGGCTTCTCTGCACGCTGCAAACACAAAACAGAAGCACCTACACGGCGAGAGGAGACTGCCTGACACCTGCTGCACTCAGTACAGCTCTGGGCTGCTGCCAGGAAAGGTATTTCAAGGAACTAGCCACGGGGACTCTGCACTGTGCTGAGACAGTTTCTACAAGGTGACCAGAAGCTGTTCACCAGCACCCGCTTGCAGCGACCGAGTTCGGCTTTCCACGTTCTTCCCCGGCTCTCTTTCGCTTCTCCGCACAAGCTGCGGCTGTACCGAAGACGCCGCTGGCTGTGCTTCCGCGAAGCGCTGCTTTCTCGGCAAAACGCAGCTTCTCGTTCTTGACAGCTCTGCTATGCAGAAGCACAGGAAAGCCGGCAGAGCTGCTCCTCTAGCTGCTCTACGCAGAGGCAACTGTAAATCAGCTAGACAGTGATCCTGTTGTGGAAAGGGCAGGAAAGTGGCTGCAAAAGCGTTTTGGCTTGCTGGAAGCAGCAGCAAGCACGCGGGCTTCTCTGCACGCTGCAAACACAAAACAGAAGCACCTACACGGCGAGAGGAGACGGCCTGACACCTGCTGCACTCAGTACAGCTCTGGGCTGCTGCCAGGAAAGGTATTTCAAGGAACTAGCCACGGTGACTCTGCGCTGTGCTGGGAGAGTTTCTACAAGGTGACCAGAAGCTGTTCGCCAGCACCCGCTTGCAGCGACCGAGTTCGGCTTTCCACGTTCTTCCCCGGCTCTCTTTCGCTTCTCCGCACAAGCTGCGGCTGTACCGAAGACGCCGCTGGCTGTGGTTCCGCGAAGCGCTGCTTTCTCGGCAAAACTCAGCTTCTCGTTCTTGACAGCTCTGCTATGCAGAAGCACAGGAAAGCCGGCAGAGCTGCTCCTCTAGCTGCTCTACGCAGAGGCAACTGTAAATCAGCTAGACAGTGATCCTGTTGTGGAAAAGGCAGGAAAGTGGCTGCAAAAGCGTTTTGGCTTGCTGGAAGCAGCAGCAAGCACGCGGGCTTCTCTGCACGCTGCAAACACAAAACAGAAGCACCTACACGGCGAGAGGAGACTGCCTGACACCTGCTGCACTCAGTACAGCTCTGGGCTGCTGCCAGGAAAGGTATTTCAAGGAACTAGCCACGGGGACTCTGCACTGTGCTGAGACAGTTTCTACAAGGTGACCAGAAGCTGTTCACCAGCACCCGCTTGCAGCGACCGAGTTCGGCTTTCCACGTTCTTCCCCGGCTCTCTTTCGCTTCTCCGCACAAGCTGCGGCTGTACCGAAGACGCCGCTGGCTGTGCTTCCGCGAAGCGCTGCTTTCTCGGCAAAACGCAGCTTCTCGTTCTTGACAGCTCTGCTATGCAGAAGCACAGGAAAGCCGGCAGAGCTGCTCCTCTAGCTGCTCTACGCAGAGGCAACTGTAAATCAGCTAGACAGTGATCCTGTTGTGGAAAGGGCAGGAAAGTGGCTGCAAAAGCGTTTTGGCTTGCTGGAAGCAGCAGCAAGCACGCGGGCTTCTCTGCACGCTGCAAACACAAAACAGAAGCACCTACACGGCGAGAGGAGACGGCCTGACACCTGCTGCACTCAGTACAGCTCTGGGCTGCTGCCAGGAAAGGTATTTCAAGGAACTAGCCACGGTGACTCTGCGCTGTGCTGGGAGAGTTTCTACAAGGTGACCAGAAGCTGTTCGCCAGCACCCGCTTGCAGCGACCGAGTTCGGCTTTCCACGTTCTTCCCCGGCTCTCTTTCGCTTCTCCGCACAAGCTGCGGCTGTACCGAAGACGCCGCTGGCTGTGGTTCCGCGAAGCGCTGCTTTCTCGGCAAAACTCAGCTTCTCGTTCTTGACAGCTCTGCTATGCAGAAGCACAGGAAAGCCGGCAGAGCTGCTCCTCTAGCTGCTCTACGCAGAGGCAACTGTAAATCAGCTAGACAGTGATCCTGTTGTGGAAAAGGCAGGAAAGTGGCTGCAAAAGCGTTTTGGCTTGCTGGAAGCAGCAGCAAGCACGCGGGCTTCTCTGCACGCTGCAAACACAAAACAGAAGCACCTACACGGCGAGAGGAGACTGCCTGACACCTGCTGCACTCAGTACAGCTCTGGGCTGCTGCCAGGAAAGGTATTTCAAGGAACTAGCCACGGGGACGCTGCACTGTGCTGGGACAGTTTCTACAAGGTGACCAGAAGCTGTTCGCCAGCACCCCCGTGCAGCGACCGAGTTCGGCTTTCCACGTTCTTCCCCGGCTCTCTTTCGCTTCTCCGCACAAGCTGCGGCTGTACCGAAGACTCCGCTGGCTGTGGTTCCGCGAAGCGCTGCTTTCTCGGCAAAACGCAGCTTCTCGTTCTTGACAGCTCTGCTATGCAGAAGCACAGGAAAGCCGGCAGAGCTGCTCCTCTAGCTGCTCTACGCAGAGGCAACTGTAAATCAGCTAGACAGTGATCCTGTTGTGGAAAAGGCAGGAAAGTGGCTGCAAAAGCGTTTTGGCTTGCTGGAAGCAGCAGCAAGCACGCGGGCTTCTCTGCACGCTGCAAACACAAAACAGAAGCACCTACACGGCGAGAGGAGACTGCCTGACACCTGCTGCACTCAGTACAGCTCTGGGCTGCTGCCAGGAAAGGTATTTCAAGGAACTAGCCACGGGGACTCTGCACTGTGCTGGGAGAGTTTCTACAAGGTGACCAGAAGCTGTTCGCCAGCACCCGCTTGCAGCGACCGAGTTCGGCTTTCCACGTTCTTCCCCGGCTCTCTTTCGCTTCTCTGCACAAGCTGCGGCTGTACCGAAGACGCCGCTGGCTGTGCTTCCGCGAAGCGCTGCTTTCTCGGCAAAACGCAGCTTCTCGTTCTTGACAGCTCTGCTATGCAGAAGCACAGGAAAGCCGGCAGAGCTGCTCCTCTAGCTGCTCTACGCACAGGCAACTGTAAATCAGTTAGAGAGTGATCCTGTAGTGGAAAAGGCAGGAAAGTGGCTGCAAAAGCGTTTTGGCTTGCTGGAAGCAGCAGCAAGCACGCGGGCTTCTCTGCACGCTGCAAACACAAAACAGAAGCACCTACACGGCGAGAGGAGACTGCCTGACACCTGCTGCACTCAGTACAGCTCTGGGCTGCTGCCAGGAAAGGTATTTCAAGGAACTAGCCACGGTGACTCTGCGCTGTGCTGGGAGAGTTTCTACAAGGTGACCAGAAGCTGTTCGCCAGCACCCGCTTGCAGCGACCGAGTTCGGCTTTCCACGTTCTTCCCCGGCTCTCTTTCGCTTCTCCGCACAAGCTGCGGCTGTACCGAAGACGCCGCTGGCTGTGGTTCCGCGAAGCGCTGCTTTCTCGGCAAAACGCAGCTTCTCGTTCTTGACAGCTCTGCTATGCAGAAGCACAGGAAAGCCGGCAGAGCTGCTCCTCTAGCTGCTCTACGCAGAGGCAACTGTAAATCAGCTAGACAGTGATCCTGTTGTGGAAAAGGCAGGAAAGTGGCTGCAAAAGCGTTTTGGCTTGCTGGAAGCAGCAGCAAGCACGCGGGCTTCTCTGCACGCTGCAAACACAAAACAGAAGCACCTACACGGCGAGAGGAGACTGCCTGACACCTGCTGCACTCAGTACAGCTCTGGGCTGCTGCCAGGAAAGGTATTTCAAGGAACTAGCCACGGGGACTCTGCACTGTGCTGGGAGAGTTTCTACAAGGTGACCAGAAGCTGTTCACCAGCACCCCCGTGCAGCGACCGAGTTCGGCTTTCCACGTTCTTCCCCGGCTCTCTTTCGCTTCTCCGCACAAGCTGCGGCTGTACCGAAGACGCCGCTGGCTGTGGTTCCGCGAAGCGCTGCTTTCTCGGCAAAACGCAGCTTCTCGTTCTTGACAGCTCTGCTATGCAGAAGCACAGGAAAGCCGGCAGAGCTGCTCCTCTAGCTGCTCTACGCAGAGGCAACTGTAGATCAGCTAGACAGTGATCCTGTTGTGGAAAAGGCAGGAAAGTGGCTGCAAAAGCGTTTTGGCTTGCTGGAAGCAGCAGCAAGCACGCGGGCTTCTCTACACGCTGCAAACACAAAACAGAAGCACCTACACGGCGAGAGGAGACTGCCTGACACCTGCTGCACTCAGTACAGCTCTGGGCTGCTGCCAGGAAAGGTATTTCAAGGAACTAGCCACGGGGACTCTGCACTGTGCTGGGAGAGTTTCTACAAGGTGACCAGAAGCTGTTCACCAGCACCCCCGTGCAGCGACCGAGTTCGGCTTTCCACGTTCTTCCCCGGCTCTCTTTCGCTTCTCCGCACAAGCTGCGGCTGTACCGAAGACGCCGCTGGCTGTGCTTCCGCGAAGCGCTGCTTTCTCGGCAAAACGCAGCTTCTCGTTCTTGACAGCTCTGCTATGCAGAAGCACAGGAAAGCCGGCAGAGCTGCTCCTCTAGCTGCTCTACGCAGAGGCAACTGTAAATCAGCTAGACAGTGATCCTGTTGTGGAAAAGGCAGGAAAGTGGCTGCAAAAGCGTTTTGGCTTGCTGGAAGCAGCAGCAAGCACGCGGGCTTCTCTGCACGCTGCAAACACAAAACAGAAGCACCTACACGGCGAGAGGAGACTGCCTGACACCTGCTGCACTCAGTACAGCTCTGGGCTGCTGCCAGGAAAGGTATTTCAAGGAACTAGCCACGGGGACTCTGCACTGTGCTGGGAGAGTTTCTACAAGGTGACCAGAAGCTGTTCGCCAGCACCCCCGTGCAGCGACCGAGTTCGGCTTTCCACGTTCTTCCCCGGCTCTCTTTCGCTTCTCCGCACAAGCTGCGGCTGTACCGAAGACGCCGCTGGCTGTGCTTCCGCGAAGCGCTGCTTTCTCGGCAAAACGCAGCTTCTCGTTCTTGACAGCTCTGCTATGCAGAAGCACAGGAAAGCCGGCAGAGCTGCTCCTCTAGCTGCTCTACGCAGAGGCAACTGTAAATCAGCTAGACAGTGATCCTGTTGTGGAAAAGGCAGGAAAGTGGCTGCAAAAGCGTTTTGGCTTGCTGGAAGCAGCAGCAAGCACGCGGGCTTCTCTGCACGCTGCAAACACAAAACAGAAGCACCTACACGGCGAGAGGAGACTGCCTGACACCTGCTGCACTCAGTACAGCTCTGGGCTGCTGCTGCCAGGAAAGGTATTTCAAGGAACTAGCCACGGGGACGCTGCACTGTGCTGGGAGAGTTTCTACAAGGTGACCAGAAGCTGTTCGCCAGCACCCCCGTGCAGCGACCGAGTTCGGCTTTCCACGTTCTTCCCCGGCTCTCTTTCGCTTCTCCGCACAAGCTGCGGCTGTACCGAAGACGCCGCTGGCTGTGGTTCCGCGAAGCGCTGCTTTCTCGGCAAAACGCAGCTTCTCGTTCTTGACAGCTCTGCTATGCAGAAGCACAGGAAAGCCGGCAGAGCTGCTCCTCTAGCTGCTCTACGCAGAGGCAACTGTAAATCAGCTAGACAGTGATCTTGTTGTAGAAAAGGCAGGAAAGTGGCTGCAAAAGCGTTTTGGCTTGCTGGAAGCAGCAGCAAGCACGCGGGCTTCTCTGCACGCTGCAAACACAAAACAGAAGCACCTACACGGCGAGAGGAGACTGCCTGACACCTGCTGCACTCAGTACAGCTCTGGGCTGCTGCCAGGAAAGGTATTTCAAGGAACTAGCCACGGGGACTCTGCACTGTGCTGGGACAGTTTCTACAAGGTGACCAGAAGCTGTTCACCAGCACCCGCTTGCAGCGACCGAGTTCGGCTTTCCACGTTCTTCCCCGGCTCTCTTTCGCTTCTCCGCACAAGCTGCGGCTGTACCGAAGACGCCGCTGGCTGTGGTTCCGCGAAGCGCTGCTTTCTCGGCAAAACGCAGCTTCTCGTTCTTGACAGCTCTGCTATGCAGAAGCACAGGAAAGCCGGCAGAGCTGCTCCTCTAGCTGCTCTACGCAGAGGCAACTGTAAATCAGCTAGACAGTGATCTTGTTGTAGAAAAGGCAGGAAAGTGGCTGCAAAAGCGTTTTGGCTTGCTGGAAGCAGCAGCAAGCACGCGGGCTTCTCTGCACGCTGCAAACACAAAACAGAAGCACCTACACGGCGAGAGGAGACTGCCTGACACCTGCTGCACTCAGTACAGCTCTGGGCTGCTGCCAGGAAAGGTATTTCAAGGAACTAGCCACGGGGACTCTGCACTGTGCTGGGACAGTTTCTACAAGGTGACCAGAAGCTGTTCACCAGCACCCGCTTGCAGCGACCGAGTTCGGCTTTCCACGTTCTTCCCCGGCTCTCTTTCGCTTCTCCGCACAAGCTGCGGCTGTACCGAAGACGCCGCTGGCTGTGGTTCCGCGAAGCGCTGCTTTCTCGGCAAAACGCAGCTTCTCGTTCTTGACAGCTCTGCTATGCAGAAGCACAGGAAAGCCGGCAGAGCTGCTCCTCTAGCTGCTCTACGCAGAGGCAACTGTAAATCAGCTAGACAGTGATCCTGTTGTGGAAAAGGCAGGAAAGTGGCTGCAAAAGCGTTTTGGCTTGCTGGAAGCAGCAGCAAGCACGCGGGCTTCTCTGCACGCTGCAAACACAAAACAGAAGCACCTACACGGCGAGAGGAGACTGCCTGACACCTGCTGCACTCAGTACAGCTCTGGGCTGCTGCCAGGAAAGGTATTTCAAGGAACTAGCCACGGGGACTCTGCACTGTGCTGGGAGAGTTTCTACAAGGTGACCAGAAGCTGTTCGCCAGCACCCGCTTGAAGCGACCGAGTTCGGCTTTCCACGTTCTTCCCCGGCTCTCTTTCGCTTCTCCGCACAAGCTGCGGCTGTACCGAAGACGCCGCTGGCTGTGGTTCCGCGAAGCGCTGCTTTCTCGGCAAAACGCAGCTTCTCGTTCTTGACAGCTCTGCTATGCAGAAGCACAGGAAAGCCGGCAGAGCTGCTCCTCTAGCTGCTCTACGCAGAGGCAACTGTAAATCAGCTAGACAGTGATCCTGTTGTGGAAAAGGCAGGAAAGTGGCTGCAAAAGCGTTTTGGCTTGCTGGAAGCAGCAGCAAGCACGCGGGCTTCTCTGCACGCTGCAAACACAAAACAGAAGCACCTACACGGCGAGAGGAGACTGCCTGACACCTGCTGCACTCAGTACAGCTCTGGGCTGCTGCCAGGAAAGGTATTTCAAGGAACTAGCCACGGGGACTCTGCACTGTGCTGGGAGAGTTTCTACAAGGTGACCAGAAGCTGTTCACCAGCACCCCCGTGCAGCGACCGAGTTCGGCTTTCCACGTTCTTCCCCGGCTCTCTTTCGCTTCTCCGCACAAGCTGCGGCTGTACCGAAGACGCCGCTGGCTGTGGTTCCGCGAAGCGCTGCTTTCTCGGCAAAACTCAGCTTCTCGTTCTTGACAGCTGTGCTATGCAGAAGCACAGGAAAGCCGGCAGAGCTGCTCCTCTAGCTGCTCTACGCAGAGGCAACTGTAAATCAGCTAGACAGTGATCCTGTTGTGGAAAAGGCAGGAAAGTGGCTGCAAAAGAGTTTTGGCTTGCTGGAAGCAGCAGCAAGCACGCGGGCTTCTCTGCACGCTGCAAACACAAAACAGAAGCACCTACACGGCGAGAGGAGACTGCCTGACACCTGCTGCACTCAGTACAGCTCTGGGCTGCTGCCAGGAAAGGTATTTCAAGGAACTAGCCACGGGGACTCTGCACTGTGCTGAGACAGTTTCTACAAGGTGACCAGAAGCTGTTCACCAGCACCCGCTTGCAGCGACCGAGTTCGGCTTTCCACGTTCTTCCCCGGCTCTCTTTCGCTTCTCCGCACAAGCTGCGGCTGTACCGAAGACGCCGCTGGCTGTGGTTCCGCGAAGCGCTGCTTTCTCGGCAAAACGCAGCTTCTCGTTCTTGACAGCTGTGCTATGCAGAAGCACAGGAAAGCCGGCAGAGCTGCTCCTCTAGCTGCTCTACGCAGAGGCAACTGTAAATCAGCTAGACAGTGATCCTGTTGTGGAAAAGGCAGGAAAGTGGCTGCAAAAGCGTTTTGGCTTGCTGGAAGCAGCAGCAAGCACGCGGGCTTCTCTGCACGCTGCAAACACAAAACAGAAGCACCTACACGTCGAGAGGAGACGGCCTGACACCTGCTGCACTCAGTACAGCTCTGGGCTGCTGCCAGGAAAGGTATTTCAAGGAACTAGCCACGGGGACTCTGCGCTGTGCTGGGAGAGTTTCTACAAGGTGACCAGAAGCTGTTCGCCAGCACCCGCTTGCAGCGACCGAGTTCGGCTTTCCACGTTCTTCCCCGGCTCTCTTTCGCTTCTCCGCACAAGCTGCGGCTGTACCGAAGACGCCGCTGGCTGTGGTTCCGCGAAGCGCTGCTTTCTCGGCAAAACTCAGCTTCTCGTTCTTGACAGCTCTGCTATGCAGAAGCACAGGAAAGCCGGCAGAGCTGCTCCTCTAGCTGCTCTACGCAGAGGCAACTGTAAATCAGCTAGACAGTGATCCTGTTGTGGAAAAGGCAGGAAAGTGGCTGCAAAAGCGTTTTGGCTTGCTGGAAGCAGCAGCAAGCACGCGGGCTTCTCTGCACGCTGCAAACACAAAACAGAAGCACCTACACGGCGAGAGGAGACTGCCTGACACCTGCTGCACTCAGTACAGCTCTGGGCTGCTGCCAGGAAAGGTATTTCAAGGAACTAGCCACGGGGACTCTGCACTGTGCTGAGACAGTTTCTACAAGGTGACCAGAAGCTGTTCACCAGCACCCGCTTGCAGCGACCGAGTTCGGCTTTCCACGTTCTTCCCCGGCTCTCTTTCGCTTCTCCGCACAAGCTGCGGCTGTACCGAAGACGCCGCTGGCTGTGCTTCCGCGAAGCGCTGCTTTCTCGGCAAAACGCAGCTTCTCGTTCTTGACAGCTCTGCTATGCAGAAGCACAGGAAAGCCGGCAGAGCTGCTCCTCTAGCTGCTCTACGCAGAGGCAACTGTAAATCAGCTAGACAGTGATCCTGTTGTGGAAAGGGCAGGAAAGTGGCTGCAAAAGCGTTTTGGCTTGCTGGAAGCAGCAGCAAGCACGCGGGCTTCTCTGCACGCTGCAAACACAAAACAGAAGCACCTACACGGCGAGAGGAGACGGCCTGACACCTGCTGCACTCAGTACAGCTCTGGGCTGCTGCCAGGAAAGGTATTTCAAGGAACTAGCCACGGTGACTCTGCGCTGTGCTGTGAGAGTTTCTACAAGGTGACCAGAAGCTGTTCGCCAGCACCCGCTTGCAGCGACCGAGTTCGGCTTTCCACGTTCTTCCCCGGCTCTCTTTCGCTTCTCCGCACAAGCTGCGGCTGTACCGAAGACTCCGCTGGCTGTGGTTCCGCGAAGCGCTGCTTTCTCGGCAAAACGCAGCTTCTCGTTCTTGACAGCTCTGCTATGCAGAAGCACAGGAAAGCCGGCAGAGCTGCTCCTCTAGCTGCTCTACGCAGAGGCAACTGTAAATCAGCTAGACAGTGATCCTGTTGTGGAAAAGGCAGGAAAGTGGCTGCAAAAGCGTTTTGGCTTGCTGGAAGCAGCAGCAAGCACGCGGGCTTCTCTGCACGCTGCAAACACAAAACAGAAGCACCTACACGGCGAGAGGAGACTGCCTGACACCTGCTGCACTCAGTACAGCTCTGGGCTGCTGCCAGGAAAGGTATTTCAAGGAACTAGCCACGGGGACTCTGCGCTGTGCTGGGAGAGTTTCTACAAGGTGACCAGAAGCTGTTCACCAGCACCCCCGTGCAGCGACCGAGTTCGGCTTTCCACGTTCTTCCCCGGCTCTCTTTCGCTTCTCCGCACAAGCTGCGGCTGTACCGAAGACGCCGCTGGCTGTGGTTCCGCGAAGCGCTGCTTTCTCGGCAAAACGCAGCTTCTCGTTCTTGACAGCTCTGCTATGCAGAAGCACAGGAAAGCCGGCAGAGCTGCTCCTCTAGCTGCTCTACGCAGAGGCAACTGTAAATCAGCTAGACAGTGATCCTGTTGTGGAAAAGGCAGGAAAGTGGCTGCAAAAGCGTTTTGGCTTGCTGGAAGCAGCAGCAAGCACGCGGGCTTCTCTGCACGCTGCAAACACAAAACAGAAGCACCTACACGGCGAGAGGAGACTGCCTGACACCTGCTGCACTCAGTACAGCTCTGGGCTGCTGCTGCCAGGAAAGGTATTTCAAGGAACTAGCCACGGGGACGCTGCACTGTGCTGGGAGAGTTTCTACAAGGTGACCAGAAGCTGTTCGCCAGCACCCCCGTGCAGCGACCGAGTTCGGCTTTCCACGTTCTTCCCCGGCTCTCTTTCGCTTCTCCGCACAAGCTGCGGCTGTACCGAAGACGCCGCTGGCTGTGCTTCCGCGAAGCGCTGCTTTCTCGGCAAAACGCAGCTTCTCGTTCTTGACAGCTCTGCTATGCAGAAGCACAGGAAAGCCGGCAGAGCTGCTCCTCTAGCTGCTCTACGCAGAGGCAACTGTAAATCAGCTAGACAGTGATCTTGTTGTAGAAAAGGCAGGAAAGTGGCTGCAAAAGCGTTTTGGCTTGCTGGAAGCAGCAGCAAGCACGCGGGCTTCTCTGCACGCTGCAAACACAAAACAGAAGCACCTACACGGCGAGAGGAGACTGCCTGACACCTGCTGCACTCAGTACAGCTCTGGGCTGCTGCCAGGAAAGGTATTTCAAGGAACTAGCCACGGGGACTCTGCACTGTGCTGGGACAGTTTCTACAAGGTGACCAGAAGCTGTTCACCAGCACCCGCTTGCAGCGACCGAGTTCGGCTTTCCACGTTCTTCCCCGGCTCTCTTTCGCTTCTCCGCACAAGCTGCGGCTGTACCGAAGACGCCGCTGGCTGTGGTTCCGCGAAGCGCTGCTTTCTCGGCAAAACGCAGCTTCTCGTTCTTGACAGCTCTGCTATGCAGAAGCACAGGAAAGCCGGCAGAGCTGCTCCTCTAGCTGCTCTACGCAGAGGCAACTGTAAATCAGCTAGACAGTGATCCTGTTGTGGAAAAGGCAGGAAAGTGGCTGCAAAAGCGTTTTGGCTTGCTGGAAGCAGCAGCAAGCACGCGGGCTTCTCTGCACGCTGCAAACACAAAACAGAAGCACCTACACGGCGAGAGGAGACTGCCTGACACCTGCTGCACTCAGTACAGCTCTGGGCTGCTGCCAGGAAAGGTATTTCAAGGAACTAGCCACGGGGACTCTGCACTGTGCTGGGAGAGTTTCTACAAGGTGACCAGAAGCTGTTCACCAGCACCCCCGTGCAGCGACCGAGTTCGGCTTTCCACGTTCTTCCCCGGCTCTCTTTCGCTTCTCCGCACAAGCTGCGGCTGTACCGAAGACGCCGCTGGCTGTGGTTCCGCGAAGCGCTGCTTTCTCGGCAAAACGCAGCTTCTCGTTCTTGACAGCTCTGCTATGCAGAAGCACAGGAAAGCCGGCAGAGCTGCTCCTCTAGCTGCTCTACGCAGAGGCAACTGTAAATCAGCTAGACAGTGATCCTGTTGTGGAAAAGGCAGGAAAGTGGCTGCAAAAGCGTTTTGGCTTGCTGGAAGCAGCAGCAAGCACGCGGGCTTCTCTGCACGCTGCAAACACAAAACAGAAGCACCTACACGGCGAGAGGATACTGCCTGACACCTGCTGCACTCAGTACAGCTCTGGGCTGCTGCCAGGAAAGGTATTTCAAGGAACTAGCCACGGGGACTCTGCGCTGTGCTGGGAGAGTTTCTACAAGGTGACCAGAAGCTGTTCGCCAGCACCCGCTTGAAGCGACCGAGTTCGGCTTTCCACGTTCTTCCCCGGCTCTCTTTCGCTTCTCCGCACAAGCTGCGGCTGTACCGAAGACGCCGCTGGCTGTGGTTCCGCGAAGCGCTGCTTTCTCGGCAAAACGCAGCTTCTCGTTCTTGACAGCTCTGCTATGCAGAAGCACAGGAAAGCCGGCAGAGCTGCTCCTCTAGCTGCTCTACGCAGAGGCAACTGTAAATCAGCTAGACAGTGATCCTGTTGTGGAAAAGGCAGGAAAGTGGCTGCAAAAGCGTTTTGGCTTGCTGGAAGCAGCAGCAAGCACGCGGGCTTCTCTGCACGCTGCAAACACAAAACAGAAGCACCTACACGGCGAGAGGAGACTGCCTGACACCTGCTGCACTCAGTACAGCTCTGGGCTGCTGCTGCCAGGAAAGGTATTTCAAGGAACTAGCCACGGGGACGCTGCACTGTGCTGGGAGAGTTTCTACAAGGTGACCAGAAGCTGTTCGCCAGCACCCGCTTGAAGCGACCGAGTTTGGCTTTCCACGTTCTTCCCCGGCTCTCTTTCGCTTCTCCGCACAAGCTGCGGCTGTACGGAAGACGCCGCTGGCTGTGGTTCCGCGAAGCGCTGCTTTCTCGGCAAAACGCAGCTTCTCGTTCTTGACAGCTCTGCTATGCAGAAGCACAGGAAAGCCGGCAGAGCTGCTCCTCTAGCTGCTCTACGCAGAGGCAACTGTAAATCAGCTAGACAGTGATCCTGTTGTGGAAAAGGCAGGAAAGTGGCTGCAAAAGCGTTTTGGCTTGCTGGAAGCAGCAGCAAGCACGCGGGCTTCTCTGCACGCTGCAAACACAAAACAGAAGCACCTACACGGCGAGAGGAGACGGCCTGACACCTGCTGCACTCAGTACAGCTCTGGGCTGCTGCCAGGAAAGGTATTTCAAGGAACTAGCCACGGGGACTCTGCGCTGTGCTGGGAGAGTTTCTACAAGGTGACCAGAAGCTGTTCGCCAGCACCCGCTTGCAGCGACCGAGTTCGGCTTTCCACGTTCTTCCCCGGCTCTCTTTCGCTTCTCCGCACAAGCTGCGGCTGTACCGAAGACGCCGCTGGCTGTGGTTCCGCGAAGCGCTGCTTTCTCGGCAAAACTCAGCTTCTCGTTCTTGACAGCTCTGCTATGCAGAAGCACAGGAAAGCCGGCAGAGCTGCTCCTCTAGCTGCTCTACGCAGAGGCAACTGTAAATCAGCTAGACAGTGATCCTGTTGTGGAAAAGGCAGGAAAGTGGCTGCAAAAGCGTTTTGGCTTGCTGGAAGCAGCAGCAAGCACGCGGGCTTCTCTGCACGCTGCAAACACAAAACAGAAGCACCTACACGGCGAGAGGAGACGGCCTGACACCTGCTGCACTCAGTACAGCTCTGGGCTGCTGCCAGGAAAGGTATTTCAAGGAACTAGCCACGGGGACTCTGCGCTGTGCTGGGAGAGTTTCTACAAGGTGACCAGAAGCTGTTCGCCAGCACCCGCTTGCAGCGACCGAGTTCGGCTTTCCACGTTCTTCCCCGGCTCTCTTTCGCTTCTCCGCACAAGCTGCGGCTGTACCGAAGACGCCGCTGGCTGTGGTTCCGCGAAGCGCTGCTTTCTCGGCAAAACTCAGCTTCTCGTTCTTGACAGCTCTGCTATGCAGAAGCACAGGAAAGCCGGCAGAGCTGCTCCTCTAGCTGCTCTACGCAGAGGCAACTGTAAATCAGCTAGACAGTGATCCTGTTGTGGAAAAGGCAGGAAAGTGGCTGCAAAAGCGTTTTGGCTTGCTGGAAGCAGCAGCAAGCACGCGGGCTTCTCTGCACGCTGCAAACACAAAACAGAAGCACCTACACGGCGAGAGGAGACTGCCTGACACCTGCTGCACTCAGTACAGCTCTGGGCTGCTGCCAGGAAAGGTATTTCAAGGAACTAGCCACGGGGACTCTGCACTGTGCTGGGAGAGTTTCTACAAGGTGACCAGAAGCTGTTCGCCAGCACCCCCGTGCAGCGACCGAGTTCGGCTTTCCACGTTCTTCCCCGGCTCTCTTTCGCTTCTCCGCACAAGCTGCGGCTGTACCGAAGACGCCGCTGGCTGTGGTTCCGCGAAGCGCTGCTTTCTCGGCAAAACGCAGCTTCTCGTTCTTGACAGCTCTGCTATGCAGAAGCACAGGAAAGCCGGCAGAGCTGCTCCTCTAGCTGCTCTACGCAGAGGCAACTGTAAATCAGCTAGACAGTGATCCTGTTGTGGAAAAGGCAGGAAAGTGGCTGCAAAAGCGTTTTGGCTTGCTGGAAGCAGCAGCAAGCACGCGGGCTTCTCTGCACGCTGCAAACACAAAACAGAAGCACCTACACGGCGAGAGGAGACTGCCTGACACCTGCTGCACTCAGTACAGCTCTGGGCTGCTGCCAGGAAAGGTATTTCAAGGAACTAGCCACGGGGACTCTGCACTGTGCTGGGAGAGTTTCTACAAGGTGACCAGAAGCTGTTCACCAGCACCCCCGTGCAGCGACCGAGTTCGGCTTTCCACGTTCTTCCCCGGCTCTCTTTCGCTTCTCCGCACAAGCTGCGGCTGTACCGAAGACGCCGCTGGCTGTGGTTCCGCGAAGCGCTGCTTTCTCGGCAAAACGCAGCTTCTCGTTCTTGACAGCTCTGCTATGCAGAAGCACAGGAAAGCCGGCAGAGCTGCTCCTCTAGCTGCTCTACGCAGAGGCAACTGTAAATCAGCTAGACAGTGATCCTGTTGTGGAAAAGGCAGGAAAGTGGCTGCAAAAGCGTTTTGGCTTGCTGGAAGCAGCAGCAAGCACGCGGGCTTCTCTGCACGCTGCAAACACAAAACAGAAGCACCTACACGGCGAGAGGAGACTGCCTGACACCTGCTGCACTCAGTACAGCTCTGGGCTGCTGCTGCCAGGAAAGGTATTTCAAGGAACTAGCCACGGGGACGCTGCACTGTGCTGGGAGAGTTTCTACAAGGTGACCAGAAGCTGTTCGCCAGCACCCGCTTGAAGCGACCGAGTTCGGCTTTCCACGTTCTTCCCCGGCTCTCTTTCGCTTCTCCGCACAAGCTGCGGCTGTACCGAAGACGCCGCTGGCTGTGCTTCCGCGAAGCGCTGCTTTCTCGGCAAAACGCAGCTTCTCGTTCTTGACAGCTCTGCTATGCAGAAGCACAGGAAAGCCGGCAGAGCTGCTCCTCTAGCTGCTCTACGCAGAGGCAACTGTAAATCAGCTAGACAGTGATCTTGTTGTAGAAAAGGCAGGAAAGTGGCTGCAAAAGCGTTTTGGCTTGCTGGAAGCAGCAGCAAGCACGCGGGCTTCTCTGCACGCTGCAAACACAAAACAGAAGCACCTACACGGCGAGAGGAGACTGCCTGACACCTGCTGCACTCAGTACAGCTCTGGGCTGCTGCCAGGAAAGGTATTTCAAGGAACTAGCCATGGGGACTCTGCACTGTGCTGGGACAGTTTCTACAAGGTGACCAGAAGCTGTTCGCCAGCACCCGCTTGCAGCGACCGAGTTCGGCTTTCCACGTTCTTCCCCGGCTCTCTTTCGCTTCTCCGCACAAGCTGCGGCTGTACCGAAGACGCCGCTGGCTGTGGTTCCGCGAAGCGCTGCTTTCTCGGCAAAACTCAGCTTCTCGTTCTTGACAGCTCTGCTATGCAGAAGCACAGGAAAGCCGGCAGAGCTGCTCCTCTAGCTGCTCTACGCAGAGGCAACTGTAAATCAGCTAGACAGTGATCCTGTTGTGGAAAAGGCAGGAAAGTGGCTGCAAAAGCGTTTTGGCTTGCTGGAAGCAGCAGCAAGCACGCGGGCTTCTCTGCACGCTGCAAACACAAAACAGAAGCACCTACACGGCGAGAGGAGACTGCCTGACACCTGCTGCACTCAGTACAGCTCTGGGCTGCTGCCAGGAAAGGTATTTCAAGGAACTAGCCACGGTGACTCTGCGCTGTGCTGGGAGAGTTTCTACAAGGTGACCAGAAGCTGTTCGCCAGCACCCCCGTGCAGCGACCGAGTTCGGCTTTCCACGTTCTTCCCCGGCTCTCTTTCGCTTCTCCGCACAAGTTGCGGCTGTACCGAAGACGCCGCTGGCTGTGGTTCCGCGAAGCGCTGCTTTCTCGGCAAAACTCAGCTTCTCGTTCTTGACAGCTCTGCTATGCAGAAGCACAGGAAAGCCGGCAGAGCTGCTCCTCTAGCTGCTCTACGCAGAGGCAACTGTAAATCAGCTAGACAGTGATCCTGTTGTGGAAAAGGCAGCAAAGTGGCTGCAAAAGCGTTTTGGCTTGCTGGAAGCAGCAGCAAGCACGCGGGCTTCTCTGCACGCTGCAAACACAAAACAGAAGCACCTACACGGCGAGAGGAGACTGCCTGACACCTGCTGCACTCAGTACAGCTCTGGGCTGCTGCCAGGAAAGGTATTTCAAGGAACTAGCCACGGGGACTCTGCACTGTGCTGGGAGAGTTTCTACAAGGTGACCAGAAGCTGTTCGCCAGCACCCCCGTGCAGCGACCGAGTTCGGCTTTCCACGTTCTTCCCCGGCTCTCTTTCGCTTCTCCGCACAAGCTGCGGCTGTACCGAAGACGCCGCTGGCTGTGGTTCCGCGAAGCGCTGCTTTCTCGGCAAAACGCAGCTTCTCGTTCTTGACAGCTCTGCTATGCAGAAGCACAGGAAAGCCGGCAGAGCTGCTCCTCTAGCTGCTCTACGCACAGGCAACTGTAAATCAGCTAGACAGTGATCCTGTTGTGGAAAAGGCAGGAAAGTGGCTGCAAAAGCGTTTTGGCTTGCTGGAAGCAGCAGCAAGCACGCGGGCTTCTCTGCACGCTGCAAACACAAAACAGAAGCACCTACACGGCGAGAGGAGACTGCCTGACACCTGCTGCACTCAGTACAGCTCTGGGCTGCTGCCAGGAAAGGTATTTCAAGGAACTAGCCACGGGGACGCTGCACTGTGCTGGGACAGTTTCTACAAGGTGACCAGAAGCTGTTCGCCAGCACCCCCGTGCAGCGACCGAGTTCGGCTTTCCACGTTCTTCCCCGGCTCTCTTTCGCTTCTCCGCACAAGCTGCGGCTGTACCGAAGACTCCGCTGGCTGTGGTTCCGCGAAGCGCTGCTTTCTCGGCAAAACGCAGCTTCTCGTTCTTGACAGCTCTGCTATGCAGAAGCACAGGAAAGCCGGCAGAGCTGCTCCTCTAGCTGCTCTACGCAGAGGCAACTGTAAATCAGCTAGACAGTGATCCTGTTGTGGAAAAGGCAGGAAAGTGGCTGCAAAAGCGTTTTGGCTTGCTGGAAGCAGCAGCAAGCACGCGGGCTTCTCTGCACGCTGCAAACACAAAACAGAAGCACCTACACGGCGAGAGGAGACTGCCTGACACCTGCTGCACTCAGTACAGCTCTGGGCTGCTGCCAGGAAAGGTATTTCAAGGAACTAGCCACGGGGACTCTGCACTGTGCTGGGAGAGTTTCTACAAGGTGACCAGAAGCTGTTCGCCAGCACCCGCTTGAAGCGACCGAGTTCGGCTTTCCACGTTCTTCCCCGGCTCTCTTTCGCTTCTCCGCACAAGCTGCGGCTGTACCGAAGACGCCGCTGGCTGTGCTTCCGCGAAGCGCTGCTTTCTCGGCAAAACGCAGCTTCTCGTTCTTGACAGCTCTGCTATGCAGAAGCACAGGAAAGCCGGCAGAGCTGCTCCTCTAGCTGCTCTACGCAGAGGCAACTGTAAATCAGCTAGACAGTGATCTTGTTGTAGAAAAGGCAGGAAAGTGGCTGCAAAAGCGTTTTGGCTTGCTGGAAGCAGCAGCAAGCACGCGGGCTTCTCTGCACGCTGCAAACACAAAACAGAAGCACCTACACGGCGAGAGGAGACTGCCTGACACCTGCTGCACTCAGTACAGCTCTGGGCTGCTGCCAGGAAAGGTATTTCAAGGAACTAGCCACGGGGACTCTGCACTGTGCTGGGACAGTTTCTACAAGGTGACCAGAAGCTGTTCACCAGCACCCGCTTGCAGCGACCGAGTTCGGCTTTCCACGTTCTTCCCCGGCTCTCTTTCGCTTCTCCGCACAAGCTGCGGCTGTACCGAAGACGCCGCTGGCTGTGGTTCCGCGAAGCGCTGCTTTCTCGGCAAAACGCAGCTTCTCGTTCTTGACAGCTCTGCTATGCAGAAGCACAGGAAAGCCGGCAGAGCTGCTCCTCTAGCTGCTCTACGCAGAGGCAACTGTAAATCAGCTAGACAGTGATCCTGTTGTGGAAAAGGCAGGAAAGTGGCTGCAAAAGCGTTTTGGCTTGCTGGAAGCAGCAGCAAGCACGCGGGCTTCTCTGCACGCTGCAAACACAAAACAGAAGCACCTACACGGCGAGAGGAGACTGCCTGACACCTGCTGCACTCAGTACAGCTCTGGGCTGCTGCCAGGAAAGGTATTTCAAGGAACTAGCCACGGGGACTCTGCGCTGTGCTGGGAGAGTTTCTACAAGGTGACCAGAAGCTGTTCACCAGCACCCCCGTGCAGCGACCGAGTTCGGCTTTCCACGTTCTTCCCCGGCTCTCTTTCGCTTCTCCGCACAAGCTGCGGCTGTACCGAAGACGCCGCTGGCTGTGGTTCCGCGAAGCGCTGCTTTCTCGGCAAAACGCAGCTTCTCGTTCTTGACAGCTCTGCTATGCAGAAGCACAGGAAAGCCGGCAGAGCTGCTCCTCTAGCTGCTCTACGCAGAGGCAACTGTAAATCAGCTAGACAGTGATCCTGTTGTGGAAAAGGCAGGAAAGTGGCTGCAAAAGCGTTTTGGCTTGCTGGAAGCAGCAGCAAGCACGCGGGCTTCTCTGCACGCTGCAAACACAAAACAGAAGCACCTACACGGCGAGAGGATACTGCCTGACACCTGCTGCACTCAGTACAGCTCTGGGCTGCTGCCAGGAAAGGTATTTCAAGGAACTAGCCACGGGGACTCTGCGCTGTGCTGGGAGAGTTTCTACAAGGTGACCAGAAGCTGTTCGCCAGCACCCGCTTGAAGCGACCGAGTTCGGCTTTCCACGTTCTTCCCCGGCTCTCTTTCGCTTCTCCGCACAAGCTGCGGCTGTACCGAAGACGCCGCTGGCTGTGGTTCCGCGAAGCGCTGCTTTCTCGGCAAAACGCAGCTTCTCGTTCTTGACAGCTCTGCTATGCAGAAGCACAGGAAAGCCGGCAGAGCTGCTCCTCTAGCTGCTCTACGCAGAGGCAACTGTAAATCAGCTAGACAGTGATCCTGTTGTGGAAAAGGCAGGAAAGTGGCTGCAAAAGCGTTTTGGCTTGCTGGAAGCAGCAGCAAGCACGCGGGCTTCTCTGCACGCTGCAAACACAAAACAGAAGCACCTACACGGCGAGAGGAGACTGCCTGACACCTGCTGCACTCAGTACAGCTCTGGGCTGCTGCTGCCAGGAAAGGTATTTCAAGGAACTAGCCACGGGGACGCTGCACTGTGCTGGGAGAGTTTCTACAAGGTGACCAGAAGCTGTTCGCCAGCACCCGCTTGAAGCGACCGAGTTCGGCTTTCCACGTTCTTCCCCGGCTCTCTTTCGCTTCTCCGCACAAGCTGCGGCTGTACCGAAGACGCCGCTGGCTGTGGTTCCGCGAAGCGCTGCTTTCTCGGCAAAACTCAGCTTCTCGTTCTTGACAGCTCTGCTATGCAGAAGCACAGGAAAGCCGGCAGAGCTGCTCCTCTAGCTGCTCTACGCAGAGGCAACTGTAAATCAGCTAGACAGTGATCCTGTTGTGGAAAAGGCAGGAAAGTGGCTGCAAAAGCGTTTTGGCTTGCTGGAAGCAGCAGCAAGCACGCGGGCTTCTCTGCACGCTGCAAACACAAAACAGAAGTACCTACACGGCGAGAGGAGACGGCCTGACACCTGCTGCACTCAGTACAGCTCTGGGCTGCTGCCAGGAAAGGTATTTCAAGGAACTAGCCACGGTGACTCTGCGCTGTGCTGGGAGAGTTTCTACAAGGTGACCAGAAGCTGTTCGCCAGCACCCGCTTGCAGCGACCGAGTTCGGCTTTCCACGTTCTTCCCCGGCTCTCTTTCGCTTCTCCGCACAAGCTGCGGCTGTACCGAAGACGCCGCTGGCTGTGGTTCCGCGAAGCGCTGCTTTCTCGGCAAAACTCAGCTTCTCGTTCTTGACAGCTCTGCTATGCAGAAGCACAGGAAAGCCGGCAGAGCTGCTCCTCTAGCTGCTCTACGCAGAGGCAACTGTAAATCAGCTAGACAGTGATCCTGTTGTGGAAAAGGCAGGAAAGTGGCTGCAAAAGCGTTTTGGCTTGCTGGAAGCAGCAGCAAGCACGCGGGCTTCTCTGCACGCTGCAAACACAAAACAGAAGCACCTACACGGCGAGAGGAGACTGCCTGACACCTGCTGCACTCAGTACAGCTCTGGGCTGCTGCCAGGAAAGGTATTTCAAGGAACTAGCCACGGGGACGCTGCACTGTGCTGGGACAGTTTCTACAAGGTGACCAGAAGCTGTTCGCCAGCACCCCCGTGCAGCGACCGAGTTCGGCTTTCCACGTTCTTCCCCGGCTCTCTTTCGCTTCTCCGCACAAGCTGCGGCTGTACCGAAGACTCCGCTGGCTGTGGTTCCGCGAAGCGCTGCTTTCTCGGCAAAACTCAGCTTCTCGTTCTTGACAGCTCTGCTATGCAGAAGCACAGGAAAGCCGGCAGAGCTGCTCCTCTAGCTGCTCTACGCAGAGGCAACTGTAAATCAGCTAGACAGTGATCCTGTTGTGGAAAAGGCAGGAAAGTGGCTGCAAAAGCGTTTTGGCTTGCTGGAAGCAGCAGCAAGCACGCGGGCTTCTCTGCACGCTGCAAACACAAAACAGAAGCACCTACACGGCGAGAGGAGACTGCCTGACACCTGCTGCACTCAGTACAGCTCTGGGCTGCTGCCAGGAAAGGTATTTCAAGGAACTAGCCACGGGGACTCTGCACTGTGCTGGGACAGTTTCTACAAGGTGACCAGAAGCTGTTCACCAGCACCCGCTTGCAGCGACCGAGTTCGGCTTTCCACGTTCTTCCCCGGCTCTCTTTCGCTTCTCCGCACAAGCTGCGGCTGTACCGAAGACGCCGCTGGCTGTGGTTCCGCGAAGCGCTGCTTTCTCGGCAAAACGCAGCTTCTCGTTCTTGACAGCTCTGCTATGCAGAAGCACAGGAAAGCCGGCAGAGCTGCTCCTCTAGCTGCTCTACGCAGAGGCAACTGTAAATCAGCTAGACAGTGATCCTGTTGTGGAAAAGGCAGGAAAGTGGCTGCAAAAGCGTTTTGGCTTGCTGGAAGCAGCAGCAAGCACGCGGGCTTGTCTGCACGCTGCAAACACAAAACAGAAGCACCTACACGGCGAGAGGAGACGGCCTGACACCTGCTGCACTCAGTACAGCTCTGGGCTGCTGCCAGGAAAGGTATTTCAAGGAACTAGCCACGGGGACTCTGCGCTGTGCTGGGAGAGTTTCTACAAGGTGACCAGAAGCTGTTCGCCAGCACCCGCTTGCAGCGACCGAGTTCGGCTTTCCACGTTCTTCCCCGGCTCTCTTTCGCTTCTCCGCACAAGCTGCGGCTGTACCGAAGACGCCGCTGGCTGTGGTTCCGCGAAGCGCTGCTTTCTCGGCAAAACTCAGCTTCTCGTTCTTGACAGCTCTGCTATGCAGAAGCACAGGAAAGCCGGCAGAGCTGCTCCTCTAGCTGCTCTACGCAGAGGCAACTGTAAATCAGCTAGACAGTGATCCTGTTGTGGAAAAGGCAGGAAAGTGGCTGCAAAAGCGTTTTGGCTTGCTGGAAGCAGCAGCAAGCACGCGGGCTTCTCTGCACGCTGCAAACACAAAACAGAAGCACCTACACGGCGAGAGGAGACGGCCTGACACCTGCTGCACTCAGTACAGCTCTGGGCTGCTGCCAGGAAAGGTATTTCAAGGAACTAGCCACGGGGACTCTGCACTGTGCTGGGAGAGTTTCTACAAGGTGACCAGAAGCTGTTCGCCAGCACCCCCGTGCAGCGACCGAGTTCGGCTTTCCACGTTCTTCCCCGGCTCTCTTTCGCTTCTCCGCACAAGCTGCGGCTGTACCGAAGACGCCGCTGGCTGTGGTTCCGCGAAGCGCTGCTTTCTCGGCAAAACGCAGCTTCTCGTTCTTGACAGCTCTGCTATGCAGAAGCACAGGAAAGCCGGCAGAGCTGCTCCTCTAGCTGCTCTACGCACAGGCAACTGTAAATCAGCTAGACAGTGATCCTGTTGTGGAAAAGGCAGGAAAGTGGCTGCAAAAGCGTTTTGGCTTGCTGGAAGCAGCAGCAAGCACGCGGGCTTCTCTGCACGCTGCAAACACAAAACAGAAGCACCTACACGGCGAGAGGAGACTGCCTGACACCTGCTGCACTCAGTACAGCTCTGGGCTGCTGCCAGGAAAGGTATTTCAAGGAACTAGCCACGGGGACTCTGCACTGTGCTGGGACAGTTTCTACAAGGTGACCAGAAGCTGTTCACCAGCACCCGCTTGCAGCGACCGAGTTCGGCTTTCCACGTTCTTCCCCGGCTCTCTTTCGCTTCTCCGCACAAGCTGCGGCTGTACCGAAGACGCCGCTGGCTGTGGTTCCGCGAAGCGCTGCTTTCTCGGCAAAACGCAGCTTCTCGTTCTTGACAGCTCTGCTATGCAGAAGCACAGGAAAGCCGGCAGAGCTGCTCCTCTAGCTGCTCTACGCAGAGGCAACTGTAAATCAGCTAGACAGTGATCCTGTTGTGGAAAAGGCAGGAAAGTGGCTGCAAAAGCGTTTTGGCTTGCTGGAAGCAGCAGCAAGCACGCGGGCTTCTCTGCACGCTGCAAACACAAAACAGAAGCACCTACACGGCGAGAGGAGACTGCCTGACACCTGCTGCACTCAGTACAGCTCTGGGCTGCTGCCAGGAAAGGTATTTCAAGGAACTAGCCACGGGGACTCTGCACTGTGCTGGGAGAGTTTCTACAAGGTGACCAGAAGCTGTTCACCAGCACCCCCGTGCAGCGACCGAGTTCGGCTTTCCACGTTCTTCCCCGGCTCTCTTTCGCTTCTCCGCACAAGCTGCGGCTGTACCGAAGACGCCGCTGGCTGTGGTTCCGCGAAGCGCTGCTTTCTCGGCAAAACGCAGCTTCTCGTTCTTGACAGCTCTGCTATGCAGAAGCACAGGAAAGCCGGCAGAGCTGCTCCTCTAGCTGCTCTACGCAGAGGCAACTGTAAATCAGCTAGACAGTGATCCTGTTGTGGAAAAGGCAGGAAAGTGGCTGCAAAAGCGTTTTGGCTTGCTGGAAGCAGCAGCAAGCACGCGGGCTTCTCTGCACGCTGCAAACACAAAACAGAAGCACCTACACGGCGAGAGGATACTGCCTGACACCTGCTGCACTCAGTACAGCTCTGGGCTGCTGCCAGGAAAGGTATTTCAAGGAACTAGCCACGGGGACTCTGCGCTGTGCTGGGAGAGTTTCTACAAGGTGACCAGAAGCTGTTCGCCAGCACCCGCTTGAAGCGACCGAGTTCGGCTTTCCACGTTCTTCCCCGGCTCTCTTTCGCTTCTCCGCACAAGCTGCGGCTGTACCGAAGACGCCGCTGGCTGTGGTTCCGCGAAGCGCTGCTTTCTCGGCAAAACGCAGCTTCTCGTTCTTGACAGCTCTGCTATGCAGAAGCACAGGAAAGCCGGCAGAGCTGCTCCTCTAGCTGCTCTACGCAGAGGCAACTGTAAATCAGCTAGACAGTGATCCTGTTGTGGAAAAGGCAGGAAAGTGGCTGCAAAAGCGTTTTGGCTTGCTGGAAGCAGCAGCAAGCACGCGGGCTTCTCTGCACGCTGCAAACACAAAACAGAAGCACCTACACGGCGAGAGGAGACTGCCTGACACCTGCTGCACTCAGTACAGCTCTGGGCTGCTGCTGCCAGGAAAGGTATTTCAAGGAACTAGCCACGGGGACGCTGCACTGTGCTGGGAGAGTTTCTACAAGGTGACCAGAAGCTGTTCGCCAGCACCCGCTTGAAGCGACCGAGTTCGGCTTTCCACGTTCTTCCCCGGCTCTCTTTCGCTTCTCCGCACAAGCTGCGGCTGTACCGAAGACGCCGCTGGCTGTGCTTCCGCGAAGCGCTGCTTTCTCGGCAAAACGCAGCTTCTCGTTCTTGACAGCTCTGCTATGCAGAAGCACAGGAAAGCCGGCAGAGCTGCTCCTCTAGCTGCTCTACGCAGAGGCAACTGTAAATCAGCTAGACAGTGATCTTGTTGTAGAAAAGGCAGGAAAGTGGCTGCAAAAGCGTTTTGGCTTGCTGGAAGCAGCAGCAAGCACGCGGGCTTCTCTGCACGCTGCAAACACAAAACAGAAGCACCTACACGGCGAGAGGAGACTGCCTGACACCTGCTGCACTCAGTACAGCTCTGGGCTGCTGCCAGGAAAGGTATTTCAAGGAACTAGCCACGGGGACTCTGCACTGTGCTGGGACAGTTTCTACAAGGTGACCAGAAGCTGTTCACCAGCACCCGCTTGCAGCGACCGAGTTCGGCTTTCCACGTTCTTCCCCGGCTCTCTTTCGCTTCTCCGCACAAGCTGCGGCTGTACCGAAGACGCCGCTGGCTGTGGTTCCGCGAAGCGCTGCTTTCTCGGCAAAACGCAGCTTCTCGTTCTTGACAGCTCTGCTATGCAGAAGCACAGGAAAGCCGGCAGAGCTGCTCCTCTAGCTGCTCTACGCAGAGGCAACTGTAAATCAGCTAGACAGTGATCCTGTTGTGGAAAAGGCAGGAAAGTGGCTGCAAAAGCGTTTTGGCTTGCTGGAAGCAGCAGCAAGCACGCGGGCTTCTCTGCACGCTGCAAACACAAAACAGAAGCACCTACACGGCGAGAGGAGACGGCCTGACACCTGCTGCACTCAGTACAGCTCTGGGCTGCTGCCAGGAAAGGTATTTCAAGGAACTAGCCACGGGGACTCTGCGCTGTGCTGGGAGAGTTTCTACAAGGTGACCAGAAGCTGTTCGCCAGCACCCGCTTGCAGCGACCGAGTTCGGCTTTCCACGTTCTTCCCCGGCTCTCTTTCGCTTCTCCGCACAAGCTGCGGCTGTACCGAAGACGCCGCTGGCTGTGGTTCCGCGAAGCGCTGCTTTCTCGGCAAAACGCAGCTTCTCGTTCTTGACAGCTCTGCTATGCAGAAGCACAGGAAAGCCGGCAGAGCTGCTCCTCTAGCTGCTCTACGCAGAGGCAACTGTAAATCAGCTAGACAGTGATCCTGTTGTGGAAAAGGCAGGAAAGTGGCTGCAAAAGCGTTTTGGCTTGCTGGAAGCAGCAGCAAGCACGCGGGCTTCTCTGCACGCTGCAAACACAAAACAGAAGCACCTACACGGCGAGAGGATACTGCCTGACACCTGCTGCACTCAGTACAGCTCTGGGCTGCTGCCAGGAAAGGTATTTCAAGGAACTAGCCACGGGGACTCTGCGCTGTGCTGGGAGAGTTTCTACAAGGTGACCAGAAGCTGTTCGCCAGCACCCGCTTGAAGCGACCGAGTTCGGCTTTCCACGTTCTTCCCCGGCTCTCTTTCGCTTCTCCGCACAAGCTGCGGCTGTACCGAAGACGCCGCTGGCTGTGGTTCCGCGAAGCGCTGCTTTCTCGGCAAAACGCAGCTTCTCGTTCTTGACAGCTCTGCTATGCAGAAGCACAGGAAAGCCGGCAGAGCTGCTCCTCTAGCTGCTCTACGCAGAGGCAACTGTAAATCAGCTAGACAGTGATCCTGTTGTGGAAAAGGCAGGAAAGTGGCTGCAAAAGCGTTTTGGCTTGCTGGAAGCAGCAGCAAGCACGCGGGCTTCTCTGCACGCTGCAAACACAAAACAGAAGCACCTACACGGCGAGAGGAGACTGCCTGACACCTGCTGCACTCAGTACAGCTCTGGGCTGCTGCTGCCAGGAAAGGTATTTCAAGGAACTAGCCACGGGGACGCTGCACTGTGCTGGGAGAGTTTCTACAAGGTGACCAGAAGCTGTTCGCCAGCACCCGCTTGAAGCGACCGAGTTCGGCTTTCCACGTTCTTCCCCGGCTCTCTTTCGCTTCTCCGCACAAGCTGCGGCTGTACCGAAGACGCCGCTGGCTGTGGTTCCGCGAAGCGCTGCTTTCTCGGCAAAACTCAGCTTCTCGTTCTTGACAGCTCTGCTATGCAGAAGCACAGGAAAGCCGGCAGAGCTGCTCCTCTAGCTGCTCTACGCAGAGGCAACTGTAAATCAGCTAGACAGTGATCCTGTTGTGGAAAAGGCAGGAAAGTGGCTGCAAAAGCGTTTTGGCTTGCTGGAAGCAGCAGCAAGCACGCGGGCTTCTCTGCACGCTGCAAACACAAAACAGAAGTACCTACACGGCGAGAGGAGACGGCCTGACACCTGCTGCACTCAGTACAGCTCTGGGCTGCTGCCAGGAAAGGTATTTCAAGGAACTAGCCACGGTGACTCTGCGCTGTGCTGGGAGAGTTTCTACAAGGTGACCAGAAGCTGTTCGCCAGCACCCGCTTGCAGCGACCGAGTTCGGCTTTCCACGTTCTTCCCCGGCTCTCTTTCGCTTCTCCGCACAAGCTGCGGCTGTACCGAAGACGCCGCTGGCTGTGGTTCCGCGAAGCGCTGCTTTCTCGGCAAAACTCAGCTTCTCGTTCTTGACAGCTCTGCTATGCAGAAGCACAGGAAAGCCGGCAGAGCTGCTCCTCTAGCTGCTCTACGCAGAGGCAACTGTAAATCAGCTAGACAGTGATCCTGTTGTGGAAAAGGCAGGAAAGTGGCTGCAAAAGCGTTTTGGCTTGCTGGAAGCAGCAGCAAGCACGCGGGCTTCTCTGCACGCTGCAAACACAAAACAGAAGCACCTACACGGCGAGAGGAGACTGCCTGACACCTGCTGCACTCAGTACAGCTCTGGGCTGCTGCCAGGAAAGGTATTTCAAGGAACTAGCCACGGGGACGCTGCACTGTGCTGGGACAGTTTCTACAAGGTGACCAGAAGCTGTTCGCCAGCACCCCCGTGCAGCGACCGAGTTCGGCTTTCCACGTTCTTCCCCGGCTCTCTTTCGCTTCTCCGCACAAGCTGCGGCTGTACCGAAGACTCCGCTGGCTGTGGTTCCGCGAAGCGCTGCTTTCTCGGCAAAACTCAGCTTCTCGTTCTTGACAGCTCTGCTATGCAGAAGCACAGGAAAGCCGGCAGAGCTGCTCCTCTAGCTGCTCTACGCAGAGGCAACTGTAAATCAGCTAGACAGTGATCCTGTTGTGGAAAAGGCAGGAAAGTGGCTGCAAAAGCGTTTTGGCTTGCTGGAAGCAGCAGCAAGCACGCGGGCTTCTCTGCACGCTGCAAACACAAAACAGAAGCACCTACACGGCGAGAGGAGACTGCCTGACACCTGCTGCACTCAGTACAGCTCTGGGCTGCTGCCAGGAAAGGTATTTCAAGGAACTAGCCACGGGGACTCTGCACTGTGCTGGGACAGTTTCTACAAGGTGACCAGAAGCTGTTCACCAGCACCCGCTTGCAGCGACCGAGTTCGGCTTTCCACGTTCTTCCCCGGCTCTCTTTCGCTTCTCCGCACAAGCTGCGGCTGTACCGAAGACGCCGCTGGCTGTGGTTCCGCGAAGCGCTGCTTTCTCGGCAAAACGCAGCTTCTCGTTCTTGACAGCTCTGCTATGCAGAAGCACAGGAAAGCCGGCAGAGCTGCTCCTCTAGCTGCTCTACGCAGAGGCAACTGTAAATCAGCTAGACAGTGATCCTGTTGTGGAAAAGGCAGGAAAGTGGCTGCAAAAGCGTTTTGGCTTGCTGGAAGCAGCAGCAAGCACGCGGGCTTGTCTGCACGCTGCAAACACAAAACAGAAGCACCTACACGGCGAGAGGAGACGGCCTGACACCTGCTGCACTCAGTACAGCTCTGGGCTGCTGCCAGGAAAGGTATTTCAAGGAACTAGCCACGGGGACTCTGCGCTGTGCTGGGAGAGTTTCTACAAGGTGACCAGAAGCTGTTCGCCAGCACCCGCTTGCAGCGACCGAGTTCGGCTTTCCACGTTCTTCCCCGGCTCTCTTTCGCTTCTCCGCACAAGCTGCGGCTGTACCGAAGACGCCGCTGGCTGTGGTTCCGCGAAGCGCTGCTTTCTCGGCAAAACTCAGCTTCTCGTTCTTGACAGCTCTGCTATGCAGAAGCACAGGAAAGCCGGCAGAGCTGCTCCTCTAGCTGCTCTACGCAGAGGCAACTGTAAATCAGCTAGACAGTGATCCTGTTGTGGAAAAGGCAGGAAAGTGGCTGCAAAAGCGTTTTGGCTTGCTGGAAGCAGCAGCAAGCACGCGGGCTTCTCTGCACGCTGCAAACACAAAACAGAAGCACCTACACGGCGAGAGGAGACGGCCTGACACCTGCTGCACTCAGTACAGCTCTGGGCTGCTGCCAGGAAAGGTATTTCAAGGAACTAGCCACGGGGACTCTGCACTGTGCTGGGAGAGTTTCTACAAGGTGACCAGAAGCTGTTCGCCAGCACCCCCGTGCAGCGACCGAGTTCGGCTTTCCACGTTCTTCCCCGGCTCTCTTTCGCTTCTCCGCACAAGCTGCGGCTGTACCGAAGACGCCGCTGGCTGTGGTTCCGCGAAGCGCTGCTTTCTCGGCAAAACGCAGCTTCTCGTTCTTGACAGCTCTGCTATGCAGAAGCACAGGAAAGCCGGCAGAGCTGCTCCTCTAGCTGCTCTACGCAGAGGCAACTGTAAATCAGCTAGACAGTGATCCTGTTGTGGAAAAGGCAGGAAAGTGGCTGCAAAAGCGTTTTGGCTTGCTGGAAGCAGCAGCAAGCACGCGGGCTTCTCTGCACGCTGCAAACACAAAACAGAAGCACCTACACGGCGAGAGGAGACTGCCTGACACCTGCTGCACTCAGTACAGCTCTGGGCTGCTGCCAGGAAAGGTATTTCAAGGAACTAGCCACGGGGACGCTGCACTGTGCTGGGACAGTTTCTACAAGGTGACCAGAAGCTGTTCGCCAGCACCCGCTTGCAGCGACCGAGTTCGGCTTTCCACGTTCTTCCCCGGCTCTCTTTCGCTTCTCCGCACAAGCTGCGGCTGTACCGAAGACTCCGCTGGCTGTGGTTCCGCGAAGCGCTGCTTTCTCGGCAAAACGCAGCTTCTCGTTCTTGACAGCTCTGCTATGCAGAAGCACAGGAAAGCCGGCAGAGCTGCTCCTCTAGCTGCTCTACGCAGAGGCAACTGTAAATCAGCTAGACAGTGATCCTGTTGTGGAAAAGGCAGGAAAGTGGCTGCAAAAGCGTTTTGGCTTGCTGGAAGCAGCAGCAAGCACGCGGGCTTCTCTGCACGCTGCAAACACAAAACAGAAGCACCTACACGGCGAGAGGAGACTGCCTGACACCTGCTGCACTCAGTACAGCTCTGGGCTGCTGCCAGGAAAGGTATTTCAAGGAACTAGCCACGGGGACTCTGCACTGTGCTGGGAGAGTTTCTACAAGGTGACCAGAAGCTGTTCGCCAGCACCCGCTTGCAGCGACCGAGTTCGGCTTTCCACGTTCTTCCCCGGCTCTCTTTCGCTTCTCTGCACAAGCTGCGGCTGTACCGAAGACGCCGCTGGCTGTGGTTCCGCGAAGCGCTGCTTTCTCGGCAAAACGCAGCTTCTCGTTCTTGACAGCTCTGCTATGCAGAAGCACAGGAAAGCCGGCAGAGCTGCTCCTCTAGCTGCTCTACGCACAGGCAACTGTAAATCAGTTAGAGAGTGATCCTGTAGTGGAAAAGGCAGGAAAGTGGCTGCAAAAGCGTTTTGGCTTGCTGGAAGCAGCAGCAAGCACGCGGGCTTCTCTGCACGCTGCAAACACAAAACAGAAGCACCTACACGGCGAGAGGAGACTGCCTGACACCTGCTGCACTCAGTACAGCTCTGGGCTGCTGCCAGGAAAGGTATTTCAAGGAACTAGCCACGGTGACTCTGCGCTGTGCTGGGAGAGTTTCTACAAGGTGACCAGAAGCTGTTCGCCAGCACCCGCTTGCAGCGACCGAGTTCGGCTTTCCACGTTCTTCCCCGGCTCTCTTTCGCTTCTCCGCACAAGCTGCGGCTGTACCGAAGACGCCGCTGGCTGTGGTTCCGCGAAGCGCTGCTTTCTCGGCAAAACGCAGCTTCTCGTTCTTGACAGCTCTGCTATGCAGAAGCACAGGAAAGCCGGCAGAGCTGCTCCTCTAGCTGCTCTACGCAGAGGCAACTGTAAATCAGCTAGACAGTGATCCTGTTGTGGAAAAGGCAGGAAAGTGGCTGCAAAAGCGTTTTGGCTTGCTGGAAGCAGCAGCAAGCACGCGGGCTTGTCTGCACGCTGCAAACACAAAACAGAAGCACCTACACGGCGAGAGGAGACGGCCTGACACCTGCTGCACTCAGTACAGCTCTGGGCTGCTGCCAGGAAAGGTATTTCAAGGAACTAGCCACGGGGACTCTGCGCTGTGCTGGGAGAGTTTCTACAAGGTGACCAGAAGCTGTTCGCCAGCACCCGCTTGCAGCGACCGAGTTCGGCTTTCCACGTTCTTCCCCGGCTCTCTTTCGCTTCTCCGCACAAGCTGCGGCTGTACCGAAGACGCCGCTGGCTGTGGTTCCGCGAAGCGCTGCTTTCTCGGCAAAACTCAGCTTCTCGTTCTTGACAGCTCTGCTATGCAGAAGCACAGGAAAGCCGGCAGAGCTGCTCCTCTAGCTGCTCTACGCAGAGGCAACTGTAAATCAGCTAGACAGTGATCCTGTTGTGGAAAAGGCAGCAAAGTGGCTGCAAAAGCGTTTTGGCTTGCTGGAAGCAGCAGCAAGCACGCGGGCTTGTCTGCACGCTGCAAACACAAAACAGAAGCACCTACACGGCGAGAGGAGACGGCCTGACACCTGCTGCACTCAGTACAGCTCTGGGCTGCTGCCAGGAAAGGTATTTCAAGGAACTAGCCACGGTGACTCTGCGCTGTGCTGGGAGAGTTTCTACAAGGTGACCAGAAGCTGTTCGCCAGCACCCGCTTGCAGCGACCGAGTTCGGCTTTCCACGTTCTTCCCCGGCTCTCTTTCGCTTCTCCGCACAAGCTGCGGCTGTACCGAAGACGCCGCTGGCTGTGGTTCCGCGAAGCGCTGCTTTCTCGGCAAAACTCAGCTTCTCGTTCTTGACAGCTCTGCTATGCAGAAGCACAGGAAAGCCGGCAGAGCTGCTCCTCTAGCTGCTCTACGCAGAGGCAACTGTAAATCAGCTAGACAGTGATCCTGTTGTGGAAAAGGCAGGAAAGTGGCTGCAAAAGCGTTTTGGCTTGCTGGAAGCAGCAGCAAGCACGCGGGCTTCTCTGCACGCTGCAAACACAAAACAGAAGCACCTACACGGCGAGAGGAGACTGCCTGACACCTGCTGCACTCAGTACAGCTCTGGGCTGCTGCCAGGAAAGGTATTTCAAGGAACTAGCCACGGTGACTCTGCGCTGTGCTGGGAGAGTTTCTACAAGGTGACCAGAAGCTGTTCGCCAGCACCCGCTTGCAGCGACCGAGTTCGGCTTTCCACGTTCTTCCCCGGCTCTCTTTCGCTTCTCCGCACAAGCTGCGGCTGTACCGAAGACGCCGCTGGCTGTGGTTCCGCGAAGCGCTGCTTTCTCGGCAAAACGCAGCTTCTCGTTCTTGACAGCTCTGCTATGCAGAAGCACAGGAAAGCCGGCAGAGCTGCTCCTCTAGCTGCTCTACGCAGAGGCAACTGTAAATCAGCTAGACAGTGATCCTGTTGTGGAAAAGGCAGGAAAGTGGCTGCAAAAGCGTTTTGGCTTGCTGGAAGCAGCAGCAAGCACGCGGGCTTGTCTGCACGCTGCAAACACAAAACAGAAGCACCTACACGGCGAGAGGAGACGGCCTGACACCTGCTGCACTCAGTACAGCTCTGGGCTGCTGCCAGGAAAGGTATTTCAAGGAACTAGCCACGGGGACTCTGCGCTGTGCTGGGAGAGTTTCTACAAGGTGACCAGAAGCTGTTCGCCAGCACCCGCTTGCAGCGACCGAGTTCGGCTTTCCACGTTCTTCCCCGGCTCTCTTTCGCTTCTCCGCACAAGCTGCGGCTGTACCGAAGACGCCGCTGGCTGTGGTTCCGCGAAGCGCTGCTTTCTCGGCAAAACTCAGCTTCTCGTTCTTGACAGCTCTGCTATGCAGAAGCACAGGAAAGCCGGCAGAGCTGCTCCTCTAGCTGCTCTACGCAGAGGCAACTGTAAATCAGCTAGACAGTGATCCTGTTGTGGAAAAGGCAGCAAAGTGGCTGCAAAAGCGTTTTGGCTTGCTGGAAGCAGCAGCAAGCACGCGGGCTTCTCTGCACGCTGCAAACACAAAACAGAAGCACCTACACGGCGAGAGGAGACGGCCTGACACCTGCTGCACTCAGTACAGCTCTGGGCTGCTGCCAGGAAAGGTATTTCAAGGAACTAGCCACGGTGACTCTGCGCTGTGCTGGGAGAGTTTCTACAAGGTGACCAGAAGCTGTTCGCCAGCACCCGCTTGCAGCGACCGAGTTCGGCTTTCCACGTTCTTCCCCGGCTCTCTTTCGCTTCTCCGCACAAGCTGCGGCTGTACCGAAGACGCCGCTGGCTGTGGTTCCGCGAAGCGCTGCTTTCTCGGCAAAACTCAGCTTCTCGTTCTTGACAGCTCTGCTATGCAGAAGCACAGGAAAGCCGGCAGAGCTGCTCCTCTAGCTGCTCTACGCAGAGGCAACTGTAAATCAGCTAGACAGTGATCCTGTTGTGGAAAAGGCAGGAAAGTGGCTGCAAAAGCGTTTTGGCTTGCTGGAAGCAGCAGCAAGCACGCGGGCTTCTCTGCACGCTGCAAACACAAAACAGAAGCACCTACACGGCGAGAGGAGACTGCCTGACACCTGCTGCACTCAGTACAGCTCTGGGCTGCTGCCAGGAAAGGTATTTCAAGGAACTAGCCACGGGGACTCTGCACTGTGCTGGGAGAGTTTCTACAAGGTGACCAGAAGCTGTTCGCCAGCACCCCCGTGCAGCGACCGAGTTCGGCTTTCCACGTTCTTCCCCGGCTCTCTTTCGCTTCTCCGCACAAGCTGCGGCTGTACCGAAGACGCCGCTGGCTGTGGTTCCGCGAAGCGCTGCTTTCTCGGCAAAACGCAGCTTCTCGTTCTTGACAGCTCTGCTATGCAGAAGCACAGGAAAGCCGGCAGAGCTGCTCCTCTAGCTGCTCTACGCACAGGCAACTGTAAATCAGTTAGAGAGTGATCCTGTAGTGGAAAAGGCAGGAAAGTGGCTGCAAAAGCGTTTTGGCTTGCTGGAAGCAGCAGCAAGCACGCGGGCTTCTCTGCACGCTGCAAACACAAAACAGAAGCACCTACACGGCGAGAGGAGACTGCCTGACACCTGCTGCACTCAGTACAGCTCTGGGCTGCTGCCAGGAAAGGTATTTCAAGGAACTAGCCACGGGGACTCTGCACTGTGCTGGGACAGTTTCTACAAGGTGACCAGAAGCTGTTCACCAGCACCCGCTTGCAGCGACCGAGTTCGGCTTTCCACGTTCTTCCCCGGCTCTCTTTCGCTTCTCCGCACAAGCTGCGGCTGTACCGAAGACGCCGCTGGCTGTGGTTCCGCGAAGCGCTGCTTTCTCGGCAAAACGCAGCTTCTCGTTCTTGACAGCTCTGCTATGCAGAAGCACAGGAAAGCCGGCAGAGCTGCTCCTCTAGCTGCTCTACGCAGAGGCAACTGTAAATCAGCTAGACAGTGATCCTGTTGTGGAAAAGGCAGGAAAGTGGCTGCAAAAGCGTTTTGGCTTGCTGGAAGCAGCAGCAAGCACGCGGGCTTGTCTGCACGCTGCAAACACAAAACAGAAGCACCTACACGGCGAGAGGAGACGGCCTGACACCTGCTGCACTCAGTACAGCTCTGGGCTGCTGCCAGGAAAGGTATTTCAAGGAACTAGCCACGGGGACTCTGCGCTGTGCTGGGAGAGTTTCTACAAGGTGACCAGAAGCTGTTCGCCAGCACCCGCTTGCAGCGACCGAGTTCGGCTTTCCACGTTCTTCCCCGGCTCTCTTTCGCTTCTCCGCACAAGCTGCGGCTGTACCGAAGACGCCGCTGGCTGTGGTTCCGCGAAGCGCTGCTTTCTCGGCAAAACTCAGCTTCTCGTTCTTGACAGCTCTGCTATGCAGAAGCACAGGAAAGCCGGCAGAGCTGCTCCTCTAGCTGCTCTACGCAGAGGCAACTGTAAATCAGCTAGACAGTGATCCTGTTGTGGAAAAGGCAGGAAAGTGGCTGCAAAAGCGTTTTGGCTTGCTGGAAGCAGCAGCAAGCACGCGGGCTTCTCTGCACGCTGCAAACACAAAACAGAAGCACCTACACGGCGAGAGGAGACGGCCTGACACCTGCTGCACTCAGTACAGCTCTGGGCTGCTGCCAGGAAAGGTATTTCAAGGAACTAGCCACGGGGACTCTGCACTGTGCTGGGAGAGTTTCTACAAGGTGACCAGAAGCTGTTCGCCAGCACCCCCGTGCAGCGACCGAGTTCGGCTTTCCACGTTCTTCCCCGGCTCTCTTTCGCTTCTCCGCACAAGCTGCGGCTGTACCGAAGACGCCGCTGGCTGTGGTTCCGCGAAGCGCTGCTTTCTCGGCAAAACGCAGCTTCTCGTTCTTGACAGCTCTGCTATGCAGAAGCACAGGAAAGCCGGCAGAGCTGCTCCTCTAGCTGCTCTACGCAGAGGCAACTGTAAATCAGCTAGACAGTGATCCTGTTGTGGAAAAGGCAGGAAAGTGGCTGCAAAAGCGTTTTGGCTTGCTGGAAGCAGCAGCAAGCACGCGGGCTTCTCTGCACGCTGCAAACACAAAACAGAAGCACCTACACGGCGAGAGGAGACTGCCTGACACCTGCTGCACTCAGTACAGCTCTGGGCTGCTGCCAGGAAAGGTATTTCAAGGAACTAGCCACGGGGACGCTGCACTGTGCTGGGACAGTTTCTACAAGGTGACCAGAAGCTGTTCGCCAGCACCCGCTTGCAGCGACCGAGTTCGGCTTTCCACGTTCTTCCCCGGCTCTCTTTCGCTTCTCCGCACAAGCTGCGGCTGTACCGAAGACTCCGCTGGCTGTGGTTCCGCGAAGCGCTGCTTTCTCGGCAAAACGCAGCTTCTCGTTCTTGACAGCTCTGCTATGCAGAAGCACAGGAAAGCCGGCAGAGCTGCTCCTCTAGCTGCTCTACGCAGAGGCAACTGTAAATCAGCTAGACAGTGATCCTGTTGTGGAAAAGGCAGGAAAGTGGCTGCAAAAGCGTTTTGGCTTGCTGGAAGCAGCAGCAAGCACGCGGGCTTCTCTGCACGCTGCAAACACAAAACAGAAGCACCTACACGGCGAGAGGAGACTGCCTGACACCTGCTGCACTCAGTACAGCTCTGGGCTGCTGCCAGGAAAGGTATTTCAAGGAACTAGCCACGGGGACTCTGCACTGTGCTGGGAGAGTTTCTACAAGGTGACCAGAAGCTGTTCGCCAGCACCCGCTTGCAGCGACCGAGTTCGGCTTTCCACGTTCTTCCCCGGCTCTCTTTCGCTTCTCTGCACAAGCTGCGGCTGTACCGAAGACGCCGCTGGCTGTGGTTCCGCGAAGCGCTGCTTTCTCGGCAAAACGCAGCTTCTCGTTCTTGACAGCTCTGCTATGCAGAAGCACAGGAAAGCCGGCAGAGCTGCTCCTCTAGCTGCTCTACGCACAGGCAACTGTAAATCAGTTAGAGAGTGATCCTGTAGTGGAAAAGGCAGGAAAGTGGCTGCAAAAGCGTTTTGGCTTGCTGGAAGCAGCAGCAAGCACGCGGGCTTCTCTGCACGCTGCAAACACAAAACAGAAGCACCTACACGGCGAGAGGAGACTGCCTGACACCTGCTGCACTCAGTACAGCTCTGGGCTGCTGCCAGGAAAGGTATTTCAAGGAACTAGCCACGGTGACTCTGCGCTGTGCTGGGAGAGTTTCTACAAGGTGACCAGAAGCTGTTCGCCAGCACCCGCTTGCAGCGACCGAGTTCGGCTTTCCACGTTCTTCCCCGGCTCTCTTTCGCTTCTCCGCACAAGCTGCGGCTGTACCGAAGACGCCGCTGGCTGTGGTTCCGCGAAGCGCTGCTTTCTCGGCAAAACGCAGCTTCTCGTTCTTGACAGCTCTGCTATGCAGAAGCACAGGAAAGCCGGCAGAGCTGCTCCTCTAGCTGCTCTACGCAGAGGCAACTGTAAATCAGCTAGACAGTGATCCTGTTGTGGAAAAGGCAGGAAAGTGGCTGCAAAAGCGTTTTGGCTTGCTGGAAGCAGCAGCAAGCACGCGGGCTTGTCTGCACGCTGCAAACACAAAACAGAAGCACCTACACGGCGAGAGGAGACGGCCTGACACCTGCTGCACTCAGTACAGCTCTGGGCTGCTGCCAGGAAAGGTATTTCAAGGAACTAGCCACGGGGACTCTGCGCTGTGCTGGGAGAGTTTCTACAAGGTGACCAGAAGCTGTTCGCCAGCACCCGCTTGCAGCGACCGAGTTCGGCTTTCCACGTTCTTCCCCGGCTCTCTTTCGCTTCTCCGCACAAGCTGCGGCTGTACCGAAGACGCCGCTGGCTGTGGTTCCGCGAAGCGCTGCTTTCTCGGCAAAACTCAGCTTCTCGTTCTTGACAGCTCTGCTATGCAGAAGCACAGGAAAGCCGGCAGAGCTGCTCCTCTAGCTGCTCTACGCAGAGGCAACTGTAAATCAGCTAGACAGTGATCCTGTTGTGGAAAAGGCAGGAAAGTGGCTGCAAAAGCGTTTTGGCTTGCTGGAAGCAGCAGCAAGCACGCGGGCTTCTCTGCACGCTGCAAACACAAAACAGAAGCACCTACACGGCGAGAGGAGACGGCCTGACACCTGCTGCACTCAGTACAGCTCTGGGCTGCTGCCAGGAAAGGTATTTCAAGGAACTAGCCACGGTGACTCTGCGCTGTGCTGGGAGAGTTTCTACAAGGTGACCAGAAGCTGTTCGCCAGCACCCGCTTGCAGCGACCGAGTTCGGCTTTCCACGTTCTTCCCCGGCTCTCTTTCGCTTCTCCGCACAAGCTGCGGCTGTACCGAAGACGCCGCTGGCTGTGGTTCCGCGAAGCGCTGCTTTCTCGGCAAAACTCAGCTTCTCGTTCTTGACAGCTCTGCTATGCAGAAGCACAGGAAAGCCGGCAGAGCTGCTCCTCTAGCTGCTCTACGCAGAGGCAACTGTAAATCAGCTAGACAGTGATCCTGTTGTGGAAAAGGCAGGAAAGTGGCTGCAAAAGCGTTTTGGCTTGCTGGAAGCAGCAGCAAGCACGCGGGCTTCTCTGCACGCTGCAAACACAAAACAGAAGCACCTACACGGCGAGAGGAGACTGCCTGACACCTGCTGCACTCAGTACAGCTCTGGGCTGCTGCCAGGAAAGGTATTTCAAGGAACTAGCCACGGTGACTCTGCGCTGTGCTGGGAGAGTTTCTACAAGGTGACCAGAAGCTGTTCGCCAGCACCCGCTTGCAGCGACCGAGTTCGGCTTTCCACGTTCTTCCCCGGCTCTCTTTCGCTTCTCCGCACAAGCTGCGGCTGTACCGAAGACGCCGCTGGCTGTGGTTCCGCGAAGCGCTGCTTTCTCGGCAAAACGCAGCTTCTCGTTCTTGACAGCTCTGCTATGCAGAAGCACAGGAAAGCCGGCAGAGCTGCTCCTCTAGCTGCTCTACGCAGAGGCAACTGTAAATCAGCTAGACAGTGATCCTGTTGTGGAAAAGGCAGGAAAGTGGCTGCAAAAGCGTTTTGGCTTGCTGGAAGCAGCAGCAAGCACGCGGGCTTGTCTGCACGCTGCAAACACAAAACAGAAGCACCTACACGGCGAGAGGAGACGGCCTGACACCTGCTGCACTCAGTACAGCTCTGGGCTGCTGCCAGGAAAGGTATTTCAAGGAACTAGCCACGGGGACTCTGCGCTGTGCTGGGAGAGTTTCTACAAGGTGACCAGAAGCTGTTCGCCAGCACCCGCTTGCAGCGACCGAGTTCGGCTTTCCACGTTCTTCCCCGGCTCTCTTTCGCTTCTCCGCACAAGCTGCGGCTGTACCGAAGACGCCGCTGGCTGTGGTTCCGCGAAGCGCTGCTTTCTCGGCAAAACTCAGCTTCTCGTTCTTGACAGCTCTGCTATGCAGAAGCACAGGAAAGCCGGCAGAGCTGCTCCTCTAGCTGCTCTACGCAGAGGCAACTGTAAATCAGCTAGACAGTGATCCTGTTGTGGAAAAGGCAGCAAAGTGGCTGCAAAAGCGTTTTGGCTTGCTGGAAGCAGCAGCAAGCACGCGGGCTTCTCTGCACGCTGCAAACACAAAACAGAAGCACCTACACGGCGAGAGGAGACGGCCTGACACCTGCTGCACTCAGTACAGCTCTGGGCTGCTGCCAGGAAAGGTATTTCAAGGAACTAGCCACGGTGACTCTGCGCTGTGCTGGGAGAGTTTCTACAAGGTGACCAGAAGCTGTTCGCCAGCACCCGCTTGCAGCGACCGAGTTCGGCTTTCCACGTTCTTCCCCGGCTCTCTTTCGCTTCTCCGCACAAGCTGCGGCTGTACCGAAGACGCCGCTGGCTGTGGTTCCGCGAAGCGCTGCTTTCTCGGCAAAACTCAGCTTCTCGTTCTTGACAGCTCTGCTATGCAGAAGCACAGGAAAGCCGGCAGAGCTGCTCCTCTAGCTGCTCTACGCAGAGGCAACTGTAAATCAGCTAGACAGTGATCCTGTTGTGGAAAAGGCAGGAAAGTGGCTGCAAAAGCGTTTTGGCTTGCTGGAAGCAGCAGCAAGCACGCGGGCTTCTCTGCACGCTGCAAACACAAAACAGAAGCACCTACACGGCGAGAGGAGACTGCCTGACACCTGCTGCACTCAGTACAGCTCTGGGCTGCTGCCAGGAAAGGTATTTCAAGGAACTAGCCACGGGGACTCTGCACTGTGCTGGGAGAGTTTCTACAAGGTGACCAGAAGCTGTTCGCCAGCACCCCCGTGCAGCGACCGAGTTCGGCTTTCCACGTTCTTCCCCGGCTCTCTTTCGCTTCTCCGCACAAGCTGCGGCTGTACCGAAGACGCCGCTGGCTGTGGTTCCGCGAAGCGCTGCTTTCTCGGCAAAACGCAGCTTCTCGTTCTTGACAGCTCTGCTATGCAGAAGCACAGGAAAGCCGGCAGAGCTGCTCCTCTAGCTGCTCTACGCACAGGCAACTGTAAATCAGTTAGAGAGTGATCCTGTAGTGGAAAAGGCAGGAAAGTGGCTGCAAAAGCGTTTTGGCTTGCTGGAAGCAGCAGCAAGCACGCGGGCTTCTCTGCACGCTGCAAACACAAAACAGAAGCACCTACACGGCGAGAGGAGACTGCCTGACACCTGCTGCACTCAGTACAGCTCTGGGCTGCTGCCAGGAAAGGTATTTCAAGGAACTAGCCACGGGGACGCTGCACTGTGCTGGGACAGTTTCTACAAGGTGACCAGAAGCTGTTCGCCAGCACCCCCGTGCAGCGACCGAGTTCGGCTTTCCACGTTCTTCCCCGGCTCTCTTTCGCTTCTCTGCACAAGCTGCGGCTGTACCGAAGACGCCGCTGGCTGTGCTTCCGCGAAGCGCTGCTTTCTCGGCAAAACGCAGCTTCTCGTTCTTGACAGCTCTGCTATGCAGAAGCACAGGAAAGCCGGCAGAGCTGCTCCTCTAGCTGCTCTACGCACAGGCAACTGTAAATCAGTTAGAGAGTGATCCTGTAGTGGAAAAGGCAGGAAAGTGGCTGCAAAAGCGTTTTGGCTTGCTGGAAGCAGCAGCAAGCACGCGGGCTTCTCTGCACGCTGCAAACACAAAACAGAAGCACCTACACGGCGAGAGGAGACTGCCTGACACCTGCTGCACTCAGTACAGCTCTGGGCTGCTGCCAGGAAAGGTATTTCAAGGAACTAGCCACGGTGACTCTGCGCTGTGCTGGGAGAGTTTCTACAAGGTGACCAGAAGCTGTTCGCCAGCACCCGCTTGCAGCGACCGAGTTCGGCTTTCCACGTTCTTCCCCGGCTCTCTTTCGCTTCTCCGCACAAGCTGCGGCTGTACCGAAGACGCCGCTGGCTGTGGTTCCGCGAAGCGCTGCTTTCTCGGCAAAACGCAGCTTCTCGTTCTTGACAGCTCTGCTATGCAGAAGCACAGGAAAGCCGGCAGAGCTGCTCCTCTAGCTGCTCTACGCACAGGCAACTGTAAATCAGCTAGACAGTGATCCTGTTGTGGAAAAGGCAGGAAAGTGGCTGCAAAAGCGTTTTGGCTTGCTGGAAGCAGCAGCAAGCACGCGGGCTTCTCTGCACGCTGCAAACACAAAACAGAAGCACCTACACGGCGAAAGGAGACTGCCTGACACCTGCTGCACTCAGTACAGCTCTGGGCTGCTGCCAGGAAAGGTATTTCAAGGAACTAGCCACGGTGACTCTGCGCTGTGCTGGGAGAGTTTCTACAAGGTGACCAGAAGCTGTTCGCCAGCACCCGCTTGCAGCGACCGAGTTCGGCTTTCCACGTTCTTCCCCGGCTCTCTTTCGCTTCTCCGCACAAGCTGCGGCTGTACCGAAGACGCCGCTGGCTGTGGTTCCGCGAAGCGCTGCTTTCTCGGCAAAACGCAGCTTCTCGTTCTTGACAGCTCTGCTATGCAGAAGCACAGGAAAGCCGGCAGAGCTGCTCCTCTAGCTGCTCTACGCAGAGGCAACTGTAAATCAGCTAGACAGTGATCCTGTTGTGGAAAAGGCAGGAAAGTGGCTGCAAAAGCGTTTTGGCTTGCTGGAAGCAGCAGCAAGCACGCGGGCTTGTCTGCACGCTGCAAACACAAAACAGAAGCACCTACACGGCGAGAGGAGACGGCCTGACACCTGCTGCACTCAGTACAGCTCTGGGCTGCTGCCAGGAAAGGTATTTCAAGGAACTAGCCACGGGGACTCTGCGCTGTGCTGGGAGAGTTTCTACAAGGTGACCAGAAGCTGTTCGCCAGCACCCGCTTGCAGCGACCGAGTTCGGCTTTCCACGTTCTTCCCCGGCTCTCTTTCGCTTCTCCGCACAAGCTGCGGCTGTACCGAAGACTCCGCTGGCTGTGGTTCCGCGAAGCGCTGCTTTCTCGGCAAAACGCAGCTTCTCGTTCTTGACAGCTCTGCTATGCAGAAGCACAGGAAAGCCGGCAGAGCTGCTCCTCTAGCTGCTCTACGCAGAGGCAACTGTAAATCAGCTAGACAGTGATCCTGTTGTGGAAAAGGCAGGAAAGTGGCTGCAAAAGCGTTTTGGCTTGCTGGAAGCAGCAGCAAGCACGCGGGCTTCTCTGCACGCTGCAAACACAAAACAGAAGCACCTACACGGCGAGAGGAGACTGCCTGACACCTGCTGCACTCAGTACAGCTCTGGGCTGCTGCCAGGAAAGGTATTTCAAGGAACTAGCCACGGGGACTCTGCACTGTGCTGGGAGAGTTTCTACAAGGTGACCAGAAGCTGTTCGCCAGCACCCGCTTGCAGCGACCGAGTTCGGCTTTCCACGTTCTTCCCCGGCTCTCTTTCGCTTCTCTGCACAAGCTGCGGCTGTACCGAAGACGCCGCTGGCTGTGCTTCCGCGAAGCGCTGCTTTCTCGGCAAAACGCAGCTTCTCGTTCTTGACAGCTCTGCTATGCAGAAGCACAGGAAAGCCGGCAGAGCTGCTCCTCTAGCTGCTCTACGCAGAGGCAACTGTAAATCAGCTAGACAGTGATCCTGTTGTGGAAAAGGCAGGAAAGTGGCTGCAAAAGCGTTTTGGCTTGCTGGAAGCAGCAGCAAGCACGCGGGCTTGTCTGCACGCTGCAAACACAAAACAGAAGCACCTACACGGCGAGAGGAGACTGCCTGACACCTGCTGCACTCAGTACAGCTCTGGGCTGCTGCCAGGAAAGGTATTTCAAGGAACTAGCCACGGGGACTCTGCACTGTGCTGGGAGAGTTTCTACAAGGTGACCAGAAGCTGTTCACCAGCACCCCCGTGCAGCGACCGAGTTCGGCTTTCCACGTTCTTCCCCGGCTCTCTTTCGCTTCTCCGCACAAGCTGCGGCTGTACCGAAGACGCCGCTGGCTGTGGTTCCGCGAAGCGCTGCTTTCTCGGCAAAACGCAGCTTCTCGTTCTTGACAGCTCTGCTATGCAGAAGCACAGGAAAGCCGGCAGAGCTGCTCCTCTAGCTGCTCTACGCAGAGGCAACTGTAAATCAGCTAGACAGTGATCCTGTTGTGGAAAAGGCAGGAAAGTGGCTGCAAAAGCGTTTTGGCTTGCTGGAAGCAGCAGCAAGCACGCGGGCTTCTCTGCACGCTGCAAACACAAAACAGAAGCACCTACACGGCGAGAGGATACTGCCTGACACCTGCTGCACTCAGTACAGCTCTGGGCTGCTGCCAGGAAAGGTATTTCAAGGAACTAGCCACGGGGACTCTGCGCTGTGCTGGGAGAGTTTCTACAAGGTGACCAGAAGCTGTTGGCCAGCACCCCCGTGCAGCGACCAAGTTCGGCTTTCCACGTTCTTCCCCGGCTCTCTTTCGCTTCTCCGCACAAGCTGCGGCTGTACCGAAGACGCCGCTGGCTGTGGTTCCGCGAAGCGCTGCTTTCTCGGCAAAACGCAGCTTCTCGTTCTTGACAGCTGTGCTATGCAGAAGCACAGGAAAGCCGGCAGAGCTGCTCCTCTAGCTGCTCTACGCAGAGGCAACTGTAAATCAGCTAGACAGTGATCCTGTTGTGGAAAAGGCAGGAAAGTGGCTGCAAAAGCGTTTTGGCTTGCTGGAAGCAGCAGCAAGCACGCGGGCTTCTCTGCACGCTGCAAACACAAAACAGAAGCACCTACACGGCGAGAGGAGACTGCCTGACACCTGCTGCACTCAGTACAGCTCTGGGCTGCTGCCAGGAAAGGTATTTCAAGGAACTAGCCACGGGGACTCTGCACTGTGCTGGGAGAGTTTCTACAAGGTGACCAGAAGCTGTTCGCCAGCACCCGCTTGCAGCGACCGAGTTCGGCTTTCCACGTTCTTCCCCGGCTCTCTTTCGCTTCTCCGCACAAGCTGCGGCTGTACCGAAGACGCCGCTGGCTGTGGTTCCGCGAAGCGCTGCTTTCTCGGCAAAACGCAGCTTCTCGTTCTTGACAGCTCTGCTATGCAGAAGCACAGGAAAGCCGGCAGAGCTGCTCCTCTAGCTGCTCTACGCACAGGCAACTGTAAATCAGCTAGACAGTGATCCTGTTGTGGAAAAGGCAGGAAAGTGGCTGCAAAAGCGTTTTGGCTTGCTGGAAGCAGCAGCAAGCACGCGGGCTTCTCTGCACGCTGCAAACACAAAACAGAAGCACCTACACGGCGAGAGGAGACTGCCTGACACCTGCTGCACTCAGTACAGCTCTGGGCTGCTGCCAGGAAAGGTATTTCAAGGAACTAGCCACGGGGACTCTGCACTGTGCTGGGAGAGTTTCTACAAGGTGACCAGAAGCTGTTCGCCAGCACCCCCGTGCAGCGACCGAGTTCGGCTTTCCACGTTCTTCCCCGGCTCTCTTTCGCTTCTCCGCACAAGCTGCGGCTGTACCGAAGACGCCGCTGGCTGTGGTTCCGCGAAGCGCTGCTTTCTCGGCAAAACGCAGCTTCTCGTTCTTGACAGCTGTGCTATGCAGAAGCACAGGAAAGCCGGCAGAGCTGCTCCTCTAGCTGCTCTACGCAGAGGCAACTGTAAATCAGCTAGACAGTGATCCTGTTGTGGAAAAGGCAGGAAAGTGGCTGCAAAAGCGTTTTGGCTTGCTGGAAGCAGCAGCAAGCACGCGGGCTTCTCTGCACGCTGCAAACACAAAACAGAAGCACCTACACGGCGAGAGGAGACTGCCTGACACCTGCTGCACTCAGTACAGCTCTGGGCTGCTGCCAGGAAAGGTATTTCAAGGAACTAGCCACGGGGACTCTGCACTGTGCTGGGAGAGTTTCTACAAGGTGACCAGAAGCTGTTCGCCAGCACCCCCGTGCAGCGACCGAGTTCGGCTTTCCACGTTCTTCCCCGGCTCTCTTTCGCTTCTCCGCACAAGCTGCGGCTGTACCGAAGACGCCGCTGGCTGTGGTTCCGCGAAGCGCTGCTTTCTCGGCAAAACGCAGCTTCTCGTTCTTGACAGCTCTGCTATGCAGAAGCACAGGAAAGCCGGCAGAGCTGCTCCTCTAGCTGCTCTACGCAGAGGCAACTGTAAATCAGCTAGACAGTGATCCTGTTGTGGAAAAGGCAGGAAAGTGGCTGCAAAAGCGTTTTGGCTTGCTGGAAGCAGCAGCAAGCACGCGGGCTTCTCTGCACGCTGCAAACACAAAACAGAAGCACCTACACGGCGAGAGGAGACTGCCTGACACCTGCTGCACTCAGTACAGCTCTGGGCTGCTGCCAGGAAAGGTATTTCAAGGAACTAGCCACGGGGACTCTGCACTGTGCTGGGAGAGTTTCTACAAGGTGACCAGAAGCTGTTCACCAGCACCCCCGTGCAGCGACCGAGTTCGGCTTTCCACGTTCTTCCCCGGCTCTCTTTCGCTTCTCCGCACAAGCTGCGGCTGTACCGAAGACGCCGCTGGCTGTGCTTCCGCGAAGCGCTGCTTTCTCGGCAAAACGCAGCTTCTCGTTCTTGACAGCTCTGCTATGCAGAAGCACAGGAAAGCCGGCAGAGCTGCTCCTCTAGCTGCTCTACGCAGAGGCAACTGTATTCAGCTAGACAGTGATCCTGTTGTGGAAAAGGCAGGAAAGTGGCTGCAAAAGCGTTTTGGCTTGCTGGAAGCAGCAGCAAGCACGCGGGCTTCTCTGCACGCTGCAAACACAAAACAGAAGCACCTACACGGCGAGAGGAGACTGCCTGACACCTGCTGCACTCAGTACAGCTCTGGGCTGCTGCCAGGAAAGGTATTTCAAGGAACTAGCCACGGGGACTCTGCGCTGTGCTGGGAGAGTTTCTACAAGGTGACCAGAAGCTGTTCGCCAGCACCCGCTTGCAGCGACCGAGTTCGGCTTTCCACGTTCTTCCCCGGCTCTCTTTCGCTTCTCCGCACAAGCTGCGGCTGTACCGAAGACGCCGCTGGCTGTGGTTCCGCGAAGCGCTGCTTTCTCGGCAAAACTCAGCTTCTCGTTCTTGACAGCTCTGCTATGCAGAAGCACAGGAAAGCCGGCAGAGCTGCTCCTCTAGCTGCTCTACGCAGAGGCAACTGTAAATCAGCTAGACAGTGATCCTGTTGTGGAAAAGGCAGGAAAGTGGCTGCAAAAGCGTTTTGGCTTGCTGGAAGCAGCAGCAAGCACGCGGGCTTCTCTGCACGCTGCAAACACAAAACAGAAGCACCTACACGGCGAGAGGATACTGCCTGACACCTGCTGCACTCAGTACAGCTCTGGGCTGCTGCCAGGAAAGGTATTTCAAGGAACTAGCCACGGGGACTCTGCGCTGTGCTGGGAGAGTTTCTACAAGGTGACCAGAAGCTGTTCGCCAGCACCTGCTTGAAGCGACCGAGTTCGGCTTTCCACGTTCTTCCCCGGCTCTCTTTCGCTTCTCCGCACAAGCTGCGGCTGTACCGAAGACGCCGCTGGCTGTGGTTCCGCGAAGCGCTGCTTTCTCGGCAAAACGCAGCTTCTCGTTCTTGACAGCTCTGCTATGCAGAAGCACAGGAAAGCCGGCAGAGCTGCTCCTCTAGCTGCTCTACGCAGAGGCAACTGTAAATCAGCTAGACAGTGATCCTGTTGTGGAAAAGGCAGGAAAGTGGCTGCAAAAGCGTTTTGGCTTGCTGGAAGCAGCAGCAAGCACGCGGGCTTCTCTGCACGCTGCAAACACAAAACAGAAGCACCTACACGGCGAGAGGAGACTGCCTGACACCTGCTGCACTCAGTACAGCTCTGGGCTGCTGCTGCCAGGAAAGGTATTTCAAGGAACTAGCCACGGGGACGCTGCACTGTGCTGGGAGAGTTTCTACAAGGTGACCAGAAGCTGTTCACCAGCACCCCCGTGCAGCGACCGAGTTCGGCTTTCCACGTTCTTCCCCGGCTCTCTTTCGCTTCTCCGCACAAGCTGCGGCTGTACCGAAGACGCCGCTGGCTGTGGTTCCGCGAAGCGCTGCTTTCTCGGCAAAACGCAGCTTCTCGTTCTTGACAGCTCTGCTATGCAGAAGCACAGGAAAGCCGGCAGAGCTGCTCCTCTAGCTGCTCTACGCAGAGGCAACTGTAAATCAGCTAGACAGTGATCCTGTTGTGGAAAAGGCAGGAAAGTGGCTGCAAAAGCGTTTTGGCTTGCTGGAAGCAGCAGCAAGCACGCGGGCTTCTCTGCACGCTGCAAACACAAAACAGAAGCACCTACACGGCGAGAGGATACTGCCTGACACCTGCTGCACTCAGTACAGCTCTGGGCTGCTGCCAGGAAAGGTATTTCAAGGAACTAGCCACGGGGACTCTGCGCTGTGCTGGGAGAGTTTCTACAAGGTGACCAGAAGCTGTTCGCCAGCACCCGCTTGCAGCGACCGAGTTCGGCTTTCCACGTTCTTCCCCGGCTCTCTTTCGCTTCTCCGCACAAGCTGCGGCTGTACCGAAGACGCCGCTGGCTGTGGTTCCGCGAAGCGCTGCTTTCTCGGCAAAACGCAGCTTCTCGTTCTTGACAGCTGTGCTATGCAGAAGCACAGGAAAGCCGGCAGAGCTGCTCCTCTAGCTGCTCTACGCAGAGGCAACTGTAAATCAGCTAGACAGTGATCCTGTTGTGGAAAAGGCAGGAAAGTGGCTGCAAAAGCGTTTTGGCTTGCTGGAAGCAGCAGCAAGCACGCGGGCTTCTCTGCACGCTGCAAACACAAAACAGAAGCACCTACACGGCGAGAGGAGACTGCCTGACACCTGCTGCACTCAGTACAGCTCTGGGCTGCTGCCAGGAAAGGTATTTCAAGGAACTAGCCACGGGGACTCTGCACTGTGCTGGGAGAGTTTCTACAAGGTGACCAGAAGCTGTTCGCCAGCACCCGCTTGCAGCGACCGAGTTCGGCTTTCCACGTTCTTCCCCGGCTCTCTTTCGCTTCTCCGCACAAGCTGCGGCTGTACCGAAGACGCCGCTGGCTGTGGTTCCGCGAAGCGCTGCTTTCTCGGCAAAACGCAGCTTCTCGTTCTTGACAGCTCTGCTATGCAGAAGCACAGGAAAGCCGGCAGAGCTGCTCCTCTAGCTGCTCTACGCACAGGCAACTGTAAATCAGCTAGACAGTGATCCTGTTGTGGAAAAGGCAGGAAAGTGGCTGCAAAAGCGTTTTGGCTTGCTGGAAGCAGCAGCAAGCACGCGGGCTTCTCTGCACGCTGCAAACACAAAACAGAAGCACCTACACGGCGAGAGGAGACTGCCTGACACCTGCTGCACTCAGTACAGCTCTGGGCTGCTGCCAGGAAAGGTATTTCAAGGAACTAGCCACGGGGACTCTGCACTGTGCTGGGAGAGTTTCTACAAGGTGACCAGAAGCTGTTCACCAGCACCCCCGTGCAGCGACCGAGTTCGGCTTTCCACGTTCTTCCCCGGCTCTCTTTCGCTTCTCCGCACAAGCTGCGGCTGTACCGAAGACGCCGCTGGCTGTGGTTCCGCGAAGCGCTGCTTTCTCGGCAAAACGCAGCTTCTCGTTCTTGACAGCTCTGCTATGCAGAAGCACAGGAAAGCCGGCAGAGCTGCTCCTCTAGCTGCTCTACGCAGAGGCAACTGTAAATCAGCTAGACAGTGATCCTGTTGTGGAAAAGGCAGGAAAGTGGCTGCAAAAGCGTTTTGGCTTGCTGGAAGCAGCAGCAAGCACGCGGGCTTCTCTGCACGCTGCAAACACAAAACAGAAGCACCTACACGGCGAGAGGAGACTGCCTGACACCTGCTGCACTCAGTACAGCTCTGGGCTGCTGCCAGGAAAGGTATTTCAAGGAACTAGCCACGGGGACTCTGCACTGTGCTGGGAGAGTTTCTACAAGGTGACCAGAAGCTGTTCGCCAGCACCCCCGTGCAGCGACCGAGTTCGGCTTTCCACGTTCTTCCCCGGCTCTCTTTCGCTTCTCCGCACAAGCTGCGGCTGTACCGAAGACGCCGCTGGCTGTGGTTCCGCGAAGCGCTGCTTTCTCGGCAAAACGCAGCTTCTCGTTCTTGACAGCTCTGCTATGCAGAAGCACAGGAAAGCCGGCAGAGCTGCTCCTCTAGCTGCTCTACGCAGAGGCAACTGTAAATCAGCTAGACAGTGATCCTGTTGTGGAAAAGGCAGGAAAGTGGCTGCAAAAGCGTTTTGGCTTGCTGGAAGCAGCAGCAAGCACGCGGGCTTCTCTGCACGCTGCAAACACAAAACAGAAGCACCTACACGGCGAGAGGAGACTGCCTGACACCTGCTGCACTCAGTACAGCTCTGGGCTGCTGCCAGGAAAGGTATTTCAAGGAACTAGCCACGGGGACTCTGCACTGTGCTGGGAGAGTTTCTACAAGGTGACCAGAAGCTGTTCACCAGCACCCCCGTGCAGCGACCGAGTTCGGCTTTCCACGTTCTTCCCCGGCTCTCTTTCGCTTCTCCGCACAAGCTGCGGCTGTACCGAAGACGCCGCTGGCTGTGCTTCCGCGAAGCGCTGCTTTCTCGGCAAAACGCAGCTTCTCGTTCTTGACAGCTCTGCTATGCAGAAGCACAGGAAAGCCGGCAGAGCTGCTCCTCTAGCTGCTCTACGCAGAGGCAACTGTAAATCAGCTAGACAGTGATCCTGTTGTGGAAAAGGCAGGAAAGTGGCTGCAAAAGCGTTTTGGCTTGCTGGAAGCAGCAGCAAGCACGCGGGCTTCTCTGCACGCTGCAAACACAAAACAGAAGCACCTACACGGCGAGAGGAGACTGCCTGACACCTGCTGCACTCAGTACAGCTCTGGGCTGCTGCCAGGAAAGGTATTTCAAGGAACTAGCCACGGGGACTCTGCACTGTGCTGGGAGAGTTTCTACAAGGTGACCAGAAGCTGTTCACCAGCACCCCCGTGCAGCGACCGAGTTCGGCTTTCCACGTTCTTCCCCGGCTCTCTTTCGCTTCTCCGCACAAGCTGCGGCTGTACCGAAGACGCCGCTGGCTGTGCTTCCGCGAAGCGCTGCTTTCTCGGCAAAACGCAGCTTCTCGTTCTTGACAGCTCTGCTATGCAGAAGCACAGGAAAGCCGGCAGAGCTGCTCCTCTAGCTGCTCTACGCAGAGGCAACTGTAAATCAGCTAGACAGTGATCCTGTTGTGGAAAAGGCAGGAAAGTGGCTGCAAAAGCGTTTTGGCTTGCTGGAAGCAGCAGCAAGCACGCGGGCTTCTCTGCACGCTGCAAACACAAAACAGAAGCACCTACACGGCGAGAGGAGACTGCCTGACACCTGCTGCACTCAGTACAGCTCTGGGCTGCTGCCAGGAAAGGTATTTCAAGGAACTAGCCACGGGGACTCTGCACTGTGCTGGGAGAGTTTCTACAAGGTGACCAGAAGCTGTTCACCAGCACCCCCGTGCAGCGACCGAGTTCGGCTTTCCACGTTCTTCCCCGGCTCTCTTTCGCTTCTCCGCACAAGCTGCGGCTGTACCGAAGACGCCGCTGGCTGTGGTTCCGCGAAGCGCTGCTTTCTCGGCAAAACGCAGCTTCTCGTTCTTGACAGCTCTGCTACGCAGAAGCACAGGAAAGCCGGCAGAGCTGCTCCTCTAGCTGCTCTACGCAGAGGCAACTGTAAATCAGCTAGACAGTGATCCTGTTGTGGAAAAGGCAGGAAAGTGGCTGCAAAAGCGTTTTGGCTTGCTGGAAGCAGCAGCAAGCACGCGGGCTTCTCTGCACGCTGCAAACACAAAACAGAAGCACCTACACGGCGAGAGGAGACTGCCTGACACCTGCTGCACTCAGTACAGCTCTGGGCTGCTGCCAGGAAAGGTATTTCAAGGAACTAGCCACGGGGACTCTGCACTGTGCTGGGAGAGTTTCTACAAGGTGACCAGAAGCTGTTCACCAGCACCCCCGTGCAGCGACCGAGTTCGGCTTTCCACGTTCTTCCCCGGCTCTCTTTCGCTTCTCCGCACAAGCTGCGGCTGTACCGAAGACGCCGCTGGCTGTGGTTCCGCGAAGCGCTGCTTTCTCGGCAAAACGCAGCTTCTCGTTCTTGACAGCTCTGCTATGCAGAAGCACAGGAAAGCCGGCAGAGCTGCTCCTCTAGCTGCTCTACGCAGAGGCAACTGTAAATCAGCTAGACAGTGATCCTGTTGTGGAAAAGGCAGGAAAGTGGCTGCAAAAGCGTTTTGGCTTGCTGGAAGCAGCAGCAAGCACGCGGGCTTCTCTGCACGCTGCAAACACAAAACAGAAGCACCTACACGGCGAGAGGATACTGCCTGACACCTGCTGCACTCAGTACAGCTCTGGGCTGCTGCCAGGAAAGGTATTTCAAGGAACTAGCCACGGGGACTCTGCGCTGTGCTGGGAGAGTTTCTACAAGGTGACCAGAAGCTGTTCGCCAGCACCCGCTTGAAGCGACCGAGTTCGGCTTTCCACGTTCTTCCCCGGCTCTCTTTCGCTTCTCCGCACAAGCTGCGGCTGTACCGAAGACGCCGCTGGCTGTGCTTCCGCGAAGCGCTGCTTTCTCGGCAAAACGCAGCTTCTCGTTCTTGACAGCTCTGCTATGCAGAAGCACAGGAAAGCCGGCAGAGCTGCTCCTCTAGCTGCTCTACGCAGAGGCAACTGTAAATCAGCTAGACAGTGATCCTGTTGTGGAAAAGGCAGGAAAGTGGCTGCAAAAGCGTTTTGGCTTGCTGGAAGCAGCAGCAAGCACGCGGGCTTCTCTGCACGCTGCAAACACAAAACAGAAGCACCTACACGGCGAGAGGAGACGGCCTGACACCTGCTGCACTCAGTACAGCTCTGGGCTGCTGCCAGGAAAGGTATTTCAAGGAACTAGCCACGGTGACTCTGCGCTGTGCTGGGAGAGTTTCTACAAGGTGACCAGAAGCTGTTCGCCAGCACCCGCTTGCAGCGACCGAGTTCGGCTTTCCACGTTCTTCCCCGGCTCTCTTTCGCTTCTCCGCACAAGCTGCGGCTGTACCGAAGACGCCGCTGGCTGTGGTTCCGCGAAGCGCTGCTTTCTCGGCAAAACTCAGCTTCTCGTTCTTGACAGCTCTGCTATGCAGAAGCACAGGAAAGCCGGCAGAGCTGCTCCTCTAGCTGCTCTACGCAGAGGCAACTGTAAATCAGCTAGACAGTGATCCTGTTGTGGAAAAGGCAGGAAAGTGGCTGCAAAAGCGTTTTGGCTTGCTGGAAGCAGCAGCAAGCACGCGGGCTTCTCTGCACGCTGCAAACACAAAACAGAAGCACCTACACGGCGAGAGGAGACTGCCTGACACCTGCTGCACTCAGTACAGCTCTGGGCTGCTGCCAGGAAAGGTATTTCAAGGAACTAGCCACGGGGACTCTGCACTGTGCTGGGAGAGTTTCTACAAGGTGACCAGAAGCTGTTCGCCAGCACCCCCGTGCAGCGACCGAGTTCGGCTTTCCACGTTCTTCCCCGGCTCTCTTTCGCTTCTCCGCACAAGCTGCGGCTGTACCGAAGACGCCGCTGGCTGTGGTTCCGCGAAGCGCTGCTTTCTCGGCAAAACGCAGCTTCTCGTTCTTGACAGCTCTGCTATGCAGAAGCACAGGAAAGCCGGCAGAGCTGCTCCTCTAGCTGCTCTACGCACAGGCAACTGTAAATCAGCTAGACAGTGATCCTGTTGTGGAAAAGGCAGGAAAGTGGCTGCAAAAGCGTTTTGGCTTGCTGGAAGCAGCAGCAAGCACGCGGGCTTCTCTGCACGCTGCAAACACAAAACAGAAGCACCTACACGGCGAGAGGAGACTGCCTGACACCTGCTGCACTCAGTACAGCTCTGGGCTGCTGCCAGGAAAGGTATTTCAAGGAACTAGCCACGGGGACTCTGCACTGTGCTGGGACAGTTTCTACAAGGTGACCAGAAGCTGTTCGCCAGCACCCCCGTGCAGCGACCGAGTTCGGCTTTCCACGTTCTTCCCCGGCTCTCTTTCGCTTCTCCGCACAAGCTGCGGCTGTACCGAAGACTCCGCTGGCTGTGGTTCCGCGAAGCGCTGCTTTCTCGGCAAAACGCAGCTTCTCGTTCTTGACAGCTCTGCTATGCAGAAGCACAGGAAAGCCGGCAGAGCTGCTCCTCTAGCTGCTCTACGCAGAGGCAACTGTAAATCAGCTAGACAGTGATCCTGTTGTGGAAAAGGCAGGAAAGTGGCTGCAAAAGCGTTTTGGCTTGCTGGAAGCAGCAGCAAGCACGCGGGCTTCTCTGCACGCTGCAAACACAAAACAGAAGCACCTACACGGCGAGAGGAGACTGCCTGACACCTGCTGCACTCAGTACAGCTCTGGGCTGCTGCCAGGAAAGGTATTTCAAGGAACTAGCCACGGGGACTCTGCACTGTGCTGGGAGAGTTTCTACAAGGTGACCAGAAGCTGTTCGCCAGCACCCGCTTGCAGCGACCGAGTTCGGCTTTCCACGTTCTTCCCCGGCTCTCTTTCGCTTCTCTGCACAAGCTGCGGCTGTACCGAAGACGCCGCTGGCTGTGCTTCCGCGAAGCGCTGCTTTCTCGGCAAAACGCAGCTTCTCGTTCTTGACAGCTCTGCTATGCAGAAGCACAGGAAAGCCGGCAGAGCTGCTCCTCTAGCTGCTCTACGCAGAGGCAACTGTAAATCAGCTAGACAGTGATCCTGTTGTGGAAAAGGCAGGAAAGTGGCTGCAAAAGCGTTTTGGCTTGCTGGAAGCAGCAGCAAGCACGCGGGCTTGTCTGCACGCTGCAAACACAAAACAGAAGCACCTACACGGCGAGAGGAGACTGCCTGACACCTGCTGCACTCAGTACAGCTCTGGGCTGCTGCCAGGAAAGGTATTTCAAGGAACTAGCCACGGGGACTCTGCACTGTGCTGGGAGAGTTTCTACAAGGTGACCAGAAGCTGTTCACCAGCACCCCCGTGCAGCGACCGAGTTCGGCTTTCCACGTTCTTCCCCGGCTCTCTTTCGCTTCTCCGCACAAGCTGCGGCTGTACCGAAGACGCCGCTGGCTGTGGTTCCGCGAAGCGCTGCTTTCTCGGCAAAACGCAGCTTCTCGTTCTTGACAGCTCTGCTATGCAGAAGCACAGGAAAGCCGGCAGAGCTGCTCCTCTAGCTGCTCTACGCAGAGGCAACTGTAAATCAGCTAGACAGTGATCCTGTTGTGGAAAAGGCAGGAAAGTGGCTGCAAAAGCGTTTTGGCTTGCTGGAAGCAGCAGCAAGCACGCGGGCTTCTCTGCACGCTGCAAACACAAAACAGAAGCACCTACACGGCGAGAGGAGACTGCCTGACACCTGCTGCACTCAGTACAGCTCTGGGCTGCTGCTGCCAGGAAAGGTATTTCAAGGAACTAGCCACGGGGACGCTGCACTGTGCTGGGAGAGTTTCTACAAGGTGACCAGAAGCTGTTCACCAGCACCCCCGTGCAGCGACCGAGTTCGGCTTTCCACGTTCTTCCCCGGCTCTCTTTCGCTTCTCCGCACAAGCTGCGGCTGTACCGAAGACGCCGCTGGCTGTGGTTCCGCGAAGCGCTGCTTTCTCGGCAAAACGCAGCTTCTCGTTCTTGACAGCTCTGCTATGCAGAAGCACAGGAAAGCCGGCAGAGCTGCTCCTCTAGCTGCTCTACGCAGAGGCAACTGTAAATCAGCTAGACAGTGATCCTGTTGTGGAAAAGGCAGGAAAGTGGCTGCAAAAGCGTTTTGGCTTGCTGGAAGCAGCAGCAAGCACGCGGGCTTCTCTGCACGCTGCAAACACAAAACAGAAGCACCTACACGGCGAGAGGATACTGCCTGACACCTGCTGCACTCAGTACAGCTCTGGGCTGCTGCCAGGAAAGGTATTTCAAGGAACTAGCCACGGGGACTCTGCGCTGTGCTGGGAGAGTTTCTACAAGGTGACCAGAAGCTGTTGGCCAGCACCCGCTTGCAGCGACCAAGTTCGGCTTTCCACGTTCTTCCCCGGCTCTCTTTCGCTTCTCCGCACAAGCTGCGGCTGTACCGAAGACGCCGCTGGCTGTGGTTCCGCGAAGCGCTGCTTTCTCGGCAAAACGCAGCTTCTCGTTCTTGACAGCTGTGCTATGCAGAAGCACAGGAAAGCCGGCAGAGCTGCTCCTCTAGCTGCTCTACGCAGAGGCAACTGTAAATCAGCTAGACAGTGATCCTGTTGTGGAAAAGGCAGGAAAGTGGCTGCAAAAGCGTTTTGGCTTGCTGGAAGCAGCAGCAAGCACGCGGGCTTCTCTGCACGCTGCAAACACAAAACAGAAGCACCTACACGGCGAGAGGAGACTGCCTGACACCTGCTGCACTCAGTACAGCTCTGGGCTGCTGCCAGGAAAGGTATTTCAAGGAACTAGCCACGGGGACTCTGCACTGTGCTGGGAGAGTTTCTACAAGGTGACCAGAAGCTGTTCGCCAGCACCCGCTTGCAGCGACCGAGTTCGGCTTTCCACGTTCTTCCCCGGCTCTCTTTCGCTTCTCCGCACAAGCTGCGGCTGTACCGAAGACGCCGCTGGCTGTGGTTCCGCGAAGCGCTGCTTTCTCGGCAAAACGCAGCTTCTCGTTCTTGACAGCTCTGCTATGCAGAAGCACAGGAAAGCCGGCAGAGCTGCTCCTCTAGCTGCTCTACGCACAGGCAACTGTAAATCAGCTAGACAGTGATCCTGTTGTGGAAAAGGCAGGAAAGTGGCTGCAAAAGCGTTTTGGCTTGCTGGAAGCAGCAGCAAGCACGCGGGCTTCTCTGCACGCTGCAAACACAAAACAGAAGCACCTACACGGCGAGAGGAGACTGCCTGACACCTGCTGCACTCAGTACAGCTCTGGGCTGCTGCCAGGAAAGGTATTTCAAGGAACTAGCCACGGGGACTCTGCACTGTGCTGGGAGAGTTTCTACAAGGTGACCAGAAGCTGTTCGCCAGCACCCCCGTGCAGCGACCGAGTTCGGCTTTCCACGTTCTTCCCCGGCTCTCTTTCGCTTCTCCGCACAAGCTGCGGCTGTACCGAAGACGCCGCTGGCTGTGGTTCCGCGAAGCGCTGCTTTCTCGGCAAAACGCAGCTTCTCGTTCTTGACAGCTCTGCTATGCAGAAGCACAGGAAAGCCGGCAGAGCTGCTCCTCTAGCTGCTCTACGCAGAGGCAACTGTAAATCAGCTAGACAGTGATCCTGTTGTGGAAAAGGCAGGAAAGTGGCTGCAAAAGCGTTTTGGCTTGCTGGAAGCAGCAGCAAGCACGCGGGCTTCTCTGCACGCTGCAAACACAAAACAGAAGCACCTACACGGCGAGAGGAGACTGCCTGACACCTGCTGCACTCAGTACAGCTCTGGGCTGCTGCCAGGAAAGGTATTTCAAGGAACTAGCCACGGGGACTCTGCACTGTGCTGGGAGAGTTTCTACAAGGTGACCAGAAGCTGTTCGCCAGCACCCCCGTGCAGCGACCGAGTTCGGCTTTCCACGTTCTTCCCCGGCTCTCTTTCGCTTCTCCGCACAAGCTGCGGCTGTACCGAAGACGCCGCTGGCTGTGGTTCCGCGAAGCGCTGCTTTCTCGGCAAAACGCAGCTTCTCGTTCTTGACAGCTCTGCTATGCAGAAGCACAGGAAAGCCGGCAGAGCTGCTCCTCTAGCTGCTCTACGCAGAGGCAACTGTAAATCAGCTAGACAGTGATCCTGTTGTGGAAAAGGCAGGAAAGTGGCTGCAAAAGCGTTTTGGCTTGCTGGAAGCAGCAGCAAGCACGCGGGCTTCTCTGCACGCTGCAAACACAAAACAGAAGCACCTACACGGCGAGAGGAGACTGCCTGACACCTGCTGCACTCAGTACAGCTCTGGGCTGCTGCCAGGAAAGGTATTTCAAGGAACTAGCCACGGGGACTCTGCACTGTGCTGGGAGAGTTTCTACAAGGTGACCAGAAGCTGTTCACCAGCACCCCCGTGCAGCGACCGAGTTCGGCTTTCCACGTTCTTCCCCGGCTCTCTTTCGCTTCTCCGCACAAGCTGCGGCTGTACCGAAGACGCCGCTGGCTGTGCTTCCGCGAAGCGCTGCTTTCTCGGCAAAACGCAGCTTCTCGTTCTTGACAGCTCTGCTATGCAGAAGCACAGGAAAGCCGGCAGAGCTGCTCCTCTAGCTGCTCTACGCAGAGGCAACTGTATTCAGCTAGACAGTGATCCTGTTGTGGAAAAGGCAGGAAAGTGGCTGCAAAAGCGTTTTGGCTTGCTGGAAGCAGCAGCAAGCACGCGGGCTTCTCTGCACGCTGCAAACACAAAACAGAAGCACCTACACGGCGAGAGGAGACTGCCTGACACCTGCTGCACTCAGTACAGCTCTGGGCTGCTGCCAGGAAAGGTATTTCAAGGAACTAGCCACGGGGACTCTGCGCTGTGCTGGGAGAGTTTCTACAAGGTGACCAGAAGCTGTTCGCCAGCACCCGCTTGCAGCGACCGAGTTCGGCTTTCCACGTTCTTCCCCGGCTCTCTTTCGCTTCTCCGCACAAGCTGCGGCTGTACCGAAGACGCCGCTGGCTGTGGTTCCGCGAAGCGCTGCTTTCTCGGCAAAACTCAGCTTCTCGTTCTTGACAGCTCTGCTATGCAGAAGCACAGGAAAGCCGGCAGAGCTGCTCCTCTAGCTGCTCTACGCAGAGGCAACTGTAAATCAGCTAGACAGTGATCCTGTTGTGGAAAAGGCAGGAAAGTGGCTGCAAAAGCGTTTTGGCTTGCTGGAAGCAGCAGCAAGCACGCGGGCTTCTCTGCACGCTGCAAACACAAAACAGAAGCACCTACACGGCGAGAGGATACTGCCTGACACCTGCTGCACTCAGTACAGCTCTGGGCTGCTGCCAGGAAAGGTATTTCAAGGAACTAGCCACGGGGACTCTGCGCTGTGCTGGGAGAGTTTCTACAAGGTGACCAGAAGCTGTTCGCCAGCACCTGCTTGAAGCGACCGAGTTCGGCTTTCCACGTTCTTCCCCGGCTCTCTTTCGCTTCTCCGCACAAGCTGCGGCTGTACCGAAGACGCCGCTGGCTGTGGTTCCGCGAAGCGCTGCTTTCTCGGCAAAACGCAGCTTCTCGTTCTTGACAGCTCTGCTATGCAGAAGCACAGGAAAGCCGGCAGAGCTGCTCCTCTAGCTGCTCTACGCAGAGGCAACTGTAAATCAGCTAGACAGTGATCCTGTTGTGGAAAAGGCAGGAAAGTGGCTGCAAAAGCGTTTTGGCTTGCTGGAAGCAGCAGCAAGCACGCGGGCTTCTCTGCACGCTGCAAACACAAAACAGAAGCACCTACACGGCGAGAGGAGACTGCCTGACACCTGCTGCACTCAGTACAGCTCTGGGCTGCTGCTGCCAGGAAAGGTATTTCAAGGAACTAGCCACGGGGACGCTGCACTGTGCTGGGAGAGTTTCTACAAGGTGACCAGAAGCTGTTCACCAGCACCCCCGTGCAGCGACCGAGTTCGGCTTTCCACGTTCTTCCCCGGCTCTCTTTCGCTTCTCCGCACAAGCTGCGGCTGTACCGAAGACGCCGCTGGCTGTGGTTCCGCGAAGCGCTGCTTTCTCGGCAAAACGCAGCTTCTCGTTCTTGACAGCTCTGCTATGCAGAAGCACAGGAAAGCCGGCAGAGCTGCTCCTCTAGCTGCTCTACGCAGAGGCAACTGTAAATCAGCTAGACAGTGATCCTGTTGTGGAAAAGGCAGGAAAGTGGCTGCAAAAGCGTTTTGGCTTGCTGGAAGCAGCAGCAAGCACGCGGGCTTCTCTGCACGCTGCAAACACAAAACAGAAGCACCTACACGGCGAGAGGATACTGCCTGACACCTGCTGCACTCAGTACAGCTCTGGGCTGCTGCCAGGAAAGGTATTTCAAGGAACTAGCCACGGGGACTCTGCGCTGTGCTGGGAGAGTTTCTACAAGGTGACCAGAAGCTGTTCGCCAGCACCCGCTTGCAGCGACCGAGTTCGGCTTTCCACGTTCTTCCCCGGCTCTCTTTCGCTTCTCCGCACAAGCTGCGGCTGTACCGAAGACGCCGCTGGCTGTGGTTCCGCGAAGCGCTGCTTTCTCGGCAAAACGCAGCTTCTCGTTCTTGACAGCTGTGCTATGCAGAAGCACAGGAAAGCCGGCAGAGCTGCTCCTCTAGCTGCTCTACGCAGAGGCAACTGTAAATCAGCTAGACAGTGATCCTGTTGTGGAAAAGGCAGGAAAGTGGCTGCAAAAGCGTTTTGGCTTGCTGGAAGCAGCAGCAAGCACGCGGGCTTCTCTGCACGCTGCAAACACAAAACAGAAGCACCTACACGGCGAGAGGAGACTGCCTGACACCTGCTGCACTCAGTACAGCTCTGGGCTGCTGCCAGGAAAGGTATTTCAAGGAACTAGCCACGGGGACTCTGCACTGTGCTGGGAGAGTTTCTACAAGGTGACCAGAAGCTGTTCGCCAGCACCCGCTTGCAGCGACCGAGTTCGGCTTTCCACGTTCTTCCCCGGCTCTCTTTCGCTTCTCCGCACAAGCTGCGGCTGTACCGAAGACGCCGCTGGCTGTGGTTCCGCGAAGCGCTGCTTTCTCGGCAAAACGCAGCTTCTCGTTCTTGACAGCTCTGCTATGCAGAAGCACAGGAAAGCCGGCAGAGCTGCTCCTCTAGCTGCTCTACGCACAGGCAACTGTAAATCAGCTAGACAGTGATCCTGTTGTGGAAAAGGCAGGAAAGTGGCTGCAAAAGCGTTTTGGCTTGCTGGAAGCAGCAGCAAGCACGCGGGCTTCTCTGCACGCTGCAAACACAAAACAGAAGCACCTACACGGCGAGAGGAGACTGCCTGACACCTGCTGCACTCAGTACAGCTCTGGGCTGCTGCCAGGAAAGGTATTTCAAGGAACTAGCCACGGGGACTCTGCACTGTGCTGGGAGAGTTTCTACAAGGTGACCAGAAGCTGTTCGCCAGCACCCCCGTGCAGCGACCGAGTTCGGCTTTCCACGTTCTTCCCCGGCTCTCTTTCGCTTCTCCGCACAAGCTGCGGCTGTACCGAAGACGCCGCTGGCTGTGGTTCCGCGAAGCGCTGCTTTCTCGGCAAAACGCAGCTTCTCGTTCTTGACAGCTCTGCTATGCAGAAGCACAGGAAAGCCGGCAGAGCTGCTCCTCTAGCTGCTCTACGCAGAGGCAACTGTAAATCAGCTAGACAGTGATCCTGTTGTGGAAAAGGCAGGAAAGTGGCTGCAAAAGCGTTTTGGCTTGCTGGAAGCAGCAGCAAGCACGCGGGCTTCTCTGCACGCTGCAAACACAAAACAGAAGCACCTACACGGCGAGAGGAGACTGCCTGACACCTGCTGCACTCAGTACAGCTCTGGGCTGCTGCCAGGAAAGGTATTTCAAGGAACTAGCCACGGGGACTCTGCACTGTGCTGGGAGAGTTTCTACAAGGTGACCAGAAGCTGTTCGCCAGCACCCCCGTGCAGCGACCGAGTTCGGCTTTCCACGTTCTTCCCCGGCTCTCTTTCGCTTCTCCGCACAAGCTGCGGCTGTACCGAAGACGCCGCTGGCTGTGGTTCCGCGAAGCGCTGCTTTCTCGGCAAAACGCAGCTTCTCGTTCTTGACAGCTCTGCTATGCAGAAGCACAGGAAAGCCGGCAGAGCTGCTCCTCTAGCTGCTCTACGCAGAGGCAACTGTAAATCAGCTAGACAGTGATCCTGTTGTGGAAAAGGCAGGAAAGTGGCTGCAAAAGCGTTTTGGCTTGCTGGAAGCAGCAGCAAGCACGCGGGCTTCTCTGCACGCTGCAAACACAAAACAGAAGCACCTACACGGCGAGAGGAGACTGCCTGACACCTGCTGCACTCAGTACAGCTCTGGGCTGCTGCCAGGAAAGGTATTTCAAGGAACTAGCCACGGGGACTCTGCACTGTGCTGGGAGAGTTTCTACAAGGTGACCAGAAGCTGTTCACCAGCACCCCCGTGCAGCGACCGAGTTCGGCTTTCCACGTTCTTCCCCGGCTCTCTTTCGCTTCTCCGCACAAGCTGCGGCTGTACCGAAGACGCCGCTGGCTGTGCTTCCGCGAAGCGCTGCTTTCTCGGCAAAACGCAGCTTCTCGTTCTTGACAGCTCTGCTATGCAGAAGCACAGGAAAGCCGGCAGAGCTGCTCCTCTAGCTGCTCTACGCAGAGGCAACTGTAAATCAGCTAGACAGTGATCCTGTTGTGGAAAAGGCAGGAAAGTGGCTGCAAAAGCGTTTTGGCTTGCTGGAAGCAGCAGCAAGCACGCGGGCTTCTCTGCACGCTGCAAACACAAAACAGAAGCACCTACACGGCGAGAGGAGACTGCCTGACACCTGCTGCACTCAGTACAGCTCTGGGCTGCTGCCAGGAAAGGTATTTCAAGGAACTAGCCACGGGGACTCTGCACTGTGCTGGGAGAGTTTCTACAAGGTGACCAGAAGCTGTTCACCAGCACCCCCGTGCAGCGACCGAGTTCGGCTTTCCACGTTCTTCCCCGGCTCTCTTTCGCTTCTCCGCACAAGCTGCGGCTGTACCGAAGACGCCGCTGGCTGTGCTTCCGCGAAGCGCTGCTTTCTCGGCAAAACGCAGCTTCTCGTTCTTGACAGCTCTGCTATGCAGAAGCACAGGAAAGCCGGCAGAGCTGCTCCTCTAGCTGCTCTACGCAGAGGCAACTGTAAATCAGCTAGACAGTGATCCTGTTGTGGAAAAGGCAGGAAAGTGGCTGCAAAAGCGTTTTGGCTTGCTGGAAGCAGCAGCAAGCACGCGGGCTTCTCTGCACGCTGCAAACACAAAACAGAAGCACCTACACGGCGAGAGGAGACTGCCTGACACCTGCTGCACTCAGTACAGCTCTGGGCTGCTGCCAGGAAAGGTATTTCAAGGAACTAGCCACGGGGACTCTGCACTGTGCTGGGAGAGTTTCTACAAGGTGACCAGAAGCTGTTCACCAGCACCCCCGTGCAGCGACCGAGTTCGGCTTTCCACGTTCTTCCCCGGCTCTCTTTCGCTTCTCCGCACAAGCTGCGGCTGTACCGAAGACGCCGCTGGCTGTGGTTCCGCGAAGCGCTGCTTTCTCGGCAAAACGCAGCTTCTCGTTCTTGACAGCTCTGCTACGCAGAAGCACAGGAAAGCCGGCAGAGCTGCTCCTCTAGCTGCTCTACGCAGAGGCAACTGTAAATCAGCTAGACAGTGATCCTGTTGTGGAAAAGGCAGGAAAGTGGCTGCAAAAGCGTTTTGGCTTGCTGGAAGCAGCAGCAAGCACGCGGGCTTCTCTGCACGCTGCAAACACAAAACAGAAGCACCTACACGGCGAGAGGAGACTGCCTGACACCTGCTGCACTCAGTACAGCTCTGGGCTGCTGCCAGGAAAGGTATTTCAAGGAACTAGCCACGGGGACTCTGCACTGTGCTGGGAGAGTTTCTACAAGGTGACCAGAAGCTGTTCACCAGCACCCCCGTGCAGCGACCGAGTTCGGCTTTCCACGTTCTTCCCCGGCTCTCTTTCGCTTCTCCGCACAAGCTGCGGCTGTACCGAAGACGCCGCTGGCTGTGCTTCCGCGAAGCGCTGCTTTCTCGGCAAAACGCAGCTTCTCGTTCTTGACAGCTCTGCTATGCAGAAGCACAGGAAAGCCGGCAGAGCTGCTCCTCTAGCTGCTCTACGCAGAGGCAACTGTAAATCAGCTAGACAGTGATCCTGTTGTGGAAAAGGCAGGAAAGTGGCTGCAAAAGCGTTTTGGCTTGCTGGAAGCAGCAGCAAGCACGCGGGCTTCTCTGCACGCTGCAAACACAAAACAGAAGCACCTACACGGCGAGAGGATACTGCCTGACACCTGCTGCACTCAGTACAGCTCTGGGCTGCTGCCAGGAAAGGTATTTCAAGGAACTAGCCACGGGGACTCTGCGCTGTGCTGGGAGAGTTTCTACAAGGTGACCAGAAGCTGTTCGCCAGCACCCGCTTGAAGCGACCGAGTTCGGCTTTCCACGTTCTTCCCCGGCTCTCTTTCGCTTCTCCGCACAAGCTGCGGCTGTACCGAAGACGCCGCTGGCTGTGCTTCCGCGAAGCGCTGCTTTCTCGGCAAAACGCAGCTTCTCGTTCTTGACAGCTCTGCTATGCAGAAGCACAGGAAAGCCGGCAGAGCTGCTCCTCTAGCTGCTCTACGCAGAGGCAACTGTAAATCAGCTAGACAGTGATCCTGTTGTGGAAAAGGCAGGAAAGTGGCTGCAAAAGCGTTTTGGCTTGCTGGAAGCAGCAGCAAGCACGCGGGCTTCTCTGCACGCTGCAAACACAAAACAGAAGCACCTACACGGCGAGAGGAGACTGCCTGACACCTGCTGCACTCAGTACAGCTCTGGGCTGCTGCCAGGAAAGGTATTTCAAGGAACTAGCCACGGGGACTCTGCACTGTGCTGGGACAGTTTCTACAAGGTGACCAGAAGCTGTTCGCCAGCACCCGCTTGCAGCGACCGAGTTCGGCTTTCCACGTTCTTCCCCGGCTCTCTTTCGCTTCTCCGCACAAGCTGCGGCTGTACCGAAGACGCCGCTGGCTGTGGTTCCGCGAAGCGCTGCTTTCTCGGCAAAACGCAGCTTCTCGTTCTTGACAGCTCTGCTATGCAGAAGCACAGGAAAGCCGGCAGAGCTGCTCCTCTAGCTGCTCTACGCAGAGGCAACTGTAAATCAGCTAGACAGTGATCCTGTTGTGGAAAAGGCAGGAAAGTGGCTGCAAAAGCGTTTTGGCTTGCTGGAAGCAGCAGCAAGCACGCGGGCTTCTCTGCACGCTGCAAACACAAAACAGAAGCACCTACACGGCGAGAGGAGACTGCCTGACACCTGCTGCACTCAGTACAGCTCTGGGCTGCTGCCAGGAAAGGTATTTCAAGGAACTAGCCACGGGGACTCTGCACTGTGCTGGGAGAGTTTCTACAAGGTGACCAGAAGCTGTTCACCAGCACCCCCGTGCAGCGACCGAGTTCGGCTTTCCACGTTCTTCCCCGGCTCTCTTTCGCTTCTCCGCACAAGCTGCGGCTGTACCGAAGACGCCGCTGGCTGTGCTTCCGCGAAGCGCTGCTTTCTCGGCAAAACGCAGCTTCTCGTTCTTGACAGCTCTGCTATGCAGAAGCACAGGAAAGCCGGCAGAGCTGCTCCTCTAGCTGCTCTACGCACAGGCAACTGTAAATCAGTTAGAGAGTGATCCTGTTGTGGAAAAGGCAGGAAAGTGGCTGCAAAAGCGTTTTGGCTTGCTGGAAGCAGCAGCAAGCACGCGGGCTTCTCTGCACGCTGCAAACACAAAACAGAAGCACCTACACGGCGAGAGGATACTGCCTGACACCTGCTGCACTCAGTACAGCTCTGGGCTGCTGCCAGGAAAGGTATTTCAAGGAACTAGCCACGGGGACTCTGCGCTGTGCTGGGAGAGTTTCTACAAGGTGACCAGAAGCTGTTCGCCAGCACCCGCTTGCAGCGACCGAGTTCGGCTTTCCACGTTCTTCCCCGGCTCTCTTTCGCTTCTCCGCACAAGCTGCGGCTGTACCGAAGACGCCGCTGGCTGTGGTTCCGCGAAGCGCTGCTTTCTCGGCAAAACGCAGCTTCTCGTTCTTGACAGCTCTGCTATGCAGAAGCACAGGAAAGCCGGCAGAGCTGCTCCTCTAGCTGCTCTACGCAGAGGCAACTGTAAATCAGCTAGACAGTGATCCTGTTGTGGAAAAGGCAGGAAAGTGGCTGCAAAAGCGTTTTGGCTTGCTGGAAGCAGCAGCAAGCACGCGGGCTTCTCTGCACGCTGCAAACACAAAACAGAAGCACCTACACGGCGAGAGGAGACTGCCTGACACCTGCTGCACTCAGTACAGCTCTGGGCTGCTGCCAGGAAAGGTATTTCAAGGAACTAGCCACGGGGACTCTGCGCTGTGCTGGGAGAGTTTCTACAAGGTGACCAGAAGCTGTTCGCCAGCACCCGCTTGCAGCGACCGAGTTCGGCTTTCCACGTTCTTCCCCGGCTCTCTTTCGCTTCTCCGCACAAGCTGCGGCTGTACCGAAGACGCCGCTGGCTGTGCTTCCGCGAAGCGCTGCTTTCTCGGCAAAACGCAGCTTCTCGTTCTTGACAGCTCTGCTATGCAGAAGCACAGGAAAGCCGGCAGAGCTGCTCCTCTAGCTGCTCTACGCAGAGGCAACTGTAAATCAGCTAGACAGTGATCCTGTTGTGGAAAAGGCAGGAAAGTGGCTGCAAAAGCGTTTTGGCTTGCTGGAAGCAGCAGCAAGCACGCGGGCTTCTCTGCACGCTGCAAACACAAAACAGAAGCACCTACACGGCGAGAGGATACTGCCTGACACCTGCTGCACTCAGTACAGCTCTGGGCTGCTGCCAGGAAAGGTATTTCAAGGAACTAGCCACGGGGACTCTGCACTGTGCTGGGAGAGTTTCTACAAGGTGACCAGAAGCTGTTCGCCAGCACCCCCGTGCAGCGACCGAGTTCGGCTTTCCACGTTCTTCCCCGGCTCTCTTTCGCTTCTCCGCACAAGCTGCGGCTGTACCGAAGACGCCGCTGGCTGTGGTTCCGCGAAGCGCTGCTTTCTCGGCAAAACGCAGCTTCTCGTTCTTGACAGCTCTGCTATGCAGAAGCACAGGAAAGCCGGCAGAGCTGCTCCTCTAGCTGCTCTACGCAGAGGCAACTGTAAATCAGCTAGACAGTGATCCTGTTGTGGAAAAGGCAGGAAAGTGGCTGCAAAAGCGTTTTGGCTTGCTGGAAGCAGCAGCAAGCACGCGGGCTTCTCTGCACGCTGCAAACACAAAACAGAAGCACCTACACGGCGAGAGGAGACTGCCTGACACCTGCTGCACTCAGTACAGCTCTGGGCTGCTGCCAGGAAAGGTATTTCAAGGAACTAGCCACGGGGACTCTGCACTGTGCTGGGAGAGTTTCTACAAGGTGACAAGAAGCTGTTCGCCAGCACCCGCTTGCAGCGACCGAGTTCGGCTTTCCACGTTCTTCCCCGGCTCTCTTTCGCTTCTCCGCACAAGCTGCGGCTGTACCGAAGACGCCGCTGGCTGTGGTTCCGCGAAGCGCTGCTTTCTCGGCAAAACGCAGCTTCTCGTTCTTGACAGCTCTGCTATGCAGAAGCACAGGAAAGCCGGCAGAGCTGCTCCTCTAGCTGCTTTACGCAGAGGCAACTGTAAATCAGCTAGACAGTGATCCTGTTGTGGAAAAGGCAGGAAAGTGGCTGCAAAAGCGTTTGGCTGCTGGAAGCAGCAGCAAGCACGCGGGCTTCTCTGCACGCTGCAAACACAAAACAGAAGCACCTACACGGCGAGAGGAGACTGCCTGACACCTGCTGCACTCAGTACAGCTCTGGGCTGCTGCCAGGAAAGGTATTTCAAGGAACTAGCCACGGGGACTCTGCACTGTGCTGGGACAGTTTCTACAAGGTGACCAGAAGCTGTTCGCCAGCACCCCCGTGCAGCGACCGAGTTCGGCTTTCCACGTTCTTCCCCGGCTCTCTTTCGCTTCTCCGCACAAGCTGCGGCTGTACCGAAGACGCCGCTGGCTGTGGTTCCGCGAAGCGCTGCTTTCTCGGCAAAACGCAGCTTCTCGTTCTTGACAGCTCTGCTATGCAGAAGCACAGGAAAGCCGGCAGAGCTGCTCCTCTAGCTGCTCTACGCACAGGCAACTGTAAATCAGCTAGACAGTGATCCTGTTGTGGAAAAGGCAGGAAAGTGGCTGCAAAAGCGTTTTGGCTTGCTGGAAGCAGCAGCAAGCACGCGGGCTTCTCTGCACGCTGCAAACACAAAACAGAAGCACCTACACGGCGAGAGGATACTGCCTGACACCTGCTGCACTCAGTACAGCTCTGGGCTGCTGCCAGGAAAGGTATTTCAAGGAACTAGCCACGGGGACTCTGCACTGTGCTGGGAGAGTTTCTACAAGGTGACCAGAAGCTGTTCGCCAGCACCCCCGTGCAGCGACCGAGTTCGGCTTTCCACGTTCTTCCCCGGCTCTCTTTCGCTTCTCCGCACAAGCTGCGGCTGTACCGAAGACGCCGCTGGCTGTGGTTCCGCGAAGCGCTGCTTTCTCGGCAAAACGCAGCTTCTCGTTCTTGACAGCTCTGCTATGCAGAAGCACAGGAAAGCCGGCAGAGCTGCTCCTCTAGCTGCTCTACGCAGAGGCAACTGTAAATCAGCTAGACAGTGATCCTGTTGTGGAAAAGGCAGGAAAGTGGCTGCAAAAGCGTTTTGGCTTGCTGGAAGCAGCAGCAAGCACGCGGGCTTCTCTGCACGCTGCAAACACAAAACAGAAGCACCTACACGGCGAGAGGAGACTGCCTGACACCTGCTGCACTCAGTACAGCTCTGGGCTGCTGCCAGGAAAGGTATTTCAAGGAACTAGCCACGGGGACTCTGCACTGTGCTGGGAGAGTTTCTACAAGGTGACCAGAAGCTGTTCACCAGCACCCCCGTGCAGCGACCGAGTTCGGCTTTCCACGTTCTTCCCCGGCTCTCTTTCGCTTCTCCGCACAAGCTGCGGCTGTACCGAAGACGCCGCTGGCTGTGGTTCCGCGAAGCGCTGCTTTCTCGGCAAAACGCAGCTTCTCGTTCTTGACAGCTCTGCTATGCAGAAGCACAGGAAAGCCGGCAGAGCTGCTCCTCTAGCTGCTCTACGCACAGGCAACTGTAAATCAGTTAGAGAGTGATCCTGTTGTGGAAAAGGCAGGAAAGTGGCTGCAAAAGCGTTTTGGCTTGCTGGAAGCAGCAGCAAGCACGCGGGCTTCTCTGCACGCTGCAAACACAAAACAGAAGCACCTACACGGCGAGAGGATACTGCCTGACACCTGCTGCACTCAGTACAGCTCTGGGCTGCTGCCAGGAAAGGTATTTCAAGGAACTAGCCACGGGGACTCTGCGCTGTGCTGGGAGAGTTTCTACAAGGTGACCAGAAGCTGTTCGCCAGCACCCCCGTGCAGCGACCGAGTTCGGCTTTCCACGTTCTTCCCCGGCTCTCTTTCGCTTCTCCGCACAAGCTGCGGCTGTACCGAAGACGCCGCTGGCTGTGGTTCCGCGAAGCGCTGCTTTCTCGGCAAAACGCAGCTTCTCGTTCTTGACAGCTCTGCTATGCAGAAGCACAGGAAAGCCGGCAGAGCTGCTCCTCTAGCTGCTTTACGCAGAGGCAACTGTAAATCAGCTAGACAGTGATCCTGTTGTGGAAAAGGCAGGAAAGTGGCTGCAAAAGCGTTTGGCTGCTGGAAGCAGCAGCAAGCACGCGGGCTTCTCTGCACGCTGCAAACACAAAACAGAAGCACCTACACGGCGAGAGGAGACTGCCTGACACCTGCTGCACTCAGTACAGCTCTGGGCTGCTGCCAGGAAAGGTATTTCAAGGAACTAGCCACGGGGACTCTGCACTGTGCTGGGACAGTTTCTACAAGGTGACCAGAAGCTGTTCGCCAGCACCCCCGTGCAGCGACCGAGTTCGGCTTTCCACGTTCTTCCCCGGCTCTCTTTCGCTTCTCCGCACAAGCTGCGGCTGTACCGAAGACGCCGCTGGCTGTGGTTCCGCGAAGCGCTGCTTTCTCGGCAAAACGCAGCTTCTCGTTCTTGACAGCTCTGCTATGCAGAAGCACAGGAAAGCCGGCAGAGCTGCTCCTCTAGCTGCTCTACGCACAGGCAACTGTAAATCAGCTAGACAGTGATCCTGTTGTGGAAAAGGCAGGAAAGTGGCTGCAAAAGCGTTTTGGCTTGCTGGAAGCAGCAGCAAGCACGCGGGCTTCTCTGCACGCTGCAAACACAAAACAGAAGCACCTACACGGCGAGAGGATACTGCCTGACACCTGCTGCACTCAGTACAGCTCTGGGCTGCTGCCAGGAAAGGTATTTCAAGGAACTAGCCACGGGGACTCTGCACTGTGCTGGGAGAGTTTCTACAAGGTGACCAGAAGCTGTTCGCCAGCACCCCCGTGCAGCGACCGAGTTCGGCTTTCCACGTTCTTCCCCGGCTCTCTTTCGCTTCTCCGCACAAGCTGCGGCTGTACCGAAGACGCCGCTGGCTGTGGTTCCGCGAAGCGCTGCTTTCTCGGCAAAACGCAGCTTCTCGTTCTTGACAGCTCTGCTATGCAGAAGCACAGGAAAGCCGGCAGAGCTGCTCCTCTAGCTGCTCTACGCAGAGGCAACTGTAAATCAGCTAGACAGTGATCCTGTTGTGGAAAAGGCAGGAAAGTGGCTGCAAAAGCGTTTTGGCTTGCTGGAAGCAGCAGCAAGCACGCGGGCTTCTCTGCACGCTGCAAACACAAAACAGAAGCACCTACACGGCGAGAGGAGACTGCCTGACACCTGCTGCACTCAGTACAGCTCTGGGCTGCTGCCAGGAAAGGTATTTCAAGGAACTAGCCACGGGGACTCTGCACTGTGCTGGGAGAGTTTCTACAAGGTGACCAGAAGCTGTTCACCAGCACCCCCGTGCAGCGACCGAGTTCGGCTTTCCACGTTCTTCCCCGGCTCTCTTTCGCTTCTCCGCACAAGCTGCGGCTGTACCGAAGACGCCGCTGGCTGTGGTTCCGCGAAGCGCTGCTTTCTCGGCAAAACGCAGCTTCTCGTTCTTGACAGCTCTGCTATGCAGAAGCACAGGAAAGCCGGCAGAGCTGCTCCTCTAGCTGCTCTACGCAGAGGCAACTGTAAATCAGCTAGACAGTGATCCTGTTGTGGAAAAGGCAGGAAAGTGGCTGCAAAAGCGTTTTGGCTTGCTGGAAGCAGCAGCAAGCACGCGGGCTTCTCTGCACGCTGCAAACACAAAACAGAAGCACCTACACGGCGAGAGGAGACTGCCTGACACCTGCTGCACTCAGTACAGCTCTGGGCTGCTGCCAGGAAAGGTATTTCAAGGAACTAGCCACGCGAACTCTGCGCTGTGCTGGGAGAGTTTCTACAAGGTGACCAGAAGCTGTTCGCCAGCACCCGCTTGAAGCGACCGAGTTCGGCTTTCCACGTTCTTCCCCGGCTCTCTTTCGCTTCTCCGCACAAGCTGCGGCTGTACCGAAGACGCCGCTGGCTGTGGTTCCGCGAAGCGCTGCTTTCTCGGCAAAACTCAGCTTCTCGTTCTTGACAGCTCTGCTATGCAGAAGCACAGGAAAGCCGGCAGAGCTGCTCCTCTAGCTGCTCTACGCAGAGGCAACTGTAAATCAGCTAGACAGTGATCCTGTTGTGGAAAAGGCAGGAAAGTGGCTGCAAAAGCGTTTTGGCTTGCTGGAAGCAGCAGCAAGCACGCGGGCTTCTCTGCACGCTGCAAACACAAAACAGAAGCACCTACACGGCGAGAGGAGACTGCCTGACACCTGCTGCACTCAGTACAGCTCTGGGCTGCTGCCAGGAAAGGTATTTCAAGGAACTAGCCACGGGGACTCTGCACTGTGCTGGGAGAGTTTCTACAAGGTGACCAGAAGCTGTTCACCAGCACCCCCGTGCAGCGACCGAGTTCGGCTTTCCACGTTCTTCCCCGGCTCTCTTTCGCTTCTCCGCACAAGCTGCGGCTGTACCGAAGACGCCGCTGGCTGTGGTTCCGCGAAGCGCTGCTTTCTCGGCAAAACGCAGCTTCTCGTTCTTGACAGCTCTGCTATGCAGAAGCACAGGAAAGCCGGCAGAGCTGCTCCTCTAGCTGCTCTACGCAGAGGCAACTGTAAATCAGCTAGACAGTGATCCTGTTGTGGAAAAGGCAGGAAAGTGGCTGCAAAAGCGTTTTGGCTTGCTGGAAGCAGCAGCAAGCACGCGGGCTTCTCTGCACGCTGCAAACACAAAACAGAAGCACCTACACGGCGAGAGGAGACTGCCTGACACCTGCTGCACTCAGTACAGCTCTGGGCTGCTGCCAGGAAAGGTATTTCAAGGAACTAGCCACGGGGACTCTGCGCTGTGCTGGGAGAGTTTCTACAAGGTGACCAGAAGCTGTTCGCCAGCACCCGCTTGAAGCGACCGAGTTCGGCTTTCCACGTTCTTCCCCGGCTCTCTTTCGCTTCTCCGCACAAGCTGCGGCTGTACCGAAGACGCCGCTGGCTGTGGTTCCGCGAAGCGCTGCTTTCTCGGCAAAACTCAGCTTCTCGTTCTTGACAGCTCTGCTATGCAGAAGCACAGGAAAGCCGGCAGAGCTGCTCCTCTAGCTGCTCTACGCAGAGGCAACTGTAAATCAGCTAGACAGTGATCCTGTTGTGGAAAAGGCAGGAAAGTGGCTGCAAAAGCGTTTTGGCTTGCTGGAAGCAGCAGCAAGCACGCGGGCTTCTCTGCACGCTGCAAACACAAAACAGAAGCACCTACACGGCGAGAGGAGACTGCCTGACACCTGCTGCACTCAGTACAGCTCTGGGCTGCTGCCAGGAAAGGTATTTCAAGGAACTAGCCACGGGGACTCTGCACTGTGCTGGGAGAGTTTCTACAAGGTGACAAGAAGCTGTTCGCCAGCACCCCCGTGCAGCGACCGAGTTCGGCTTTCCACGTTCTTCCCCGGCTCTCTTTCGCTTCTCCGCACAAGCTGCGGCTGTACCGAAGACGCCGCTGGCTGTGGTTCCGCGAAGCGCTGCTTTCTCGGCAAAACGCAGCTTCTCGTTCTTGACAGCTCTGCTGTGCAGAAGCACAGGAAAGCCGGCAGAGCTGCTCCTCTAGCTGCTCTACGCAGAGGCAACTGTAAATCAGCTAGACAGTGATCCTGTTGTGGAAAAGGCAGGAAAGTGGCTGCAAAAGCGTTTTGGCTTGCTGGAAGCAGCAGCAAGCACGCGGGCTTCTCTGCACGCTGCAAACACAAAACAGAAGCACCTACACGGCGAGAGGAGACTGCCTGACACCTGCTGCACTCAGTACAGCTCTGGGCTGCTGCCAGGAAAGGTATTTCAAGGAACTAGCCACGGGGACTCTGCACTGTGCTGGGACAGTTTCTACAAGGTGACCAGAAGCTGTTCGCCAGCACCCCCGTGCAGCGACCGAGTTCGGCTTTCCACGTTCTTCCCCGGCTCTCTTTCGCTTCTCCGCACAAGCTGCGGCTGTACCGAAGACGCCGCTGGCTGTGGTTCCGCGAAGCGCTGCTTTCTCGGCAAAACGCAGCTTCTCGTTCTTGACAGCTCTGCTATGCAGAAGCACAGGAAAGCCGGCAGAGCTGCTCCTCTAGCTGCTCTACGCACAGGCAACTGTAAATCAGCTAGACAGTGATCCTGTTGTGGAAAAGGCAGGAAAGTGGCTGCAAAAGCGTTTTGGCTTGCTGGAAGCAGCAGCAAGCACGCGGGCTTCTCTGCACGCTGCAAACACAAAACAGAAGCACCTACACGGCGAGAGGATACTGCCTGACACCTGCTGCACTCAGTACAGCTCTGGGCTGCTGCCAGGAAAGGTATTTCAAGGAACTAGCCACGGGGACTCTGCACTGTGCTGGGAGAGTTTCTACAAGGTGACCAGAAGCTGTTCGCCAGCACCCGCTTGCAGCGACCGAGTTCGGCTTTCCACGTTCTTCCCCGGCTCTCTTTCGCTTCTCCGCACAAGCTGCGGCTGTACCGAAGATGCCGCTGGCTGTGGTTCCGCGAAGCGCTGCTTTCTCGGCAAAACGCAGCTTCTCGTTCTTGACAGCTCTGCTATGCAGAAGCACAGGAAAGCCGGCAGAGCTGCTCCTCTAGCTGCTCTACGCACAGGCAACTGTAAATCAGCTAGACAGTGATCCTGTTGTGGAAAAGGCAGGAAAGTGGCTGCAAAAGCGTTTTGGCTTGCTGGAAGCAGCAGCAAGCACGCGGGCTTCTCTGCACGCTGCAAACACAAAACAGAAGCACCTACACGGCGAGAGGAGACTGCCTGACACCTGCTGCACTCAGTACAGCTCTGGGCTGCTGCCAGGAAAGGTATTTCAAGGAACTAGCCACGGGGACTCTGCACTGTGCTGGGAGAGTTTCTACAAGGTGACAAGAAGCTGTTCGCCAGCACCCGCTTGCAGCGACCGAGTTCGGCTTTCCACGTTCTTCCCCGGCTCTCTTTCGCTTCTCCGCACAAGCTGCGGCTGTACCGAAGACGCCGCTGGCTGTGGTTCCGCGAAGCGCTGCTTTCTCGGCAAAACGCAGCTTCTCGTTCTTGACAGCTCTGCTATGCAGAAGCACAGGAAAGCCGGCAGAGCTGCTCCTCTAGCTGCTTTACGCAGAGGCAACTGTAAATCAGCTAGACAGTGATCCTGTTGTGGAAAAGGCAGGAAAGTGGCTGCAAAAGCGTTTGGCTGCTGGAAGCAGCAGCAAGCACGCGGGCTTCTCTGCACGCTGCAAACACAAAACAGAAGCACCTACACGGCGAGAGGAGACTGCCTGACACCTGCTGCACTCAGTACAGCTCTGGGCTGCTGCCAGGAAAGGTATTTCAAGGAACTAGCCACGGGGACTCTGCACTGTGCTGGGACAGTTTCTACAAGGTGACCAGAAGCTGTTCGCCAGCACCCCCGTGCAGCGACCGAGTTCGGCTTTCCACGTTCTTCCCCGGCTCTCTTTCGCTTCTCCGCACAAGCTGCGGCTGTACCGAAGACGCCGCTGGCTGTGGTTCCGCGAAGCGCTGCTTTCTCGGCAAAACGCAGCTTCTCGTTCTTGACAGCTCTGCTATGCAGAAGCACAGGAAAGCCGGCAGAGCTGCTCCTCTAGCTGCTCTACGCACAGGCAACTGTAAATCAGCTAGACAGTGATCCTGTTGTGGAAAAGGCAGGAAAGTGGCTGCAAAAGCGTTTTGGCTTGCTGGAAGCAGCAGCAAGCACGCGGGCTTCTCTGCACGCTGCAAACACAAAACAGAAGCACCTACACGGCGAGAGGATACTGCCTGACACCTGCTGCACTCAGTACAGCTCTGGGCTGCTGCCAGGAAAGGTATTTCAAGGAACTAGCCACGGGGACTCTGCACTGTGCTGGGAGAGTTTCTACAAGGTGACCAGAAGCTGTTCGCCAGCACCCCCGTGCAGCGACCGAGTTCGGCTTTCCACGTTCTTCCCCGGCTCTCTTTCGCTTCTCCGCACAAGCTGCGGCTGTACCGAAGACGCCGCTGGCTGTGGTTCCGCGAAGCGCTGCTTTCTCGGCAAAACGCAGCTTCTCGTTCTTGACAGCTCTGCTATGCAGAAGCACAGGAAAGCCGGCAGAGCTGCTCCTCTAGCTGCTCTACGCAGAGGCAACTGTAAATCAGCTAGACAGTGATCCTGTTGTGGAAAAGGCAGGAAAGTGGCTGCAAAAGCGTTTTGGCTTGCTGGAAGCAGCAGCAAGCACGCGGGCTTCTCTGCACGCTGCAAACACAAAACAGAAGCACCTACACGGCGAGAGGAGACTGCCTGACACCTGCTGCACTCAGTACAGCTCTGGGCTGCTGCCAGGAAAGGTATTTCAAGGAACTAGCCACGGGGACTCTGCACTGTGCTGGGAGAGTTTCTACAAGGTGACCAGAAGCTGTTCACCAGCACCCCCGTGCAGCGACCGAGTTCGGCTTTCCACGTTCTTCCCCGGCTCTCTTTCGCTTCTCCGCACAAGCTGCGGCTGTACCGAAGACGCCGCTGGCTGTGGTTCCGCGAAGCGCTGCTTTCTCGGCAAAACGCAGCTTCTCGTTCTTGACAGCTCTGCTATGCAGAAGCACAGGAAAGCCGGCAGAGCTGCTCCTCTAGCTGCTCTACGCACAGGCAACTGTAAATCAGCTAGACAGTGATCCTGTTGTGGAAAAGGCAGGAAAGTGGCTGCAAAAGCGTTTTGGCTTGCTGGAAGCAGCAGCAAGCACGCGGGCTTCTCTGCACGCTGCAAACACAAAACAGAAGCACCTACACGGCGAGAGGATACTGCCTGACACCTGCTGCACTCAGTACAGCTCTGGGCTGCTGCCAGGAAAGGTATTTCAAGGAACTAGCCACGGGGACTCTGCGCTGTGCTGGGAGAGTTTCTACAAGGTGACCAGAAGCTGTTCGCCAGCACCCCCGTGCAGCGACCGAGTTCGGCTTTCCACGTTCTTCCCCGGCTCTCTTTCGCTTCTCCGCACAAGCTGCGGCTGTACCGAAGACGCCGCTGGCTGTGGTTCCGCGAAGCGCTGCTTTCTCGGCAAAACGCAGCTTCTCGTTCTTGACAGCTCTGCTATGCAGAAGCACAGGAAAGCCGGCAGAGCTGCTCCTCTAGCTGCTCTACGCACAGGCAACTGTAAATCAGCTAGACAGTGATCCTGTTGTGGAAAAGGCAGGAAAGTGGCTGCAAAAGCGTTTTGGCTTGCTGGAAGCAGCAGCAAGCACGCGGGCTTCTCTGCACGCTGCAAACACAAAACAGAAGCACCTACACGGCGAGAGGATACTGCCTGACACCTGCTGCACTCAGTACAGCTCTGGGCTGCTGCCAGGAAAGGTATTTCAAGGAACTAGCCACGGGGACTCTGCGCTGTGCTGGGAGAGTTTCTACAAGGTGACCAGAAGCTGTTCGCCAGCACCCGCTTGCAGCGACCGAGTTCGGCTTTCCACGTTCTTCCCCGGCTCTCTTTCGCTTCTCCGCACAAGGTGCGGCTGTACCCAAGACGCCGCTGGCTGTGGTTCCGCGAAGCGCTGCTTTCTCGGCAAAACGCAGCTTCTCGTTCTTGACAGCTCTGCTATGCAGAAGCACAGGAAAGCCGGCAGAGCTGCTCCTCTAGCTGCTCTACGCAGAGGCAACTGTAAATCAGCTAGACAGTGATCCTGTTGTGGAAAAGGCAGGAAAGTGGCTGCAAAAGCGTTTTGGCTTGCTGGAAGCAGCAGCAAGCACGCGGGCTTCTCTGCACGCTGCAAACACAAAACAGAAGCACCTACACGGCGAGAGGAGACTGCCTGACACCTGCTGCACTCAGTACAGCTCTGGGCTGCTGCCAGGAAAGGTATTTCAAGGAACTAGCCACGGGGACTCTGCACTGTGCTGGGAGAGTTTCTACAAGGTGACAAGAAGCTGTTCGCCAGCACCCGCTTGCAGCGACCGAGTTCGGCTTTCCACGTTCTTCCCCGGCTCTCTTTCGCTTCTCCGCACAAGCTGCGGCTGTACCGAAGACGCCGCTGGCTGTGGTTCCGCGAAGCGCTGCTTTCTCGGCAAAACGCAGCTTCTCGTTCTTGACAGCTCTGCTATGCAGAAGCACAGGAAAGCCGGCAGAGCTGCTCCTCTAGCTGCTTTACGCAGAGGCAACTGTAAATCAGCTAGACAGTGATCCTGTTGTGGAAAAGGCAGGAAAGTGGCTGCAAAAGCGTTTGGCTGCTGGAAGCAGCAGCAAGCACGCGGGCTTCTCTGCACGCTGCAAACACAAAACAGAAGCACCTACACGGCGAGAGGAGACTGCCTGACACCTGCTGCACTCAGTACAGCTCTGGGCTGCTGCCAGGAAAGGTATTTCAAGGAACTAGCCACGGGGACTCTGCACTGTGCTGGGAGAGTTTCTACAAGGTGACCAGAAGCTGTTCACCAGCACCCCCGTGCAGCGACCGAGTTCGGCTTTCCACGTTCTTCCCCGGCTCTCTTTCGCTTCTCCGCACAAGCTGCGGCTGTACCGAAGACGCCGCTGGCTGTGGTTCCGCGAAGCGCTGCTTTCTCGGCAAAACGCAGCTTCTCGTTCTTGACAGCTCTGCTATGCAGAAGCACAGGAAAGCCGGCAGAGCTGCTCCTCTAGCTGCTCTACGCAGAGGCAACTGTAAATCAGCTAGACAGTGATCCTGTTGTGGAAAAGGCAGGAAAGTGGCTGCAAAAGCGTTTTGGCTTGCTGGAAGCAGCAGCAAGCACGCGGGCTTCTCTGCACGCTGCAAACACAAAACAGAAGCACCTACACGGCGAGAGGATACTGCCTGACACCTGCTGCACTCAGTACAGCTCTGGGCTGCTGCCAGGAAAGGTATTTCAAGGAACTAGCCACGGGGACTCTGCGCTGTGCTGGGAGAGTTTCTACAAGGTGACCAGAAGCTGTTCGCCAGCACCCGCTTGAAGCGACCGAGTTCGGCTTTCCACGTTCTTCCCCGGCTCTCTTTCGCTTCTCCGCACAAGCTGCGGCTGTACCGAAGACGCCGCTGGCTGTGCTTCCGCGAAGCGCTGCTTTCTCGGCAAAACGCAGCTTCTCGTTCTTGACAGCTCTGCTATGCAGAAGCACAGGAAAGCCGGCAGAGCTGCTCCTCTAGCTGCTCTACGCAGAGGCAACTGTAAATCAGCTAGACAGTGATCCTGTTGTGGAAAAGGCAGGAAAGTGGCTGCAAAAGCGTTTTGGCTTGCTGGAAGCAGCAGCAAGCACGCGGGCTTCTCTGCACGCTGCAAACACAAAACAGAAGCACCTACACGGCGAGAGGAGACTGCCTGACACCTGCTGCACTCAGTACAGCTCTGGGCTGCTGCCAGGAAAGGTATTTCAAGGAACTAGCCACGGGGACTCTGCACTGTGCTGGGACAGTTTCTACAAGGTGACCAGAAGCTGTTCGCCAGCACCCGCTTGCAGCGACCGAGTTCGGCTTTCCACGTTCTTCCCCGGCTCTCTTTCGCTTCTCCGCACAAGCTGCGGCTGTACCGAAGACGCCGCTGGCTGTGGTTCCGCGAAGCGCTGCTTTCTCGGCAAAACGCAGCTTCTCGTTCTTGACAGCTCTGCTATGCAGAAGCACAGGAAAGCCGGCAGAGCTGCTCCTCTAGCTGCTCTACGCAGAGGCAACTGTAAATCAGCTAGACAGTGATCCTGTTGTGGAAAAGGCAGGAAAGTGGCTGCAAAAGCGTTTTGGCTTGCTGGAAGCAGCAGCAAGCACGCGGGCTTCTCTGCACGCTGCAAACACAAAACAGAAGCACCTACACGGCGAGAGGAGACTGCCTGACACCTGCTGCACTCAGTACAGCTCTGGGCTGCTGCCAGGAAAGGTATTTCAAGGAACTAGCCACGGGGACTCTGCACTGTGCTGGGAGAGTTTCTACAAGGTGACCAGAAGCTGTTCACCAGCACCCCCGTGCAGCGACCGAGTTCGGCTTTCCACGTTCTTCCCCGGCTCTCTTTCGCTTCTCCGCACAAGCTGCGGCTGTACCGAAGACGCCGCTGGCTGTGGTTCCGCGAAGCGCTGCTTTCTCGGCAAAACGCAGCTTCTCGTTCTTGACAGCTCTGCTATGCAGAAGCACAGGAAAGCCGGCAGAGCTGCTCCTCTAGCTGCTCTACGCACAGGCAACTGTAAATCAGTTAGAGAGTGATCCTGTTGTGGAAAAGGCAGGAAAGTGGCTGCAAAAGCGTTTTGGCTTGCTGGAAGCAGCAGCAAGCACGCGGGCTTCTCTGCACGCTGCAAACACAAAACAGAAGCACCTACACGGCGAGAGGATACTGCCTGACACCTGCTGCACTCAGTACAGCTCTGGGCTGCTGCCAGGAAAGGTATTTCAAGGAACTAGCCACGGGGACTCTGCGCTGTGCTGGGAGAGTTTCTACAAGGTGACCAGAAGCTGTTCGCCAGCACCCGCTTGCAGCGACCGAGTTCGGCTTTCCACGTTCTTCCCCGGCTCTCTTTCGCTTCTCCGCACAAGCTGCGGCTGTACCGAAGACGCCGCTGGCTGTGGTTCCGCGAAGCGCTGCTTTCTCGGCAAAACGCAGCTTCTCGTTCTTGACAGCTCTGCTATGCAGAAGCACAGGAAAGCCGGCAGAGCTGCTCCTCTAGCTGCTCTACGCAGAGGCAACTGTAAATCAGCTAGACAGTGATCCTGTTGTGGAAAAGGCAGGAAAGTGGCTGCAAAAGCGTTTTGGCTTGCTGGAAGCAGCAGCAAGCACGCGGGCTTCTCTGCACGCTGCAAACACAAAACAGAAGCACCTACACGGCGAGAGGAGACTGCCTGACACCTGCTGCACTCAGTACAGCTCTGGGCTGCTGCCAGGAAAGGTATTTCAAGGAACTAGCCACGGGGACTCTGCGCTGTGCTGGGAGAGTTTCTACAAGGTGACCAGAAGCTGTTCGCCAGCACCCGCTTGCAGCGACCGAGTTCGGCTTTCCACGTTCTTCCCCGGCTCTCTTTCGCTTCTCCGCACAAGCTGCGGCTGTACCGAAGACGCCGCTGGCTGTGCTTCCGCGAAGCGCTGCTTTCTCGGCAAAACGCAGCTTCTCGTTCTTGACAGCTCTGCTATGCAGAAGCACAGGAAAGCCGGCAGAGCTGCTCCTCTAGCTGCTCTACGCAGAGGCAACTGTAAATCAGCTAGACAGTGATCCTGTTGTGGAAAAGGCAGGAAAGTGGCTGCAAAAGCGTTTTGGCTTGCTGGAAGCAGCAGCAAGCACGCGGGCTTCTCTGCACGCTGCAAACACAAAACAGAAGCACCTACACGGCGAGAGGATACTGCCTGACACCTGCTGCACTCAGTACAGCTCTGGGCTGCTGCCAGGAAAGGTATTTCAAGGAACTAGCCACGGGGACTCTGCGCTGTGCTGGGAGAGTTTCTACAAGGTGACCAGAAGCTGTTCGCCAGCACCCGCTTGAAGCGACCGAGTTCGGCTTTCCACGTTCTTCCCCGGCTCTCTTTCGCTTCTCCGCACAAGCTGCGGCTGTACCGAAGACGCCGCTGGCTGTGCTTCCGCGAAGCGCTGCTTTCTCGGCAAAACGCAGCTTCTCGTTCTTGACAGCTCTGCTATGCAGAAGCACAGGAAAGCCGGCAGAGCTGCTCCTCTAGCTGCTCTACGCACAGGCAACTGTAAATCAGCTAGACAGTGATCCTGTTGTGGAAAAGGCAGGAAAGTGGCTGCAAAAGCGTTTTGGCTTGCTGGAAGCAGCAGCAAGCACGCGGGCTTCTCTGCACGCTGCAAACACAAAACAGAAGCACCTACACGGCGAGAGGAGACTGCCTGACACCTGCTGCACTCAGTACAGCTCTGGGCTGCTGCCAGGAAAGGTATTTCAAGGAACTAGCCACGGGGACTCTGCACTGTGCTGGGAGAGTTTCTACAAGGTGACAAGAAGCTGTTCGCCAGCACCCCCGTGCAGCGACCGAGTTCGGCTTTCCACGTTCTTCCCCGGCTCTCTTTCGCTTCTCCGCACAAGCTGCGGCTGTACCGAAGACGCCGCTGGCTGTGGTTCCGCGAAGCGCTGCTTTCTCGGCAAAACGCAGCTTCTCGTTCTTGACAGCTCTGCTATGCAGAAGCACAGGAAAGCCGGCAGAGCTGCTCCTCTAGCTGCTTTACGCAGAGGCAACTGTAAATCAGCTAGACAGTGATCCTGTTGTGGAAAAGGCAGGAAAGTGGCTGCAAAAGCGTTTTGGCTTGCTGGAAGCAGCAGCAAGCACGCGGGCTTCTCTGCACGCTGCAAACACAAAACAGAAGCACCTACACGGCGAGAGGAGACTGCCTGACACCTGCTGCACTCAGTACAGCTCTGGGCTGCTGCCAGGAAAGGTATTTCAAGGAACTAGCCACGGGGACTCTGCACTGTGCTGGGACAGTTTCTACAAGGTGACCAGAAGCTGTTCGCCAGCACCCCCGTGCAGCGACCGAGTTCGGCTTTCCACGTTCTTCCCCGGCTCTCTTTCGCTTCTCCGCACAAGCTGCGGCTGTACCGAAGACGCCGCTGGCTGTGGTTCCGCGAAGCGCTGCTTTCTCGGCAAAACGCAGCTTCTCGTTCTTGACAGCTCTGCTATGCAGAAGCACAGGAAAGCCGGCAGAGCTGCTCCTCTAGCTGCTCTACGCAGAGGCAACTGTAAATCAGCTAGACAGTGATCCTGTTGTGGAAAAGGCAGGAAAGTGGCTGCAAAAGCGTTTTGGCTTGCTGGAAGCAGCAGCAAGCACGCGGGCTTCTCTGCACGCTGCAAACACAAAACAGAAGCACCTACACGGCGAGAGGATACTGCCTGACACCTGCTGCACTCAGTACAGCTCTGGGCTGCTGCCAGGAAAGGTATTTCAAGGAACTAGCCACGGGGACTCTGCACTGTGCTGGGAGAGTTTCTACAAGGTGACCAGAAGCTGTTCGCCAGCACCCCCGTGCAGCGACCGAGTTCGGCTTTCCACGTTCTTCCCCGGCTCTCTTTCGCTTCTCCGCACAAGCTGCGGCTGTACCGAAGACGCCGCTGGCTGTGGTTCCGCGAAGCGCTGCTTTCTCGGCAAAACGCAGCTTCTCGTTCTTGACAGCTCTGCTATGCAGAAGCACAGGAAAGCCGGCAGAGCTGCTCCTCTAGCTGCTCTACGCAGAGGCAACTGTAAATCAGCTAGACAGTGATCCTGTTGTGGAAAAGGCAGGAAAGTGGCTGCAAAAGCGTTTTGGCTTGCTGGAAGCAGCAGCAAGCACGCGGGCTTCTCTGCACGCTGCAAACACAAAACAGAAGCACCTACACGGCGAGAGGAGACTGCCTGACACCTGCTGCACTCAGTACAGCTCTGGGCTGCTGCCAGGAAAGGTATTTCAAGGAACTAGCCACGGGGACTCTGCACTGTGCTGGGACAGTTTCTACAAGGTGACCAGAAGCTGTTCGCCAGCACCCCCGTGCAGCGACCGAGTTCGGCTTTCCACGTTCTTCCCCGGCTCTCTTTCGCTTCTCCGCACAAGCTGCGGCTGTACCGAAGACGCCGCTGGCTGTGGTTCCGCGAAGCGCTGCTTTCTCGGCAAAACGCAGCTTCTCGTTCTTGACAGCTCTGCTATGCAGAAGCACAGGAAAGCCGGCAGAGCTGCTCCTCTAGCTGCTCTACGCACAGGCAACTGTAAATCAGCTAGACAGTGATCCTGTTGTGGAAAAGGCAGGAAAGTGGCTGCAAAAGCGTTTTGGCTTGCTGGAAGCAGCAGCAAGCACGCGGGCTTCTCTGCACGCTGCAAACACAAAACAGAAGCACCTACACGGCGAGAGGATACTGCCTGACACCTGCTGCACTCAGTACAGCTCTGGGCTGCTGCCAGGAAAGGTATTTCAAGGAACTAGCCACGGGGACTCTGCACTGTGCTGGGAGAGTTTCTACAAGGTGACCAGAAGCTGTTCGCCAGCACCCCCGTGCAGCGACCGAGTTCGGCTTTCCACGTTCTTCCCCGGCTCTCTTTCGCTTCTCCGCACAAGCTGCGGCTGTACCGAAGACGCCGCTGGCTGTGGTTCCGCGAAGCGCTGCTTTCTCGGCAAAACGCAGCTTCTCGTTCTTGACAGCTCTGCTATGCAGAAGCACAGGAAAGCCGGCAGAGCTGCTCCTCTAGCTGCTCTACGCAGAGGCAACTGTAAATCAGCTAGACAGTGATCCTGTTGTGGAAAAGGCAGGAAAGTGGCTGCAAAAGCGTTTTGGCTTGCTGGAAGCAGCAGCAAGCACGCGGGCTTCTCTGCACGCTGCAAACACAAAACAGAAGCACCTACACGGCGAGAGGAGACTGCCTGACACCTGCTGCACTCAGTACAGCTCTGGGCTGCTGCCAGGAAAGGTATTTCAAGGAACTAGCCACGGGGACTCTGCACTGTGCTGGGAGAGTTTCTACAAGGTGACAAGAAGCTGTTCGCCAGCACCCGCTTGCAGCGACCGAGTTCGGCTTTCCACGTTCTTCCCCGGCTCTCTTTCGCTTCTCCGCACAAGCTGCGGCTGTACCGAAGACGCCGCTGGCTGTGGTTCCGCGAAGCGCTGCTTTCTCGGCAAAACGCAGCTTCTCGTTCTTGACAGCTCTGCTATGCAGAAGCACAGGAAAGCCGGCAGAGCTGCTCCTCTAGCTGCTTTACGCAGAGGCAACTGTAAATCAGCTAGACAGTGATCCTGTTGTGGAAAAGGCAGGAAAGTGGCTGCAAAAGCGTTTGGCTGCTGGAAGCAGCAGCAAGCACGCGGGCTTCTCTGCACGCTGCAAACACAAAACAGAAGCACCTACACGGCGAGAGGAGACTGCCTGACACCTGCTGCACTCAGTACAGCTCTGGGCTGCTGCCAGGAAAGGTATTTCAAGGAACTAGCCACGGGGACTCTGCACTGTGCTGGGACAGTTTCTACAAGGTGACCAGAAGCTGTTCGCCAGCACCCCCGTGCAGCGACCGAGTTCGGCTTTCCACGTTCTTCCCCGGCTCTCTTTCGCTTCTCCGCACAAGCTGCGGCTGTACCGAAGACGCCGCTGGCTGTGGTTCCGCGAAGCGCTGCTTTCTCGGCAAAACGCAGCTTCTCGTTCTTGACAGCTCTGCTATGCAGAAGCACAGGAAAGCCGGCAGAGCTGCTCCTCTAGCTGCTCTACGCACAGGCAACTGTAAATCAGCTAGACAGTGATCCTGTTGTGGAAAAGGCAGGAAAGTGGCTGCAAAAGCGTTTTGGCTTGCTGGAAGCAGCAGCAAGCACGCGGGCTTCTCTGCACGCTGCAAACACAAAACAGAAGCACCTACACGGCGAGAGGATACTGCCTGACACCTGCTGCACTCAGTACAGCTCTGGGCTGCTGCCAGGAAAGGTATTTCAAGGAACTAGCCACGGGGACTCTGCACTGTGCTGGGAGAGTTTCTACAAGGTGACCAGAAGCTGTTCGCCAGCACCCCCGTGCAGCGACCGAGTTCGGCTTTCCACGTTCTTCCCCGGCTCTCTTTCGCTTCTCCGCACAAGCTGCGGCTGTACCGAAGACGCCGCTGGCTGTGGTTCCGCGAAGCGCTGCTTTCTCGGCAAAACGCAGCTTCTCGTTCTTGACAGCTCTGCTATGCAGAAGCACAGGAAAGCCGGCAGAGCTGCTCCTCTAGCTGCTCTACGCAGAGGCAACTGTAAATCAGCTAGACAGTGATCCTGTTGTGGAAAAGGCAGGAAAGTGGCTGCAAAAGCGTTTTGGCTTGCTGGAAGCAGCAGCAAGCACGCGGGCTTCTCTGCACGCTGCAAACACAAAACAGAAGCACCTACACGGCGAGAGGAGACTGCCTGACACCTGCTGCACTCAGTACAGCTCTGGGCTGCTGCCAGGAAAGGTATTTCAAGGAACTAGCCACGGGGACTCTGCACTGTGCTGGGAGAGTTTCTACAAGGTGACCAGAAGCTGTTCACCAGCACCCCCGTGCAGCGACCGAGTTCGGCTTTCCACGTTCTTCCCCGGCTCTCTTTCGCTTCTCCGCACAAGCTGCGGCTGTACCGAAGACGCCGCTGGCTGTGGTTCCGCGAAGCGCTGCTTTCTCGGCAAAACGCAGCTTCTCGTTCTTGACAGCTCTGCTATGCAGAAGCACAGGAAAGCCGGCAGAGCTGCTCCTCTAGCTGCTCTACGCACAGGCAACTGTAAATCAGTTAGAGAGTGATCCTGTTGTGGAAAAGGCAGGAAAGTGGCTGCAAAAGCGTTTTGGCTTGCTGGAAGCAGCAGCAAGCACGCGGGCTTCTCTGCACGCTGCAAACACAAAACAGAAGCACCTACACGGCGAGAGGATACTGCCTGACACCTGCTGCACTCAGTACAGCTCTGGGCTGCTGCCAGGAAAGGTATTTCAAGGAACTAGCCACGGGGACTCTGCGCTGTGCTGGGAGAGTTTCTACAAGGTGACCAGAAGCTGTTCGCCAGCACCCCCGTGCAGCGACCGAGTTCGGCTTTCCACGTTCTTCCCCGGCTCTCTTTCGCTTCTCCGCACAAGCTGCGGCTGTACCGAAGACGCCGCTGGCTGTGGTTCCGCGAAGCGCTGCTTTCTCGGCAAAACGCAGCTTCTCGTTCTTGACAGCTCTGCTATGCAGAAGCACAGGAAAGCCGGCAGAGCTGCTCCTCTAGCTGCTTTACGCAGAGGCAACTGTAAATCAGCTAGACAGTGATCCTGTTGTGGAAAAGGCAGGAAAGTGGCTGCAAAAGCGTTTGGCTGCTGGAAGCAGCAGCAAGCACGCGGGCTTCTCTGCACGCTGCAAACACAAAACAGAAGCACCTACACGGCGAGAGGAGACTGCCTGACACCTGCTGCACTCAGTACAGCTCTGGGCTGCTGCCAGGAAAGGTATTTCAAGGAACTAGCCACGGGGACTCTGCACTGTGCTGGGACAGTTTCTACAAGGTGACCAGAAGCTGTTCGCCAGCACCCCCGTGCAGCGACCGAGTTCGGCTTTCCACGTTCTTCCCCGGCTCTCTTTCGCTTCTCCGCACAAGCTGCGGCTGTACCGAAGACGCCGCTGGCTGTGGTTCCGCGAAGCGCTGCTTTCTCGGCAAAACGCAGCTTCTCGTTCTTGACAGCTCTGCTATGCAGAAGCACAGGAAAGCCGGCAGAGCTGCTCCTCTAGCTGCTCTACGCACAGGCAACTGTAAATCAGCTAGACAGTGATCCTGTTGTGGAAAAGGCAGGAAAGTGGCTGCAAAAGCGTTTTGGCTTGCTGGAAGCAGCAGCAAGCACGCGGGCTTCTCTGCACGCTGCAAACACAAAACAGAAGCACCTACACGGCGAGAGGATACTGCCTGACACCTGCTGCACTCAGTACAGCTCTGGGCTGCTGCCAGGAAAGGTATTTCAAGGAACTAGCCACGGGGACTCTGCACTGTGCTGGGAGAGTTTCTACAAGGTGACCAGAAGCTGTTCGCCAGCACCCCCGTGCAGCGACCGAGTTCGGCTTTCCACGTTCTTCCCCGGCTCTCTTTCGCTTCTCCGCACAAGCTGCGGCTGTACCGAAGACGCCGCTGGCTGTGGTTCCGCGAAGCGCTGCTTTCTCGGCAAAACGCAGCTTCTCGTTCTTGACAGCTCTGCTATGCAGAAGCACAGGAAAGCCGGCAGAGCTGCTCCTCTAGCTGCTCTACGCAGAGGCAACTGTAAATCAGCTAGACAGTGATCCTGTTGTGGAAAAGGCAGGAAAGTGGCTGCAAAAGCGTTTTGGCTTGCTGGAAGCAGCAGCAAGCACGCGGGCTTCTCTGCACGCTGCAAACACAAAACAGAAGCACCTACACGGCGAGAGGAGACTGCCTGACACCTGCTGCACTCAGTACAGCTCTGGGCTGCTGCCAGGAAAGGTATTTCAAGGAACTAGCCACGGGGACTCTGCACTGTGCTGGGAGAGTTTCTACAAGGTGACCAGAAGCTGTTCACCAGCACCCCCGTGCAGCGACCGAGTTCGGCTTTCCACGTTCTTCCCCGGCTCTCTTTCGCTTCTCCGCACAAGCTGCGGCTGTACCGAAGACGCCGCTGGCTGTGGTTCCGCGAAGCGCTGCTTTCTCGGCAAAACGCAGCTTCTCGTTCTTGACAGCTCTGCTATGCAGAAGCACAGGAAAGCCGGCAGAGCTGCTCCTCTAGCTGCTCTACGCAGAGGCAACTGTAAATCAGCTAGACAGTGATCCTGTTGTGGAAAAGGCAGGAAAGTGGCTGCAAAAGCGTTTTGGCTTGCTGGAAGCAGCAGCAAGCACGCGGGCTTCTCTGCACGCTGCAAACACAAAACAGAAGCACCTACACGGCGAGAGGAGACTGCCTGACACCTGCTGCACTCAGTACAGCTCTGGGCTGCTGCCAGGAAAGGTATTTCAAGGAACTAGCCACGGGGACTCTGCACTGTGCTGGGAGAGTTTCTACAAGGTGACCAGAAGCTGTTCACCAGCACCCCCGTGCAGCGACCGAGTTCGGCTTTCCACGTTCTTCCCCGGCTCTCTTTCGCTTCTCCGCACAAGCTGCGGCTGTACCGAAGACGCCGCTGGCTGTGGTTCCGCGAAGCTCTGCTTTCTCGGCAAAACGCAGCTTCTCGTTCTTGACAGCTCTGCTATGCAGAAGCACAGGAAAGCCGGCAGAGCTGCTCCTCTAGCTGCTCTACGCAGAGGCAACTGTAAATCAGCTAGACAGTGATCCTGTTGTGGAAAAGGCAGGAAAGTGGCTGCAAAAGCGTTTTGGCTTGCTGGAAGCAGCAGCAAGCACGCGGGCTTCTCTGCACGCTGCAAACACAAAACAGAAGCACCTACACGGCGAGAGGAGACTGCCTGACACCTGCTGCACTCAGTACAGCTCTGGGCTGCTGCCAGGAAAGGTATTTCAAGGAACTAGCCACGGGGACTCTGCACTGTGCTGGGAGAGTTTCTACAAGGTGACAAGAAGCTGTTCGCCAGCACCCCCGTGCAGCGACCGAGTTCGGCTTTCCACGTTCTTCCCCGGCTCTCTTTCGCTTCTCCGCACAAGCTGCGGCTGTACCGAAGACGCCGCTGGCTGTGGTTCCGCGAAGCGCTGCTTTCTCGGCAAAACGCAGCTTCTCGTTCTTGACAGCTCTGCTATGCAGAAGCACAGGAAAGCCGGCAGAGCTGCTCCTCTAGCTGCTTTACGCAGAGGCAACTGTAAATCAGCTAGACAGTGATCCTGTTGTGGAAAAGGCAGGAAAGTGGCTGCAAAAGCGTTTTGGCTTGCTGGAAGCAGCAGCAAGCACGCGGGCTTCTCTGCACGCTGCAAACACAAAACAGAAGCACCTACACGGCGAGAGGAGACTGCCTGACACCTGCTGCACTCAGTACAGCTCTGGGCTGCTGCCAGGAAAGGTATTTCAAGGAACTAGCCACGGGGACTCTGCACTGTGCTGGGACAGTTTCTACAAGGTGACCAGAAGCTGTTCGCCAGCACCCCCGTGCAGCGACCGAGTTCGGCTTTCCACGTTCTTCCCCGGCTCTCTTTCGCTTCTCCGCACAAGCTGCGGCTGTACCGAAGACGCCGCTGGCTGTGGTTCCGCGAAGCGCTGCTTTCTCGGCAAAACGCAGCTTCTCGTTCTTGACAGCTCTGCTATGCAGAAGCACAGGAAAGCCGGCAGAGCTGCTCCTCTAGCTGCTCTACGCAGAGGCAACTGTAAATCAGCTAGACAGTGATCCTGTTGTGGAAAAGGCAGGAAAGTGGCTGCAAAAGCGTTTTGGCTTGCTGGAAGCAGCAGCAAGCACGCGGGCTTCTCTGCACGCTGCAAACACAAAACAGAAGCACCTACACGGCGAGAGGATACTGCCTGACACCTGCTGCACTCAGTACAGCTCTGGGCTGCTGCCAGGAAAGGTATTTCAAGGAACTAGCCACGGGGACTCTGCACTGTGCTGGGAGAGTTTCTACAAGGTGACCAGAAGCTGTTCGCCAGCACCCCCGTGCAGCGACCGAGTTCGGCTTTCCACGTTCTTCCCCGGCTCTCTTTCGCTTCTCCGCACAAGCTGCGGCTGTACCGAAGACGCCGCTGGCTGTGGTTCCGCGAAGCGCTGCTTTCTCGGCAAAACGCAGCTTCTCGTTCTTGACAGCTCTGCTATGCAGAAGCACAGGAAAGCCGGCAGAGCTGCTCCTCTAGCTGCTCTACGCAGAGGCAACTGTAAATCAGCTAGACAGTGATCCTGTTGTGGAAAAGGCAGGAAAGTGGCTGCAAAAGCGTTTTGGCTTGCTGGAAGCAGCAGCAAGCACGCGGGCTTCTCTGCACGCTGCAAACACAAAACAGAAGCACCTACACGGCGAGAGGAGACTGCCTGACACCTGCTGCACTCAGTACAGCTCTGGGCTGCTGCCAGGAAAGGTATTTCAAGGAACTAGCCACGGGGACTCTGCACTGTGCTGGGACAGTTTCTACAAGGTGACCAGAAGCTGTTCGCCAGCACCCCCGTGCAGCGACCGAGTTCGGCTTTCCACGTTCTTCCCCGGCTCTCTTTCGCTTCTCCGCACAAGCTGCGGCTGTACCGAAGACGCCGCTGGCTGTGGTTCCGCGAAGCGCTGCTTTCTCGGCAAAACGCAGCTTCTCGTTCTTGACAGCTCTGCTATGCAGAAGCACAGGAAAGCCGGCAGAGCTGCTCCTCTAGCTGCTCTACGCACAGGCAACTGTAAATCAGCTAGACAGTGATCCTGTTGTGGAAAAGGCAGGAAAGTGGCTGCAAAAGCGTTTTGGCTTGCTGGAAGCAGCAGCAAGCACGCGGGCTTCTCTGCACGCTGCAAACACAAAACAGAAGCACCTACACGGCGAGAGGATACTGCCTGACACCTGCTGCACTCAGTACAGCTCTGGGCTGCTGCCAGGAAAGGTATTTCAAGGAACTAGCCACGGGGACTCTGCACTGTGCTGGGAGAGTTTCTACAAGGTGACCAGAAGCTGTTCGCCAGCACCCCCGTGCAGCGACCGAGTTCGGCTTTCCACGTTCTTCCCCGGCTCTCTTTCGCTTCTCCGCACAAGCTGCGGCTGTACCGAAGACGCCGCTGGCTGTGGTTCCGCGAAGCGCTGCTTTCTCGGCAAAACGCAGCTTCTCGTTCTTGACAGCTCTGCTATGCAGAAGCACAGGAAAGCCGGCAGAGCTGCTCCTCTAGCTGCTCTACGCAGAGGCAACTGTAAATCAGCTAGACAGTGATCCTGTTGTGGAAAAGGCAGGAAAGTGGCTGCAAAAGCGTTTTGGCTTGCTGGAAGCAGCAGCAAGCACGCGGGCTTCTCTGCACGCTGCAAACACAAAACAGAAGCACCTACACGGCGAGAGGAGACTGCCTGACACCTGCTGCACTCAGTACAGCTCTGGGCTGCTGCCAGGAAAGGTATTTCAAGGAACTAGCCACGGGGACTCTGCACTGTGCTGGGAGAGTTTCTACAAGGTGACAAGAAGCTGTTCGCCAGCACCCGCTTGCAGCGACCGAGTTCGGCTTTCCACGTTCTTCCCCGGCTCTCTTTCGCTTCTCCGCACAAGCTGCGGCTGTACCGAAGACGCCGCTGGCTGTGGTTCCGCGAAGCGCTGCTTTCTCGGCAAAACGCAGCTTCTCGTTCTTGACAGCTCTGCTATGCAGAAGCACAGGAAAGCCGGCAGAGCTGCTCCTCTAGCTGCTTTACGCAGAGGCAACTGTAAATCAGCTAGACAGTGATCCTGTTGTGGAAAAGGCAGGAAAGTGGCTGCAAAAGCGTTTGGCTGCTGGAAGCAGCAGCAAGCACGCGGGCTTCTCTGCACGCTGCAAACACAAAACAGAAGCACCTACACGGCGAGAGGAGACTGCCTGACACCTGCTGCACTCAGTACAGCTCTGGGCTGCTGCCAGGAAAGGTATTTCAAGGAACTAGCCACGGGGACTCTGCACTGTGCTGGGACAGTTTCTACAAGGTGACCAGAAGCTGTTCGCCAGCACCCCCGTGCAGCGACCGAGTTCGGCTTTCCACGTTCTTCCCCGGCTCTCTTTCGCTTCTCCGCACAAGCTGCGGCTGTACCGAAGACGCCGCTGGCTGTGGTTCCGCGAAGCGCTGCTTTCTCGGCAAAACGCAGCTTCTCGTTCTTGACAGCTCTGCTATGCAGAAGCACAGGAAAGCCGGCAGAGCTGCTCCTCTAGCTGCTCTACGCACAGGCAACTGTAAATCAGCTAGACAGTGATCCTGTTGTGGAAAAGGCAGGAAAGTGGCTGCAAAAGCGTTTTGGCTTGCTGGAAGCAGCAGCAAGCACGCGGGCTTCTCTGCACGCTGCAAACACAAAACAGAAGCACCTACACGGCGAGAGGATACTGCCTGACACCTGCTGCACTCAGTACAGCTCTGGGCTGCTGCCAGGAAAGGTATTTCAAGGAACTAGCCACGGGGACTCTGCACTGTGCTGGGAGAGTTTCTACAAGGTGACCAGAAGCTGTTCGCCAGCACCCCCGTGCAGCGACCGAGTTCGGCTTTCCACGTTCTTCCCCGGCTCTCTTTCGCTTCTCCGCACAAGCTGCGGCTGTACCGAAGACGCCGCTGGCTGTGGTTCCGCGAAGCGCTGCTTTCTCGGCAAAACGCAGCTTCTCGTTCTTGACAGCTCTGCTATGCAGAAGCACAGGAAAGCCGGCAGAGCTGCTCCTCTAGCTGCTCTACGCAGAGGCAACTGTAAATCAGCTAGACAGTGATCCTGTTGTGGAAAAGGCAGGAAAGTGGCTGCAAAAGCGTTTTGGCTTGCTGGAAGCAGCAGCAAGCACGCGGGCTTCTCTGCACGCTGCAAACACAAAACAGAAGCACCTACACGGCGAGAGGAGACTGCCTGACACCTGCTGCACTCAGTACAGCTCTGGGCTGCTGCCAGGAAAGGTATTTCAAGGAACTAGCCACGGGGACTCTGCACTGTGCTGGGAGAGTTTCTACAAGGTGACCAGAAGCTGTTCACCAGCACCCCCGTGCAGCGACCGAGTTCGGCTTTCCACGTTCTTCCCCGGCTCTCTTTCGCTTCTCCGCACAAGCTGCGGCTGTACCGAAGACGCCGCTGGCTGTGGTTCCGCGAAGCGCTGCTTTCTCGGCAAAACGCAGCTTCTCGTTCTTGACAGCTCTGCTATGCAGAAGCACAGGAAAGCCGGCAGAGCTGCTCCTCTAGCTGCTCTACGCACAGGCAACTGTAAATCAGTTAGAGAGTGATCCTGTTGTGGAAAAGGCAGGAAAGTGGCTGCAAAAGCGTTTTGGCTTGCTGGAAGCAGCAGCAAGCACGCGGGCTTCTCTGCATGCTGCAAACACAAAACAGAAGCACCTACACGGCGAGAGGATACTGCCTGACACCTGCTGCACTCAGTACAGCTCTGGGCTGCTGCCAGGAAAGGTATTTCAAGGAACTAGCCACGGGGACTCTGCGCTGTGCTGGGAGAGTTTCTACAAGGTGACCAGAAGCTGTTCGCCAGCACCCCCGTGCAGCGACCGAGTTCGGCTTTCCACGTTCTTCCCCGGCTCTCTTTCGCTTCTCCGCACAAGCTGCGGCTGTACCGAAGACGCCGCTGGCTGTGGTTCCGCGAAGCGCTGCTTTCTCGGCAAAACGCAGCTTCTCGTTCTTGACAGCTCTGCTATGCAGAAGCACAGGAAAGCCGGCAGAGCTGCTCCTCTAGCTGCTTTACGCAGAGGCAACTGTAAATCAGCTAGACAGTGATCCTGTTGTGGAAAAGGCAGGAAAGTGGCTGCAAAAGCGTTTGGCTGCTGGAAGCAGCAGCAAGCACGCGGGCTTCTCTGCACGCTGCAAACACAAAACAGAAGCACCTACACGGCGAGAGGAGACTGCCTGACACCTGCTGCACTCAGTACAGCTCTGGGCTGCTGCCAGGAAAGGTATTTCAAGGAACTAGCCACGGGGACTCTGCACTGTGCTGGGACAGTTTCTACAAGGTGACCAGAAGCTGTTCGCCAGCACCCCCGTGCAGCGACCGAGTTCGGCTTTCCACGTTCTTCCCCGGCTCTCTTTCGCTTCTCCGCACAAGCTGCGGCTGTACCGAAGACGCCGCTGGCTGTGGTTCCGCGAAGCGCTGCTTTCTCGGCAAAACGCAGCTTCTCGTTCTTGACAGCTCTGCTATGCAGAAGCACAGGAAAGCCGGCAGAGCTGCTCCTCTAGCTGCTCTACGCACAGGCAACTGTAAATCAGCTAGACAGTGATCCTGTTGTGGAAAAGGCAGGAAAGTGGCTGCAAAAGCGTTTTGGCTTGCTGGAAGCAGCAGCAAGCACGCGGGCTTCTCTGCACGCTGCAAACACAAAACAGAAGCACCTACACGGCGAGAGGAGACTGCCTGACACCTGCTGCACTCAGTACAGCTCTGGGCTGCTGCCAGGAAAGGTATTTCAAGGAACTAGCCACGGGGACTCTGCACTGTGCTGGGAGAGTTTCTACAAGGTGACCAGAAGCTGTTCGCCAGCACCCCCGTGCAGCGACCGAGTTCGGCTTTCCACGTTCTTCCCCGGCTCTCTTTCGCTTCTCCGCACAAGCTGCGGCTGTACCGAAGACGCCGCTGGCTGTGGTTCCGCGAAGCGCTGCTTTCTCGGCAAAACGCAGCTTCTCGTTCTTGACAGCTCTGCTATGCAGAAGCACAGGAAAGCCGGCAGAGCTGCTCCTCTAGCTGCTCTACGCAGAGGCAACTGTAAATCAGCTAGACAGTGATCCTGTTGTGGAAAAGGCAGGAAAGTGGCTGCAAAAGCGTTTTGGCTTGCTGGAAGCAGCAGCAAGCACGCGGGCTTCTCTGCACGCTGCAAACACAAAACAGAAGCACCTACACGGCGAGAGGAGACTGCCTGACACCTGCTGCACTCAGTACAGCTCTGGGCTGCTGCCAGGAAAGGTATTTCAAGGAACTAGCCACGGGGACTCTGCACTGTGCTGGGAGAGTTTCTACAAGGTGACCAGAAGCTGTTCACCAGCACCCCCGTGCAGCGACCGAGTTCGGCTTTCCACGTTCTTCCCCGGCTCTCTTTCGCTTCTCCGCACAAGCTGCGGCTGTACCGAAGACGCCGCTGGCTGTGGTTCCGCGAAGCGCTGCTTTCTCGGCAAAACGCAGCTTCTCGTTCTTGACAGCTCTGCTATGCAGAAGCACAGGAAAGCCGGCAGAGCTGCTCCTCTAGCTGCTCTACGCAGAGGCAACTGTAAATCAGCTAGACAGTGATCCTGTTGTGGAAAAGGCAGGAAAGTGGCTGCAAAAGCGTTTTGGCTTGCTGGAAGCAGCAGCAAGCACGCGGGCTTCTCTGCACGCTGCAAACACAAAACAGAAGCACCTACACGGCGAGAGGAGACTGCCTGACACCTGCTGCACTCAGTACAGCTCTGGGCTGCTGCCAGGAAAGGTATTTCAAGGAACTAGCCACGGGGACTCTGCGCTGTGCTGGGAGAGTTTCTACAAGGTGACCAGAAGCTGTTCGCCAGCACCCGCTTGAAGCGACCGAGTTCGGCTTTCCACGTTCTTCCCCGGCTCTCTTTCGCTTCTCCGCACAAGCTGCGGCTGTACCGAAGACGCCGCTGGCTGTGGTTCCGCGAAGCGCTGCTTTCTCGGCAAAACTCAGCTTCTCGTTCTTGACAGCTCTGCTATGCAGAAGCACAGGAAAGCCGGCAGAGCTGCTCCTCTAGCTGCTCTACGCAGAGGCAACTGTAAATCAGCTAGACAGTGATCCTGTTGTGGAAAAGGCAGGAAAGTGGCTGCAAAAGCGTTTTGGCTTGCTGGAAGCAGCAGCAAGCACGCGGGCTTCTCTGCACGCTGCAAACACAAAACAGAAGCACCTACACGGCGAGAGGAGACTGCCTGACACCTGCTGCACTCAGTACAGCTCTGGGCTGCTGCCAGGAAAGGTATTTCAAGGAACTAGCCACGGGGACTCTGCACTGTGCTGGGAGAGTTTCTACAAGGTGACCAGAAGCTGTTCACCAGCACCCCCGTGCAGCGACCGAGTTCGGCTTTCCACGTTCTTCCCCGGCTCTCTTTCGCTTCTCCGCACAAGCTGCGGCTGTACCGAAGACGCCGCTGGCTGTGGTTCCGCGAAGCTCTGCTTTCTCGGCAAAACGCAGCTTCTCGTTCTTGACAGCTCTGCTATGCAGAAGCACAGGAAAGCCGGCAGAGCTGCTCCTCTAGCTGCTCTACGCAGAGGCAACTGTAAATCAGCTAGACAGTGATCCTGTTGTGGAAAAGGCAGGAAAGTGGCTGCAAAAGCGTTTTGGCTTGCTGGAAGCAGCAGCAAGCACGCGGGCTTCTCTGCACGCTGCAAACACAAAACAGAAGCACCTACACGGCGAGAGGAGACTGCCTGACACCTGCTGCACTCAGTACAGCTCTGGGCTGCTGCCAGGAAAGGTATTTCAAGGAACTAGCCACGGGGACTCTGCGCTGTGCTGGGAGAGTTTCTACAAGGTGACCAGAAGCTGTTCGCCAGCACCCGCTTGAAGCGACCGAGTTCGGCTTTCCACGTTCTTCCCCGGCTCTCTTTCGCTTCTCCGCACAAGCTGCGGCTGTACCGAAGACGCCGCTGGCTGTGGTTCCGCGAAGCGCTGCTTTCTCGGCAAAACTCAGCTTCTCGTTCTTGACAGCTCTGCTATGCAGAAGCACAGGAAAGCCGGCAGAGCTGCTCCTCTAGCTGCTCTACGCAGAGGCAACTGTAAATCAGCTAGACAGTGATCCTGTTGTGGAAAAGGCAGGAAAGTGGCTGCAAAAGCGTTTTGGCTTGCTGGAAGCAGCAGCAAGCACGCGGGCTTCTCTGCACGCTGCAAACACAAAACAGAAGCACCTACACGGCGAGAGGAGACTGCCTGACACCTGCTGCACTCAGTACAGCTCTGGGCTGCTGCCAGGAAAGGTATTTCAAGGAACTAGCCACGGGGACTCTGCACTGTGCTGGGAGAGTTTCTACAAGGTGACAAGAAGCTGTTCGCCAGCACCCCCGTGCAGCGACCGAGTTCGGCTTTCCACGTTCTTCCCCGGCTCTCTTTCGCTTCTCCGCACAAGCTGCGGCTGTACCGAAGACGCCGCTGGCTGTGGTTCCGCGAAGCGCTGCTTTCTCGGCAAAACGCAGCTTCTCGTTCTTGACAGCTCTGCTGTGCAGAAGCACAGGAAAGCCGGCAGAGCTGCTCCTCTAGCTGCTCTACGCAGAGGCAACTGTAAATCAGCTAGACAGTGATCCTGTTGTGGAAAAGGCAGGAAAGTGGCTGCAAAAGCGTTTTGGCTTGCTGGAAGCAGCAGCAAGCACGCGGGCTTCTCTGCACGCTGCAAACACAAAACAGAAGCACCTACACGGCGAGAGGAGACTGCCTGACACCTGCTGCACTCAGTACAGCTCTGGGCTGCTGCCAGGAAAGGTATTTCAAGGAACTAGCCACGGGGACTCTGCACTGTGCTGGGACAGTTTCTACAAGGTGACCAGAAGCTGTTCGCCAGCACCCCCGTGCAGCGACCGAGTTCGGCTTTCCACGTTCTTCCCCGGCTCTCTTTCGCTTCTCCGCACAAGCTGCGGCTGTACCGAAGACGCCGCTGGCTGTGGTTCCGCGAAGCGCTGCTTTCTCGGCAAAACGCAGCTTCTCGTTCTTGACAGCTCTGCTATGCAGAAGCACAGGAAAGCCGGCAGAGCTGCTCCTCTAGCTGCTCTACGCACAGGCAACTGTAAATCAGCTAGACAGTGATCCTGTTGTGGAAAAGGCAGGAAAGTGGCTGCAAAAGCGTTTTGGCTTGCTGGAAGCAGCAGCAAGCACGCGGGCTTCTCTGCACGCTGCAAACACAAAACAGAAGCACCTACACGGCGAGAGGATACTGCCTGACACCTGCTGCACTCAGTACAGCTCTGGGCTGCTGCCAGGAAAGGTATTTCAAGGAACTAGCCACGGGGACTCTGCACTGTGCTGGGAGAGTTTCTACAAGGTGACCAGAAGCTGTTCGCCAGCACCCGCTTGCAGCGACCGAGTTCGGCTTTCCACGTTCTTCCCCGGCTCTCTTTCGCTTCTCCGCACAAGCTGCGGCTGTACCGAAGATGCCGCTGGCTGTGGTTCCGCGAAGCGCTGCTTTCTCGGCAAAACGCAGCTTCTCGTTCTTGACAGCTCTGCTATGCAGAAGCACAGGAAAGCCGGCAGAGCTGCTCCTCTAGCTGCTCTACGCAGAGGCAACTGTAAATCAGCTAGACAGTGATCCTGTTGTGGAAAAGGCAGGAAAGTGGCTGCAAAAGCGTTTTGGCTTGCTGGAAGCAGCAGCAAGCACGCGGGCTTCTCTGCACGCTGCAAACACAAAACAGAAGCACCTACACGGCGAGAGGAGACTGCCTGACACCTGCTGCACTCAGTACAGCTCTGGGCTGCTGCCAGGAAAGGTATTTCAAGGAACTAGCCACGGGGACTCTGCACTGTGCTGGGAGAGTTTCTACAAGGTGACAAGAAGCTGTTCGCCAGCACCCGCTTGCAGCGACCGAGTTCGGCTTTCCACGTTCTTCCCCGGCTCTCTTTCGCTTCTCCGCACAAGCTGCGGCTGTACCGAAGACGCCGCTGGCTGTGGTTCCGCGAAGCGCTGCTTTCTCGGCAAAACGCAGCTTCTCGTTCTTGACAGCTCTGCTATGCAGAAGCACAGGAAAGCCGGCAGAGCTGCTCCTCTAGCTGCTTTACGCAGAGGCAACTGTAAATCAGCTAGACAGTGATCCTGTTGTGGAAAAGGCAGGAAAGTGGCTGCAAAAGCGTTTGGCTGCTGGAAGCAGCAGCAAGCACGCGGGCTTCTCTGCACGCTGCAAACACAAAACAGAAGCACCTACACGGCGAGAGGAGACTGCCTGACACCTGCTGCACTCAGTACAGCTCTGGGCTGCTGCCAGGAAAGGTATTTCAAGGAACTAGCCACGGGGACTCTGCACTGTGCTGGGACAGTTTCTACAAGGTGACCAGAAGCTGTTCGCCAGCACCCCCGTGCAGCGACCGAGTTCGGCTTTCCACGTTCTTCCCCGGCTCTCTTTCGCTTCTCCGCACAAGCTGCGGCTGTACCGAAGACGCCGCTGGCTGTGGTTCCGCGAAGCGCTGCTTTCTCGGCAAAACGCAGCTTCTCGTTCTTGACAGCTCTGCTATGCAGAAGCACAGGAAAGCCGGCAGAGCTGCTCCTCTAGCTGCTCTACGCACAGGCAACTGTAAATCAGCTAGACAGTGATCCTGTTGTGGAAAAGGCAGGAAAGTGGCTGCAAAAGCGTTTTGGCTTGCTGGAAGCAGCAGCAAGCACGCGGGCTTCTCTGCACGCTGCAAACACAAAACAGAAGCACCTACACGGCGAGAGGATACTGCCTGACACCTGCTGCACTCAGTACAGCTCTGGGCTGCTGCCAGGAAAGGTATTTCAAGGAACTAGCCACGGGGACTCTGCACTGTGCTGGGAGAGTTTCTACAAGGTGACCAGAAGCTGTTCGCCAGCACCCCCGTGCAGCGACCGAGTTCGGCTTTCCACGTTCTTCCCCGGCTCTCTTTCGCTTCTCCGCACAAGCTGCGGCTGTACCGAAGACGCCGCTGGCTGTGGTTCCGCGAAGCGCTGCTTTCTCGGCAAAACGCAGCTTCTCGTTCTTGACAGCTCTGCTATGCAGAAGCACAGGAAAGCCGGCAGAGCTGCTCCTCTAGCTGCTCTACGCAGAGGCAACTGTAAATCAGCTAGACAGTGATCCTGTTGTGGAAAAGGCAGGAAAGTGGCTGCAAAAGCGTTTTGGCTTGCTGGAAGCAGCAGCAAGCACGCGGGCTTCTCTGCACGCTGCAAACACAAAACAGAAGCACCTACACGGCGAGAGGAGACTGCCTGACACCTGCTGCACTCAGTACAGCTCTGGGCTGCTGCCAGGAAAGGTATTTCAAGGAACTAGCCACGGGGACTCTGCACTGTGCTGGGAGAGTTTCTACAAGGTGACCAGAAGCTGTTCACCAGCACCCCCGTGCAGCGACCGAGTTCGGCTTTCCACGTTCTTCCCCGGCTCTCTTTCGCTTCTCCGCACAAGCTGCGGCTGTACCGAAGACGCCGCTGGCTGTGGTTCCGCGAAGCGCTGCTTTCTCGGCAAAACGCAGCTTCTCGTTCTTGACAGCTCTGCTATGCAGAAGCACAGGAAAGCCGGCAGAGCTGCTCCTCTAGCTGCTCTACGCGCAGGCAACTGTAAATCAGTTAGAGAGTGATCCTGTTGTGGAAAAGGCAGGAAAGTGGCTGCAAAAGCGTTTTGGCTTGCTGGAAGCAGCAGCAAGCACGCGGGCTTCTCTGCACGCTGCAAACACAAAACAGAAGCACCTACACGGCGAGAGGATACTGCCTGACACCTGCTGCACTCAGTACAGCTCTGGGCTGCTGCCAGGAAAGGTATTTCAAGGAACTAGCCACGGGGACTCTGCGCTGTGCTGGGAGAGTTTCTACAAGGTGACCAGAAGCTGTTCGCCAGCACCCCCGTGCAGCGACCGAGTTCGGCTTTCCACGTTCTTCCCCGGCTCTCTTTCGCTTCTCCGCACAAGCTGCGGCTGTACCGAAGACGCCGCTGGCTGTGGTTCCGCGAAGCGCTGCTTTCTCGGCAAAACGCAGCTTCTCGTTCTTGACAGCTCTGCTATGCAGAAGCACAGGAAAGCCGGCAGAGCTGCTCCTCTAGCTGCTCTACGCAGAGGCAACTGTAAATCAGCTAGACAGTGATCCTGTTGTGGAAAAGGCAGGAAAGTGGCTGCAAAAGCGTTTTGGCTTGCTGGAAGCAGCAGCAAGCACGCGGGCTTCTCTGCACGCTGCAAACACAAAACAGAAGCACCTACACGGCGAGAGGAGACTGCCTGACACCTGCTGCACTCAGTACAGCTCTGGGCTGCTGCCAGGAAAGGTATTTCAAGGAACTAGCCACGGGGACTCTGCACTGTGCTGGGAGAGTTTCTACAAGGTGACAAGAAGCTGTTCGCCAGCACCCGCTTGCAGCGACCGAGTTCGGCTTTCCACGTTCTTCCCCGGCTCTCTTTCGCTTCTCCGCACAAGCTGCGGCTGTACCGAAGACGCCGCTGGCTGTGGTTCCGCGAAGCGCTGCTTTCTCGGCAAAACGCAGCTTCTCGTTCTTGACAGCTCTGCTATGCAGAAGCACAGGAAAGCCGGCAGAGCTGCTCCTCTAGCTGCTTTACGCAGAGGCAACTGTAAATCAGCTAGACAGTGATCCTGTTGTGGAAAAGGCAGGAAAGTGGCTGCAAAAGCGTTTGGCTGCTGGAAGCAGCAGCAAGCACGCGGGCTTCTCTGCACGCTGCAAACACAAAACAGAAGCACCTACACGGCGAGAGGAGACTGCCTGACACCTGCTGCACTCAGTACAGCTCTGGGCTGCTGCCAGGAAAGGTATTTCAAGGAACTAGCCACGGGGACTCTGCACTGTGCTGGGACAGTTTCTACAAGGTGACCAGAAGCTGTTCGCCAGCACCCCCGTGCAGCGACCGAGTTCGGCTTTCCACGTTCTTCCCCGGCTCTCTTTCGCTTCTCCGCACAAGCTGCGGCTGTACCGAAGACGCCGCTGGCTGTGGTTCCGCGAAGCGCTGCTTTCTCGGCAAAACGCAGCTTCTCGTTCTTGACAGCTCTGCTATGCAGAAGCACAGGAAAGCCGGCAGAGCTGCTCCTCTAGCTGCTCTACGCACAGGCAACTGTAAATCAGCTAGACAGTGATCCTGTTGTGGAAAAGGCAGGAAAGTGGCTGCAAAAGCGTTTTGGCTTGCTGGAAGCAGCAGCAAGCACGCGGGCTTCTCTGCACGCTGCAAACACAAAACAGAAGCACCTACACGGCGAGAGGATACTGCCTGACACCTGCTGCACTCAGTACAGCTCTGGGCTGCTGCCAGGAAAGGTATTTCAAGGAACTAGCCACGGGGACTCTGCACTGTGCTGGGAGAGTTTCTACAAGGTGACCAGAAGCTGTTCGCCAGCACCCCCGTGCAGCGACCGAGTTCGGCTTTCCACGTTCTTCCCCGGCTCTCTTTCGCTTCTCCGCACAAGCTGCGGCTGTACCGAAGACGCCGCTGGCTGTGGTTCCGCGAAGCGCTGCTTTCTCGGCAAAACGCAGCTTCTCGTTCTTGACAGCTCTGCTATGCAGAAGCACAGGAAAGCCGGCAGAGCTGCTCCTCTAGCTGCTCTACGCAGAGGCAACTGTAAATCAGCTAGACAGTGATCCTGTTGTGGAAAAGGCAGGAAAGTGGCTGCAAAAGCGTTTTGGCTTGCTGGAAGCAGCAGCAAGCACGCGGGCTTCTCTGCACGCTGCAAACACAAAACAGAAGCACCTACACGGCGAGAGGAGACTGCCTGACACCTGCTGCACTCAGTACAGCTCTGGGCTGCTGCCAGGAAAGGTATTTCAAGGAACTAGCCACGGGGACTCTGCACTGTGCTGGGAGAGTTTCTACAAGGTGACCAGAAGCTGTTCACCAGCACCCCCGTGCAGCGACCGAGTTCGGCTTTCCACGTTCTTCCCCGGCTCTCTTTCGCTTCTCCGCACAAGCTGCGGCTGTACCGAAGACGCCGCTGGCTGTGGTTCCGCGAAGCGCTGCTTTCTCGGCAAAACGCAGCTTCTCGTTCTTGACAGCTCTGCTATGCAGAAGCACAGGAAAGCCGGCAGAGCTGCTCCTCTAGCTGCTCTACGCAGAGGCAACTGTAAATCAGCTAGACAGTGATCCTGTTGTGGAAAAGGCAGGAAAGTGGCTGCAAAAGCGTTTTGGCTTGCTGGAAGCAGCAGCAAGCACGCGGGCTTCTCTGCACGCTGCAAACACAAAACAGAAGCACCTACACGGCGAGAGGAGACTGCCTGACACCTGCTGCACTCAGTACAGCTCTGGGCTGCTGCCAGGAAAGGTATTTCAAGGAACTAGCCACGGGGACTCTGCGCTGTGCTGGGAGAGTTTCTACAAGGTGACCAGAAGCTGTTCGCCAGCACCCGCTTGAAGCGACCGAGTTCGGCTTTCCACGTTCTTCCCCGGCTCTCTTTCGCTTCTCCGCACAAGCTGCGGCTGTACCGAAGACGCCGCTGGCTGTGGTTCCGCGAAGCGCTGCTTTCTCGGCAAAACTCAGCTTCTCGTTCTTGACAGCTCTGCTATGCAGAAGCACAGGAAAGCCGGCAGAGCTGCTCCTCTAGCTGCTCTACGCAGAGGCAACTGTAAATCAGCTAGACAGTGATCCTGTTGTGGAAAAGGCAGGAAAGTGGCTGCAAAAGCGTTTTGGCTTGCTGGAAGCAGCAGCAAGCACGCGGGCTTCTCTGCACGCTGCAAACACAAAACAGAAGCACCTACACGGCGAGAGGAGACTGCCTGACACCTGCTGCACTCAGTACAGCTCTGGGCTGCTGCCAGGAAAGGTATTTCAAGGAACTAGCCACGGGGACTCTGCACTGTGCTGGGAGAGTTTCTACAAGGTGACCAGAAGCTGTTCACCAGCACCCCCGTGCAGCGACCGAGTTCGGCTTTCCACGTTCTTCCCCGGCTCTCTTTCGCTTCTCCGCACAAGCTGCGGCTGTACCGAAGACGCCGCTGGCTGTGGTTCCGCGAAGCGCTGCTTTCTCGGCAAAACGCAGCTTCTCGTTCTTGACAGCTCTGCTATGCAGAAGCACAGGAAAGCCGGCAGAGCTGCTCCTCTAGCTGCTCTACGCAGAGGCAACTGTAAATCAGCTAGACAGTGATCCTGTTGTGGAAAAGGCAGGAAAGTGGCTGCAAAAGCGTTTTGGCTTGCTGGAAGCAGCAGCAAGCACGCGGGCTTCTCTGCACGCTGCAAACACAAAACAGAAGCACCTACACGGCGAGAGGAGACTGCCTGACACCTGCTGCACTCAGTACAGCTCTGGGCTGCTGCCAGGAAAGGTATTTCAAGGAACTAGCCACGGGGACTCTGCGCTGTGCTGGGAGAGTTTCTACAAGGTGACCAGAAGCTGTTCGCCAGCACCCGCTTGAAGCGACCGAGTTCGGCTTTCCACGTTCTTCCCCGGCTCTCTTTCGCTTCTCCGCACAAGCTGCGGCTGTACCGAAGACGCCGCTGGCTGTGGTTCCGCGAAGCGCTGCTTTCTCGGCAAAACTCAGCTTCTCGTTCTTGACAGCTCTGCTATGCAGAAGCACAGGAAAGCCGGCAGAGCTGCTCCTCTAGCTGCTCTACGCAGAGGCAACTGTAAATCAGCTAGACAGTGATCCTGTTGTGGAAAAGGCAGGAAAGTGGCTGCAAAAGCGTTTTGGCTTGCTGGAAGCAGCAGCAAGCACGCGGGCTTCTCTGCACGCTGCAAACACAAAACAGAAGCACCTACACGGCGAGAGGAGACTGCCTGACACCTGCTGCACTCAGTACAGCTCTGGGCTGCTGCCAGGAAAGGTATTTCAAGGAACTAGCCACGGGGACTCTGCACTGTGCTGGGAGAGTTTCTACAAGGTGACCAGAAGCTGTTCACCAGCACCCCCGTGCAGCGACCGAGTTCGGCTTTCCACGTTCTTCCCCGGCTCTCTTTCGCTTCTCCGCACAAGCTGCGGCTGTACCGAAGACGCCGCTGGCTGTGGTTCCGCGAAGCGCTGCTTTCTCGGCAAAACGCAGCTTCTCGTTCTTGACAGCTCTGCTATGCAGAAGCACAGGAAAGCCGGCAGAGCTGCTCCTCTAGCTGCTCTACGCAGAGGCAACTGTAAATCAGCTAGACAGTGATCCTGTTGTGGAAAAGGCAGGAAAGTGGCTGCAAAAGCGTTTTGGCTTGCTGGAAGCAGCAGCAAGCACGCGGGCTTCTCTGCACGCTGCAAACACAAAACAGAAGCACCTACACGGCGAGAGGAGACTGCCTGACACCTGCTGCACTCAGTACAGCTCTGGGCTGCTGCCAGGAAAGGTATTTCAAGGAACTAGCCACGGGGACTCTGCGCTGTGCTGGGAGAGTTTCTACAAGGTGACCAGAAGCTGTTCGCCAGCACCCGCTTGAAGCGACCGAGTTCGGCTTTCCACGTTCTTCCCCGGCTCTCTTTCGCTTCTCCGCACAAGCTGCGGCTGTACCGAAGACGCCGCTGGCTGTGGTTCCGCGAAGCGCTGCTTTCTCGGCAAAACTCAGCTTCTCGTTCTTGACAGCTCTGCTATGCAGAAGCACAGGAAAGCCGGCAGAGCTGCTCCTCTAGCTGCTCTACGCAGAGGCAACTGTAAATCAGCTAGACAGTGATCCTGTTGTGGAAAAGGCAGGAAAGTGGCTGCAAAAGCGTTTTGGCTTGCTGGAAGCAGCAGCAAGCACGCGGGCTTCTCTGCACGCTGCAAACACAAAACAGAAGCACCTACACGGCGAGAGGAGACTGCCTGACACCTGCTGCACTCAGTACAGCTCTGGGCTGCTGCCAGGAAAGGTATTTCAAGGAACTAGCCACGGGGACTCTGCACTGTGCTGGGAGAGTTTCTACAAGGTGACAAGAAGCTGTTCGCCAGCACCCCCGTGCAGCGACCGAGTTCGGCTTTCCACGTTCTTCCCCGGCTCTCTTTCGCTTCTCCGCACAAGCTGCGGCTGTACCGAAGACGCCGCTGGCTGTGGTTCCGCGAAGCGCTGCTTTCTCGGCAAAACGCAGCTTCTCGTTCTTGACAGCTCTGCTGTGCAGAAGCACAGGAAAGCCGGCAGAGCTGCTCCTCTAGCTGCTCTACGCAGAGGCAACTGTAAATCAGCTAGACAGTGATCCTGTTGTGGAAAAGGCAGGAAAGTGGCTGCAAAAGCGTTTTGGCTTGCTGGAAGCAGCAGCAAGCACGCGGGCTTCTCTGCACGCTGCAAACACAAAACAGAAGCACCTACACGGCGAGAGGAGACTGCCTGACACCTGCTGCACTCAGTACAGCTCTGGGCTGCTGCCAGGAAAGGTATTTCAAGGAACTAGCCACGGGGACTCTGCACTGTGCTGGGACAGTTTCTACAAGGTGACCAGAAGCTGTTCGCCAGCACCCCCGTGCAGCGACCGAGTTCGGCTTTCCACGTTCTTCCCCGGCTCTCTTTCGCTTCTCCGCACAAGCTGCGGCTGTACCGAAGACGCCGCTGGCTGTGGTTCCGCGAAGCGCTGCTTTCTCGGCAAAACGCAGCTTCTCGTTCTTGACAGCTCTGCTATGCAGAAGCACAGGAAAGCCGGCAGAGCTGCTCCTCTAGCTGCTCTACGCACAGGCAACTGTAAATCAGCTAGACAGTGATCCTGTTGTGGAAAAGGCAGGAAAGTGGCTGCAAAAGCGTTTTGGCTTGCTGGAAGCAGCAGCAAGCACGCGGGCTTCTCTGCACGCTGCAAACACAAAACAGAAGCACCTACACGGCGAGAGGATACTGCCTGACACCTGCTGCACTCAGTACAGCTCTGGGCTGCTGCCAGGAAAGGTATTTCAAGGAACTAGCCACGGGGACTCTGCACTGTGCTGGGAGAGTTTCTACAAGGTGACCAGAAGCTGTTCGCCAGCACCCGCTTGCAGCGACCGAGTTCGGCTTTCCACGTTCTTCCCCGGCTCTCTTTCGCTTCTCCGCACAAGCTGCGGCTGTACCGAAGATGCCGCTGGCTGTGGTTCCGCGAAGCGCTGCTTTCTCGGCAAAACGCAGCTTCTCGTTCTTGACAGCTCTGCTATGCAGAAGCACAGGAAAGCCGGCAGAGCTGCTCCTCTAGCTGCTCTACGCAGAGGCAACTGTAAATCAGCTAGACAGTGATCCTGTTGTGGAAAAGGCAGGAAAGTGGCTGCAAAAGCGTTTTGGCTTGCTGGAAGCAGCAGCAAGCACGCGGGCTTCTCTGCACGCTGCAAACACAAAACAGAAGCACCTACACGGCGAGAGGAGACTGCCTGACACCTGCTGCACTCAGTACAGCTCTGGGCTGCTGCCAGGAAAGGTATTTCAAGGAACTAGCCACGGGGACTCTGCACTGTGCTGGGAGAGTTTCTACAAGGTGACAAGAAGCTGTTCGCCAGCACCCGCTTGCAGCGACCGAGTTCGGCTTTCCACGTTCTTCCCCGGCTCTCTTTCGCTTCTCCGCACAAGCTGCGGCTGTACCGAAGACGCCGCTGGCTGTGGTTCCGCGAAGCGCTGCTTTCTCGGCAAAACGCAGCTTCTCGTTCTTGACAGCTCTGCTATGCAGAAGCACAGGAAAGCCGGCAGAGCTGCTCCTCTAGCTGCTTTACGCAGAGGCAACTGTAAATCAGCTAGACAGTGATCCTGTTGTGGAAAAGGCAGGAAAGTGGCTGCAAAAGCGTTTGGCTGCTGGAAGCAGCAGCAAGCACGCGGGCTTCTCTGCACGCTGCAAACACAAAACAGAAGCACCTACACGGCGAGAGGAGACTGCCTGACACCTGCTGCACTCAGTACAGCTCTGGGCTGCTGCCAGGAAAGGTATTTCAAGGAACTAGCCACGGGGACTCTGCACTGTGCTGGGACAGTTTCTACAAGGTGACCAGAAGCTGTTCGCCAGCACCCCCGTGCAGCGACCGAGTTCGGCTTTCCACGTTCTTCCCCGGCTCTCTTTCGCTTCTCCGCACAAGCTGCGGCTGTACCGAAGACGCCGCTGGCTGTGGTTCCGCGAAGCGCTGCTTTCTCGGCAAAACGCAGCTTCTCGTTCTTGACAGCTCTGCTATGCAGAAGCACAGGAAAGCCGGCAGAGCTGCTCCTCTAGCTGCTCTACGCACAGGCAACTGTAAATCAGCTAGACAGTGATCCTGTTGTGGAAAAGGCAGGAAAGTGGCTGCAAAAGCGTTTTGGCTTGCTGGAAGCAGCAGCAAGCACGCGGGCTTCTCTGCACGCTGCAAACACAAAACAGAAGCACCTACACGGCGAGAGGATACTGCCTGACACCTGCTGCACTCAGTACAGCTCTGGGCTGCTGCCAGGAAAGGTATTTCAAGGAACTAGCCACGGGGACTCTGCACTGTGCTGGGAGAGTTTCTACAAGGTGACCAGAAGCTGTTCGCCAGCACCCCCGTGCAGCGACCGAGTTCGGCTTTCCACGTTCTTCCCCGGCTCTCTTTCGCTTCTCCGCACAAGCTGCGGCTGTACCGAAGACGCCGCTGGCTGTGGTTCCGCGAAGCGCTGCTTTCTCGGCAAAACGCAGCTTCTCGTTCTTGACAGCTCTGCTATGCAGAAGCACAGGAAAGCCGGCAGAGCTGCTCCTCTAGCTGCTCTACGCAGAGGCAACTGTAAATCAGCTAGACAGTGATCCTGTTGTGGAAAAGGCAGGAAAGTGGCTGCAAAAGCGTTTTGGCTTGCTGGAAGCAGCAGCAAGCACGCGGGCTTCTCTGCACGCTGCAAACACAAAACAGAAGCACCTACACGGCGAGAGGAGACTGCCTGACACCTGCTGCACTCAGTACAGCTCTGGGCTGCTGCCAGGAAAGGTATTTCAAGGAACTAGCCACGGGGACTCTGCACTGTGCTGGGAGAGTTTCTACAAGGTGACAAGAAGCTGTTCGCCAGCACCCGCTTGCAGCGACCGAGTTCGGCTTTCCACGTTCTTCCCCGGCTCTCTTTCGCTTCTCCGCACAAGCTGCGGCTGTACCGAAGACGCCGCTGGCTGTGGTTCCGCGAAGCGCTGCTTTCTCGGCAAAACGCAGCTTCTCGTTCTTGACAGCTCTGCTATGCAGAAGCACAGGAAAGCCGGCAGAGCTGCTCCTCTAGCTGCTTTACGCAGAGGCAACTGTAAATCAGCTAGACAGTGATCCTGTTGTGGAAAAGGCAGGAAAGTGGCTGCAAAAGCGTTTGGCTGCTGGAAGCAGCAGCAAGCACGCGGGCTTCTCTGCACGCTGCAAACACAAAACAGAAGCACCTACACGGCGAGAGGAGACTGCCTGACACCTGCTGCACTCAGTACAGCTCTGGGCTGCTGCCAGGAAAGGTATTTCAAGGAACTAGCCACGGGGACTCTGCACTGTGCTGGGACAGTTTCTACAAGGTGACCAGAAGCTGTTCGCCAGCACCCCCGTGCAGCGACCGAGTTCGGCTTTCCACGTTCTTCCCCGGCTCTCTTTCGCTTCTCCGCACAAGCTGCGGCTGTACCGAAGACGCCGCTGGCTGTGGTTCCGCGAAGCGCTGCTTTCTCGGCAAAACGCAGCTTCTCGTTCTTGACAGCTCTGCTATGCAGAAGCACAGGAAAGCCGGCAGAGCTGCTCCTCTAGCTGCTCTACGCAGAGGCAACTGTAAATCAGCTAGACAGTGATCCTGTTGTGGAAAAGGCAGGAAAGTGGCTGCAAAAGCGTTTTGGCTTGCTGGAAGCAGCAGCAAGCACGCGGGCTTCTCTGCACGCTGCAAACACAAAACAGAAGCACCTACACGGCGAGAGGAGACTGCCTGACACCTGCTGCACTCAGTACAGCTCTGGGCTGCTGCCAGGAAAGGTATTTCAAGGAACTAGCCACGGGGACTCTGCACTGTGCTGGGAGAGTTTCTACAAGGTGACCAGAAGCTGTTCGCCAGCACCCCCGTGCAGCGACCGAGTTCGGCTTTCCACGTTCTTCCCCGGCTCTCTTTCGCTTCTCCGCACAAGCTGCGGCTGTACCGAAGACGCCGCTGGCTGTGGTTCCGCGAAGCGCTGCTTTCTCGGCAAAACGCAGCTTCTCGTTCTTGACAGCTCTGCTATGCAGAAGCACAGGAAAGCCGGCAGAGCTGCTCCTCTAGCTGCTCTACGCAGAGGCAACTGTAAATCAGCTAGACAGTGATCCTGTTGTGGAAAAGGCAGGAAAGTGGCTGCAAAAGCGTTTTGGCTTGCTGGAAGCAGCAGCAAGCACGCGGGCTTCTCTGCACGCTGCAAACACAAAACAGAAGCACCTACACGGCGAGAGGAGACTGCCTGACACCTGCTGCACTCAGTACAGCTCTGGGCTGCTGCCAGGAAAGGTATTTCAAGGAACTAGCCACGGGGACTCTGCACTGTGCTGGGAGAGTTTCTACAAGGTGACCAGAAGCTGTTCACCAGCACCCCCGTGCAGCGACCGAGTTCGGCTTTCCACGTTCTTCCCCGGCTCTCTTTCGCTTCTCCGCACAAGCTGCGGCTGTACCGAAGACGCCGCTGGCTGTGCTTCCGCGAAGCGCTGCTTTCTCGGCAAAACGCAGCTTCTCGTTCTTGACAGCTCTGCTATGCAGAAGCACAGGAAAGCCGGCAGAGCTGCTCCTCTAGCTGCTCTACGCAGAGGCAACTGTAAATCAGCTAGACAGTGATCCTGTTGTGGAAAAGGCAGGAAAGTGGCTGCAAAAGCGTTTTGGCTTGCTGGAAGCAGCAGCAAGCACGCGGGCTTCTCTGCACGCTGCAAACACAAAACAGAAGCACCTACACGGCGAGAGGAGACTGCCTGACACCTGCTGCACTCAGTACAGCTCTGGGCTGCTGCCAGGAAAGGTATTTCAAGGAACTAGCCACGGGGACTCTGCACTGTGCTGGGAGAGTTTCTACAAGGTGACCAGAAGCTGTTCACCAGCACCCCCGTGCAGCGACCGAGTTCGGCTTTCCACGTTCTTCCCCGGCTCTCTTTCGCTTCTCCGCACAAGCTGCGGCTGTACCGAAGACGCCGCTGGCTGTGGTTCCGCGAAGCGCTGCTTTCTCGGCAAAACGCAGCTTCTCGTTCTTGACAGCTCTGCTATGCAGAAGCACAGGAAAGCCGGCAGAGCTGCTCCTCTAGCTGCTCTACGCAGAGGCAACTGTAAATCAGCTAGACAGTGATCCTGTTGTGGAAAAGGCAGGAAAGTGGCTGCAAAAGCGTTTTGGCTTGCTGGAAGCAGCAGCAAGCACGCGGGCTTCTCTGCACGCTGCAAACACAAAACAGAAGCACCTACACGGCGAGAGGAGACTGCCTGACACCTGCTGCACTCAGTACAGCTCTGGGCTGCTGCCAGGAAAGGTATTTCAAGGAACTAGCCACGGGGACTCTGCGCTGTGCTGGGAGAGTTTCTACAAGGTGACCAGAAGCTGTTCGCCAGCACCCGCTTGAAGCGACCGAGTTCGGCTTTCCACGTTCTTCCCCGGCTCTCTTTCGCTTCTCCGCACAAGCTGCGGCTGTACCGAAGACGCCGCTGGCTGTGGTTCCGCGAAGCGCTGCTTTCTCGGCAAAACTCAGCTTCTCGTTCTTGACAGCTCTGCTATGCAGAAGCACAGGAAAGCCGGCAGAGCTGCTCCTCTAGCTGCTCTACGCAGAGGCAACTGTAAATCAGCTAGACAGTGATCCTGTTGTGGAAAAGGCAGGAAAGTGGCTGCAAAAGCGTTTTGGCTTGCTGGAAGCAGCAGCAAGCACGCGGGCTTCTCTGCACGCTGCAAACACAAAACAGAAGCACCTACACGGCGAGAGGAGACTGCCTGACACCTGCTGCACTCAGTACAGCTCTGGGCTGCTGCCAGGAAAGGTATTTCAAGGAACTAGCCACGGGGACTCTGCACTGTGCTGGGAGAGTTTCTACAAGGTGACCAGAAGCTGTTCGCCAGCACCCCCGTGCAGCGACCGAGTTCGGCTTTCCACGTTCTTCCCCGGCTCTCTTTCGCTTCTCCGCACAAGCTGCGGCTGTACCGAAGACGCCGCTGGCTGTGGTTCCGCGAAGCGCTGCTTTCTCGGCAAAACGCAGCTTCTCGTTCTTGACAGCTCTGCTATGCAGAAGCACAGGAAAGCCGGCAGAGCTGCTCCTCTAGCTGCTCTACGCAGAGGCAACTGTAAATCAGCTAGACAGTGATCCTGTTGTGGAAAAGGCAGGAAAGTGGCTGCAAAAGCGTTTTGGCTTGCTGGAAGCAGCAGCAAGCACGCGGGCTTCTCTGCACGCTGCAAACACAAAACAGAAGCACCTACACGGCGAGAGGAGACTGCCTGACACCTGCTGCACTCAGTACAGCTCTGGGCTGCTGCCAGGAAAGGTATTTCAAGGAACTAGCCACGGGGACTCTGCACTGTGCTGGGAGAGTTTCTACAAGGTGACCAGAAGCTGTTCACCAGCACCCCCGTGCAGCGACCGAGTTCGGCTTTCCACGTTCTTCCCCGGCTCTCTTTCGCTTCTCCGCACAAGCTGCGGCTGTACCGAAGACGCCGCTGGCTGTGGTTCCGCGAAGCGCTGCTTTCTCGGCAAAACGCAGCTTCTCGTTCTTGACAGCTCTGCTATGCAGAAGCACAGGAAAGCCGGCAGAGCTGCTCCTCTAGCTGCTCTACGCAGAGGCAACTGTAAATCAGCTAGACAGTGATCCTGTTGTGGAAAAGGCAGGAAAGTGGCTGCAAAAGCGTTTTGGCTTGCTGGAAGCAGCAGCAAGCACACGGGCTTCTCTGCACGCTGCAAACACAAAACAGAAGCACCTACACGGCGAGAGGAGACTGCCTGACACCTGCTGCACTCAGTACAGCTCTGGGCTGCTGCCAGGAAAGGTATTTCAAGGAACTAGCCACGGGGACTCTGCGCTGTGCTGGGAGAGTTTCTACAAGGTGACCAGAAGCTGTTCGCCAGCACCCCCGTGCAGCGACCGAGTTCGGCTTTCCACGTTCTTCCCCGGCTCTCTTTCGCTTCTCCGCACAAGCTGCGGCTGTACCGAAGACGCCGCTGGCTGTGGTTCCGCGAAGCGCTGCTTTCTCGGCAAAACTCAGCTTCTCGTTCTTGACAGCTCTGCTATGCAGAAGCACAGGAAAGCCGGCAGAGCTGCTCCTCTAGCTGCTCTACGCAGAGGCAACTGTAAATCAGCTAGACAGTGATCCTGTTGTGGAAAAGGCAGGAAAGTGGCTGCAAAAGCGTTTTGGCTTGCTGGAAGCAGCAGCAAGCACGCGGGCTTCTCTGCACGCTGCAAACACAAAACAGAAGCACCTACACGGCGAGAGGAGACTGCCTGACACCTGCTGCACTCAGTACAGCTCTGGGCTGCTGCCAGGAAAGGTATTTCAAGGAACTAGCCACGGGGACTCTGCACTGTGCTGGGAGAGTTTCTACAAGGTGACCAGAAGCTGTTCACCAGCACCCCCGTGCAGCGACCGAGTTCGGCTTTCCACGTTCTTCCCCGGCTCTCTTTCGCTTCTCCGCACAAGCTGCGGCTGTACCGAAGACGCCGCTGGCTGTGGTTCCGCGAAGCGCTGCTTTCTCGGCAAAACGCAGCTTCTCGTTCTTGACAGCTCTGCTATGCAGAAGCACAGGAAAGCCGGCAGAGCTGCTCCTCTAGCTGCTCTACGCAGAGGCAACTGTAAATCAGCTAGACAGTGATCCTGTTGTGGAAAAGGCAGGAAAGTGGCTGCAAAAGCGTTTTGGCTTGCTGGAAGCAGCAGCAAGCACGCGGGCTTCTCTGCACGCTGCAAACACAAAACAGAAGCACCTACACGGCGAGAGGAGACTGCCTGACACCTGCTGCACTCAGTACAGCTCTGGGCTGCTGCCAGGAAAGGTATTTCAAGGAACTAGCCACGGGGACTCTGCGCTGTGCTGGGAGAGTTTCTACAAGGTGACCAGAAGCTGTTCGCCAGCACCCGCTTGAAGCGACCGAGTTCGGCTTTCCACGTTCTTCCCCGGCTCTCTTTCGCTTCTCCGCACAAGCTGCGGCTGTACCGAAGACGCCGCTGGCTGTGGTTCCGCGAAGCGCTGCTTTCTCGGCAAAACTCAGCTTCTCGTTCTTGACAGCTCTGCTATGCAGAAGCACAGGAAAGCCGGCAGAGCTGCTCCTCTAGCTGCTCTACGCAGAGGCAACTGTAAATCAGCTAGACAGTGATCCTGTTGTGGAAAAGGCAGGAAAGTGGCTGCAAAAGCGTTTTGGCTTGCTGGAAGCAGCAGCAAGCACGCGGGCTTCTCTGCACGCTGCAAACACAAAACAGAAGCACCTACACGGCGAGAGGAGACTGCCTGACACCTGCTGCACTCAGTACAGCTCTGGGCTGCTGCCAGGAAAGGTATTTCAAGGAACTAGCCACGGGGACTCTGCACTGTGCTGGGAGAGTTTCTACAAGGTGACAAGAAGCTGTTCGCCAGCACCCCCGTGCAGCGACCGAGTTCGGCTTTCCACGTTCTTCCCCGGCTCTCTTTCGCTTCTCCGCACAAGCTGCGGCTGTACCGAAGACGCCGCTGGCTGTGGTTCCGCGAAGCGCTGCTTTCTCGGCAAAACGCAGCTTCTCGTTCTTGACAGCTCTGCTGTGCAGAAGCACAGGAAAGCCGGCAGAGCTGCTCCTCTAGCTGCTCTACGCAGAGGCAACTGTAAATCAGCTAGACAGTGATCCTGTTGTGGAAAAGGCAGGAAAGTGGCTGCAAAAGCGTTTTGGCTTGCTGGAAGCAGCAGCAAGCACGCGGGCTTCTCTGCACGCTGCAAACACAAAACAGAAGCACCTACACGGCGAGAGGAGACTGCCTGACACCTGCTGCACTCAGTACAGCTCTGGGCTGCTGCCAGGAAAGGTATTTCAAGGAACTAGCCACGGGGACTCTGCACTGTGCTGGGACAGTTTCTACAAGGTGACCAGAAGCTGTTCGCCAGCACCCCCGTGCAGCGACCGAGTTCGGCTTTCCACGTTCTTCCCCGGCTCTCTTTCGCTTCTCCGCACAAGCTGCGGCTGTACCGAAGACGCCGCTGGCTGTGGTTCCGCGAAGCGCTGCTTTCTCGGCAAAACGCAGCTTCTCGTTCTTGACAGCTCTGCTATGCAGAAGCACAGGAAAGCCGGCAGAGCTGCTCCTCTAGCTGCTCTACGCACAGGCAACTGTAAATCAGCTAGACAGTGATCCTGTTGTGGAAAAGGCAGGAAAGTGGCTGCAAAAGCGTTTTGGCTTGCTGGAAGCAGCAGCAAGCACGCGGGCTTCTCTGCACGCTGCAAACACAAAACAGAAGCACCTACACGGCGAGAGGATACTGCCTGACACCTGCTGCACTCAGTACAGCTCTGGGCTGCTGCCAGGAAAGGTATTTCAAGGAACTAGCCACGGGGACTCTGCACTGTGCTGGGAGAGTTTCTACAAGGTGACCAGAAGCTGTTCGCCAGCACCCGCTTGCAGCGACCGAGTTCGGCTTTCCACGTTCTTCCCCGGCTCTCTTTCGCTTCTCCGCACAAGCTGCGGCTGTACCGAAGATGCCGCTGGCTGTGGTTCCGCGAAGCGCTGCTTTCTCGGCAAAACGCAGCTTCTCGTTCTTGACAGCTCTGCTATGCAGAAGCACAGGAAAGCCGGCAGAGCTGCTCCTCTAGCTGCTCTACGCAGAGGCAACTGTAAATCAGCTAGACAGTGATCCTGTTGTGGAAAAGGCAGGAAAGTGGCTGCAAAAGCGTTTTGGCTTGCTGGAAGCAGCAGCAAGCACGCGGGCTTCTCTGCACGCTGCAAACACAAAACAGAAGCACCTACACGGCGAGAGGAGACTGCCTGACACCTGCTGCACTCAGTACAGCTCTGGGCTGCTGCCAGGAAAGGTATTTCAAGGAACTAGCCACGGGGACTCTGCACTGTGCTGGGAGAGTTTCTACAAGGTGACAAGAAGCTGTTCGCCAGCACCCGCTTGCAGCGACCGAGTTCGGCTTTCCACGTTCTTCCCCGGCTCTCTTTCGCTTCTCCGCACAAGCTGCGGCTGTACCGAAGACGCCGCTGGCTGTGGTTCCGCGAAGCGCTGCTTTCTCGGCAAAACGCAGCTTCTCGTTCTTGACAGCTCTGCTATGCAGAAGCACAGGAAAGCCGGCAGAGCTGCTCCTCTAGCTGCTTTACGCAGAGGCAACTGTAAATCAGCTAGACAGTGATCCTGTTGTGGAAAAGGCAGGAAAGTGGCTGCAAAAGCGTTTGGCTGCTGGAAGCAGCAGCAAGCACGCGGGCTTCTCTGCACGCTGCAAACACAAAACAGAAGCACCTACACGGCGAGAGGAGACTGCCTGACACCTGCTGCACTCAGTACAGCTCTGGGCTGCTGCCAGGAAAGGTATTTCAAGGAACTAGCCACGGGGACTCTGCACTGTGCTGGGACAGTTTCTACAAGGTGACCAGAAGCTGTTCGCCAGCACCCCCGTGCAGCGACCGAGTTCGGCTTTCCACGTTCTTCCCCGGCTCTCTTTCGCTTCTCCGCACAAGCTGCGGCTGTACCGAAGACGCCGCTGGCTGTGGTTCCGCGAAGCGCTGCTTTCTCGGCAAAACGCAGCTTCTCGTTCTTGACAGCTCTGCTATGCAGAAGCACAGGAAAGCCGGCAGAGCTGCTCCTCTAGCTGCTCTACGCACAGGCAACTGTAAATCAGCTAGACAGTGATCCTGTTGTGGAAAAGGCAGGAAAGTGGCTGCAAAAGCGTTTTGGCTTGCTGGAAGCAGCAGCAAGCACGCGGGCTTCTCTGCACGCTGCAAACACAAAACAGAAGCACCTACACGGCGAGAGGATACTGCCTGACACCTGCTGCACTCAGTACAGCTCTGGGCTGCTGCCAGGAAAGGTATTTCAAGGAACTAGCCACGGGGACTCTGCACTGTGCTGGGAGAGTTTCTACAAGGTGACCAGAAGCTGTTCGCCAGCACCCCCGTGCAGCGACCGAGTTCGGCTTTCCACGTTCTTCCCCGGCTCTCTTTCGCTTCTCCGCACAAGCTGCGGCTGTACCGAAGACGCCGCTGGCTGTGGTTCCGCGAAGCGCTGCTTTCTCGGCAAAACGCAGCTTCTCGTTCTTGACAGCTCTGCTATGCAGAAGCACAGGAAAGCCGGCAGAGCTGCTCCTCTAGCTGCTCTACGCAGAGGCAACTGTAAATCAGCTAGACAGTGATCCTGTTGTGGAAAAGGCAGGAAAGTGGCTGCAAAAGCGTTTTGGCTTGCTGGAAGCAGCAGCAAGCACGCGGGCTTCTCTGCACGCTGCAAACACAAAACAGAAGCACCTACACGGCGAGAGGAGACTGCCTGACACCTGCTGCACTCAGTACAGCTCTGGGCTGCTGCCAGGAAAGGTATTTCAAGGAACTAGCCACGGGGACTCTGCACTGTGCTGGGAGAGTTTCTACAAGGTGACAAGAAGCTGTTCGCCAGCACCCGCTTGCAGCGACCGAGTTCGGCTTTCCACGTTCTTCCCCGGCTCTCTTTCGCTTCTCCGCACAAGCTGCGGCTGTACCGAAGACGCCGCTGGCTGTGGTTCCGCGAAGCGCTGCTTTCTCGGCAAAACGCAGCTTCTCGTTCTTGACAGCTCTGCTATGCAGAAGCACAGGAAAGCCGGCAGAGCTGCTCCTCTAGCTGCTTTACGCAGAGGCAACTGTAAATCAGCTAGACAGTGATCCTGTTGTGGAAAAGGCAGGAAAGTGGCTGCAAAAGCGTTTGGCTGCTGGAAGCAGCAGCAAGCACGCGGGCTTCTCTGCACGCTGCAAACACAAAACAGAAGCACCTACACGGCGAGAGGAGACTGCCTGACACCTGCTGCACTCAGTACAGCTCTGGGCTGCTGCCAGGAAAGGTATTTCAAGGAACTAGCCACGGGGACTCTGCACTGTGCTGGGACAGTTTCTACAAGGTGACCAGAAGCTGTTCGCCAGCACCCCCGTGCAGCGACCGAGTTCGGCTTTCCACGTTCTTCCCCGGCTCTCTTTCGCTTCTCCGCACAAGCTGCGGCTGTACCGAAGACGCCGCTGGCTGTGGTTCCGCGAAGCGCTGCTTTCTCGGCAAAACGCAGCTTCTCGTTCTTGACAGCTCTGCTATGCAGAAGCACAGGAAAGCCGGCAGAGCTGCTCCTCTAGCTGCTCTACGCAGAGGCAACTGTAAATCAGCTAGACAGTGATCCTGTTGTGGAAAAGGCAGGAAAGTGGCTGCAAAAGCGTTTTGGCTTGCTGGAAGCAGCAGCAAGCACGCGGGCTTCTCTGCACGCTGCAAACACAAAACAGAAGCACCTACACGGCGAGAGGAGACTGCCTGACACCTGCTGCACTCAGTACAGCTCTGGGCTGCTGCCAGGAAAGGTATTTCAAGGAACTAGCCACGGGGACTCTGCACTGTGCTGGGAGAGTTTCTACAAGGTGACCAGAAGCTGTTCACCAGCACCCCCGTGCAGCGACCGAGTTCGGCTTTCCACGTTCTTCCCCGGCTCTCTTTCGCTTCTCCGCACAAGCTGCGGCTGTACCGAAGACGCCGCTGGCTGTGCTTCCGCGAAGCGCTGCTTTCTCGGCAAAACGCAGCTTCTCGTTCTTGACAGCTCTGCTATGCAGAAGCACAGGAAAGCCGGCAGAGCTGCTCCTCTAGCTGCTCTACGCACAGGCAACTGTAAATCAGCTAGACAGTGATCCTGTTGTGGAAAAGGCAGGAAAGTGGCTGCAAAAGCGTTTTGGCTTGCTGGAAGCAGCAGCAAGCACGCGGGCTTCTCTGCACGCTGCAAACACAAAACAGAAGCACCTACACGGCGAGAGGAGACTGCCTGACACCTGCTGCACTCAGTACAGCTCTGGGCTGCTGCCAGGAAAGGTATTTCAAGGAACTAGCCACGGGGACTCTGCGCTGTGCTGGGAGAGTTTCTACAAGGTGACCAGAAGCTGTTCGCCAGCACCCGCTTGAAGCGACCGAGTTCGGCTTTCCACGTTCTTCCCCGGCTCTCTTTCGCTTCTCCGCACAAGCTGCGGCTGTACCGAAGACGCCGCTGGCTGTGGTTCCGCGAAGCGCTGCTTTCTCGGCAAAACTCAGCTTCTCGTTCTTGACAGCTCTGCTATGCAGAAGCACAGGAAAGCCGGCAGAGCTGCTCCTCTAGCTGCTCTACGCAGAGGCAACTGTAAATCAGCTAGACAGTGATCCTGTTGTGGAAAAGGCAGGAAAGTGGCTGCAAAAGCGTTTTGGCTTGCTGGAAGCAGCAGCAAGCACGCGGGCTTCTCTGCACGCTGCAAACACAAAACAGAAGCACCTACACGGCGAGAGGAGACTGCCTGACACCTGCTGCACTCAGTACAGCTCTGGGCTGCTGCCAGGAAAGGTATTTCAAGGAACTAGCCACGGGGACTCTGCACTGTGCTGGGAGAGTTTCTACAAGGTGACCAGAAGCTGTTCACCAGCACCCCCGTGCAGCGACCGAGTTCGGCTTTCCACGTTCTTCCCCGGCTCTCTTTCGCTTCTCCGCACAAGCTGCGGCTGTACCGAAGACGCCGCTGGCTGTGGTTCCGCGAAGCGCTGCTTTCTCGGCAAAACGCAGCTTCTCGTTCTTGACAGCTCTGCTATGCAGAAGCACAGGAAAGCCGGCAGAGCTGCTCCTCTAGCTGCTCTACGCAGAGGCAACTGTAAATCAGCTAGACAGTGATCCTGTTGTGGAAAAGGCAGGAAAGTGGCTGCAAAAGCGTTTTGGCTTGCTGGAAGCAGCAGCAAGCACGCGGGCTTCTCTGCACGCTGCAAACACAAAACAGAAGCACCTACACGGCGAGAGGAGACTGCCTGACACCTGCTGCACTCAGTACAGCTCTGGGCTGCTGCCAGGAAAGGTATTTCAAGGAACTAGCCACGGGGACTCTGCGCTGTGCTGGGAGAGTTTCTACAAGGTGACCAGAAGCTGTTCGCCAGCACCCGCTTGAAGCGACCGAGTTCGGCTTTCCACGTTCTTCCCCGGCTCTCTTTCGCTTCTCCGCACAAGCTGCGGCTGTACCGAAGACGCCGCTGGCTGTGGTTCCGCGAAGCGCTGCTTTCTCGGCAAAACTCAGCTTCTCGTTCTTGACAGCTCTGCTATGCAGAAGCACAGGAAAGCCGGCAGAGCTGCTCCTCTAGCTGCTCTACGCAGAGGCAACTGTAAATCAGCTAGACAGTGATCCTGTTGTGGAAAAGGCAGGAAAGTGGCTGCAAAAGCGTTTTGGCTTGCTGGAAGCAGCAGCAAGCACGCGGGCTTCTCTGCACGCTGCAAACACAAAACAGAAGCACCTACACGGCGAGAGGAGACTGCCTGACACCTGCTGCACTCAGTACAGCTCTGGGCTGCTGCCAGGAAAGGTATTTCAAGGAACTAGCCACGGGGACTCTGCACTGTGCTGGGACAGTTTCTACAAGGTGACCAGAAGCTGTTCGCCAGCACCCCCGTGCAGCGACCGAGTTCGGCTTTCCACGTTCTTCCCCGGCTCTCTTTCGCTTCTCCGCACAAGCTGCGGCTGTACCGAAGACGCCGCTGGCTGTGGTTCCGCGAAGCGCTGCTTTCTCGGCAAAACGCAGCTTCTCGTTCTTGACAGCTGTGCTATGCAGAAGCACAGGAAAGCCGGCAGAGCTGCTCCTCTAGCTGCTCTACGCAGAGGCAACTGTAAATCAGCTAGACAGTGATCCTGTTGTGGAAAAGGCAGGAAAGTGGCTGCAAAAGCGTTTTGGCTTGCTGGAAGCAGCAGCAAGCACGCGGGCTTCTCTGGACGCTGCAAACACAAAACAGAAGCACCTACACGGCGAGAGGAGACTGCCTGACACCTGCTGCACTCAGTACAGCTCTGGGCTGCTGCCAGGAAAGGTATTTCAAGGAACTAGCCACGGGGACTCTGCACTGTGCTGGGAGAGTTTCTACAAGGTGACCAGAAGCTGTTCGCCAGCACCCGCTTGCAGCGACCGAGTTCGGCTTTCCACGTTCTTCCCCGGCTCTCTTTCGCTTCTCTGCACAAGCTGCGGCTGTACCGAAGACGCCGCTGGCTGTGCTTCCGCGAAGCGCTGCTTTCTCGGCAAAACGCAGCTTCTCGTTCTTGACAGCTCTGCTATGCAGAAGCACAGGAAAGCCGGCAGAGCTGCTCCTCTAGCTGCTCTACGCACAGGCAACTGTAAATCAGTTAGAGAGTGATCCTGTAGTGGAAAAGGCAGGAAAGTGGCTGCAAAAGCGTTTTGGCTTGCTGGAAGCAGCAGCAAGCACGCGGGCTTCTCTGCACGCTGCAAACACAAAACAGAAGCACCTACACGGCGAGAGGATACTGCCTGACACCTGCTGCACTCAGTACAGCTCTGGGCTGCTGCCAGGAAAGGTATTTCAAGGAACTAGCCACGGTGACTCTGCGCTGTGCTGGGAGAGTTTCTACAAGGTGACCAGAAGCTGTTCGCCAGCACCCGCTTGCAGCGACCGAGTTCGGCTTTCCACGTTCTTCCCCGGCTCTCTTTCGCTTCTCCGCACAAGCTGCGGCTGTACCGAAGACGCCGCTGGCTGTGGTTCCGCGAAGCGCTGCTTTCTCGGCAAAACGCAGCTTCTCGTTCTTGACAGCTCTGCTATGCAGAAGCACAGGAAAGCCGGCAGAGCTGCTCCTCTAGCTGCTCTACGCAGAGGCAACTGTAAATCAGCTAGACAGTGATCCTGTTGTGGAAAAGGCAGGAAAGTGGCTGCAAAAGCGTTTTGGCTTGCTGGAAGCAGCAGCAAGCACGCGGGCTTCTCTGCACGCTGCAAACACAAAACAGAAGCACCTACACGGCGAGAGGAGACTGCCTGACACCTGCTGCACTCAGTACAGCTCTGGGCTGCTGCCAGGAAAGGTATTTCAAGGAACTAGCCACGGGGACTCTGCACTGTGCTGGGAGAGTTTCTATAAGGTGACCAGAAGCTGTTCACCAGCACCCCCGTGCAGCGACCGAGTTCGGCTTTCCACGTTCTTCCCCGGCTCTCTTTCGCTTCTCCGCACAAGCTGCGGCTGTACCGAAGACGCCGCTGGCTGTGGTTCCGCGAAGCGCTGCTTTCTCGGCAAAACGCAGCTTCTCGTTCTTGACAGCTCTGCTATGCAGAAGCACAGGAAAGCCGGCAGAGCTGCTCCTCTAGCTGCTCTACGCAGAGGCAACTGTAAATCAGCTAGACAGTGATCCTGTTGTGGAAAAGGCAGGAAAGTGGCTGCAAAAGCGTTTTGGCTTGCTGGAAGCAGCAGCAAGCACGCAGGCTTCTCTGCACGCTGCAAACACAAAACAGAAGCACCTACACGGCGAGAGGAGACTGCCTGACACCTGCTGCACTCAGTACAGCTCTGGGCTGCTGCCAGGAAAGGTATTTCAAGGAACTAGCCACGGGGACTCTGCACTGTGCTGGGAGAGTTTCTACAAGGTGACCAGAAGCTGTTCACCAGCACCCCCGTGCAGCGACCGAGTTCGGCTTTCCACGTTCTTCCCCGGCTCTCTTTCGCTTCTCCGCACAAGCTGCGGCTGTACCGAAGACGCCGCTGGCTGTGCTTCCGCGAAGCGCTGCTTTCTCGGCAAAACGCAGCTTCTCGTTCTTGACAGCTCTGCTATGCAGAAGCACAGAAAAGCCGGCAGAGCTGCTCCTCTAGCTGCTCTACGCACAGGCAACTGTAAATCAGCTAGACAGTGATCCTGTTGTGGAAAAGGCAGGAAAGTGGCTGCAAAAGCGTTTTGGCTTGCTGGAAGCAGCAGCAAGCACGCGGGCTTCTCTGCACGCTGCAAACACAAAACAGAAGCACCTACACGGCGAGAGGAGACTGCCTGACACCTGCTGCACTCAGTACAGCTCTGGGCTGCTGCCAGGAAAGGTATTTCAAGGAACTAGCTACGGGGACTCTGCACTGTGCTGGGAGAGTTTCTACAAGGTGACAAGAAGCTGTTCGCCAGCACCCCCGTGCAGCGACCGAGTTCGGCTTTCCACGTTCTTCCCCGGCTCTCTTTCGCTTCTCCGCACAAGCTGCGGCTGTACCGAAGACGCCGCTGGCTGTGCTTCCGCGAAGCGCTGCTTTCTCGGCAAAACGCAGCTTCTCGTTCTTGACAGCTCTGCTATGCAGAAGCACAGGAAAGCCGGCAGAGCTGCTCCTCTAGCTGCTCTACGCAGAGGCAACTGTAAATCAGCTAGACAGTGATCCTGTTGTGGAAAAGGCAGGAAAGTGGCTGCAAAAGCGTTTTGGCTTGCTGGAAGCAGCAGCAAGCACACGGGCTTCTCTGCACGCTGCAAACACAAAACAGAAGCACCTACACGGCGAGAGGAGACTGCCTGACACCTGCTGCACTCAGTACAGCTCTGGGCTGCTGCCAGGAAAGGTATTTCAAGGAACTAGCCACGGGGACTCTGCACTGTGCTGGGAGAGTTTCTACAAGGTGACCAGAAGCTGTTCGCCAGCACCCGCTTGAAGCGACCGAGTTCGGCTTTCCACGTTCTTCCCCGGCTCTCTTTCGCTTCTCCGCACAAGCTGCGGCTGTACCGAAGACGCCGCTGGCTGTGCTTCCGCGAAGCGCTGCTTTCTCGGCAAAACGCAGCTTCTCGTTCTTGACAGCTCTGCTATGCAGAAGCACAGGAAAGCCGGCAGAGCTGCTCCTCTAGCTGCTCTACGCAGAGGCAACTGTAAATCAGCTAGACAGTGATCCTGTTGTGGAAAAGGCAGGAAAGTGGCTGCAAAAGCGTTTTGGCTTGCTGGAAGCAGCAGCAAGCACGCGGGCTTCTCTGCACGCTGCAAACACAAAACAGAAGCACCTACACGGCGAGAGGAGACTGCCTGACACCTGCTGCACTCAGTACAGCTCTGGGCTGCTGCCAGGAAAGGTATTTCAAGGAACTAGCCACGGGGACTCTGCACTGTGCTGGGAGAGTTTCTACAAGGTGACAAGAAGCTGTTCGCCAGCACCCGCTTGCAGCGACCGAGTTCGGCTTTCCACGTTCTTCCCCGGCTCTCTTTCGCTTCTCCGCACAAGCTGCGGCTGTACCGAAGACGCCGCTGGCTGTGGTTCCGCGAAGCGCTGCTTTCTCGGCAAAACGCAGCTTCTCGTTCTTGACAGCTCTGCTATGCAGAAGCACAGGAAAGCCGGCAGAGCTGCTCCTCTAGCTGCTTTACGCAGAGGCAACTGTAAATCAGCTAGACAGTGATCCTGTTGTGGAAAAGGCAGGAAAGTGGCTGCAAAAGCGTTTGGCTGCTGGAAGCAGCAGCAAGCACGCGGGCTTCTCTGCACGCTGCAAACACAAAACAGAAGCACCTACATGGCGAGAGGAGACTGCCTGACACCTGCTGCACTCAGTACAGCTCTGGGCTGCTGCCAGGAAAGGTATTTCAAGGAACTAGCCACGGGGACTCTGCACTGTGCTGGGACAGTTTCTACAAGGTGACCAGAAGCTGTTCGCCAGCACCCCCGTGCAGCGACCGAGTTCGGCTTTCCACGTTCTTCCCCGGCTCTCTTTCGCTTCTCCGCACAAGCTGCGGCTGTACCGAAGACGCCGCTGGCTGTGGTTCCGCGAAGCGCTGCTTTCTCGGCAAAACGCAGCTTCTCGTTCTTGACAGCTCTGCTATGCAGAAGCACAGGAAAGCCGGCAGAGCTGCTCCTCTAGCTGCTCTACGCACAGGCAACTGTAAATCAGCTAGACAGTGATCCTGTTGTGGAAAAGGCAGGAAAGTGGCTGCAAAAGCGTTTTGGCTTGCTGGAAGCAGCAGCAAGCACGCGGGCTTCTCTGCACGCTGCAAACACAAAACAGAAGCACCTACACGGCGAGAGGATACTGCCTGACACCTGCTGCACTCAGTACAGCTCTGGGCTGCTGCCAGGAAAGGTATTTCAAGGAACTAGCCACGGGGACTCTGCACTGTGCTGGGAGAGTTTCTACAAGGTGACCAGAAGCTGTTCGCCAGCACCCCCGTGCAGCGACCGAGTTCGGCTTTCCACGTTCTTCCCCGGCTCTCTTTCGCTTCTCCGCACAAGCTGCGGCTGTACCGAAGACGCCGCTGGCTGTGGTTCCGCGAAGCGCTGCTTTCTCGGCAAAACGCAGCTTCTCGTTCTTGACAGCTCTGCTATGCAGAAGCACAGGAAAGCCGGCAGAGCTGCTCCTCTAGCTGCTCTACGCAGAGGCAACTGTAAATCAGCTAGACAGTGATCCTGTTGTGGAAAAGGCAGGAAAGTGGCTGCAAAAGCGTTTTGGCTTGCTGGAAGCAGCAGCAAGCACGCGGGCTTCTCTGCACGCTGCAAACACAAAACAGAAGCACCTACACGGCGAGAGGAGACTGCCTGACACCTGCTGCACTCAGTACAGCTCTGGGCTGCTGCCAGGAAAGGTATTTCAAGGAACTAGCCACGGGGACTCTGCACTGTGCTGGGAGAGTTTCTACAAGGTGACAAGAAGCTGTTCGCCAGCACCCGCTTGCAGCGACCGAGTTCGGCTTTCCACGTTCTTCCCCGGCTCTCTTTCGCTTCTCCGCACAAGCTGCGGCTGTACCGAAGACGCCGCTGGCTGTGGTTCCGCGAAGCGCTGCTTTCTCGGCAAAACGCAGCTTCTCGTTCTTGACAGCTCTGCTATGCAGAAGCACAGGAAAGCCGGCAGAGCTGCTCCTCTAGCTGCTTTACGCAGAGGCAACTGTAAATCAGCTAGACAGTGATCCTGTTGTGGAAAAGGCAGGAAAGTGGCTGCAAAAGCGTTTGGCTGCTGGAAGCAGCAGCAAGCACGCGGGCTTCTCTGCACGCTGCAAACACAAAACAGAAGCACCTACACGGCGAGAGGAGACTGCCTGACACCTGCTGCACTCAGTACAGCTCTGGGCTGCTGCCAGGAAAGGTATTTCAAGGAACTAGCCACGGGGACTCTGCACTGTGCTGGGACAGTTTCTACAAGGTGACCAGAAGCTGTTCGCCAGCACCCCCGTGCAGCGACCGAGTTCGGCTTTCCACGTTCTTCCCCGGCTCTCTTTCGCTTCTCCGCACAAGCTGCGGCTGTACCGAAGACGCCGCTGGCTGTGGTTCCGCGAAGCGCTGCTTTCTCGGCAAAACGCAGCTTCTCGTTCTTGACAGCTCTGCTATGCAGAAGCACAGGAAAGCCGGCAGAGCTGCTCCTCTAGCTGCTCTACGCAGAGGCAACTGTAAATCAGCTAGACAGTGATCCTGTTGTGGAAAAGGCAGGAAAGTGGCTGCAAAAGCGTTTTGGCTTGCTGGAAGCAGCAGCAAGCACGCGGGCTTCTCTGCACGCTGCAAACACAAAACAGAAGCACCTACACGGCGAGAGGAGACTGCCTGACACCTGCTGCACTCAGTACAGCTCTGGGCTGCTGCCAGGAAAGGTATTTCAAGGAACTAGCCACGGGGACTCTGCACTGTGCTGGGAGAGTTTCTACAAGGTGACCAGAAGCTGTTCACCAGCACCCCCGTGCAGCGACCGAGTTCGGCTTTCCACGTTCTTCCCCGGCTCTCTTTCGCTTCTCCGCACAAGCTGCGGCTGTACCGAAGACGCCGCTGGCTGTGCTTCCGCGAAGCGCTGCTTTCTCGGCAAAACGCAGCTTCTCGTTCTTGACAGCTCTGCTATGCAGAAGCACAGGAAAGCCGGCAGAGCTGCTCCTCTAGCTGCTCTACGCAGAGGCAACTGTAAATCAGCTAGACAGTGATCCTGTTGTGGAAAAGGCAGGAAAGTGGCTGCAAAAGCGTTTTGGCTTGCTGGAAGCAGCAGCAAGCACGCGGGCTTCTCTGCACGCTGCAAACACAAAACAGAAGCACCTACACGGCGAGAGGAGACTGCCTGACACCTGCTGCACTCAGTACAGCTCTGGGCTGCTGCCAGGAAAGGTATTTCAAGGAACTAGCCACGGGGACTCTGCGCTGTGCTGGGAGAGTTTCTACAAGGTGACCAGAAGCTGTTCGCCAGCACCCGCTTGAAGCGACCGAGTTCGGCTTTCCACGTTCTTCCCCGGCTCTCTTTCGCTTCTCCGCACAAGCTGCGGCTGTACCGAAGACGCCGCTGGCTGTGGTTCCGCGAAGCGCTGCTTTCTCGGCAAAACTCAGCTTCTCGTTCTTGACAGCTCTGCTATGCAGAAGCACAGGAAAGCCGGCAGAGCTGCTCCTCTAGCTGCTCTACGCAGAGGCAACTGTAAATCAGCTAGACAGTGATCCTGTTGTGGAAAAGGCAGGAAAGTGGCTGCAAAAGCGTTTTGGCTTGCTGGAAGCAGCAGCAAGCACGCGGGCTTCTCTGCACGCTGCAAACACAAAACAGAAGCACCTACACGGCGAGAGGAGACTGCCTGACACCTGCTGCACTCAGTACAGCTCTGGGCTGCTGCCAGGAAAGGTATTTCAAGGAACTAGCCACGGGGACTCTGCACTGTGCTGGGAGAGTTTCTACAAGGTGACCAGAAGCTGTTCACCAGCACCCCCGTGCAGCGACCGAGTTCGGCTTTCCACGTTCTTCCCCGGCTCTCTTTCGCTTCTCCGCACAAGCTGCGGCTGTACCGAAGACGCCGCTGGCTGTGCTTCCGCGAAGCGCTGCTTTCTCGGCAAAACGCAGCTTCTCGTTCTTGACAGCTCTGCTATGCAGAAGCACAGGAAAGCCGGCAGAGCTGCTCCTCTAGCTGCTCTACGCAGAGGCAACTGTAAATCAGCTAGACAGTGATCCTGTTGTGGAAAAGGCAGGAAAGTGGCTGCAAAAGCGTTTTGGCTTGCTGGAAGCAGCAGCAAGCACGCGGGCTTCTCTGCACGCTGCAAACACAAAACAGAAGCACCTACACGGCGAGAGGAGACTGCCTGACACCTGCTGCACTCAGTACAGCTCTGGGCTGCTGCCAGGAAAGGTATTTCAAGGAACTAGCCACGGGGACTCTGCGCTGTGCTGGGAGAGTTTCTACAAGGTGACCAGAAGCTGTTCGCCAGCACCCGCTTGAAGCGACCGAGTTCGGCTTTCCACGTTCTTCCCCGGCTCTCTTTCGCTTCTCCGCACAAGCTGCGGCTGTACCGAAGACGCCGCTGGCTGTGGTTCCGCGAAGCGCTGCTTTCTCGGCAAAACTCAGCTTCTCGTTCTTGACAGCTCTGCTATGCAGAAGCACAGGAAAGCCGGCAGAGCTGCTCCTCTAGCTGCTCTACGCAGAGGCAACTGTAAATCAGCTAGACAGTGATCCTGTTGTGGAAAAGGCAGGAAAGTGGCTGCAAAAGCGTTTTGGCTTGCTGGAAGCAGCAGCAAGCACGCGGGCTTCTCTGCACGCTGCAAACACAAAACAGAAGCACCTACACGGCGAGAGGAGACTGCCTGACACCTGCTGCACTCAGTACAGCTCTGGGCTGCTGCCAGGAAAGGTATTTCAAGGAACTAGCCACGGGGACTCTGCACTGTGCTGGGAGAGTTTCTACAAGGTGACCAGAAGCTGTTCACCAGCACCCCCGTGCAGCGACCGAGTTCGGCTTTCCACGTTCTTCCCCGGCTCTCTTTCGCTTCTCCGCACAAGCTGCGGCTGTACCGAAGACGCCGCTGGCTGTGGTTCCGCGAAGCGCTGCTTTCTCGGCAAAACGCAGCTTCTCGTTCTTGACAGCTCTGCTATGCAGAAGCACAGGAAAGCCGGCAGAGCTGCTCCTCTAGCTGCTCTACGCAGAGGCAACTGTAAATCAGCTAGACAGTGATCCTGTTGTGGAAAAGGCAGGAAAGTGGCTGCAAAAGCGTTTTGGCTTGCTGGAAGCAGCAGCAAGCACGCGGGCTTCTCTGCACGCTGCAAACACAAAACAGAAGCACCTACACGGCGAGAGGAGACTGCCTGACACCTGCTGCACTCAGTACAGCTCTGGGCTGCTGCCAGGAAAGGTATTTCAAGGAACTAGCCACGGGGACTCTGCGCTGTGCTGGGAGAGTTTCTACAAGGTGACCAGAAGCTGTTCGCCAGCACCCGCTTGAAGCGACCGAGTTCGGCTTTCCACGTTCTTCCCCGGCTCTCTTTCGCTTCTCCGCACAAGCTGCGGCTGTACCGAAGACGCCGCTGGCTGTGGTTCCGCGAAGCGCTGCTTTCTCGGCAAAACTCAGCTTCTCGTTCTTGACAGCTCTGCTATGCAGAAGCACAGGAAAGCCGGCAGAGCTGCTCCTCTAGCTGCTCTACGCAGAGGCAACTGTAAATCAGCTAGACAGTGATCCTGTTGTGGAAAAGGCAGGAAAGTGGCTGCAAAAGCGTTTTGGCTTGCTGGAAGCAGCAGCAAGCACGCGGGCTTCTCTGCACGCTGCAAACACAAAACAGAAGCACCTACACGGCGAGAGGAGACTGCCTGACACCTGCTGCACTCAGTACAGCTCTGGGCTGCTGCCAGGAAAGGTATTTCAAGGAACTAGCCACGGGGACTCTGCACTGTGCTGGGACAGTTTCTACAAGGTGACCAGAAGCTGTTCGCCAGCACCCCCGTGCAGCGACCGAGTTCGGCTTTCCACGTTCTTCCCCGGCTCTCTTTCGCTTCTCCGCACAAGCTGCGGCTGTACCGAAGACGCCGCTGGCTGTGGTTCCGCGAAGCGCTGCTTTCTCGGCAAAACGCAGCTTCTCGTTCTTGACAGCTGTGCTATGCAGAAGCACAGGAAAGCCGGCAGAGCTGCTCCTCTAGCTGCTCTACGCAGAGGCAACTGTAAATCAGCTAGACAGTGATCCTGTTGTGGAAAAGGCAGGAAAGTGGCTGCAAAAGCGTTTTGGCTTGCTGGAAGCAGCAGCAAGCACGCGGGCTTCTCTGCACGCTGCAAACACAAAACAGAAGCACCTACACGGCGAGAGGAGACTGCCTGACACCTGCTGCACTCAGTACAGCTCTGGGCTGCTGCCAGGAAAGGTATTTCAAGGAACTAGCCACGGGGACTCTGCACTGTGCTGGGAGAGTTTCTACAAGGTGACCAGAAGCTGTTCACCAGCACCCCCGTGCAGCGACCGAGTTCGGCTTTCCACGTTCTTCCCCGGCTCTCTTTCGCTTCTCCGCACAAGCTGCGGCTGTACCGAAGACGCCGCTGGCTGTGCTTCCGCGAAGCGCTGCTTTCTCGGCAAAACGCAGCTTCTCGTTCTTGACAGCTCTGCTATGCAGAAGCACAGGAAAGCCGGCAGAGCTGCTCCTCTAGCTGCTCTACGCAGAGGCAACTGTAAATCAGCTAGACAGTGATCCTGTTGTGGAAAAGGCAGGAAAGTGGCTGCAAAAGCGTTTTGGCTTGCTGGAAGCAGCAGCAAGCACGCGGGCTTCTCTGCACGCTGCAAACACAAAACAGAAGCACCTACACGGCGAGAGGAGACTGCCTGACACCTGCTGCACTCAGTACAGCTCTGGGCTGCTGCCAGGAAAGGTATTTCAAGGAACTAGCCACGGGGACTCTGCACTGTGCTGGGAGAGTTTCTACAAGGTGACCAGAAGCTGTTCACCAGCACCCCCGTGCAGCGACCGAGTTCGGCTTTCCACGTTCTTCCCCGGCTCTCTTTCGCTTCTCCGCACAAGCTGCGGCTGTACCGAAGACGCCGCTGGCTGTGCTTCCGCGAAGCGCTGCTTTCTCGGCAAAACGCAGCTTCTCGTTCTTGACAGCTCTGCTATGCAGAAGCACAGGAAAGCCGGCAGAGCTGCTCCTCTAGCTGCTCTACGCAGAGGCAACTGTAAATCAGCTAGACAGTGATCCTGTTGTGGAAAAGGCAGGAAAGTGGCTGCAAAAGCGTTTTGGCTTGCTGGAAGCAGCAGCAAGCACACGGGCTTCTCTGCACGCTGCAAACACAAAACAGAAGCACCTACACGGCGAGAGGAGACTGCCTGACACCTGCTGCACTCAGTACAGCTCTGGGCTGCTGCCAGGAAAGGTATTTCAAGGAACTAGCCACGGGGACTCTGCACTGTGCTGGGAGAGTTTCTACAAGGTGACCAGAAGCTGTTCACCAGCACCCCCGTGCAGCGACCGAGTTCGGCTTTCCACGTTCTTCCCCGGCTCTCTTTCGCTTCTCCGCACAAGCTGCGGCTGTACCGAAGACGCCGCTGGCTGTGCTTCCGCGAAGCGCTGCTTTCTCGGCAAAACGCAGCTTCTCGTTCTTGACAGCTCTGCTATGCAGAAGCACAGGAAAGCCGGCAGAGCTGCTCCTCTAGCTGCTCTACGCAGAGGCAACTGTAAATCAGCTAGACAGTGATCCTGTTGTGGAAAAGGCAGGAAAGTGGCTGCAAAAGCGTTTTGGCTTGCTGGAAGCAGCAGCAAGCACACGGGCTTCTCTGCACGCTGCAAACACAAAACAGAAGCACCTACACGGCGAGAGGAGACTGCCTGACACCTGCTGCACTCAGTACAGCTCTGGGCTGCTGCCAGGAAAGGTATTTCAAGGAACTAGCCACGGGGACTCTGCACTGTGCTGGGAGAGTTTCTACAAGGTGACCAGAAGCTGTTCACCAGCACCCCCGTGCAGCGACCGAGTTCGGCTTTCCACGTTCTTCCCCGGCTCTCTTTCGCTTCTCCGCACAAGCTGCGGCTGTACCGAAGACGCCCGCTGGCTGTGGTTCCGCGAAGCGCTGCTTTCTCGGCAAAACGCAGCTTCTCGTTCTTGACAGCTCTGCTATGCAGAAGCACAGGAAAGCCGGCAGAGCTGCTCCTCTAGCTGCTCTACGCACAGGCAACTGTAAATCAGCTAGACAGTGATCCTGTTGTGGAAAAGGCAGGAAAGTGGCTGCAAAAGCGTTTTGGCTTGCTGGAAGCAGCAGCAAGCACGCGGGCTTCTCTGCACGCTGCAAACACAAAACAGAAGCACCTACACGGCGAGAGGATACTGCCTGACACCTGCTGCACTCAGTACAGCTCTGGGCTGCTGCCAGGAAAGGTATTTCAAGGAACTAGCCACGGGGACTCTGCGCTGTGCTGGGAGAGTTTCTACAAGGTGACCAGAAGCTGTTCGCCAGCACCCGCTTGAAGCGACCGAGTTCGGCTTTCCACGTTCTTCCCCGGCTCTCTTTCGCTTCTCCGCACAAGCTGCGGCTGTACCGAAGACGCCGCTGGCTGTGCTTCCGCGAAGCGCTGCTTTCTCGGCAAAACGCAGCTTCTCGTTCTTGACAGCTCTGCTATGCAGAAGCACAGGAAAGCCGGCAGAGCTGCTCCTCTAGCTGCTCTACGCACAGGCAACTGTAAATCAGCTAGACAGTGATCCTGTTGTGGAAAAGGCAGGAAAGTGGCTGCAAAAGCGTTTTGGCTTGCTGGAAGCAGCAGCAAGCACGCGGGCTTCTCTGCACGCTGCAAACACAAAACAGAAGCACCTACACGGCGAGAGGAGACTGCCTGACACCTGCTGCACTCAGTACAGCTCTGGGCTGCTGCCAGGAAAGGTATTTCAAGGAACTAGCCACGGGGACTCTGCACTGTGCTGGGAGAGTTTCTACAAGGTGACCAGAAGCTGTTCGCCAGCACCCGCTTGCAGCGACCGAGTTCGGCTTTCCACGTTCTTCCCCGGCTCTCTTTCGCTTCTCCGCACAAGCTGCGGCTGTACCGAAGACGCCGCTGGCTGTGGTTCCGCGAAGCGCTGCTTTCTCGGCAAAACGCAGCTTCTCGTTCTTGACAGCTCTGCTATGCAGAAGCACAGGAAAGCCGGCAGAGCTGCTCCTCTAGCTGCTCTACGCACAGGCAACTGTAAATCAGTTAGAGAGTGATCCTGTTGTGGAAAAGGCAGGAAAGTGGCTGCAAAAGCGTTTTGGCTTGCTGGAAGCAGCAGCAAGCACGCGGGCTTCTCTGCACGCTGCAAACACAAAACAGAAGCACCTACACGGCGAGAGGAGACTGCCTGACACCTGCTGCACTCAGTACAGCTCTGGGCTGCTGCCAGGAAAGGTATTTCAAGGAACTAGCCACGGGGACTCTGCGCTGTGCTGGGAGAGTTTCTACAAGGTGACCAGAAGCTGTTCGCCAGCACCCGCTTGCAGCGACCGAGTTCAGCTTTCCACGTTCTTCCCCGGCTCTCTTTCGCTTCTCCGCACAAGCTGCGGCTGTACCGAAGACGCCGCTGGCTGTGCTTCCGCGAAGCGCTGCTTTCTCGGCAAAACGCAGCTTCTCGTTCTTGACAGCTCTGCTATGCAGAAGCACAGGAAAGCCGGCAGAGCTGCTCCTCTAGCTGCTCTACGCAGAGGCAACTGTAAATCAGCTAGACAGTGATCCTGTTGTGGAAAAGGCAGGAAAGTGGCTGCAAAAGCGTTTTGGCTTGCTGGAAGCAGCAGCAAGCACGCGGGCTTCTCTGCACGCTGCAAACACAAAACAGAAGCACCTACACGGCGAGAGGAGACTGCCTGACACCTGCTGCACTCAGTACAGCTCTGGGCTGCTGCCAGGAAAGGTATTTCAAGGAACTAGCCACGGTGACTCTGCGCTGTGCTGGGAGAGTTTCTACAAGGTGACCAGAAGCTGTTCGCCAGCACCCGCTTGCAGCGACCGAGTTCGGCTTTCCACGTTCTTCCCCGGCTCTCTTTCGCTTCTCCGCACAAGCTGCGGCTGTACCGAAGACGCCGCTGGCTGTGGTTCCGCGAAGCGCTGCTTTCTCGGCAAAACGCAGCTTCTCGTTCTTGACAGCTCTGCTATGCAGAAGCACAGGAAAGCCGGCAGAGCTGCTCCTCTAGCTGCTCTACGCAGAGGCAACTGTAAATCAGCTAGACAGTGATCCTGTTGTGGAAAAGGCAGGAAAGTGGCTGCAAAAGCGTTTTGGCTTGCTGGAAGCAGCAGCAAGCACGCGGGCTTCTCTGCACGCTGCAAACACAAAACAGAAGCACCTACACGGCGAGAGGAGACTGCCTGACACCTGCTGCACTCAGTACAGCTCTGGGCTGCTGCCAGGAAAGGTATTTCAAGGAACTAGCCACGGGGACTCTGCACTGTGCTGGGAGAGTTTCTACAAGGTGACCAGAAGCTGTTCACCAGCACCCCCGTGCAGCGACCGAGTTCGGCTTTCCACGTTCTTCCCCGGCTCTCTTTCGCTTCTCCGCACAAGCTGCGGCTGTACCGAAGACGCCGCTGGCTGTGGTTCCGCGAAGCGCTGCTTTCTCGGCAAAACGCAGCTTCTCGTTCTTGACAGCTCTGCTATGCAGAAGCACAGGAAAGCCGGCAGAGCTGCTCCTCTAGCTGCTCTACGCAGAGGCAACTGTAAATCAGCTAGACAGTGATCCTGTTGTGGAAAAGGCAGGAAAGTGGCTGCAAAAGCGTTTTGGCTTGCTGGAAGCAGCAGCAAGCACGCGGGCTTCTCTGCACGCTGCAAACACAAAACAGAAGCACCTACACGGCGAGAGGAGACTGCCTGACACCTGCTGCACTCAGTACAGCTCTGGGCTGCTGCCAGGAAAGGTATTTCAAGGAACTAGCCACGGGGACTCTGCACTGTGCTGGGAGAGTTTCTACAAGGTGACCAGAAGCTGTTCGCCAGCACCCGCTTGAAGCGACCGAGTTCGGCTTTCCACGTTCTTCCCCGGCTCTCTTTCGCTTCTCCGCACAAGCTGCGGCTGTACCGAAGACGCCGCTGGCTGTGGTTCCGCGAAGCGCTGCTTTCTCGGCAAAACGCAGCTTCTCGTTCTTGACAGCTCTGCTATGCAGAAGCACAGGAAAGCCGGCAGAGCTGCTCCTCTAGCTGCTCTACGCAGAGGCAACTGTAAATCAGCTAGACAGTGATCCTGTTGTGGAAAAGGCAGGAAAGTGGCTGCAAAAGCGTTTTGGCTTGCTGGAAGCAGCAGCAAGCACGCGGGCTTCTCTGCACGCTGCAAACACAAAACAGAAGCACCTACACGGCGAGAGGAGACTGCCTGACACCTGCTGCACTCAGTACAGCTCTGGGCTGCTGCCAGGAAAGGTATTTCAAGGAACTAGCCACGGGGACTCTGCACTGTGCTGGGAGAGTTTCTACAAGGTGACCAGAAGCTGTTCACCAGCACCCCCGTGCAGCGACCGAGTTCGGCTTTCCACGTTCTTCCCCGGCTCTCTTTCGCTTCTCCGCACAAGCTGCGGCTGTACCGAAGACGCCGCTGGCTGTGCTTCCGCGAAGCGCTGCTTTCTCGGCAAAACGCAGCTTCTCGTTCTTGACAGCTCTGCTATGCAGAAGCACAGGAAAGCCGGCAGAGCTGCTCCTCTAGCTGCTCTACGCAGAGGCAACTGTAAATCAGCTAGACAGTGATCCTGTTGTGGAAAAGGCAGGAAAGTGGCTGCAAAAGCGTTTTGGCTTGCTGGAAGCAGCAGCAAGCACGCGGGCTTCTCTGCACGCTGCAAACACAAAACAGAAGCACCTACACGGCGAGAGGAGACTGCCTGACACCTGCTGCACTCAGTACAGCTCTGGGCTGCTGCCAGGAAAGGTATTTCAAGGAACTAGCCACGGGGACTCTGCACTGTGCTGGGAGAGTTTCTACAAGGTGACCAGAAGCTGTTCACCAGCACCCCCGTGCAGCGACCGAGTTCGGCTTTCCACGTTCTTCCCCGGCTCTCTTTCGCTTCTCCGCACAAGCTGCGGCTGTACCGAAGACGCCGCTGGCTGTGGTTCCGCGAAGCGCTGCTTTCTCGGCAAAACGCAGCTTCTCGTTCTTGACAGCTCTGCTATGCAGAAGCACAGGAAAGCCGGCAGAGCTGCTCCTCTAGCTGCTCTACGCAGAGGCAACTGTAAATCAGCTAGACAGTGATCCTGTTGTGGAAAAGGCAGGAAAGTGGCTGCAAAAGCGTTTTGGCTTGCTGGAAGCAGCAGCAAGCACGCGGGCTTCTCTGCACGCTGCAAACACAAAACAGAAGCACCTACACGGCGAGAGGAGACTGCCTGACACCTGCTGCACTCAGTACAGCTCTGGGCTGCTGCCAGGAAAGGTATTTCAAGGAACTAGCCACGGGGACTCTGCACTGTGCTGGGAGAGTTTCTACAAGGTGACCAGAAGCTGTTCACCAGCACCCCCGTGCAGCGACCGAGTTCGGCTTTCCACGTTCTTCCCCGGCTCTCTTTCGCTTCTCCGCACAAGCTGCGGCTGTACCGAAGACGCCGCTGGCTGTGGTTCCGCGAAGCGCTGCTTTCTCGGCAAAACGCAGCTTCTCGTTCTTGACAGCTCTGCTATGCAGAAGCACAGGAAAGCCGGCAGAGCTGCTCCTCTAGCTGCTCTACGCAGAGGCAACTGTAAATCAGCTAGACAGTGATCCTGTTGTGGAAAAGGCAGGAAAGTGGCTGCAAAAGCGTTTTGGCTTGCTGGAAGCAGCAGCAAGCACGCGGGCTTCTCTGCACGCTGCAAACACAAAACAGAAGCACCTACACGGCGAGAGGATACTGCCTGACACCTGCTGCACTCAGTACAGCTCTGGGCTGCTGCCAGGAAAGGTATTTCAAGGAACTAGCCACGGGGACTCTGCGCTGTGCTGGGAGAGTTTCTACAAGGTGACCAGAAGCTGTTCGCCAGCACCCGCTTGAAGCGACCGAGTTCGGCTTTCCACGTTCTTCCCCGGCTCTCTTTCGCTTCTCCGCACAAGCTGCGGCTGTACCGAAGACGCCGCTGGCTGTGCTTCCGCGAAGCGCTGCTTTCTCGGCAAAACGCAGCTTCTCGTTCTTGACAGCTCTGCTATGCAGAAGCACAGGAAAGCCGGCAGAGCTGCTCCTCTAGCTGCTCTACGCAGAGGCAACTGTAAATCAGCTAGACAGTGATCCTGTTGTGGAAAAGGCAGGAAAGTGGCTGCAAAAGCGTTTTGGCTTGCTGGAAGCAGCAGCAAGCACGCGGGCTTCTCTGCACGCTGCAAACACAAAACAGAAGCACCTACACGGCGAGAGGAGACTGCCTGACACCTGCTGCACTCAGTACAGCTCTGGGCTGCTGCCAGGAAAGGTATTTCAAGGAACTAGCCACGGGGACTCTGCACTGTGCTGGGAGAGTTTCTACAAGGTGACCAGAAGCTGTTCACCAGCACCCCCGTGCAGCGACCGAGTTCGGCTTTCCACGTTCTTCCCCGGCTCTCTTTCGCTTCTCCGCACAAGCTGCGGCTGTACCGAAGACGCCGCTGGCTGTGGTTCCGCGAAGCGCTGCTTTCTCGGCAAAACGCAGCTTCTCGTTCTTGACAGCTCTGCTATGCAGAAGCACAGGAAAGCCGGCAGAGCTGCTCCTCTAGCTGCTCTACGCAGAGGCAACTGTAAATCAGCTAGACAGTGATCCTGTTGTGGAAAAGGCAGGAAAGTGGCTGCAAAAGCGTTTTGGCTTGCTGGAAGCAGCAGCAAGCACGCGGGCTTCTCTGCACGCTGCAAACACAAAACAGAAGCACCTACACGGCGAGAGGATACTGCCTGACACCTGCTGCACTCAGTACAGCTCTGGGCTGCTGCCAGGAAAGGTATTTCAAGGAACTAGCCACGGGGACTCTGCGCTGTGCTGGGAGAGTTTCTACAAGGTGACCAGAAGCTGTTCGCCAGCACCCGCTTGAAGCGACCGAGTTCGGCTTTCCACGTTCTTCCCCGGCTCTCTTTCGCTTCTCCGCACAAGCTGCGGCTGTACCGAAGACGCCGCTGGCTGTGCTTCCGCGAAGCGCTGCTTTCTCGGCAAAACGCAGCTTCTCGTTCTTGACAGCTCTGCTATGCAGAAGCACAGGAAAGCCGGCAGAGCTGCTCCTCTAGCTGCTCTACGCAGAGGCAACTGTAAATCAGCTAGACAGTGATCCTGTTGTGGAAAAGGCAGGAAAGTGGCTGCAAAAGCGTTTTGGCTTGCTGGAAGCAGCAGCAAGCACGCGGGCTTCTCTGCACGCTGCAAACACAAAACAGAAGCACCTACACGGCGAGAGGAGACTGCCTGACACCTGCTGCACTCAGTACAGCTCTGGGCTGCTGCCAGGAAAGGTATTTCAAGGAACTAGCCACGGGGACTCTGCACTGTGCTGGGAGAGTTTCTACAAGGTGACCAGAAGCTGTTCGCCAGCACCCGCTTGCAGCGACCGAGTTCGGCTTTCCACGTTCTTCCCCGGCTCTCTTTCGCTTCTCCGCACAAGCTGCGGCTGTACCGAAGACGCCGCTGGCTGTGGTTCCGCGAAGCGCTGCTTTCTCGGCAAAACGCAGCTTCTCGTTCTTGACAGCTCTGCTATGCAGAAGCACAGGAAAGCCGGCAGAGCTGCTCCTCTAGCTGCTCTACGCACAGGCAACTGTAAATCAGCTAGAGAGTGATCCTGTTGTGGAAAAGGCAGGAAAGTGGCTGCAAAAGCGTTTTGGCTTGCTGGAAGCAGCAGCAAGCACGCGGGCTTCTCTGCACGCTGCAAACACAAAACAGAAGCACCTACACGGCGAGAGGAGACTGCCTGACACCTGCTGCACTCAGTACAGCTCTGGGCTGCTGCCAGGAAAGGTATTTCAAGGAACTAGCCACGGGGACTCTGCGCTGTGCTGGGAGAGTTTCTACAAGGTGACCAGAAGCTGTTCGCCAGCACCCGCTTGCAGCGACCGAGTTCAGCTTTCCACGTTCTTCCCCGGCTCTCTTTCGCTTCTCCGCACAAGCTGCGGCTGTACCGAAGATGCCGCTGGCTGTGGTTCCGCGAAGCGCTGCTTTCTCGGCAAAACGCAGCTTCTCGTTCTTGACAGCTCTGCTATGCAGAAGCACAGGAAAGCCGGCAGAGCTGCTCCTCTAGCTGCTCTACGCAGAGGCAACTGTAAATCAGCTAGACAGTGATCCTGTTGTGGAAAAGGCAGGAAAGTGGCTGCAAAAGCGTTTTGGCTTGCTGGAAGCAGCAGCAAGCACGCGGGCTTCTCTGCACGCTGCAAACACAAAACAGAAGCACCTACACGGCGAGAGGATACTGCCTGACACCTGCTGCACTCAGTACAGCTCTGGGCTGCTGCCAGGAAAGGTATTTCAAGGAACTAGCCACGGTGACTCTGCACTGTGCTGGGAGAGTTTCTACAAGGTGACCAGAAGCTGTTCGCCAGCACCCGCTTGCAGCGACCGAGTTCGGCTTTCCACGTTCTTCCCCGGCTCTCTTTCGCTTCTCCGCACAAGCTGCGGCTGTACCGAAGACGCCGCTGGCTGTGCTTCCGCGAAGCGCTGCTTTCTCGGCAAAACGCAGCTTCTCGTTCTTGACAGCTCTGCTATGCAGAAGCACAGGAAAGCCGGCAGAGCTGCTCCTCTAGCTGCTCTACGCAGAGGCAACTGTAAATCAGCTAGACAGTGATCCTGTTGTGGAAAAGGCAGGAAAGTGGCTGCAAAAGCGTTTTGGCTTGCTGGAAGCAGCAGCAAGCACGCGGGCTTCTCTGCACGCTGCAAACACAAAACAGAAGCACCTACACGGCGAGAGGAGACTGCCTGACACCTGCTGCACTCAGTACAGCTCTGGGCTGCTGCCAGGAAAGGTATTTCAAGGAACTAGCCACGGGGACTCTGCACTGTGCTGGGAGAGTTTCTACAAGGTGACCAGAAGCTGTTCACCAGCACCCCCGTGCAGCGACCGAGTTCGGCTTTCCACGTTCTTCCCCGGCTCTCTTTCGCTTCTCCGCACAAGCTGCGGCTGTACCGAAGACGCCGCTGGCTGTGGTTCCGCGAAGCGCTGCTTTCTCGGCAAAACGCAGCTTCTCGTTCTTGACAGCTCTGCTATGCAGAAGCACAGGAAAGCCGGCAGAGCTGCTCCTCTAGCTGCTCTACGCACAGGCAACTGTAAATCAGCTAGACAGTGATCCTGTTGTGGAAAAGGCAGGAAAGTGGCTGCAAAAGCGTTTTGGCTTGCTGGAAGCAGCAGCAAGCACGCGGGCTTCTCTGCACGCTGCAAACACAAAACAGAAGCACCTACACGGCGAGAGGAGACTGCCTGACACCTGCTGCACTCAGTACAGCTCTGGGCTGCTGCCAGGAAAGGTATTTCAAGGAACTAGCCACGGGGACTCTGCACTGTGCTGGGAGAGTTTCTACAAGGTGACCAGAAACTGTTCGCCAGCACCCCCGTGCAGCGACCGAGTTCGGCTTTCCACGTTCTTCCCCGGCTCTCTTTCGCTTCTCCGCACAAGCTGCGGCTGTACCGAAGACGCCGCTGGCTGTGCTTCCGCGAAGCGCTGCTTTCTCGGCAAAACGCAGCTTCTCGTTCTTGACAGCTCTGCTATGCAGAAGCACAGGAAAGCCGGCAGAGCTGCTCCTCTAGCTGCTCTACGCAGAGGCAACTGTAAATCAGCTAGACAGTGATCCTGTTGTGGAAAAGGCAGGAAAGTGGCTGCAAAAGCGTTTTGGCTTGCTGGAAGCAGCAGCAAGCACGCGGGCTTCTCTGCACGCTGCAAACACAAAACAGAAGCACCTACACGGCGAGAGGAGACTGCCTGACACCTGCTGCACTCAGTACAGCTCTGGGCTGCTGCCAGGAAAGGTATTTCAAGGAACTAGCCACGGGGACTCTGCGCTGTGCTGGGAGAGTTTCTACAAGGTGACCAGAAGCTGTTCGCCAGCACCCGCTTGCAGCGACCGAGTTCAGCTTTCCACGTTCTTCCCCGGCTCTCTTTCGCTTCTCCGCACAAGCTGCGGCTGTACCGAAGATGCCGCTGGCTGTGGTTCCGCGAAGCGCTGCTTTCTCGGCAAAACGCAGCTTCTCGTTCTTGACAGCTCTGCTATGCAGAAGCACAGGAAAGCCGGCAGAGCTGCTCCTCTAGCTGCTCTACGCAGAGGCAACTGTAAATCAGCTAGACAGTGATCCTGTTGTGGAAAAGGCAGGAAAGTGGCTGCAAAAGCGTTTTGGCTTGCTGGAAGCAGCAGCAAGCACGCGGGCTTCTCTGCACGCTGCAAACACAAAACAGAAGCACCTACACGGCGAGAGGATACTGCCTGACACCTGCTGCACTCAGTACAGCTCTGGGCTGCTGCCAGGAAAGGTATTTCAAGGAACTAGCCACGGTGACTCTGCGCTGTGCTGGGAGAGTTTCTACAAGGTGACCAGAAGCTGTTCGCCAGCACCCGCTTGCAGCGACCGAGTTCGGCTTTCCACGTTCTTCCCCGGCTCTCTTTCGCTTCTCCGCACAAGCTGCGGCTGTACCGAAGACGCCGCTGGCTGTGGTTCCGCGAAGCGCTGCTTTCTCGGCAAAACGCAGCTTCTCGTTCTTGACAGCTCTGCTATGCAGAAGCACAGGAAAGCCGGCAGAGCTGCTCCTCTAGCTGCTCTACGCAGAGGCAACTGTAAATCAGCTAGACAGTGATCCTGTTGTGGAAAAGGCAGGAAAGTGGCTGCAAAAGCGTTTTGGCTTGCTGGAAGCAGCAGCAAGCACGCGGGCTTCTCTGCACGCTGCAAACACAAAACAGAAGCACCTACACGGCGAGAGGAGACTGCCTGACACCTGCTGCACTCAGTACAGCTCTGGGCTGCTGCCAGGAAAGGTATTTCAAGGAACTAGCCACGGGGACTCTGCACTGTGCTGGGAGAGTTTCTACAAGGTGACCAGAAGCTGTTCACCAGCACCCCCGTGCAGCGACCGAGTTCGGCTTTCCACGTTCTTCCCCGGCTCTCTTTCGCTTCTCCGCACAAGCTGCGGCTGTACCGAAGACGCCGCTGGCTGTGGTTCCGCGAAGCGCTGCTTTCTCGGCAAAACGCAGCTTCTCGTTCTTGACAGCTCTGCTATGCAGAAGCACAGGAAAGCCGGCAGAGCTGCTCCTCTAGCTGCTCTACGCACAGGCAACTGTAAATCAGCTAGACAGTGATCCTGTTGTGGAAAAGGCAGGAAAGTGGCTGCAAAAGCGTTTTGGCTTGCTGGAAGCAGCAGCAAGCACGCGGGCTTCTCTGCACGCTGCAAACACAAAACAGAAGCACCTACACGGCGAGAGGAGACTGCCTGACACCTGCTGCACTCAGTACAGCTCTGGGCTGCTGCCAGGAAAGGTATTTCAAGGAACTAGCCACGGGGACTCTGCACTGTGCTGGGAGAGTTTCTACAAGGTGACCAGAAGCTGTTCGCCAGCACCCCCGTGCAGCGACCGAGTTCGGCTTTCCACGTTCTTCCCCGGCTCTCTTTCGCTTCTCCGCACAAGCTGCGGCTGTACCGAAGACGCCGCTGGCTGTGCTTCCGCGAAGCGCTGCTTTCTCGGCAAAACGCAGCTTCTCGTTCTTGACAGCTCTGCTATGCAGAAGCACAGGAAAGCCGGCAGAGCTGCTCCTCTAGCTGCTCTACGCAGAGGCAACTGTAAATCAGCTAGACAGTGATCCTGTTGTGGAAAAGGCAGGAAAGTGGCTGCAAAAGCGTTTTGGCTTGCTGGAAGCAGCAGCAAGCACGCGGGCTTCTCTGCACGCTGCAAACACAAAACAGAAGCACCTACACGGCGAGAGGAGACTGCCTGACACCTGCTGCACTCAGTACAGCTCTGGGCTGCTGCCAGGAAAGGTATTTCAAGGAACTAGCCACGGGGACTCTGCACTGTGCTGGGAGAGTTTCTACAAGGTGACCAGAAGCTGTTCACCAGCACCCCCGTGCAGCGACCGAGTTCGGCTTTCCACGTTCTTCCCCGGCTCTCTTTCGCTTCTCCGCACAAGCTGCGGCTGTACCGAAGACGCCGCTGGCTGTGCTTCCGCGAAGCGCTGCTTTCTCGGCAAAACGCAGCTTCTCGTTCTTGACAGCTCTGCTATGCAGAAGCACAGGAAAGCCGGCAGAGCTGCTCCTCTAGCTGCTCTACGCAGAGGCAACTGTAAATCAGCTAGACAGTGATCCTGTTGTGGAAAAGGCAGGAAAGTGGCTGCAAAAGCGTTTTGGCTTGCTGGAAGCAGCAGCAAGCACGCGGGCTTCTCTGCACGCTGCAAACACAAAACAGAAGCACCTACACGGCGAGAGGAGACTGCCTGACACCTGCTGCACTCAGTACAGCTCTGGGCTGCTGCCAGGAAAGGTATTTCAAGGAACTAGCCACGGGGACTCTGCACTGTGCTGGGAGAGTTTCTACAAGGTGACCAGAAGCTGTTCACCAGCACCCCCGTGCAGCGACCGAGTTCGGCTTTCCACGTTCTTCCCCGGCTCTCTTTCGCTTCTCCGCACAAGCTGCGGCTGTACCGAAGACGCCGCTGGCTGTGGTTCCGCGAAGCGCTGCTTTCTCGGCAAAACGCAGCTTCTCGTTCTTGACAGCTCTGCTATGCAGAAGCACAGGAAAGCCGGCAGAGCTGCTCCTCTAGCTGCTCTACGCAGAGGCAACTGTAAATCAGCTAGACAGTGATCCTGTTGTGGAAAAGGCAGGAAAGTGGCTGCAAAAGCGTTTTGGCTTGCTGGAAGCAGCAGCAAGCACGCGGGCTTCTCTGCACGCTGCAAACACAAAACAGAAGCACCTACACGGCGAGAGGAGACTGCCTGACACCTGCTGCACTCAGTACAGCTCTGGGCTGCTGCCAGGAAAGGTATTTCAAGGAACTAGCCACGGGGACTCTGCACTGTGCTGGGAGAGTTTCTACAAGGTGACCAGAAGCTGTTCACCAGCACCCCCGTGCAGCGACCGAGTTCGGCTTTCCACGTTCTTCCCCGGCTCTCTTTCGCTTCTCCGCACAAGCTGCGGCTGTACCGAAGACGCCGCTGGCTGTGGTTCCGCGAAGCGCTGCTTTCTCGGCAAAACGCAGCTTCTCGTTCTTGACAGCTCTGCTATGCAGAAGCACAGGAAAGCCGGCAGAGCTGCTCCTCTAGCTGCTCTACGCAGAGGCAACTGTAAATCAGCTAGACAGTGATCCTGTTGTGGAAAAGGCAGGAAAGTGGCTGCAAAAGCGTTTTGGCTTGCTGGAAGCAGCAGCAAGCACGCGGGCTTCTCTGCACGCTGCAAACACAAAACAGAAGCACCTACACGGCGAGAGGAGACTGCCTGACACCTGCTGCACTCAGTACAGCTCTGGGCTGCTGCCAGGAAAGGTATTTCAAGGAACTAGCCACGGGGACTCTGCACTGTGCTGGGAGAGTTTCTACAAGGTGACCAGAAGCTGTTCACCAGCACCCCCGTGCAGCGACCGAGTTCGGCTTTCCACGTTCTTCCCCGGCTCTCTTTCGCTTCTCCGCACAAGCTGCGGCTGTACCGAAGACGCCGCTGGCTGTGCTTCCGCGAAGCGCTGCTTTCTCGGCAAAACGCAGCTTCTCGTTCTTGACAGCTCTGCTATGCAGAAGCACAGAAAAGCCGGCAGAGCTGCTCCTCTAGCTGCTCTACGCACAGGCAACTGTAAATCAGCTAGACAGTGATCCTGTTGTGGAAAAGGCAGGAAAGTGGCTGCAAAAGCGTTTTGGCTTGCTGGAAGCAGCAGCAAGCACGCGGGCTTCTCTGCACGCTGCAAACACAAAACAGAAGCACCTACACGGCGAGAGGAGACTGCCTGACACCTGCTGCACTCAGTACAGCTCTGGGCTGCTGCCAGGAAAGGTATTTCAAGGAACTAGCCACGGGGACTCTGCACTGTGCTGGGAGAGTTTCTACAAGGTGACCAGAAGCTGTTCACCAGCACCCCCGTGCAGCGACCGAGTTCGGCTTTCCACGTTCTTCCCCGGCTCTCTTTCGCTTCTCCGCACAAGCTGCGGCTGTACCGAAGACGCCGCTGGCTGTGGTTCCGCGAAGCGCTGCTTTCTCGGCAAAACGCAGCTTCTCGTTCTTGACAGCTCTGCTATGCAGAAGCACAGGAAAGCCGGCAGAGCTGCTCCTCTAGCTGCTCTACGCAGAGGCAACTGTAAATCAGCTAGACAGTGATCCTGTTGTGGAAAAGGCAGGAAAGTGGCTGCAAAAGCGTTTTGGCTTGCTGGAAGCAGCAGCAAGCACGCGGGCTTCTCTGCACGCTGCAAACACAAAACAGAAGCACCTACACGGTGAGAGGAGACTGCCTGACACCTGCTGCACTCAGTACAGCTCTGGGCTGCTGCCAGGAAAGGTATTTCAAGGAACTAGCCACGGGGACTCTGCACTGTGCTGGGAGAGTTTCTACAAGGTGACCAGAAGCTGTTCACCAGCACCCCCGTGCAGCGACCGAGTTCGGCTTTCCACGTTCTTCCCCGGCTCTCTTTCGCTTCTCCGCACAAGCTGCGGCTGTACCGAAGACGCCGCTGGCTGTGGTTCCGCGAAGCGCTGCTTTCTCGGCAAAACGCAGCTTCTCGTTCTTGACAGCTCTGCTATGCAGAAGCACAGGAAAGCCGGCAGAGCTGCTCCTCTAGCTGCTCTACGCAGAGGCAACTGTAAATCAGCTAGACAGTGATCCTGTTGTGGAAAAGGCAGGAAAGTGGCTGCAAAAGCGTTTTGGCTTGCTGGAAGCAGCAGCAAGCACGCGGGCTTCTCTGCACGCTGCAAACACAAAACAGAAGCACCTACACGGCGAGAGGAGACGGCCTGACACCTGCTGCACTCAGTACAGCTCTGGGCTGCTGCCAGGAAAGGTATTTCAAGGAACTAGCCACGGGGACTCTGCGCTGTGCTGGGAGAGTTTCTACAAGGTGACCAGAAGCTGTTCGCCAGCACCCGCTTGAAGCGACCGAGTTCGGCTTTCCACGTTCTTCCCCGGCTCTCTTTCGCTTCTCCGCACAAGCTGCGGCTGTACCGAAGACGCCGCTGGCTGTGCTTCCGCGAAGCGCTGCTTTCTCGGCAAAACTCAGCTTCTCGTTCTTGACAGCTCTGCTATGCAGAAGCACAGGAAAGCCGGCAGAGCTGCTCCTCTAGCTGCTCTACGCAGAGGCAACTGTAAATCAGCTAGACAGTGATCCTGTTGTGGAAAAGGCAGGAAAGTGGCTGCAAAAGCGTTTTGGCTTGCTGGAAGCAGCAGCAAGCACGCGGGCTTCTCTGCACGCTGCAAACACAAAACAGAAGCACCTACACGGCGAGAGGAGACTGCCTGACACCTGCTGCACTCAGTACAGCTCTGGGCTGCTGCCAGGAAAGGTATTTCAAGGAACTAGCCACGGGGACTCTGCACTGTGCTGGGAGAGTTTCTACAAGGTGACCAGAAGCTGTTCACCAGCACCCCCGTGCAGCGACCGAGTTCGGCTTTCCACGTTCTTCCCCGGCTCTCTTTCGCTTCTCCGCACAAGCTGCGGCTGTACCGAAGACGCCGCTGGCTGTGGTTCCGCGAAGCGCTGCTTTCTCGGCAAAACGCAGCTTCTCGTTCTTGACAGCTCTGCTATGCAGAAGCACAGGAAAGCCGGCAGAGCTGCTCCTCTAGCTGCTCTACGCAGAGGGAACTGTAAATCAGCTAGACAGTGATCCTGTTGTGGAAAAGGCAGGAAAGTGGCTGCAAAAGCGTTTTGGCTTGCTGGAAGCAGCAGCAAGCACGCGGGCTTCTCTGCACGCTGCAAACACAAAACAGAAGCACCTACACGGCGAGAGGAGACTGCCTGACACCTGCTGCACTCAGTACAGCTCTGGGCTGCTGCCAGGAAAGGTATTTCAAGGAACTAGCCACGGGGACTCTGCGCTGTGCTGGGAGAGTTTCTACAAGGTGACCAGAAGCTGTTCGCCAGCACCCGCTTGAAGCGACCGAGTTCGGCTTTCCACGTTCTTCCCCGGCTCTCTTTCGCTTCTCCGCACAAGCTGCGGCTGTACCGAAGACGCCGCTGGCTGTGGTTCCGCGAAGCGCTGCTTTCTCGGCAAAACTCAGCTTCTCGTTCTTGACAGCTCTGCTATGCAGAAGCACAGGAAAGCCGGCAGAGCTGCTCCTCTAGCTGCTCTACGCAGAGGCAACTGTAAATCAGCTAGACAGTGATCCTGTTGTGGAAAAGGCAGGAAAGTGGCTGCAAAAGCGTTTTGGCTTGCTGGAAGCAGCAGCAAGCACGCGGGCTTCTCTGCACGCTGCAAACACAAAACAGAAGCACCTACACGGCGAGAGGAGACTGCCTGACACCTGCTGCACTCAGTACAGCTCTGGGCTGCTGCCAGGAAAGGTATTTCAAGGAACTAGCCACGGGGACTCTGCACTGTGCTGGGAGAGTTTCTACAAGGTGACAAGAAGCTGTTCGCCAGCACCCCCGTGCAGCGACCGAGTTCGGCTTTCCACGTTCTTCCCCGGCTCTCTTTCGCTTCTCCGCACAAGCTGCGGCTGTACCGAAGACGCCGCTGGCTGTGCTTCCGCGAAGCGCTGCTTTCTCGGCAAAACGCAGCTTCTCGTTCTTGACAGCTCTGCTATGCAGAAGCACAGGAAAGCCGGCAGAGCTGCTCCTCTAGCTGCTCTACGCAGAGGCAACTGTAAATCAGCTAGACAGTGATCCTGTTGTGGAAAAGGCAGGAAAGTGGCTGCAAAAGCGTTTTGGCTTGCTGGAAGCAGCAGCAAGCACGCGGGCTTCTCTGCACGCTGCAAACACAAAACAGAAGCACCTACACGGCGAGAGGAGACTGCCTGACACCTGCTGCACTCAGTACAGCTCTGGGCTGCTGCCAGGAAAGGTATTTCAAGGAACTAGCCACGGGGACTCTGCACTGTGCTGGGACAGTTTCTACAAGGTGACCAGAAGCTGTTCGCCAGCACCCCCGTGCAGCGACCGAGTTCGGCTTTCCACGTTCTTCCCCGGCTCTCTTTCGCTTCTCCGCACAAGCTGCGGCTGTACCGAAGACGCCGCTGGCTGTGGTTCCGCGAAGCGCTGCTTTCTCGGCAAAACGCAGCTTCTCGTTCTTGACAGCTCTGCTATGCAGAAGCACAGGAAAGCCGGCAGAGCTGCTCCTCTAGCTGCTCTACGCACAGGCAACTGTAAATCAGCTAGACAGTGATCCTGTTGTGGAAAAGGCAGGAAAGTGGCTGCAAAAGCGTTTTGGCTTGCTGGAAGCAGCAGCAAGCACGCGGGCTTCTCTGCACGCTGCAAACACAAAACAGAAGCACCTACACGGCGAGAGGATACTGCCTGACACCTGCTGCACTCAGTACAGCTCTGGGCTGCTGCCAGGAAAGGTATTTCAAGGAACTAGCCACGGGGACTCTGCACTGTGCTGGGAGAGTTTCTACAAGGTGACCAGAAGCTGTTCGCCAGCACCCGCTTGCAGCGACCGAGTTCGGCTTTCCACGTTCTTCCCCGGCTCTCTTTCGCTTCTCCGCACAAGCTGCGGCTGTACCGAAGATGCCGCTGGCTGTGGTTCCGCGAAGCGCTGCTTTCTCGGCAAAACGCAGCTTCTCGTTCTTGACAGCTCTGCTATGCAGAAGCACAGGAAAGCCGGCAGAGCTGCTCCTCTAGCTGCTCTACGCAGAGGCAACTGTAAATCAGCTAGACAGTGATCCTGTTGTGGAAAAGGCAGGAAAGTGGCTGCAAAAGCGTTTTGGCTTGCTGGAAGCAGCAGCAAGCACGCGGGCTTCTCTGCACGCTGCAAACACAAAACAGAAGCACCTACACGGCGAGAGGAGACTGCCTGACACCTGCTGCACTCAGTACAGCTCTGGGCTGCTGCCAGGAAAGGTATTTCAAGGAACTAGCCACGGGGACTCTGCACTGTGCTGGGAGAGTTTCTACAAGGTGACAAGAAGCTGTTCGCCAGCACCCGCTTGCAGCGACCGAGTTCGGCTTTCCACGTTCTTCCCCGGCTCTCTTTCGCTTCTCCGCACAAGCTGCGGCTGTACCGAAGACGCCGCTGGCTGTGGTTCCGCGAAGCGCTGCTTTCTCGGCAAAACGCAGCTTCTCGTTCTTGACAGCTCTGCTATGCAGAAGCACAGGAAAGCCGGCAGAGCTGCTCCTCTAGCTGCTTTACGCAGAGGCAACTGTAAATCAGCTAGACAGTGATCCTGTTGTGGAAAAGGCAGGAAAGTGGCTGCAAAAGCGTTTGGCTGCTGGAAGCAGCAGCAAGCACGCGGGCTTCTCTGCACGCTGCAAACACAAAACAGAAGCACCTACACGGCGAGAGGAGACTGCCTGACACCTGCTGCACTCAGTACAGCTCTGGGCTGCTGCCAGGAAAGGTATTTCAAGGAACTAGCCACGGGGACTCTGCACTGTGCTGGGACAGTTTCTACAAGGTGACCAGAAGCTGTTCGCCAGCACCCCCGTGCAGCGACCGAGTTCGGCTTTCCACGTTCTTCCCCGGCTCTCTTTCGCTTCTCCGCACAAGCTGCGGCTGTACCGAAGACGCCGCTGGCTGTGGTTCCGCGAAGCGCTGCTTTCTCGGCAAAACGCAGCTTCTCGTTCTTGACAGCTCTGCTATGCAGAAGCACAGGAAAGCCGGCAGAGCTGCTCCTCTAGCTGCTCTACGCACAGGCAACTGTAAATCAGCTAGACAGTGATCCTGTTGTGGAAAAGGCAGGAAAGTGGCTGCAAAAGCGTTTTGGCTTGCTGGAAGCAGCAGCAAGCACGCGGGCTTCTCTGCACGCTGCAAACACAAAACAGAAGCACCTACACGGCGAGAGGAGACTGCCTGACACCTGCTGCACTCAGTACAGCTCTGGGCTGCTGCCAGGAAAGGTATTTCAAGGAACTAGCCACGGGGACTCTGCACTGTGCTGGGAGAGTTTCTACAAGGTGACCAGAAGCTGTTCGCCAGCACCCCCGTGCAGCGACCGAGTTCGGCTTTCCACGTTCTTCCCCGGCTCTCTTTCGCTTCTCCGCACAAGCTGCGGCTGTACCGAAGACGCCGCTGGCTGTGGTTCCGCGAAGCGCTGCTTTCTCGGCAAAACGCAGCTTCTCGTTCTTGACAGCTCTGCTATGCAGAAGCACAGGAAAGCCGGCAGAGCTGCTCCTCTAGCTGCTCTACGCAGAGGCAACTGTAAATCAGCTAGACAGTGATCCTGTTGTGGAAAAGGCAGGAAAGTGGCTGCAAAAGCGTTTTGGCTTGCTGGAAGCAGCAGCAAGCACGCGGGCTTCTCTGCACGCTGCAAACACAAAACAGAAGCACCTACACGGCGAGAGGAGACTGCCTGACACCTGCTGCACTCAGTACAGCTCTGGGCTGCTGCCAGGAAAGGTATTTCAAGGAACTAGCCACGGGGACTCTGCACTGTGCTGGGAGAGTTTCTACAAGGTGACAAGAAGCTGTTCGCCAGCACCCGCTTGCAGCGACCGAGTTCGGCTTTCCACGTTCTTCCCCGGCTCTCTTTCGCTTCTCCGCACAAGCTGCGGCTGTACCGAAGACGCCGCTGGCTGTGGTTCCGCGAAGCGCTGCTTTCTCGGCAAAACGCAGCTTCTCGTTCTTGACAGCTCTGCTATGCAGAAGCACAGGAAAGCCGGCAGAGCTGCTCCTCTAGCTGCTTTACGCAGAGGCAACTGTAAATCAGCTAGACAGTGATCCTGTTGTGGAAAAGGCAGGAAAGTGGCTGCAAAAGCGTTTGGCTGCTGGAAGCAGCAGCAAGCACGCGGGCTTCTCTGCACGCTGCAAACACAAAACAGAAGCACCTACACGGCGAGAGGAGACTGCCTGACACCTGCTGCACTCAGTACAGCTCTGGGCTGCTGCCAGGAAAGGTATTTCAAGGAACTAGCCACGGGGACTCTGCACTGTGCTGGGACAGTTTCTACAAGGTGACCAGAAGCTGTTCGCCAGCACCCCTGTGCAGCGACCGAGTTCGGCTTTCCACGTTCTTCCCCGGCTCTCTTTCGCTTCTCCGCACAAGCTGCGGCTGTACCGAAGACGCCGCTGGCTGTGGTTCCGCGAAGCGCTGCTTTCTCGGCAAAACGCAGCTTCTCGTTCTTGACAGCTCTGCTATGCAGAAGCACAGGAAAGCCGGCAGAGCTGCTCCTCTAGCTGCTCTACGCAGAGGCAACTGTAAATCAGCTAGACAGTGATCCTGTTGTGGAAAAGGCAGGAAAGTGGCTGCAAAAGCGTTTTGGCTTGCTGGAAGCAGCAGCAAGCACGCGGGCTTCTCTGCACGCTGCAAACACAAAACAGAAGCACCTACACGGCGAGAGGATACTGCCTGACACCTGCTGCACTCAGTACAGCTCTGGGCTGCTGCCAGGAAAGGTATTTCAAGGAACTAGCCACGGGGACTCTGCACTGTGCTGGGAGAGTTTCTACAAGGTGACCAGAAGCTGTTCGCCAGCACCCGCTTGCAGCGACCGAGTTCGGCTTTCCACGTTCTTCCCCGGCTCTCTTTCGCTTCTCCGCACAAGCTGCGGCTGTACCGAAGATGCCGCTGGCTGTGGTTCCGCGAAGCGCTGCTTTCTCGGCAAAACGCAGCTTCTCGTTCTTGACAGCTCTGCTATGCAGAAGCACAGGAAAGCCGGCAGAGCTGCTCCTCTAGCTGCTCTACGCAGAGGCAACTGTAAATCAGCTAGACAGTGATCCTGTTGTGGAAAAGGCAGGAAAGTGGCTGCAAAAGCGTTTTGGCTTGCTGGAAGCAGCAGCAAGCACGCGGGCTTCTCTGCACGCTGCAAACACAAAACAGAAGCACCTACACGGCGAGAGGAGACTGCCTGACACCTGCTGCACTCAGTACAGCTCTGGGCTGCTGCCAGGAAAGGTATTTCAAGGAACTAGCCACGGGGACTCTGCACTGTGCTGGGAGAGTTTCTACAAGGTGACAAGAAGCTGTTCGCCAGCACCCGCTTGCAGCGACCGAGTTCGGCTTTCCACGTTCTTCCCCGGCTCTCTTTCGCTTCTCCGCACAAGCTGCGGCTGTACCGAAGACGCCGCTGGCTGTGGTTCCGCGAAGCGCTGCTTTCTCGGCAAAACGCAGCTTCTCGTTCTTGACAGCTCTGCTATGCAGAAGCACAGGAAAGCCGGCAGAGCTGCTCCTCTAGCTGCTTTACGCAGAGGCAACTGTAAATCAGCTAGACAGTGATCCTGTTGTGGAAAAGGCAGGAAAGTGGCTGCAAAAGCGTTTGGCTGCTGGAAGCAGCAGCAAGCACGCGGGCTTCTCTGCACGCTGCAAACACAAAACAGAAGCACCTACACGGCGAGAGGAGACTGCCTGACACCTGCTGCACTCAGTACAGCTCTGGGCTGCTGCCAGGAAAGGTATTTCAAGGAACTAGCCACGGGGACTCTGCACTGTGCTGGGACAGTTTCTACAAGGTGACCAGAAGCTGTTCGCCAGCACCCCCGTGCAGCGACCGAGTTCGGCTTTCCACGTTCTTCCCCGGCTCTCTTTCGCTTCTCCGCACAAGCTGCGGCTGTACCGAAGACGCCGCTGGCTGTGGTTCCGCGAAGCGCTGCTTTCTCGGCAAAACGCAGCTTCTCGTTCTTGACAGCTCTGCTATGCAGAAGCACAGGAAAGCCGGCAGAGCTGCTCCTCTAGCTGCTCTACGCACAGGCAACTGTAAATCAGCTAGACAGTGATCCTGTTGTGGAAAAGGCAGGAAAGTGGCTGCAAAAGCGTTTTGGCTTGCTGGAAGCAGCAGCAAGCACGCGGGCTTCTCTGCACGCTGCAAACACAAAACAGAAGCACCTACACGGCGAGAGGATACTGCCTGACACCTGCTGCACTCAGTACAGCTCTGGGCTGCTGCCAGGAAAGGTATTTCAAGGAACTAGCCACGGGGACTCTGCACTGTGCTGGGAGAGTTTCTACAAGGTGACCAGAAGCTGTTCGCCAGCACCCCCGTGCAGCGACCGAGTTCGGCTTTCCACGTTCTTCCCCGGCTCTCTTTCGCTTCTCCGCACAAGCTGCGGCTGTACCGAAGACGCCGCTGGCTGTGGTTCCGCGAAGCGCTGCTTTCTCGGCAAAACGCAGCTTCTCGTTCTTGACAGCTCTGCTATGCAGAAGCACAGGAAAGCCGGCAGAGCTGCTCCTCTAGCTGCTCTACGCAGAGGCAACTGTAAATCAGCTAGACAGTGATCCTGTTGTGGAAAAGGCAGGAAAGTGGCTGCAAAAGCGTTTTGGCTTGCTGGAAGCAGCAGCAAGCACGCGGGCTTCTCTGCACGCTGCAAACACAAAACAGAAGCACCTACACGGCGAGAGGAGACTGCCTGACACCTGCTGCACTCAGTACAGCTCTGGGCTGCTGCCAGGAAAGGTATTTCAAGGAACTAGCCACGGGGACTCTGCACTGTGCTGGGAGAGTTTCTACAAGGTGACAAGAAGCTGTTCGCCAGCACCCGCTTGCAGCGACCGAGTTCGGCTTTCCACGTTCTTCCCCGGCTCTCTTTCGCTTCTCCGCACAAGCTGCGGCTGTACCGAAGACGCCGCTGGCTGTGGTTCCGCGAAGCGCTGCTTTCTCGGCAAAACGCAGCTTCTCGTTCTTGACAGCTCTGCTATGCAGAAGCACAGGAAAGCCGGCAGAGCTGCTCCTCTAGCTGCTTTACGCAGAGGCAACTGTAAATCAGCTAGACAGTGATCCTGTTGTGGAAAAGGCAGGAAAGTGGCTGCAAAAGCGTTTGGCTGCTGGAAGCAGCAGCAAGCACGCGGGCTTCTCTGCACGCTGCAAACACAAAACAGAAGCACCTACACGGCGAGAGGAGACTGCCTGACACCTGCTGCACTCAGTACAGCTCTGGGCTGCTGCCAGGAAAGGTATTTCAAGGAACTAGCCACGGGGACTCTGCACTGTGCTGGGACAGTTTCTACAAGGTGACCAGAAGCTGTTCGCCAGCACCCCCGTGCAGCGACCGAGTTCGGCTTTCCACGTTCTTCCCCGGCTCTCTTTCGCTTCTCCGCACAAGCTGCGGCTGTACCGAAGACGCCGCTGGCTGTGGTTCCGCGAAGCGCTGCTTTCTCGGCAAAACGCAGCTTCTCGTTCTTGACAGCTCTGCTATGCAGAAGCACAGGAAAGCCGGCAGAGCTGCTCCTCTAGCTGCTCTACGCACAGGCAACTGTAAATCAGCTAGACAGTGATCCTGTTGTGGAAAAGGCAGGAAAGTGGCTGCAAAAGCGTTTTGGCTTGCTGGAAGCAGCAGCAAGCACGCGGGCTTCTCTGCACGCTGCAAACACAAAACAGAAGCACCTACACGGCGAGAGGATACTGCCTGACACCTGCTGCACTCAGTACAGCTCTGGGCTGCTGCCAGGAAAGGTATTTCAAGGAACTAGCCACGGGGACTCTGCACTGTGCTGGGAGAGTTTCTACAAGGTGACCAGAAGCTGTTCGCCAGCACCCCCGTGCAGCGACCGAGTTCGGCTTTCCACGTTCTTCCCCGGCTCTCTTTCGCTTCTCCGCACAAGCTGCGGCTGTACCGAAGACGCCGCTGGCTGTGGTTCCGCGAAGCGCTGCTTTCTCGGCAAAACGCAGCTTCTCGTTCTTGACAGCTCTGCTATGCAGAAGCACAGGAAAGCCGGCAGAGCTGCTCCTCTAGCTGCTCTACGCAGAGGCAACTGTAAATCAGCTAGACAGTGATCCTGTTGTGGAAAAGGCAGGAAAGTGGCTGCAAAAGCGTTTTGGCTTGCTGGAAGCAGCAGCAAGCACGCGGGCTTCTCTGCACGCTGCAAACACAAAACAGAAGCACCTACACGGCGAGAGGAGACTGCCTGACACCTGCTGCACTCAGTACAGCTCTGGGCTGCTGCCAGGAAAGGTATTTCAAGGAACTAGCCACGGGGACTCTGCACTGTGCTGGGAGAGTTTCTACAAGGTGACAAGAAGCTGTTCGCCAGCACCCGCTTGCAGCGACCGAGTTCGGCTTTCCACGTTCTTCCCCGGCTCTCTTTCGCTTCTCCGCACAAGCTGCGGCTGTACCGAAGACGCCGCTGGCTGTGGTTCCGCGAAGCGCTGCTTTCTCGGCAAAACGCAGCTTCTCGTTCTTGACAGCTCTGCTATGCAGAAGCACAGGAAAGCCGGCAGAGCTGCTCCTCTAGCTGCTTTACGCAGAGGCAACTGTAAATCAGCTAGACAGTGATCCTGTTGTGGAAAAGGCAGGAAAGTGGCTGCAAAAGCGTTTGGCTGCTGGAAGCAGCAGCAAGCACGCGGGCTTCTCTGCACGCTGCAAACACAAAACAGAAGCACCTACACGGCGAGAGGAGACTGCCTGACACCTGCTGCACTCAGTACAGCTCTGGGCTGCTGCCAGGAAAGGTATTTCAAGGAACTAGCCACGGGGACTCTGCACTGTGCTGGGAGAGTTTCTACAAGGTGACCAGAAGCTGTTCGCCAGCACCCCCGTGCAGCGACCGAGTTCGGCTTTCCACGTTCTTCCCCGGCTCTCTTTCGCTTCTCCGCACAAGCTGCGGCTGTACCGAAGACGCCGCTGGCTGTGGTTCCGCGAAGCGCTGCTTTCTCGGCAAAACGCAGCTTCTCGTTCTTGACAGCTCTGCTATGCAGAAGCACAGGAAAGCCGGCAGAGCTGCTCCTCTAGCTGCTCTACGCAGAGGCAACTGTAAATCAGCTAGACAGTGATCCTGTTGTGGAAAAGGCAGGAAAGTGGCTGCAAAAGCGTTTTGGCTTGCTGGAAGCAGCAGCAAGCACGCGGGCTTCTCTGCACGCTGCAAACACAAAACAGAAGCACCTACACGGCGAGAGGAGACGGCCTGACACCTGCTGCACTCAGTACAGCTCTGGGCTGCTGCCAGGAAAGGTATTTCAAGGAACTAGCCACGGGGACTCTGCGCTGTGCTGGGAGAGTTTCTACAAGGTGACCAGAAGCTGTTCGCCAGCACCCGCTTGAAGCGACCGAGTTCGGCTTTCCACGTTCTTCCCCGGCTCTCTTTCGCTTCTCCGCACAAGCTGCGGCTGTACCGAAGACGCCGCTGGCTGTGGTTCCGCGAAGCGCTGCTTTCTCGGCAAAACGCAGCTTCTCGTTCTTGACAGCTCTGCTATGCAGAAGCACAGGAAAGCCGGCAGAGCTGCTCCTCTAGCTGCTCTACGCAGAGGCAACTGTAAATCAGCTAGACAGTGATCCTGTTGTGGAAAAGGCAGGAAAGTGGCTGCAAAAGCGTTTTGGCTTGCTGGAAGCAGCAGCAAGCACGCGGGCTTCTCTGCACGCTGCAAACACAAAACAGAAGCACCTACACGGCGAGAGGAGACTGCCTGACACCTGCTGCACTCAGTACAGCTCTGGGCTGCTGCCAGGAAAGGTATTTCAAGGAACTAGCCACGGGGACTCTGCACTGTGCTGGGAGAGTTTCTACAAGGTGACCAGAAGCTGTTCACCAGCACCCCCGTGCAGCGACCGAGTTCGGCTTTCCACGTTCTTCCCCGGCTCTCTTTCGCTTCTCCGCACAAGCTGCGGCTGTACCGAAGACGCCGCTGGCTGTGGTTCCGCGAAGCGCTGCTTTCTCGGCAAAACGCAGCTTCTCGTTCTTGACAGCTCTGCTATGCAGAAGCACAGGAAAGCCGGCAGAGCTGCTCCTCTAGCTGCTCTACGCAGAGGCAACTGTAAATCAGCTAGACAGTGATCCTGTTGTGGAAAAGGCAGGAAAGTGGCTGCAAAAGCGTTTTGGCTTGCTGGAAGCAGCAGCAAGCACGCGGGCTTCTCTGCACGCTGCAAACACAAAACAGAAGCACCTACACGGCGAGAGGAGACTGCCTGACACCTGCTGCACTCAGTACAGCTCTGGGCTGCTGCCAGGAAAGGTATTTCAAGGAACTAGCCACGGGGACTCTGCGCTGTGCTGGGAGAGTTTCTACAAGGTGACCAGAAGCTGTTCGCCAGCACCCGCTTGAAGCGACCGAGTTCGGCTTTCCACGTTCTTCCCCGGCTCTCTTTCGCTTCTCCGCACAAGCTGCGGCTGTACCGAAGACGCCGCTGGCTGTGGTTCCGCGAAGCGCTGCTTTCTCGGCAAAACGCAGCTTCTCGTTCTTGACAGCTCTGCTATGCAGAAGCACAGGAAAGCCGGCAGAGCTGCTCCTCTAGCTGCTCTACGCAGAGGCAACTGTAAATCAGCTAGACAGTGATCCTGTTGTGGAAAAGGCAGGAAAGTGGCTGCAAAAGCGTTTTGGCTTGCTGGAAGCAGCAGCAAGCACGCGGGCTTCTCTGCACGCTGCAAACACAAAACAGAAGCACCTACACGGCGAGAGGAGACTGCCTGACACCTGCTGCACTCAGTACAGCTCTGGGCTGCTGCCAGGAAAGGTATTTCAAGGAACTAGCCACGGGGACTCTGCACTGTGCTGGGACAGTTTCTACAAGGTGACCAGAAGCTGTTCGCCAGCACCCCCGTGCAGCGACCGAGTTCGGCTTTCCACGTTCTTCCCCGGCTCTCTTTCGCTTCTCCGCACAAGCTGCGGCTGTACCGAAGACGCCGCTGGCTGTGGTTCCGCGAAGCGCTGCTTTCTCGGCAAAACGCAGCTTCTCGTTCTTGACAGCTCTGCTATGCAGAAGCACAGAAAAGCCGGCAGAGCTGCTCCTCTAGCTGCTCTACGCACAGGCAACTGTAAATCAGCTAGACAGTGATCCTGTTGTGGAAAAGGCAGGAAAGTGGCTGCAAAAGCGTTTTGGCTTGCTGGAAGCAGCAGCAAGCACGCGGGCTTCTCTGCACGCTGCAAACACAAAACAGAAGCACCTACACGGCGAGAGGAGACTGCCTGACACCTGCTGCACTCAGTACAGCTCTGGCCTGCTGCCAGGAAAGGTATTTCAAGGAACTAGCCACGGGGACTCTGCACTGTGCTGGGAGAGTTTCTACAAGGTGACCAGAAGCTGTTCACCAGCACCCCCGTGCAGCGACCGAGTTCGGCTTTCCACGTTCTTCCCCGGCTCTCTTTCGCTTCTCCGCACAAGCTGCGGCTGTACCGAAGACGCCGCTGGCTGTGGTTCCGCGAAGCGCTGCTTTCTCGGCAAAACGCAGCTTCTCGTTCTTGACAGCTCTGCTATGCAGAAGCACAGGAAAGCCGGCAGAGCTGCTCCTCTAGCTGCTCTACGCAGAGGCAACTGTAAATCAGCTAGACAGTGATCCTGTTGTGGAAAAGGCAGGAAAGTGGCTGCAAAAGCGTTTTGGCTTGCTGGAAGCAGCAGCAAGCACGCGGGCTTCTCTGCACGCTGCAAACACAAAACAGAAGCACCTACACGGCGAGAGGAGACTGCCTGACACCTGCTGCACTCAGTACAGCTCTGGGCTGCTGCCAGGAAAGGTATTTCAAGGAACTAGCCACAGGGACTCTGCACTGTGCTGGGAGAGTTTCTACAAGGTGACCAGAAGCTGTTCACCAGCACCCCCGTGCAGCGACCGAGTTCGGCTTTCCACGTTCTTCCCCGGCTCTCTTTCGCTTCTCCGCACAAGCTGCGGCTGTACCGAAGACGCCGCTGGCTGTGCTTCCGCGAAGCGCTGCTTTCTCGGCAAAACGCAGCTTCTCGTTCTTGACAGCTCTGCTATGCAGAAGCACAGGAAAGCCGGCAGAGCTGCTCCTCTAGCTGCTCTACGCAGAGGCAACTGTAAATCAGCTAGACAGTGATCCTGTTGTGGAAAAGGCAGGAAAGTGGCTGCAAAAGCGTTTTGGCTTGCTGGAAGCAGCAGCAAGCACACGGGCTTCTCTGCACGCTGCAAACACAAAACAGAAGCACCTACACGGCGAGAGGAGACTGCCTGACACCTGCTGCACTCAGTACAGCTCTGGGCTGCTGCCAGGAAAGGTATTTCAAGGAACTAGCCACGGGGACTCTGCACTGTGCTGGGAGAGTTTCTACAAGGTGACCAGAAGCTGTTCACCAGCACCCCCGTGCAGCGACCGAGTTCGGCTTTCCACGTTCTTCCCCGGCTCTCTTTCGCTTCTCCGCACAAGCTGCGGCTGTACCGAAGACGCCGCTGGCTGTGCTTCCGCGAAGCGCTGCTTTCTCGGCAAAACGCAGCTTCTCGTTCTTGACAGCTCTGCTATGCAGAAGCACAGGAAAGCCGGCAGAGCTGCTCCTCTAGCTGCTCTACGCAGAGGCAACTGTAAATCAGCTAGACAGTGATCCTGTTGTGGAAAAGGCAGGAAAGTGGCTGCAAAAGCGTTTTGGCTTGCTGGAAGCAGCAGCAAGCACACGGGCTTCTCTGCACGCTGCAAACACAAAACAGAAGCACCTACACGGCGAGAGGAGACTGCCTGACACCTGCTGCACTCAGTACAGCTCTGGGCTGCTGCCAGGAAAGGTATTTCAAGGAACTAGCCACGGGGACTCTGCACTGTGCTGGGAGAGTTTCTACAAGGTGACCAGAAGCTGTTCACCAGCACCCCCGTGCAGCGACCGAGTTCGGCTTTCCACGTTCTTCCCCGGCTCTCTTTCGCTTCTCCGCACAAGCTGCGGCTGTACCGAAGACGCCGCTGGCTGTGGTTCCGCGAAGCGCTGCTTTCTCGGCAAAACGCAGCTTCTCGTTCTTGACAGCTCTGCTATGCAGAAGCACAGGAAAGCCGGCAGAGCTGCTCCTCTAGCTGCTCTACGCAGAGGCAACTGTAAATCAGCTAGACAGTGATCCTGTTGTGGAAAAGGCAGGAAAGTGGCTGCAAAAGCGTTTTGGCTTGTTGGAAGCAGCAGCAAGCACGCGGGCTTCTCTGCACGCTGCAAACACAAAACAGAAGCACCTACACGGCGAGAGGAGACTGCCTGACACCTGCTGCACTCAGTACAGCTCTGGGCTGCTGCCAGGAAAGGTATTTCAAGGAACTAGCCACGGGGACTCTGCACTGTGCTGGGACAGTTTCTACAAGGTGACCAGAAGCTGTTCACCAGCACCCCCGTGCAGCGACCGAGTTCGGCTTTCCACGTTCTTCCCCGGCTCTCTTTCGCTTCTCCGCACAAGCTGCGGCTGTACCGAAGACGCCGCTGGCTGTGCTTCCGCGAAGCGCTGCTTTCTCGGCAAAACGCAGCTTCTCGTTCTTGACAGCTCTGCTATGCAGAAGCACAGGAAAGCCGGCAGAGCTGCTCCTCTAGCTGCTCTACGCAGAGGCAACTGTAAATCAGCTAGACAGTGATCCTGTTGTGGAAAAGGCAGGAAAGTGGCTGCAAAAGCGTTTTGGCTTGCTGGAAGCAGCAGCAAGCACGCGGGCTTCTCTGCACGCTGCAAACACAAAACAGAAGCACCTACACGGCGAGAGGAGACTGCCTGACACCTGCTGCACTCAGTACAGCTCTGGGCTGCTGCCAGGAAAGGTATTTCAAGGAACTAGCCACGGGGACTCTGCACTGTGCTGGGAGAGTTTCTACAAGGTGACCAGAAGCTGTTCGCCAGCACCCCCGTGCAGCGACCGAGTTCGGCTTTCCACGTTCTTCCCCGGCTCTCTTTCGCTTCTCCGCACAAGCTGCGGCTGTACCGAAGACGCCGCTGGCTGTGCTTCCGCGAAGCGCTGCTTTCTCGGCAAAACGCAGCTTCTCGTTCTTGACAGCTCTGCTATGCAGAAGCACAGGAAAGCCGGCAGAGCTGCTCCTCTAGCTGCTCTACGCAGAGGCAACTGTAAATCAGCTAGACAGTGATCCTGTTGTGGAAAAGGCAGGAAAGTGGCTGCAAAAGCGTTTTGGCTTGCTGGAAGCAGCAGCAAGCACACGGGCTTCTCTGCACGCTGCAAACACAAAACAGAAGCACCTACACGGCGAGAGGAGACTGCCTGACACCTGCTGCACTCAGTACAGCTCTGGGCTGCTGCCAGGAAAGGTATTTCAAGGAACTAGCCACGGGGACTCTGCACTGTGCTGGGAGAGTTTCTACAAGGTGACCAGAAGCTGTTCGCCAGCACCCGCTTGAAGCGACCGAGTTCGGCTTTCCACGTTCTTCCCCGGCTCTCTTTCGCTTCTCCGCACAAGCTGCGGCTGTACCGAAGACGCCGCTGGCTGTGGTTCCGCGAAGCGCTGCTTTCTCGGCAAAACGCAGCTTCTCGTTCTTGACAGCTCTGCTATGCAGAAGCACAGGAAAGCCGGCAGAGCTGCTCCTCTAGCTGCTCTACGCAGAGGCAACTGTAAATCAGCTAGACAGTGATCCTGTTGTGGAAAAGGCAGGAAAGTGGCTGCAAAAGCGTTTTGGCTTGCTGGAAGCAGCAGCAAGCACGCGGGCTTCTCTGCACGCTGCAAACACAAAACAGAAGCACCTACACGGCGAGAGGAGACTGCCTGACACCTGCTGCACTCAGTACAGCTCTGGGCTGCTGCCAGGAAAGGTATTTCAAGGAACTAGCCACGGGGACTCTGCGCTGTGCTGGGAGAGTTTCTACAAGGTGACCAGAAGCTGTTCGCCAGCACCCGCTTGAAGCGACCGAGTTCGGCTTTCCACGTTCTTCCCCGGCTCTCTTTCGCTTCTCCGCACAAGCTGCGGCTGTACCGAAGACGCCGCTGGCTGTGGTTCCGCGAAGCGCTGCTTTCTCGGCAAAACGCAGCTTCTCGTTCTTGACAGCTCTGCTATGCAGAAGCACAGGAAAGCCGGCAGAGCTGCTCCTCTAGCTGCTCTACGCAGAGGCAACTGTAAATCAGCTAGACAGTGATCCTGTTGTGGAAAAGGCAGGAAAGTGGCTGCAAAAGCGTTTTGGCTTGCTGGAAGCAGCAGCAAGCACGCGGGCTTCTCTGCACGCTGCAAACACAAAACAGAAGCACCTACACGGCGAGAGGAGACTGCCTGACACCTGCTGCACTCAGTACAGCTCTGGGCTGCTGCCAGGAAAGGTATTTCAAGGAACTAGCCACGGGGACTCTGCACTGTGCTGGGACAGTTTCTACAAGGTGACCAGAAGCTGTTCGCCAGCACCCCCGTGCAGCGACCGAGTTCGGCTTTCCACGTTCTTCCCCGGCTCTCTTTCGCTTCTCCGCACAAGCTGCGGCTGTACCGAAGACGCCGCTGGCTGTGGTTCCGCGAAGCGCTGCTTTCTCGGCAAAACGCAGCTTCTCGTTCTTGACAGCTCTGCTATGCAGAAGCACAGAAAAGCCGGCAGAGCTGCTCCTCTAGCTGCTCTACGCACAGGCAACTGTAAATCAGCTAGACAGTGATCCTGTTGTGGAAAAGGCAGGAAAGTGGCTGCAAAAGCGTTTTGGCTTGCTGGAAGCAGCAGCAAGCACGCGGGCTTCTCTGCACGCTGCAAACACAAAACAGAAGCACCTACACGGCGAGAGGAGACTGCCTGACACCTGCTGCACTCAGTACAGCTCTGGGCTGCTGCCAGGAAAGGTATTTCAAGGAACTAGCCACGGGGACTCTGCACTGTGCTGGGAGAGTTTCTACAAGGTGACCAGAAGCTGTTCACCAGCACCCCCGTGCAGCGACCGAGTTCGGCTTTCCACGTTCTTCCCCGGCTCTCTTTCGCTTCTCCGCACAAGCTGCGGCTGTACCGAAGACGCCGCTGGCTGTGGTTCCGCGAAGCGCTGCTTTCTCGGCAAAACGCAGCTTCTCGTTCTTGACAGCTCTGCTATGCAGAAGCACAGGAAAGCCGGCAGAGCTGCTCCTCTAGCTGCTCTACGCAGAGGCAACTGTAAATCAGCTAGACAGTGATCCTGTTGTGGAAAAGGCAGGAAAGTGGCTGCAAAAGCGTTTTGGCTTGCTGGAAGCAGCAGCAAGCACGCGGGCTTCTCTGCACGCTGCAAACACAAAACAGAAGCACCTACACGGCGAGAGGAGACTGCCTGACACCTGCTGCACTCAGTACAGCTCTGGGCTGCTGCCAGGAAAGGTATTTCAAGGAACTAGCCACGGGGACTCTGCACTGTGCTGGGAGAGTTTCTACAAGGTGACCAGAAGCTGTTCACCAGCACCCCCGTGCAGCGACCGAGTTCGGCTTTCCACGTTCTTCCCCGGCTCTCTTTCGCTTCTCCGCACAAGCTGCGGCTGTACCGAAGACGCCGCTGGCTGTGCTTCCGCGAAGCGCTGCTTTCTCGGCAAAACGCAGCTTCTCGTTCTTGACAGCTCTGCTATGCAGAAGCACAGGAAAGCCGGCAGAGCTGCTCCTCTAGCTGCTCTACGCACAGGCAACTGTAAATCAGCTAGACAGTGATCCTGTTGTGGAAAAGGCAGGAAAGTGGCTGCAAAAGCGTTTTGGCTTGCTGGAAGCAGCAGCAAGCACACGGGCTTCTCTGCACGCTGCAAACACAAAACAGAAGCACCTACACGGCGAGAGGAGACTGCCTGACACCTGCTGCACTCAGTACAGCTCTGGGCTGCTGCCAGGAAAGGTATTTCAAGGAACTAGCCACGGGGACTCTGCACTGTGCTGGGAGAGTTTCTACAAGGTGACCAGAAGCTGTTCACCAGCACCCCCGTGCAGCGACCGAGTTCGGCTTTCCACGTTCTTCCCCGGCTCTCTTTCGCTTCTCCGCACAAGCTGCGGCTGTACCGAAGACGCCGCTGGCTGTGCTTCCGCGAAGCGCTGCTTTCTCGGCAAAACGCAGCTTCTCGTTCTTGACAGCTCTGCTATGCAGAAGCACAGGAAAGCCGGCAGAGCTGCTCCTCTAGCTGCTCTACGCAGAGGCAACTGTAAATCAGCTAGACAGTGATCCTGTTGTGGAAAAGGCAGGAAAGTGGCTGCAAAAGCGTTTTGGCTTGCTGGAAGCAGCAGCAAGCACACGGGCTTCTCTGCACGCTGCAAACACAAAACAGAAGCACCTACACGGCGAGAGGAGACTGCCTGACACCTGCTGCACTCAGTACAGCTCTGGGCTGCTGCCAGGAAAGGTATTTCAAGGAACTAGCCACGGGGACTCTGCACTGTGCTGGGAGAGTTTCTACAAGGTGACCAGAAGCTGTTCACCAGCACCCCCGTGCAGCGACCGAGTTCGGCTTTCCACGTTCTTCCCCGGCTCTCTTTCGCTTCTCCGCACAAGCTGCGGCTGTACCGAAGACGCCGCTGGCTGTGGTTCCGCGAAGCGCTGCTTTCTCGGCAAAACGCAGCTTCTCGTTCTTGACAGCTCTGCTATGCAGAAGCACAGGAAAGCCGGCAGAGCTGCTCCTCTAGCTGCTCTACGCAGAGGCAACTGTAAATCAGCTAGACAGTGATCCTGTTGTGGAAAAGGCAGGAAAGTGGCTGCAAAAGCGTTTTGGCTTGCTGGAAGCAGCAGCAAGCACGCGGGCTTCTCTGCACGCTGCAAACACAAAACAGAAGCACCTACACGGCGAGAGGATACTGCCTGACACCTGCTGCACTCAGTACAGCTCTGGGCTGCTGCCAGGAAAGGTATTTCAAGGAACTAGCCACGGGGACTCTGCGCTGTGCTGGGAGAGTTTCTACAAGGTGACCAGAAGCTGTTCGCCAGCACCCGCTTGAAGCGACCGAGTTCGGCTTTCCACGTTCTTCCCCGGCTCTCTTTCGCTTCTCCGCACAAGCTGCGGCTGTACCGAAGACGCCGCTGGCTGTGCTTCCGCGAAGCGCTGCTTTCTCGGCAAAACGCAGCTTCTCGTTCTTGACAGCTCTGCTATGCAGAAGCACAGGAAAGCCGGCAGAGCTGCTCCTCTAGCTGCTCTACGCAGAGGCAACTGTAAATCAGCTAGACAGTGATCCTGTTGTGGAAAAGGCAGGAAAGTGGCTGCAAAAGCGTTTTGGCTTGTTGGAAGCAGCAGCAAGCACGCGGGCTTCTCTGCACGCTGCAAACACAAAACAGAAGCACCTACACGGCGAGAGGAGACTGCCTGACACCTGCTGCACTCAGTACAGCTCTGGGCTGCTGCCAGGAAAGGTATTTCAAGGAACTAGCCACGGGGACTCTGCACTGTGCTGGGACAGTTTCTACAAGGTGACCAGAAGCTGTTCACCAGCACCCCCGTGCAGCGACCGAGTTCGGCTTTCCACGTTCTTCCCCGGCTCTCTTTCGCTTCTCCGCACAAGCTGCGGCTGTACCGAAGACGCCGCTGGCTGTGCTTCCGCGAAGCGCTGCTTTCTCGGCAAAACGCAGCTTCTCGTTCTTGACAGCTCTGCTATGCAGAAGCACAGGAAAGCCGGCAGAGCTGCTCCTCTAGCTGCTCTACGCAGAGGCAACTGTAAATCAGCTAGACAGTGATCCTGTTGTGGAAAAGGCAGGAAAGTGGCTGCAAAAGCGTTTTGGCTTGCTGGAAGCAGCAGCAAGCACGCGGGCTTCTCTGCACGCTGCAAACACAAAACAGAAGCACCTACACGGCGAGAGGAGACTGCCTGACACCTGCTGCACTCAGTACAGCTCTGGGCTGCTGCCAGGAAAGGTATTTCAAGGAACTAGCCACGGGGACTCTGCACTGTGCTGGGAGAGTTTCTACAAGGTGACCAGAAGCTGTTCGCCAGCACCCCCGTGCAGCGACCGAGTTCGGCTTTCCACGTTCTTCCCCGGCTCTCTTTCGCTTCTCCGCACAAGCTGCGGCTGTACCGAAGACGCCGCTGGCTGTGCTTCCGCGAAGCGCTGCTTTCTCGGCAAAACGCAGCTTCTCGTTCTTGACAGCTCTGCTATGCAGAAGCACAGGAAAGCCGGCAGAGCTGCTCCTCTAGCTGCTCTACGCAGAGGCAACTGTAAATCAGCTAGACAGTGATCCTGTTGTGGAAAAGGCAGGAAAGTGGCTGCAAAAGCGTTTTGGCTTGCTGGAAGCAGCAGCAAGCACACGGGCTTCTCTGCACGCTGCAAACACAAAACAGAAGCACCTACACGGCGAGAGGAGACTGCCTGACACCTGCTGCACTCAGTACAGCTCTGGGCTGCTGCCAGGAAAGGTATTTCAAGGAACTAGCCACGGGGACTCTGCACTGTGCTGGGAGAGTTTCTACAAGGTGACCAGAAGCTGTTCGCCAGCACCCGCTTGAAGCGACCGAGTTCGGCTTTCCACGTTCTTCCCCGGCTCTCTTTCGCTTCTCCGCACAAGCTGCGGCTGTACCGAAGACGCCGCTGGCTGTGGTTCCGCGAAGCGCTGCTTTCTCGGCAAAACGCAGCTTCTCGTTCTTGACAGCTCTGCTATGCAGAAGCACAGGAAAGCCGGCAGAGCTGCTCCTCTAGCTGCTCTACGCAGAGGCAACTGTAAATCAGCTAGACAGTGATCCTGTTGTGGAAAAGGCAGGAAAGTGGCTGCAAAAGCGTTTTGGCTTGCTGGAAGCAGCAGCAAGCACGCGGGCTTCTCTGCACGCTGCAAACACAAAACAGAAGCACCTACACGGCGAGAGGAGACTGCCTGACACCTGCTGCACTCAGTACAGCTCTGGGCTGCTGCCAGGAAAGGTATTTCAAGGAACTAGCCACGGGGACTCTGCACTGTGCTGGGACAGTTTCTACAAGGTGACCAGAAGCTGTTCGCCAGCACCCCCGTGCAGCGACCGAGTTCGGCTTTCCACGTTCTTCCCCGGCTCTCTTTCGCTTCTCCGCACAAGCTGCGGCTGTACCGAAGACGCCGCTGGCTGTGGTTCCGCGAAGCGCTGCTTTCTCGGCAAAACGCAGCTTCTCGTTCTTGACAGCTCTGCTATGCAGAAGCACAGGAAAGCCGGCAGAGCTGCTCCTCTAGCTGCTCTACGCAGAGGCAACTGTAAATCAGCTAGACAGTGATCCTGTTGTGGAAAAGGCAGGAAAGTGGCTGCAAAAGCGTTTTGGCTTGCTGGAAGCAGCAGCAAGCACGCGGGCTTCTCTGCACGCTGCAAACACAAAACAGAAGCACCTACACGGCGAGAGGAGACTGCCTGACACCTGCTGCACTCAGTACAGCTCTGGGCTGCTGCCAGGAAAGGTATTTCAAGGAACTAGCCACGGGGACTCTGCACTGTGCTGGGACAGTTTCTACAAGGTGACCAGAAGCTGTTCGCCAGCACCCCCGTGCAGCGACCGAGTTCGGCTTTCCACGTTCTTCCCCGGCTCTCTTTCGCTTCTCCGCACAAGCTGCGGCTGTACCGAAGACGCCGCTGGCTGTGCTTCCGCGAAGCGCTGCTTTCTCGGCAAAACGCAGCTTCTCGTTCTTGACAGCTCTGCTATGCAGAAGCACAGGAAAGCCGGCAGAGCTGCTCCTCTAGCTGCTCTACGCAGAGGCAACTGTAAATCAGCTAGACAGTGATCCTGTTGTGGAAAAGGCAGGAAAGTGGCTGCAAAAGCGTTTTGGCTTGCTGGAAGCAGCAGCAAGCACACGGGCTTCTCTGCACGCTGCAAACACAAAACAGAAGCACCTACACGGCGAGAGGAGACTGCCTGACACCTGCTGCACTCAGTACAGCTCTGGGCTGCTGCCAGGAAAGGTATTTCAAGGAACTAGCCACGGGGACTCTGCACTGTGCTGGGAGAGTTTCTACAAGGTGACCAGAAGCTGTTCGCCAGCACCCGCTTGAAGCGACCGAGTTCGGCTTTCCACGTTCTTCCCCGGCTCTCTTTCGCTTCTCCGCACAAGCTGCGGCTGTACCGAAGACGCCGCTGGCTGTGCTTCCGCGAAGCGCTGCTTTCTCGGCAAAACGCAGCTTCTCGTTCTTGACAGCTCTGCTATGCAGAAGCACAGGAAAGCCGGCAGAGCTGCTCCTCTAGCTGCTCTACGCAGAGGCAACTGTAAATCAGCTAGACAGTGATCCTGTTGTGGAAAAGGCAGGAAAGTGGCTGCAAAAGCGTTTTGGCTTGCTGGAAGCAGCAGCAAGCACGCGGGCTTCTCTGCACGCTGCAAACACAAAACAGAAGCACCTACACGGCGAGAGGAGACTGCCTGACACCTGCTGCACTAAGTACAGCTCTGGCCTGCTGCCAGGAAAGGTATTTCAAGGAACTAGCCACGGGGACTCTGCACTGTGCTGGGAGAGTTTCTACAAGGTGACCAGAAGCTGTTCACCAGCACCCCCGTGCAGCGACCGAGTTCGGCTTTCCACGTTCTTCCCCGGCTCTCTTTCGCTTCTCCGCACAAGCTGCGGCTGTACCGAAGACGCCGCTGGCTGTGCTTCCGCGAAGCGCTGCTTTCTCGGCAAAACGCAGCTTCTCGTTCTTGACAGCTCTGCTATGCAGAAGCACAGGAAAGCCGGCAGAGCTGCTCCTCTAGCTGCTCTACGCAGAGGCAACTGTAAATCAGCTAGACAGTGATCCTGTTGTGGAAAAGGCAGGAAAGTGGCTGCAAAAGCGTTTTGGCTTGCTGGAAGCAGCAGCAAGCACGCGGGCTTCTCTGCACGCTGCAAACACAAAACAGAAGCACCTACACGGCGAGAGGAGACTGCCTGACACCTGCTGCACTCAGTACAGCTCTGGGCTGCTGCCAGGAAAGGTATTTCAAGGAACTAGCCACGGGGACTCTGCACTGTGCTGGGAGAGTTTCTACAAGGTGACCAGAAGCTGTTCACCAGCACCCCCGTGCAGCGACCGAGTTCGGCTTTCCACGTTCTTCCCCGGCTCTCTTTCGCTTCTCCGCACAAGCTGCGGCTGTACCGAAGACGCCGCTGGCTGTGCTTCCGCGAAGCGCTGCTTTCTCGGCAAAACGCAGCTTCTCGTTCTTGACAGCTCTGCTATGCAGAAGCACAGGAAAGCCGGCAGAGCTGCTCCTCTAGCTGCTCTACGCAGAGGCAACTGTAAATCAGCTAGACAGTGATCCTGTTGTGGAAAAGGCAGGAAAGTGGCTGCAAAAGCGTTTTGGCTTGCTGGAAGCAGCAGCAAGCACACGGGCTTCTCTGCACGCTGCAAACACAAAACAGAAGCACCTACACGGCGAGAGGAGACTGCCTGACACCTGCTGCACTCAGTACAGCTCTGGGCTGCTGCCAGGAAAGGTATTTCAAGGAACTAGCCACGGGGACTCTGCACTGTGCTGGGAGAGTTTCTACAAGGTGACCAGAAGCTGTTCACCAGCACCCCCGTGCAGCGACCGAGTTCGGCTTTCCACGTTCTTCCCCGGCTCTCTTTCGCTTCTCCGCACAAGCTGCGGCTGTACCGAAGACGCCGCTGGCTGTGCTTCCGCGAATTGCTGCTTTCTCGGCAAAACGCAGCTTCTCGTTCTTGACAGCTCTGCTATGCAGAAGCACAGGAAAGCCGGCAGAGCTGCTCCTCTAGCTGCTCTACGCAGAGGCAACTGTAAATCAGCTAGACAGTGATCCTGTTGTGGAAAAGGCAGGAAAGTGGCTGCAAAAGCGTTTTGGCTTGCTGGAAGCAGCAGCAAGCACACGGGCTTCTCTGCACGCTGCAAACACAAAACAGAAGCACCTACACGGCGAGAGGAGACTGCCTGACACCTGCTGCACTCAGTACAGCTCTGGGCTGCTGCCAGGAAAGGTATTTCAAGGAACTAGCCACGGGGACTCTGCACTGTGCTGGGAGAGTTTCTACAAGGTGACCAGAAGCTGTTCACCAGCACCCCCGTGCAGCGACCGAGTTCGGCTTTCCACGTTCTTCCCCGGCTCTCTTTCGCTTCTCCGCACAAGCTGCGGCTGTACCGAAGACGCCGCTGGCTGTGGTTCCGCGAAGCGCTGCTTTCTCGGCAAAACGCAGCTTCTCGTTCTTGACAGCTCTGCTATGCAGAAGCACAGGAAAGCCGGCAGAGCTGCTCCTCTAGCTGCTCTACGCAGAGGCAACTGTAAATCAGCTAGACAGTGATCCTGTTGTGGAAAAGGCAGGAAAGTGGCTGCAAAAGCGTTTTGGCTTGCTGGAAGCAGCAGCAAGCACGCGGGCTTCTCTGCACGCTGCAAACACAAAACAGAAGCACCTACACGGCGAGAGGATACTGCCTGACACCTGCTGCACTCAGTACAGCTCTGGGCTGCTGCCAGGAAAGGTATTTCAAGGAACTAGCCACGGGGACTCTGCGCTGTGCTGGGAGAGTTTCTACAAGGTGACCAGAAGCTGTTCGCCAGCACCCGCTTGAAGCGACCGAGTTCGGCTTTCCACGTTCTTCCCCGGCTCTCTTTCGCTTCTCCGCACAAGCTGCGGCTGTACCGAAGACGCCGCTGGCTGTGGTTCCGCGAAGCGCTGCTTTCTCGGCAAAACGCAGCTTCTCGTTCTTGACAGCTCTGCTATGCAGAAGCACAGGAAAGCCGGCAGAGCTGCTCCTCTAGCTGCTCTACGCAGAGGCAACTGTAAATCAGCTAGACAGTGATCCTGTTGTGGAAAAGGCAGGAAAGTGGCTGCAAAAGCGTTTTGGCTTGTTGGAAGCAGCAGCAAGCACGCGGGCTTCTCTGCACGCTGCAAACACAAAACAGAAGCACCTACACGGCGAGAGGAGACTGCCTGACACCTGCTGCACTCAGTACAGCTCTGGGCTGCTGCCAGGAAAGGTATTTCAAGGAACTAGCCACGGGGACTCTGCACTGTGCTGGGAGAGTTTCTACAAGGTGACCAGAAGCTGTTCACCAGCACCCCCGTGCAGCGACCGAGTTCGGCTTTCCACGTTCTTCCCCGGCTCTCTTTCGCTTCTCCGCACAAGCTGCGGCTGTACCGAAGACGCCGCTGGCTGTGCTTCCGCGAAGCGCTGCTTTCTCGGCAAAACGCAGCTTCTCGTTCTTGACAGCTCTGCTATGCAGAAGCACAGGAAAGCCGGCAGAGCTGCTCCTCTAGCTGCTCTACGCAGAGGCAACTGTAAATCAGCTAGACAGTGATCCTGTTGTGGAAAAGGCAGGAAAGTGGCTGCAAAAGCGTTTTGGCTTGCTGGAAGCAGCAGCAAGCACGCGGGCTTCTCTGCACGCTGCAAACACAAAACAGAAGCACCTACACGGCGAGAGGAGACTGCCTGACACCTGCTGCACTCAGTACAGCTCTGGGCTGCTGCCAGGAAAGGTATTTCAAGGAACTAGCCACGGGGACTCTGCACTGTGCTGGGAGAGTTTCTACAAGGTGACCAGAAGCTGTTCGCCAGCACCCCCGTGCAGCGACCGAGTTCGGCTTTCCACGTTCTTCCCCGGCTCTCTTTCGCTTCTCCGCACAAGCTGCGGCTGTACCGAAGACGCCGCTGGCTGTGCTTCCGCGAAGCGCTGCTTTCTCGGCAAAACGCAGCTTCTCGTTCTTGACAGCTCTGCTATGCAGAAGCACAGGAAAGCCGGCAGAGCTGCTCCTCTAGCTGCTCTACGCAGAGGCAACTGTAAATCAGCTAGACAGTGATCCTGTTGTGGAAAAGGCAGGAAAGTGGCTGCAAAAGCGTTTTGGCTTGCTGGAAGCAGCAGCAAGCACACGGGCTTCTCTGCACGCTGCAAACACAAAACAGAAGCACCTACACGGCGAGAGGAGACTGCCTGACACCTGCTGCACTCAGTACAGCTCTGGGCTGCTGCCAGGAAAGGTATTTCAAGGAACTAGCCACGGGGACTCTGCACTGTGCTGGGAGAGTTTCTACAAGGTGACCAGAAGCTGTTCGCCAGCACCCGCTTGCAGCGACCGAGTTCGGCTTTCCACGTTCTTCCCCGGCTCTCTTTCGCTTCTCCGCACAAGCTGCGGCTGTACCGAAGACGCCGCTGGCTGTGCTTCCGCGAAGCGCTGCTTTCTCGGCAAAACGCAGCTTCTCGTTCTTGACAGCTCTGCTATGCAGAAGCACAGGAAAGCCGGCAGAGCTGCTCCTCTAGCTGCTCTACGCAGAGGCAACTGTAAATCAGCTAGACAGTGATCCTGTTGTGGAAAAGGCAGGAAAGTGGCTGCAAAAGCGTTTTGGCTTGCTGGAAGCAGCAGCAAGCACGCGTGCTTCTCTGCACGCTGCAAACACAAAACAGAAGCACCTACACGGCGAGAGGAGACTGCCTGACACCTGCTGCACTCAGTACAGCTCTGGGCTGCTGCCAGGAAAGGTATTTCAAGGAACTAGCCACGGGGACTCTGCACTGTGCTGGGAGAGTTTCTACAAGGTGACCAGAAGCTGTTCACCAGCACCCCCGTGCAGCGACCGAGTTCGGCTTTCCACGTTCTTCCCCGGCTCTCTTTCGCTTCTCCGCACAAGCTGCGGCTGTACCGAAGACGCCGCTGGCTGTGGTTCCGCGAAGCGCTGCTTTCTCGGCAAAACGCAGCTTCTCGTTCTTGACAGCTCTGCTATGCAGAAGCACAGGAAAGCCGGCAGAGCTGCTCCTCTAGCTGCTCTACGCACAGGCAACTGTAAATCAGCTAGACAGTGATCCTGTTGTGGAAAAGGCAGGAAAGTGGCTGCAAAAGCGTTTTGGCTTGCTGGAAGCAGCAGCAAGCACGCGGGCTTCTCTGCACGCTGCAAACACAAAACAGAAGCACCTACACGGCGAGAGGAGACTGCCTGACACCTGCTGCACTCAGTACAGCTCTGGGCTGCTGCCAGGAAAGGTATTTCAAGGAACTAGCCACGGGGACTCTGCACTGTGCTGGGAGAGTTTCTACAAGGTGACCAGAAGCTGTTCACCAGCACCCCCGTGCAGCGACCGAGTTCGGCTTTCCACGTTCTTCCCCGGCTCTCTTTCGCTTCTCCGCACAAGCTGCGGCTGTACCGAAGACGCCGCTGGCTGTGGTTCCGCGAAGCGCTGCTTTCTCGGCAAAACGCAGCTTCTCGTTCTTGACAGCTCTGCTATGCAGAAGCACAGGAAAGCCGGCAGAGCTGCTCCTCTAGCTGCTCTACGCAGAGGCAACTGTAAATCAGCTAGACAGTGATCCTGTTGTGGAAAAGGCAGGAAAGTGGCTGCAAAAGCGTTTTGGCTTGCTGGAAGCAGCAGCAAGCACACGGGCTTCTCTGCACGCTGCAAACACAAAACAGAAGCACCTACACGGCGAGAGGAGACTGCCTGACACCTGCTGCACTCAGTACAGCTCTGGGCTGCTGCCAGGAAAGGTATTTCAAGGAACTAGCCACGGGGACTCTGCACTGTGCTGGGAGAGTTTCTACAAGGTGACCAGAAGCTGTTCACCAGCACCCCCGTGCAGCGACCGAGTTCGGCTTTCCACGTTCTTCCCCGGCTCTCTTTCGCTTCTCCGCACAAGCTGCGGCTGTACCGAAGACGCCGCTGGCTGTGCTTCCGCGAAGCGCTGCTTTCTCGGCAAAACGCAGCTTCTCGTTCTTGACAGCTCTGCTATGCAGAAGCACAGGAAAGCCGGCAGAGCTGCTCCTCTAGCTGCTCTACGCAGAGGCAACTGTAAATCAGCTAGACAGTGATCCTGTTGTGGAAAAGGCAGGAAAGTGGCTGCAAAAGCGTTTTGGCTTGCTGGAAGCAGCAGCAAGCACACGGGCTTCTCTGCACGCTGCAAACACAAAACAGAAGCACCTACACGGCGAGAGGAGACTGCCTGACACCTGCTGCACTCAGTACAGCTCTGGGCTGCTGCCAGGAAAGGTATTTCAAGGAACTAGCCACGGGGACTCTGCACTGTGCTGGGAGAGTTTCTACAAGGTGACCAGAAGCTGTTCACCAGCACCCCCGTGCAGCGACCGAGTTCGGCTTTCCACGTTCTTCCCCGGCTCTCTTTCGCTTCTCCGCACAAGCTGCGGCTGTACCGAAGACGCCGCTGGCTGTGGTTCCGCGAAGCGCTGCTTTCTCGGCAAAACGCAGCTTCTCGTTCTTGACAGCTCTGCTATGCAGAAGCACAGGAAAGCCGGCAGAGCTGCTCCTCTAGCTGCTCTACGCAGAGGCAACTGTAAATCAGCTAGACAGTGATCCTGTTGTGGAAAAGGCAGGAAAGTGGCTGCAAAAGCGTTTTGGCTTGCTGGAAGCAGAAGCAAGCACGCGGGCTTCTCTGCACGCTGCAAACACAAAACAGAAGCACCTACACGGCGAGAGGATACTGCCTGACACCTGCTGCACTCAGTACAGCTCTGGGCTGCTGCCAGGAAAGGTATTTCAAGGAACTAGCCACGGGGACTCTGCGCTGTGCTGGGAGAGTTTCTACAAGGTGACCAGAAGCTGTTCGCCAGCACTCGCTTGAAGCGACCGAGTTCGGCTTTCCACGTTCTTCCCCGGCTCTCTTTCGCTTCTCCGCACAAGCTGCGGCTGTACCGAAGACGCCGCTGGCTGTGCTTCCGCGAAGCGCTGCTTTCTCGGCAAAACGCAGCTTCTCGTTCTTGACAGCTCTGCTATGCAGAAGCACAGGAAAGCCGGCAGAGCTGCTCCTCTAGCTGCTCTACGCACAGGCAACTGTAAATCAGTTAGAGAGTGATCCTGTTGTGGAAAAGGCAGGAAAGTGGCTGCAAAAGCGTTTTGGCTTGCTGGAAGCAGCAGCAAGCACGCGGGCTTCTCTGCACGCTGCAAACACAAAACAGAAGCACCTACACGGCGAGAGGAGACTGCCTGACACCTGCTGCACTCAGTACAGCTCTGGGCTGCTGCCAGGAAAGGTATTTCAAGGAACTAGCCACGGGGACTCTGCGCTGTGCTGGGAGAGTTTCTACAAGGTGACCAGAAGCTGTTCGCCAGCACCCGCTTGCAGCGACCGAGTTCAGCTTTCCACGTTCTTCCCCGGCTCTCTTTCGCTTCTCCGCACAAGCTGCGGCTGTACCGAAGACGCCGCTGGCTGTGGTTCCGCGAAGCGCTGCTTTCTCGGCAAAACGCAGCTTCTCGTTCTTGACAGCTCTGCTATGCAGAAGCACAGGAAAGCCGGCAGAGCTGCTCCTCTAGCTGCTCTACGCAGAGGCAACTGTAAATCAGCTAGACTGTGATCCTGTTGTGGAAAAGGCAGGAAAGTGGCTGCAAAAGCGTTTTGGCTTGCTGGAAGCAGCAGCAAGCACGCGGGCTTCTCTGCACGCTGCAAACACAAAACAGAAGCACCTACACGGCGAGAGGATACTGCCTGACACCTGCTGCACTCAGTACAGCTCTGGGCTGCTGCCAGGAAAGGTATTTCAAGGAACTAGCCACGGTGACTCTGCGCTGTGCTGGGAGAGTTTCTACAAGGTGACCAGAAGCTGTTCGCCAGCACCCGCTTGCAGCGACCGAGTTCGGCTTTCCACGTTCTTCCCCGGCTCTCTTTCGCTTCTCCGCACAAGCTGCGGCTGTACCGAAGACGCCGCTGGCTGTGGTTCCGCGAAGCGCTGCTTTCTCGGCAAAACGCAGCTTCTCGTTCTTGACAGCTCTGCTATGCAGAAGCACAGGAAAGCCGGCAGAGCTGCTCCTCTAGCTGCTCTACGCAGAGGCAACTGTAAATCAGCTAGACAGTGATCCTGTTGTGGAAAAGGCAGGAAAGTGGCTGCAAAAGCGTTTTGGCTTGCTGGAAGCAGCAGCAAGCACGCGGGCTTCTCTGCACGCTGCAAACACAAAACAGAAGCACCTACACGGCGAGAGGAGACTGCCTGACACCTGCTGCACTCAGTACAGCTCTGGGCTGCTGCCAGGAAAGGTATTTCAAGGAACTAGCCACGGGGACTCTGCACTGTGCTGGGAGAGTTTCTACAAGGTGACCAGAAGCTGTTCACCAGCACCCCCGTGCAGCGACCGAGTTCGGCTTTCCACGTTCTTCCCCGGCTCTCTTTCGCTTCTCCGCACAAGCTGCGGCTGTACCGAAGACGCCGCTGGCTGTGCTTCCGCGAAGCGCTGCTTTCTCGGCAAAACGCAGCTTCTCGTTCTTGACAGCTCTGCTATGCAGAAGCACAGGAAAGCCGGCAGAGCTGCTCCTCTAGCTGCTCTACGCACAGGCAACTGTAAATCAGCTAGACAGTGATCCTGTTGTGGAAAAGGCAGGAAAGTGGCTGCAAAAGCGTTTTGGCTTGCTGGAAGCAGCAGCAAGCACGCGGGCTTCTCTGCACGCTGCAAACACAAAACAGAAGCACCTACACGGCGAGAGGAGACTGCCTGACACCTGCTGCACTCAGTACAGCTCTGGGCTGCTGCCAGGAAAGGTATTTCAAGGAACTAGCCACGGGGACTCTGCACTGTGCTGGGAGAGTTTCTACAAGGTGACCAGAAGCTGTTCGCCAGCACCCCCGTGCAGCGACCGAGTTCGGCTTTCCACGTTCTTCCCCGGCTCTCTTTCGCTTCTCCGCACAAGCTGCGGCTGTACCGAAGACGCCGCTGGCTGTGGTTCCGCGAAGCGCTGCTTTCTCGGCAAAACGCAGCTTCTCGTTCTTGACAGCTCTGCTATGCAGAAGCACAGGAAAGCCGGCAGAGCTGCTCCTCTAGCTGCTCTACGCAGAGGCAACTGTAAATCAGCTAGACAGTGATCCTGTTGTGGAAAAGGCAGGAAAGTGGCTGCAAAAGCGTTTTGGCTTGCTGGAAGCAGCAGCAAGCACGCGGGCTTCTCTGCACGCTGCAAACACAAAACAGAAGCACCTACACGGCGAGAGGAGACTGCCTGACACCTGCTGCACTCAGTACAGCTCTGGGCTGCTGCCAGGAAAGGTATTTCAAGGAACTAGCCACGGGGACTCTGCACTGTGCTGGGAGAGTTTCTACAAGGTGACCAGAAGCTGTTCACCAGCACCCCCGTGCAGCGACCGAGTTCGGCTTTCCACGTTCTTCCCCGGCTCTCTTTCGCTTCTCCGCACAAGCTGCGGCTGTACCGAAGACGCCGCTGGCTGTGCTTCCGCGAAGCGCTGCTTTCTCGGCAAAACGCAGCTTCTCGTTCTTGACAGCTCTGCTATGCAGAAGCACAGGAAAGCCGGCAGAGCTGCTCCTCTAGCTGCTCTACGCAGAGGCAACTGTAAATCAGCTAGACAGTGATCCTGTTGTGGAAAAGGCAGGAAAGTGGCTGCAAAAGCGTTTTGGCTTGCTGGAAGCAGCAGCAAGCACGCGGGCTTCTCTGCACGCTGCAAACACAAAACAGAAGCACCTACACGGCGAGAGGAGACTGCCTGACACCTGCTGCACTCAGTACAGCTCTGGGCTGCTGCCAGGAAAGGTATTTCAAGGAACTAGCCACGGGGACTCTGCACTGTGCTGGGAGAGTTTCTACAAGGTGACCAGAAGCTGTTCACCAGCACCCCCGTGCAGCGACCGAGTTCGGCTTTCCACGTTCTTCCCCGGCTCTCTTTCGCTTCTCCGCACAAGCTGCGGCTGTACCGAAGACGCCGCTGGCTGTGGTTCCGCGAAGCGCTGCTTTCTCGGCAAAACGCAGCTTCTCGTTCTTGACAGCTCTGCTATGCAGAAGCACAGGAAAGCCGGCAGAGCTGCTCCTCTAGCTGCTCTACGCAGAGGCAACTGTAAATCAGCTAGACAGTGATCCTGTTGTGGAAAAGGCAGGAAAGTGGCTGCAAAAGCGTTTTGGCTTGCTGGAAGCAGCAGCAAGCACGCGGGCTTCTCTGCACGCTGCAAACACAAAACAGAAGCACCTACACGGCGAGAGGAGACTGCCTGACACCTGCTGCACTCAGTACAGCTCTGGGCTGCTGCCAGGAAAGGTATTTCAAGGAACTAGCCACGGGGACTCTGCACTGTGCTGGGAGAGTTTCTACAAGGTGACCAGAAGCTGTTCACCAGCACCCCCGTGCAGCGACCGAGTTCGGCTTTCCACGTTCTTCCCCGGCTCTCTTTCGCTTCTCCGCACAAGCTGCGGCTGTACCGAAGACGCCGCTGGCTGTGCTTCCGCGAAGCGCTGCTTTCTCGGCAAAACGCAGCTTCTCGTTCTTGACAGCTCTGCTATGCAGAAGCACAGGAAAGCCGGCAGAGCTGCTCCTCTAGCTGCTCTACGCAGAGGCAACTGTAAATCAGCTAGACAGTGATCCTGTTGTGGAAAAGGCAGGAAAGTGGCTGCAAAAGCGTTTTGGCTTGCTGGAAGCAGCAGCAAGCACGCGGGCTTCTCTGCACGCTGCAAACACAAAACAGAAGCACCTACACGGCGAGAGGATACTGCCTGACACCTGCTGCACTCAGTACAGCTCTGGGCTGCTGCCAGGAAAGGTATTTCAAGGAACTAGCCACGGGGACTCTGCGCTGTGCTGGGAGAGTTTCTACAAGGTGACCAGAAGCTGTTCGCCAGCACCCGCTTGAAGCGACCGAGTTCGGCTTTCCACGTTCTTCCCCGGCTCTCTTTCGCTTCTCCGCACAAGCTGCGGCTGTACCGAAGACGCCGCTGGCTGTGCTTCCGCGAAGCGCTGCTTTCTCGGCAAAACGCAGCTTCTCGTTCTTGACAGCTCTGCTATGCAGAAGCACAGGAAAGCCGGCAGAGCTGCTCCTCTAGCTGCTCTACGCAGAGGCAACTGTAAATCAGCTAGACAGTGATCCTGTTGTGGAAAAGGCAGGAAAGTGGCTGCAAAAGCGTTTTGGCTTGCTGGAAGCAGCAGCAAGCACGCGGGCTTCTCTGCTCGCTGCAAACACAAAACAGAAGCACCTACACGGCGAGAGGAGACTGCCTGACACCTGCTGCACTCAGTACAGCTCTGGGCTGCTGCCAGGAAAGGTATTTCAAGGAACTAGCCACGGGGACTCTGCACTGTGCTGGGAGAGTTTCTACAAGGTGACCAGAAGCTGTTCACCAGCACCCCCGTGCAGCGACCGAGTTCGGCTTTCCACGTTCTTCCCCGGCTCTCTTTCGCTTCTCCGCACAAGCTGCGGCTGTACCGAAGACGCCGCTGGCTGTGGTTCCGCGAAGCGCTGCTTTCTCGGCAAAACGCAGCTTCTCGTTCTTGACAGCTCTGCTATGCAGAAGCACAGGAAAGCCGGCAGAGCTGCTCCTCTAGCTGCTCTACGCAGAGGCAACTGTAAATCAGCTAGACAGTGATCCTGTTGTGGAAAAGGCAGGAAAGTGGCTGCAAAAGCGTTTTGGCTTGCTGGAAGCAGCAGCAAGCACGCGGGCTTCTCTGCACGCTGCAAACACAAAACAGAAGCACCTACACGGCGAGAGGAGACTGCCTGACACCTGCTGCACTCAGTACAGCTCTGGGCTGCTGCCAGGAAAGGTATTTCAAGGAACTAGCCACGGGGACTCTGCACTGTGCTGGGAGAGTTTCTACAAGGTGACCAGAAGCTGTTCACCAGCACCCCCGTGCAGCGACCGAGTTCGGCTTTCCACGTTCTTCCCCGGCTCTCTTTTGCTTCTCCGCACAAGCTGCGGCTGTACCGAAGACGCCGCTGGCTGTGGTTCCGCGAAGCGCTGCTTTCTCGGCAAAACGCAGCTTCTCGTTCTTGACAGCTCTGCTATGCAGAAGCACAGGAAAGCCGGCAGAGCTGCTCCTCTAGCTGCTCTACGCAGAGGCAACTGTAAATCAGCTAGACAGTGATCCTGTTGTGGAAAAGGCAGGAAAGTGGCTGCAAAAGCGTTTTGGCTTGCTGGAAGCAGCAGCAAGCACGCGGGCTTCTCTGCACGCTGCAAACACAAAACAGAAGCACCTACACGGCGAGAGGATACTGCCTGACACCTGCTGCACTCAGTACAGCTCTGGGCTGCTGCCAGGAAAGGTATTTCAAGGAACTAGCCACGGGGACTCTGCGCTGTGCTGGGAGAGTTTCTACAAGGTGACCAGAAGCTGTTCGCCAGCACCCGCTTGAAGCGACCGAGTTCGGCTTTCCACGTTCTTCCCCGGCTCTCTTTCGCTTCTCCGCACAAGCTGCGGCTGTACCGAAGACGCCGCTGGCTGTGCTTCCGCGAAGCGCTGCTTTCTCGGCAAAACGCAGCTTCTCGTTCTTGACAGCTCTGCTATGCAGAAGCACAGGAAAGCCGGCAGAGCTGCTCCTCTAGCTGCTCTACGCAGAGGCAACTGTAAATCAGCTAGACAGTGATCCTGTTGTGGAAAAGGCAGGAAAGTGGCTGCAAAAGCGTTTTGGCTTGCTGGAAGCAGCAGCAAGCACGCGGGCTTCTCTGCACGCTGCAAACACAAAACAGAAGCACCTACACGGCGAGAGGAGACTGCCTGACACCTGCTGCACTCAGTACAGCTCTGGGCTGCTGCCAGGAAAGGTATTTCAAGGAACTAGCCACGGGGACTCTGCACTGTGCTGGGAGAGTTTCTACAAGGTGACCAGAAGCTGTTCGCCAGCACCCGCTTGCAGCGACCGAGTTCGGCTTTCCACGTTCTTCCCCGGCTCTCTTTCGCTTCTCCGCACAAGCTGCGGCTGTACCGAAGACGCCGCTGGCTGTGGTTCCGCGAAGCGCTGCTTTCTCGGCAAAACGCAGCTTCTCGTTCTTGACAGCTCTGCTATGCAGAAGCACAGGAAAGCCGGCAGAGCTGCTCCTCTAGCTGCTCTACGCACAGGCAACTGTAAATCAGTTAGAGAGTGATCCTGTTGTGGAAAAGGCAGGAAAGTGGCTGCAAAAGCGTTTTGGCTTGCTGGAAGCAGCAGCAAGCACGCGGGCTTCTCTGCACGCTGCAAACACAAAACAGAAGCACCTACACGGCGAGAGGAGACTGCCTGACACCTGCTGCACTCAGTACAGCTCTGGGCTGCTGCCAGGAAAGGTATTTCAAGGAACTAGCCACGGGGACTCTGCGCTGTGCTGGGAGAGTTTCTACAAGGTGACCAGAAGCTGTTCGCCAGCACCCGCTTGCAGCGACCGAGTTCAGCTTTCCACGTTCTTCCCCGGCTCTCTTTCGCTTCTCCGCACAAGCTGCGGCTGTACCGAAGACGCCGCTGGCTGTGGTTCCGCGAAGCGCTGCTTTCTCGGCAAAACGCAGCTTCTCGTTCTTGACAGCTCTGCTATGCAGAAGCACAGGAAAGCCGGCAGAGCTGCTCCTCTAGCTGCTCTACGCAGAGGCAACTGTAAATCAGCTAGACTGTGATCCTGTTGTGGAAAAGGCAGGAAAGTGGCTGCAAAAGCGTTTTGGCTTGCTGGAAGCAGCAGCAAGCACGCGGGCTTCTCTGCACGCTGCAAACACAAAACAGAAGCACCTACACGGCGAGAGGATACTGCCTGACACCTGCTGCACTCAGTACAGCTCTGGGCTGCTGCCAGGAAAGGTATTTCAAGGAACTAGCCACGGTGACTCTGCGCTGTGCTGGGAGAGTTTCTACAAGGTGACCAGAAGCTGTTCGCCAGCACCCGCTTGCAGCGACCGAGTTCGGCTTTCCACGTTCTTCCCCGGCTCTCTTTCGCTTCTCCGCACAAGCTGCGGCTGTACCGAAGACGCCGCTGGCTGTGGTTCCGCGAAGCGCTGCTTTCTCGGCAAAACGCAGCTTCTCGTTCTTGACAGCTCTGCTATGCAGAAGCACAGGAAAGCCGGCAGAGCTGCTCCTCTAGCTGCTCTACGCAGAGGCAACTGTAAATCAGCTAGACAGTGATCCTGTTGTGGAAAAGGCAGGAAAGTGGCTGCAAAAGCGTTTTGGCTTGCTGGAAGCAGCAGCAAGCACGCGGGCTTCTCTGCACGCTGCAAACACAAAACAGAAGCACCTACACGGCGAGAGGAGACTGCCTGACACCTGCTGCACTCAGTACAGCTCTGGGCTGCTGCCAGGAAAGGTATTTCAAGGAACTAGCCACGGGGACTCTGCACTGTGCTGGGAGAGTTTCTACAAGGTGACCAGAAGCTGTTCGCCAGCACCCCCGTGCAGCGACCGAGTTCGGCTTTCCACGTTCTTCCCCGGCTCTCTTTCGCTTCTCCGCACAAGCTGCGGCTGTACCGAAGACGCCGCTGGCTGTGGTTCCGCGAAGCGCTGCTTTCTCGGCAAAACGCAGCTTCTCGTTCTTGACAGCTCTGCTATGCAGAAGCACAGGAAAGCCGGCAGAGCTGCTCCTCTAGCTGCTCTACGCACAGGCAACTGTAAATCAGCTAGACAGTGATCCTGTTGTGGAAAAGGCAGGAAAGTGGCTGCAAAAGCGTTTTGGCTTGCTGGAAGCAGCAGCAAGCACGCGGGCTTCTCTGCACGCTGCAAACACAAAACAGAAGCACCTACACGGCGAGAGGAGACTGCCTGACACCTGCTGCACTCAGTACAGCTCTGGGCTGCTGCCAGGAAAGGTATTTCAAGGAACTAGCCACGGGGACTCTGCACTGTGCTGGGAGAGTTTCTACAAGGTGACCAGAAGCTGTTCACCAGCACCCCCGTGCAGCGACCGAGTTCGGCTTTCCACGTTCTTCCCCGGCTCTCTTTCGCTTCTCCGCACAAGCTGCGGCTGTACCGAAGACGCCGCTGGCTGTGCTTCCGCGAAGCGCTGCTTTCTCGGCAAAACGCAGCTTCTCGTTCTTGACAGCTCTGCTATGCAGAAGCACAGGAAAGCCGGCAGAGCTGCTCCTCTAGCTGCTCTACGCAGAGGCAACTGTAAATCAGCTAGACAGTGATCCTGTTGTGGAAAAGGCAGGAAAGTGGCTGCAAAAGCGTTTTGGCTTGCTGGAAGCAGCAGCAAGCACGCGGGCTTCTCTGCACGCTGCAAACACAAAACAGAAGCACCTACACGGCGAGAGGAGACTGCCTGACACCTGCTGCACTCAGTACAGCTCTGGGCTGCTGCCAGGAAAGGTATTTCAAGGAACTAGCCACGGGGACTCTGCACTGTGCTGGGAGAGTTTCTACAAGGTGACCAGAAGCTGTTCACCAGCACCCCCGTGCAGCGACCGAGTTCGGCTTTCCACGTTCTTCCCCGGCTCTCTTTCGCTTCTCCGCACAAGCTGCGGCTGTACCGAAGACGCCGCTGGCTGTGGTTCCGCGAAGCGCTGCTTTCTCGGCAAAACGCAGCTTCTCGTTCTTGACAGCTCTGCTATGCAGAAGCACAGGAAAGCCGGCAGAGCTGCTCCTCTAGCTGCTCTACGCAGAGGCAACTGTAAATCAGCTAGACAGTGATCCTGTTGTGGAAAAGGCAGGAAAGTGGCTGCAAAAGCGTTTTGGCTTGCTGGAAGCAGCAGCAAGCACGCGGGCTTCTCTGCACGCTGCAAACACAAAACAGAAGCACCTACACGGCGAGAGGAGACTGCCTGACACCTGCTGCACTCAGTACAGCTCTGGGCTGCTGCCAGGAAAGGTATTTCAAGGAACTAGCCACGGGGACTCTGCACTGTGCTGGGAGAGTTTCTACAAGGTGACCAGAAGCTGTTCACCAGCACCCCCGTGCAGCGACCGAGTTCGGCTTTCCACGTTCTTCCCCGGCTCTCTTTCGCTTCTCCGCACAAGCTGCGGCTGTACCGAAGACGCCGCTGGCTGTGGTTCCGCGAAGCGCTGCTTTCTCGGCAAAACGCAGCTTCTCGTTCTTGACAGCTCTGCTATGCAGAAGCACAGGAAAGCCGGCAGAGCTGCTCCTCTAGCTGCTCTACGCAGAGGCAACTGTAAATCAGCTAGACAGTGATCCTGTTGTGGAAAAGGCAGGAAAGTGGCTGCAAAAGCGTTTTGGCTTGCTGGAAGCAGCAGCAAGCACGCGGGCTTCTCTGCACGCTGCAAACACAAAACAGAAGCACCTACACGGCGAGAGGATACTGCCTGACACCTGCTGCACTCAGTACAGCTCTGGGCTGCTGCCAGGAAAGGTATTTCAAGGAACTAGCCACGGGGACTCTGCGCTGTGCTGGGAGAGTTTCTACAAGGTGACCAGAAGCTGTTCGCCAGCACCCGCTTGAAGCGACCGAGTTCGGCTTTCCACGTTCTTCCCCGGCTCTCTTTCGCTTCTCCGCACAAGCTGCGGCTGTACCGAAGACGCCGCTGGCTGTGCTTCCGCGAAGCGCTGCTTTCTCGGCAAAACGCAGCTTCTCGTTCTTGACAGCTCTGCTATGCAGAAGCACAGGAAAGCCGGCAGAGCTGCTCCTCTAGCTGCTCTACGCAGAGGCAACTGTAAATCAGCTAGACAGTGATCCTGTTGTGGAAAAGGCAGGAAAGTGGCTGCAAAAGCGTTTTGGCTTGCTGGAAGCAGCAGCAAGCACGCGGGCTTCTCTGCACGCTGCAAACACAAAACAGAAGCACCTACACGGCGAGAGGAGACTGCCTGACACCTGCTGCACTCAGTACAGCTCTGGGCTGCTGCCAGGAAAGGTATTTCAAGGAACTAGCCACGGGGACTCTGCACTGTGCTGGGAGAGTTTCTACAAGGTGACCAGAAGCTGTTCACCAGCACCCCCGTGCAGCGACCGAGTTCGGCTTTCCACGTTCTTCCCCGGCTCTCTTTCGCTTCTCCGCACAAGCTGCGGCTGTACCGAAGACGCCGCTGGCTGTGGTTCCGCGAAGCGCTGCTTTCTCGGCAAAACGCAGCTTCTCGTTCTTGACAGCTCTGCTATGCAGAAGCACAGGAAAGCCGGCAGAGCTGCTCCTCTAGCTGCTCTACGCAGAGGCAACTGTAAATCAGCTAGACAGTGATCCTGTTGTGGAAAAGGCAGGAAAGTGGCTGCAAAAGCGTTTTGGCTTGCTGGAAGCAGCAGCAAGCACGCGGGCTTCTCTGCACGCTGCAAACACAAAACAGAAGCACCTACACGGCGAGAGGATACTGCCTGACACCTGCTGCACTCAGTACAGCTCTGGGCTGCTGCCAGGAAAGGTATTTCAAGGAACTAGCCACGGGGACTCTGCGCTGTGCTGGGAGAGTTTCTACAAGGTGACCAGAAGCTGTTCGCCAGCACCCGCTTGAAGCGACCGAGTTCGGCTTTCCACGTTCTTCCCCGGCTCTCTTTCGCTTCTCCACACAAGCTGCGGCTGTACCGAAGACGCCGCTGGCTGTGCTTCCGCGAAGCGCTGCTTTCTCGGCAAAACGCAGCTTCTCGTTCTTGACAGCTCTGCTATGCAGAAGCACAGGAAAGCCGGCAGAGCTGCTCCTCTAGCTGCTCTACGCAGAGGCAACTGTAAATCAGCTAGACAGTGATCCTGTTGTGGAAAAGGCAGGAAAGTGGCTGCAAAAGCGTTTTGGCTTGCTGGAAGCAGCAGCAAGCACGCGGGCTTCTCTGCACGCTGCAAACACAAAACAGAAGCACCTACACGGCGAGAGGAGACTGCCTGACACCTGCTGCACTCAGTACAGCTCTGGGCTGCTGCCAGGAAAGGTATTTCAAGGAACTAGCCACGGGGACTCTGCACTGTGCTGGGAGAGTTTCTACAAGGTGACCAGAAGCTGTTCGCCAGCACCCGCTTGCAGCGACCGAGTTCGGCTTTCCACGTTCTTCCCCGGCTCTCTTTCGCTTCTCCGCACAAGCTGCGGCTGTACCGAAGACGCCGCTGGCTGTGGTTCCGCGAAGCGCTGCTTTCTCGGCAAAACGCAGCTTCTCGTTCTTGACAGCTCTGCTATGCAGAAGCACAGGAAAGCCGGCAGAGCTGCTCCTCTAGCTGCTCTACGCACAGGCAACTGTAAATCAGTTAGAGAGTGATCCTGTTGTGGAAAAGGCAGGAAAGTGGCTGCAAAAGCGTTTTGGCTTGCTGGAAGCAGCAGCAAGCACGCGGGCTTCTCTGCACGCTGCAAACACAAAACAGAAGCACCTACACGGCGAGAGGAGACTGCCTGACACCTGCTGCACTCAGTACAGCTCTGGGCTGCTGCCAGGAAAGGTATTTCAAGGAACTAGCCACGGGGACTCTGCGCTGTGCTGGGAGAGTTTCTACAAGGTGACCAGAAGCTGTTCGCCAGCACCCGCTTGCAGCGACCGAGTTCAGCTTTCCACGTTCTTCCCCGGCTCTCTTTCGCTTCTCCGCACAAGCTGCGGCTGTACCGAAGATGCCGCTGGCTGTGGTTCCGCGAAGCGCTGCTTTCTCGGCAAAACGCAGCTTCTCGTTCTTGACAGCTCTGCTATGCAGAAGCACAGGAAAGCCGGCAGAGCTGCTCCTCTAGCTGCTCTACGCAGAGGCAACTGTAAATCAGCTAGACAGTGATCCTGTTGTGGAAAAGGCAGGAAAGTGGCTGCAAAAGCGTTTTGGCTTGCTGGAAGCAGCAGCAAGCACGCGGGCTTCTCTGCACGCTGCAAACACAAAACAGAAGCACCTACACGGCGAGAGGAGACTGCCTGACACCTGCTGCACTCAGTACAGCTCTGGGCTGCTGCCAGGAAAGGTATTTCAAGGAACTAGCCACGGGGACTCTGCACTGTGCTGGGAGAGTTTCTACAAGGTGACCAGAAGCTGTTCACCAGCACCCCCGTGCAGCGACCGAGTTCGGCTTTCCACGTTCTTCCCCGGCTCTCTTTCGCTTCTCCGCACAAGCTGCGGCTGTACCGAAGACGCCGCTGGCTGTGGTTCCGCGAAGCGCTGCTTTCTCGGCAAAACGCAGCTTCTCGTTCTTGACAGCTCTGCTATGCAGAAGCACAGGAAAGCCGGCAGAGCTGCTCCTCTAGCTGCTCTACGCACAGGCAACTGTAAATCAGCTAGACAGTGATCCTGTTGTGGAAAAGGCAGGAAAGTGGCTGCAAAAGCGTTTTGGCTTGCTGGAAGCAGCAGCAAGCACGCGGGCTTCTCTGCACGCTGCAAACACAAAACAGAAGCACCTACACGGCGAGAGGAGACTGCCTGACACCTGCTGCACTCAGTACAGCTCTGGGCTGCTGCCAGGAAAGGTATTTCAAGGAACTAGCCACGGGGACTCTGCACTGTGCTGGGAGAGTTTCTACAAGGTGACCAGAAGCTGTTCACCAGCACCCCCGTGCAGCGACCGAGTTCGGCTTTCCACGTTCTTCCCCGGCTCTCTTTCGCTTCTCCGCACAAGCTGCGGCTGTACCGAAGACGCCGCTGGCTGTGCTTCCGCGAAGCGCTGCTTTCTCGGCAAAACGCAGCTTCTCGTTCTTGACAGCTCTGCTATGCAGAAGCACAGGAAAGCCGGCAGAGCTGCTCCTCTAGCTGCTCTACGCAGAGGCAACTGTAAATCAGCTAGACAGTGATCCTGTTGTGGAAAAGGCAGGAAAGTGGCTGCAAAAGCGTTTTGGCTTGCTGGAAGCAGCAGCAAGCACGCGGGCTTCTCTGCACGCTGCAAACACAAAACAGAAGCACCTACACGGCGAGAGGAGACTGCCTGACACCTGCTGCACTCAGTACAGCTCTGGGCTGCTGCCAGGAAAGGTATTTCAAGGAACTAGCCACGGGGACTCTGCACTGTGCTGGGAGAGTTTCTACAAGGTGACCAGAAGCTGTTCACCAGCACCCCCGTGCAGCGACCGAGTTCGGCTTTCCACGTTCTTCCCCGGCTCTCTTTCGCTTCTCCGCACAAGCTGCGGCTGTACCGAAGACGCCGCTGGCTGTGGTTCCGCGAAGCGCTGCTTTCTCGGCAAAACGCAGCTTCTCGTTCTTGACAGCTCTGCTATGCAGAAGCACAGGAAAGCCGGCAGAGCTGCTCCTCTAGCTGCTCTACGCAGAGGCAACTGTAAATCAGCTAGACAGTGATCCTGTTGTGGAAAAGGCAGGAAAGTGGCTGCAAAAGCGTTTTGGCTTGCTGGAAGCAGCAGCAAGCACGCGGGCTTCTCTGCACGCTGCAAACACAAAACAGAAGCACCTACACGGCGAGAGGATACTGCCTGACACCTGCTGCACTCAGTACAGCTCTGGGCTGCTGCCAGGAAAGGTATTTCAAGGAACTAGCCACGGGGACTCTGCACTGTGCTGGGAGAGTTTCTACAAGGTGACCAGAAGCTGTTCGCCAGCACCCCCGTGCAGCGACCGAGTTCGGCTTTCCACGTTCTTCCCCGGCTCTCTTTCGCTTCTCCGCACAAGCTGCGGCTGTACCGAAGACGCCGCTGGCTGTGGTTCCGCGAAGCGCTGCTTTCTCGGCAAAACGCAGCTTCTCGTTCTTGACAGCTCTGCTATGCAGAAGCACAGGAAAGCCGGCAGAGCTGCTCCTCTAGCTGCTCTACGCAGAGGCAACTGTAAATCAGCTAGACAGTGATCCTGTTGTGGAAAAGGCAGGAAAGTGGCTGCAAAAGCGTTTTGGCTTGCTGGAAGCAGCAGCAAGCACGCGGGCTTCTCTGCACGCTGCAAACACAAAACAGAAGCACCTACACGGCGAGAGGAGACTGCCTGACACCTGCTGCACTCAGTACAGCTCTGGGCTGCTGCCAGGAAAGGTATTTCAAGGAACTAGCCACGGGGACTCTGCACTGTGCTGGGAGAGTTTCTACAAGGTGACAAGAAGCTGTTCGCCAGCACCCCCGTGCAGCGACCGAGTTCGGCTTTCCACGTTCTTCCCCGGCTCTCTTTCGCTTCTCCGCACAAGCTGCGGCTGTACCGAAGACGCCGCTGGCTGTGCTTCCGCGAAGCGCTGCTTTCTCGGCAAAACGCAGCTTCTCGTTCTTGACAGCTCTGCTATGCAGAAGCACAGGAAAGCCGGCAGAGCTGCTCCTCTAGCTGCTCTACGCAGAGGCAACTGTAAATCAGCTAGACAGTGATCCTGTTGTGGAAAAGGCAGGAAAGTGGCTGCAAAAGCGTTTTGGCTTGCTGGAAGCAGCAGCAAGCACGCGGGCTTCTCTGCACGCTGCAAACACAAAACAGAAGCACCTACACGGCGAGAGGAGACTGCCTGACACCTGCTGCACTCAGTACAGCTCTGGGCTGCTGCCAGGAAAGGTATTTCAAGGAACTAGCCACGGGGACTCTGCGCTGTGCTGGGACAGTTTCTACAAGGTGACCAGAAGCTGTTCGCCAGCACCCCCGTGCAGCGACCGAGTTCGGCTTTCCACGTTCTTCCCCGGCTCTCTTTCGCTTCTCCGCACAAGCTGCGGCTGTACCGAAGACGCCGCTGGCTGTGGTTCCGCGAAGCGCTGCTTTCTCGGCAAAACGCAGCTTCTCGTTCTTGACAGCTCTGCTATGCAGAAGCACAGGAAAGCCGGCAGAGCTGCTCCTCTAGCTGCTCTACGCACAGGCAACTGTAAATCAGCTAGACAGTGATCCTGTTGTGGAAAAGGCAGGAAAGTGGCTGCAAAAGCGTTTTGGCTTGCTGGAAGCAGCAGCAAGCACGCGGGCTTCTCTGCACGCTGCAAACACAAAACAGAAGCACCTACACGGCGAGAGGATACTGCCTGACACCTGCTGCACTCAGTACAGCTCTGGGCTGCTGCCAGGAAAGGTATTTCAAGGAACTAGCCACGGGGACTCTGCACTGTGCTGGGAGAGTTTCTACAAGGTGACCAGAAGCTGTTCGCCAGCACCCGCTTGCAGCGACCGAGTTCGGCTTTCCACGTTCTTCCCCGGCTCTCTTTCGCTTCTCCGCACAAGCTGCGGCTGTACCGAAGATGCCGCTGGCTGTGGTTCCGCGAAGCGCTGCTTTCTCGGCAAAACGCAGCTTCTCGTTCTTGACAGCTCTGCTATGCAGAAGCACAGGAAAGCCGGCAGAGCTGCTCCTCTAGCTGCTCTACGCAGAGGCAACTGTAAATCAGCTAGACAGTGATCCTGTTGTGGAAAAGGCAGGAAAGTGGCTGCAAAAGCGTTTTGGCTTGCTGGAAGCAGCAGCAAGCACGCGGGCTTCTCTGCACGCTGCAAACACAAAACAGAAGCACCTACACGGCGAGAGGAGACTGCCTGACACCTGCTGCACTCAGTACAGCTCTGGGCTGCTGCCAGGAAAGGTATTTCAAGGAACTAGCCACGGGGACTCTGCACTGTGCTGGGAGAGTTTCTACAAGGTGACAAGAAGCTGTTCGCCAGCACCCGCTTGCAGCGACCGAGTTCGGCTTTCCACGTTCTTCCCCGGCTCTCTTTCGCTTCTCCGCACAAGCTGCGGCTGTACCGAAGACGCCGCTGGCTGTGGTTCCGCGAAGCGCTGCTTTCTCGGCAAAACGCAGCTTCTCGTTCTTGACAGCTCTGCTATGCAGAAGCACAGGAAAGCCGGCAGAGCTGCTCCTCTAGCTGCTTTACGCAGAGGCAACTGTAAATCAGCTAGACAGTGATCCTGTTGTGGAAAAGGCAGGAAAGTGGCTGCAAAAGCGTTTTGGCTTGCTGGAAGCAGCAGCAAGCACGCGGGCTTCTCTGCACGCTGCAAACACAAAACAGAAGCACCTACACGGCGAGAGGATACTGCCTGACACATGCTGCACTCAGTACAGCTCTGGGCTGCTGCCAGGAAAGGTATTTCAAGGAACTAGCCACGGGGACTCTGCACTGTGCTGGGAGAGTTTCTACAAGGTGACCAGAAGCTGTTCGCCAGCACCCGCTTGCAGCGACCGAGTTCGGCTTTCCACGTTCTTCCCCGGCTCTCTTTCGCTTCTCCGCACAAGCTGCGGCTGTACCGAAGATGCCGCTGGCTGTGGTTCCGCGAAGCGCTGCTTTCTCGGCAAAACGCAGCTTCTCGTTCTTGACAGCTCTGCTATGCAGAAGCACAGGAAAGCCGGCAGAGCTGCTCCTCTAGCTGCTCTACGCAGAGGCAACTGTAAATCAGCTAGACTGTGATCCTGTTGTGGAAAAGGCAGGAAAGTGGCTGCAAAAGCGTTTTGGCTTGCTGGAAGCAGCAGCAAGCACGCGGGCTTCTCTGCACGCTGCAAACACAAAACAGAAGCACCTACACGGCGAGAGGAGACGGCCTGACACCTGCTGCACTCAGTACAGCTCTGGGCTGCTGCCAGGAAAGGTATTTCAAGGAACTAGCCACGGTGACTCTGCGCTGTGCTGGGAGAGTTTCTACAAGGTGACCAGAAGCTGTTCGCCAGCACCCGCTTGCAGCGACCGAGTTCGGCTTTCCACGTTCTTCCCCGGCTCTCTTTCGCTTCTCCGCACAAGCTGCGGCTGTACCGAAGACGCCGCTGGCTGTGGTTCCGCGAAGCGCTGCTTTCTCGGCAAAACGCAGCTTCTCGTTCTTGACAGCTATGCTATGCAGAAGCACAGGAAAGCCGGCAGAGCTGCTCCTCTAGCTGCTCTACGCAGAGGCAACTGTAAATCAGCTAGACAGTGATCCTGTTGTGGAAAAGGCAGGAAAGTGGCTGCAAAAGCGTTTTGGCTTGCTGGAAGCAGCAGCAAGCACGCGGGCTTCTCTGCACGCTGCAAACACAAAACAGAAGCACCTACACGGCGAGAGGATACTGCCTGACACCTGCTGCACTCAGTACAGCTCTGGGCTGCTGCCAGGAAAGGTATTTCAAGGAACTAGCCACGGGGACTCTGCACTGTGCTGGGAGAGTTTCTACAAGGTGACCAGAAGCTGTTCGCCAGCACCCCCGTGCAGCGACCGAGTTCGGCTTTCCACGTTCTTCCCCGGCTCTCTTTCGCTTCTCCGCACAAGCTGCGGCTGTACCGAAGACGCCGCTGGCTGTGGTTCCGCGAAGCGCTGCTTTCTCGGCAAAACGCAGCTTCTCGTTCTTGACAGCTCTGCTATGCAGAAGCACAGGAAAGCCGGCAGAGCTGCTCCTCTAGCTGCTCTACGCAGAGGCAACTGTAAATCAGCTAGACAGTGATCCTGTTGTGGAAAAGGCAGGAAAGTGGCTGCAAAAGCGTTTTGGCTTGCTGGAAGCAGCAGCAAGCACGCGGGCTTCTCTGCACGCTGCAAACACAAAACAGAAGCACCTACACGGCGAGAGGAGACTGCCTGACACCTGCTGCACTCAGTACAGCTCTGGGCTGCTGCCAGGAAAGGTATTTCAAGGAACTAGCCACGGGGACTCTGCACTGTGCTGGGAGAGTTTCTACAAGGTGACAAGAAGCTGTTCGCCAGCACCCGCTTGCAGCGACCGAGTTCGGCTTTCCACGTTCTTCCCCGGCTCTCTTTCGCTTCTCCGCACAAGCTGCGGCTGTACCGAAGACGCCGCTGGCTGTGGTTCCGCGAAGCGCTGCTTTCTCGGCAAAACGCAGCTTCTCGTTCTTGACAGCTCTGCTATGCAGAAGCACAGGAAAGCCGGCAGAGCTGCTCCTCTAGCTGCTTTACGCAGAGGCAACTGTAAATCAGCTAGACAGTGATCCTGTTGTGGAAAAGGCAGGAAAGTGGCTGCAAAAGCGTTTGGCTGCTGGAAGCAGCAGCAAGCACGCGGGCTTCTCTGCACGCTGCAAACACAAAACAGAAGCACCTACACGGCGAGAGGAGACTGCCTGACACCTGCTGCACTCAGTACAGCTCTGGGCTGCTGCCAGGAAAGGTATTTCAAGGAACTAGCCACGGGGACTCTGCACTGTGCTGGGACAGTTTCTACAAGGTGACCAGAAGCTGTTCGCCAGCACCCCCGTGCAGCGACCGAGTTCGGCTTTCCACGTTCTTCCCCGGCTCTCTTTCGCTTCTCCGCACAAGCTGCGGCTGTACCGAAGACGCCGCTGGCTGTGGTTCCGCGAAGCGCTGCTTTCTCGGCAAAACGCAGCTTCTCGTTCTTGACAGCTCTGCTATGCAGAAGCACAGGAAAGCCGGCAGAGCTGCTCCTCTAGCTGCTCTACGCAGAGGCAACTGTAAATCAGCTAGACAGTGATCCTGTTGTGGAAAAGGCAGGAAAGTGGCTGCAAAAGCGTTTTGGCTTGCTGGAAGCAGCAGCAAGCACGCGGGCTTCTCTGCACGCTGCAAACACAAAACAGAAGCACCTACACGGCGAGAGGATACTGCCTGACACCTGCTGCACTCAGTACAGCTCTGGGCTGCTGCCAGGAAAGGTATTTCAAGGAACTAGCCACGGGGACTCTGCACTGTGCTGGGAGAGTTTCTACAAGGTGACCAGAAGCTGTTCGCCAGCACCCCCGTGCAGCGACCGAGTTCGGCTTTCCACGTTCTTCCCCGGCTCTCTTTCGCTTCTCCGCACAAGCTGCGGCTGTACCGAAGACGCCGCTGGCTGTGGTTCCGCGAAGCGCTGCTTTCTCGGCAAAACTCAGCTTCTCGTTCTTGACAGCTCTGCTATGCAGAAGCACAGGAAAGCCGGCAGAGCTGCTCCTCTAGCTGCTCTACGCAGAGGCAACTGTAAATCAGCTAGACAGTGATCCTGTTGTGGAAAAGGCAGGAAAGTGGCTGCAAAAGCGTTTTGGCTTGCTGGAAGCAGCAGCAAGCACGCGGGCTTCTCTGCACGCTGCAAACACAAAACAGAAGCACCTACACGGCGAGAGGAGACTGCCTGACACCTGCTGCACTCAGTACAGCTCTGGGCTGCTGCCAGGAAAGGTATTTCAAGGAACTAGCCACGGGGACTCTGCACTGTGCTGGGACAGTTTCTACAAGGTGACCAGAAGCTGTTCGCCAGCACCCCCGTGCAGCGACCGAGTTCGGCTTTCCACGTTCTTCCCCGGCTCTCTTTCGCTTCTCCGCACAAGCTGCGGCTGTACCGAAGACGCCGCTGGCTGTGGTTCCGCGAAGCGCTGCTTTCTCGGCAAAACGCAGCTTCTCGTTCTTGACAGCTGTGCTATGCAGAAGCACAGGAAAGCCGGCAGAGCTGCTCCTCTAGCTGCTCTACGCAGAGGCAACTGTAAATCAGCTAGACAGTGATCCTGTTGTGGAAAAGGCAGGAAAGTGGCTGCAAAAGCGTTTTGGCTTGCTGGAAGCAGCAGCAAGCACGCGGGCTTCTCTGCACGCTGCAAACACAAAACAGAAGCACCTACACGGCGAGAGGAGACTGCCTGACACCTGCTGCACTCAGTACAGCTCTGGGCTGCTGCCAGGAAAGGTATTTCAAGGAACTAGCCACGGGGACTCTGCACTGTGCTGGGAGAGTTTCTACAAGGTGACCAGAAGCTGTTCGCCAGCACCCGCTTGCAGCGACCGAGTTCGGCTTTCCACGTTCTTCCCCGGCTCTCTTTCGCTTCTCTGCACAAGCTGCGGCTGTACCGAAGACGCCGCTGGCTGTGCTTCCGCGAAGCGCTGCTTTCTCGGCAAAACGCAGCTTCTCGTTCTTGACAGCTCTGCTATGCAGAAGCACAGGAAAGCCGGCAGAGCTGCTCCTCTAGCTGCTCTACGCACAGGCAACTGTAAATCAGTTAGAGAGTGATCCTGTAGTGGAAAAGGCAGGAAAGTGGCTGCAAAAGCGTTTTGGCTTGCTGGAAGCAGCAGCAAGCACGCGGGCTTCTCTGCACGCTGCAAACACAAAACAGAAGCACCTACACGGCGAGAGGATACTGCCTGACACCTGCTGCACTCAGTACAGCTCTGGGCTGCTGCCAGGAAAGGTATTTCAAGGAACTAGCCACGGTGACTCTGCGCTGTGCTGGGAGAGTTTCTACAAGGTGACCAGAAGCTGTTCGCCAGCACCCGCTTGCAGCGACCGAGTTCGGCTTTCCACGTTCTTCCCCGGCTCTCTTTCGCTTCTCCGCACAAGCTGCGGCTGTACCGAAGACGCCGCTGGCTGTGGTTCCGCGAAGCGCTGCTTTCTCGGCAAAACGCAGCTTCTCGTTCTTGACAGCTCTGCTATGCAGAAGCACAGGAAAGCCGGCAGAGCTGCTCCTCTAGCTGCTCTACGCAGAGGCAACTGTAAATCAGCTAGACAGTGATCCTGTTGTGGAAAAGGCAGGAAAGTGGCTGCAAAAGCGTTTTGGCTTGCTGGAAGCAGCAGCAAGCACGCGGGCTTCTCTGCACGCTGCAAACACAAAACAGAAGCACCTACACGGCGAGAGGAGACTGCCTGACACCTGCTGCACTCAGTACAGCTCTGGGCTGCTGCCAGGAAAGGTATTTCAAGGAACTAGCCACGGGGACTCTGCACTGTGCTGGGAGAGTTTCTACAAGGTGACCAGAAGCTGTTCGCCAGCACCCGCTTGCAGCGACCGAGTTCGGCTTTCCACGTTCTTCCCCGGCTCTCTTTCGCTTCTCCGCACAAGCTGCGGCTGTACCGAAGACGCCGCTGGCTGTGCTTCCGCGAAGCGCTGCTTTCTCGGCAAAACGCAGCTTCTCGTTCTTGACAGCTCTGCTATGCAGAAGCACAGGAAAGCCGGCAGAGCTGCTCCTCTAGCTGCTCCACGCAGAGGCAACTGTAAATCAGCTAGACAGTGATCCTGTTGTGGAAAAGGCAGGAAAGTGGCTGCAAAAGCGTTTTGGCTTGCTGGAAGCAGCAGCAAGCACGCGGGCTTCTCTGCACGCTGCAAACACAAAACAGAAGCACCTACACGGCGAGAGGAGACTGCCTGACACCTGCTGCACTCAGTACAGCTCTGGGCTGCTGCCAGGAAAGGTATTTCAAGGAACTAGCCACGGGGACTCTGCACTGTGCTGGGAGAGTTTCTATAAGGTGACCAGAAGCTGTTCACCAGCACCCCCGTGCAGCGACCGAGTTCGGCTTTCCACGTTCTTCCCCGGCTCTCTTTCGCTTCTCCGCACAAGCTGCGGCTGTACCGAAGACGCCGCTGGCTGTGGTTCCGCGAAGCGCTGCTTTCTCGGCAAAACGCAGCTTCTCGTTCTTGACAGCTCTGCTATGCAGAAGCACAGGAAAGCCGGCAGAGCTGCTCCTCTAGCTGCTCTACGCAGAGGCAACTGTAAATCAGCTAGACAGTGATCCTGTTGTGGAAAAGGCAGGAAAGTGGCTGCAAAAGCGTTTTGGCTTGCTGGAAGCAGCAGCAAGCACGCGGGCTTCTCTGCACGCTGCAAACACAAAACAGAAGCACCTACACGGCGAGAGGAGACTGCCTGACACCTGCTGCACTCAGTACAGCTCTGGGCTGCTGCCAGGAAAGGTATTTCAAGGAACTAGCCACGGGGACTCTGCACTGTGCTGGGAGAGTTTCTACAAGGTGACCAGAAGCTGTTCACCAGCACCCCCGTGCAGCGACCGAGTTCGGCTTTCCACGTTCTTCCCCGGCTCTCTTTCGCTTCTCCGCACAAGCTGCGGCTGTACCGAAGACGCCGCTGGCTGTGCTTCCGCGAAGCGCTGCTTTCTCGGCAAAACGCAGCTTCTCGTTCTTGACAGCTCTGCTATGCAGAAGCACAGAAAAGCCGGCAGAGCTGCTCCTCTAGCTGCTCTACGCACAGGCAACTGTAAATCAGCTAGACAGTGATCCTGTTGTGGAAAAGGCAGGAAAGTGGCTGCAAAAGCGTTTTGGCTTGCTGGAAGCAGCAGCAAGCACGCGGGCTTCTCTGCACGCTGCAAACACAAAACAGAAGCACCTACACGGCGAGAGGAGACTGCCTGACACCTGCTGCACTCAGTACAGCTCTGGGCTGCTGCCAGGAAAGGTATTTCAAGGAACTAGCTACGGGGACTCTGCACTGTGCTGGGAGAGTTTCTACAAGGTGACAAGAAGCTGTTCGCCAGCACCCCCGTGCAGCGACCGAGTTCGGCTTTCCACGTTCTTCCCCGGCTCTCTTTCGCTTCTCCGCACAAGCTGCGGCTGTACCGAAGACGCCGCTGGCTGTGGTTCCGCGAAGCGCTGCTTTCTCGGCAAAACGCAGCTTCTCGTTCTTGACAGCTCTGCTATGCAGAAGCACAGGAAAGCCGGCAGAGCTGCTCCTCTAGCTGCTTTACGCAGAGGCAACTGTAAATCAGCTAGACAGTGATCCTGTTGTGGAAAAGGCAGGAAAGTGGCTGCAAAAGCGTTTTGGCTTGCTGGAAGCAGCAGCAAGCACGCGGGCTTCTCTGCACGCTGCAAACACAAAACAGAAGCACCTACACGGCGAGAGGAGACTGCCTGACACCTGCTGCACTCAGTACAGCTCTGGGCTGCTGCCAGGAAAGGTATTTCAAGGAACTAGCCACGGGGACTCTGCACTGTGCTGGGACAGTTTCTACAAGGTGACCAGAAGCTGTTCGCCAGCACCCCCGTGCAGCGACCGAGTTCGGCTTTCCACGTTCTTCCCCGGCTCTCTTTCGCTTCTCCGCACAAGCTGCGGCTGTACCGAAGACGCCGCTGGCTGTGCTTCCGCGAAGCGCTGCTTTCTCGGCAAAACGCAGCTTCTCGTTCTTGACAGCTCTGCTATGCAGAAGCACAGGAAAGCCGGCAGAGCTGCTCCTCTAGCTGCTCTACGCAGAGGCAACTGTAAATCAGCTAGACAGTGATCCTGTTGTGGAAAAGGCAGGAAAGTGGCTGCAAAAGCGTTTTGGCTTGCTGGAAGCAGCAGCAAGCACGCGGGCTTCTCTGCACGCTGCAAACACAAAACAGAAGCACCTACACGGCGAGAGGATACTGCCTGACACCTGCTGCACTCAGTACAGCTCTGGGCTGCTGCCAGGAAAGGTATTTCAAGGAACTAGCCACGGGGACTCTGCACTGTGCTGGGAGAGTTTCTACAAGGTGACCAGAAGCTGTTCGCCAGCACCCGCTTGCAGCGACCGAGTTCGGCTTTCCACGTTCTTCCCCGGCTCTCTTTCGCTTCTCCGCACAAGCTGCGGCTGTACCGAAGATGCCGCTGGCTGTGGTTCCGCGAAGCGCTGCTTTCTCGGCAAAACGCAGCTTCTCGTTCTTGACAGCTCTGCTATGCAGAAGCACAGGAAAGCCGGCAGAGCTGCTCCTCTAGCTGCTCTACGCAGAGGCAACTGTAAATCAGCTAGACAGTGATCCTGTTGTGGAAAAGGCAGGAAAGTGGCTGCAAAAGCGTTTTGGCTTGCTGGAAGCAGCAGCAAGCACGCGGGCTTCTCTGCACGCTGCAAACACAAAACAGAAGCACCTACACGGCGAGAGGAGACTGCCTGACACCTGCTGCACTCAGTACAGCTCTGGGCTGCTGCCAGGAAAGGTATTTCAAGGAACTAGCCACGGGGACTCTGCACTGTGCTGGGAGAGTTTCTACAAGGTGACCAGAAGCTGTTCGCCAGCACCCCCGTGCAGCGACCGAGTTCGGCTTTCCACGTTCTTCCCCGGCTCTCTTTCGCTTCTCCGCACAAGCTGCGGCTGTACCGAAGACGCCGCTGGCTGTGGTTCCGCGAAGCGCTGCTTTCTCGGCAAAACGCAGCTTCTCGTTCTTGACAGCTCTGCTATGCAGAAGCACAGGAAAGCCGGCAGAGCTGCTCCTCTAGCTGCTCTACGCAGAGGCAACTGTAAATCAGCTAGACAGTGATCCTGTTGTGGAAAAGGCAGGAAAGTGGCTGCAAAAGCGTTTTGGCTTGCTGGAAGCAGCAGCAAGCACGCGGGCTTCTCTGCACGCTGCAAACACAAAACAGAAGCACCTACACGGCGAGAGGAGACTGCCTGACACCTGCTGCACTCAGTACAGCTCTGGGCTGCTGCCAGGAAAGGTATTTCAAGGAACTAGCCACGGGGACTCTGCACTGTGCTGGGAGAGTTTCTACAAGGTGACCAGAAGCTGTTCACCAGCACCCCCGTGCAGCGACCGAGTTCGGCTTTCCACGTTCTTCCCCGGCTCTCTTTCGCTTCTCCGCACAAGCTGCGGCTGTACCGAAGACGCCGCTGGCTGTGCTTCCGCGAAGCGCTGCTTTCTCGGCAAAACGCAGCTTCTCGTTCTTGACAGCTCTGCTATGCAGAAGCACAGAAAAGCCGGCAGAGCTGCTCCTCTAGCTGCTCTACGCACAGGCAACTGTAAATCAGCTAGACAGTGATCCTGTTGTGGAAAAGGCAGGAAAGTGGCTGCAAAAGCGTTTTGGCTTGCTGGAAGCAGCAGCAAGCACGCGGGCTTCTCTGCACGCTGCAAACACAAAACAGAAGCACCTACACGGCGAGAGGAGACTGCCTGACACCTGCTGCACTCAGTACAGCTCTGGGCTGCTGCCAGGAAAGGTATTTCAAGGAACTAGCTACGGGGACTCTGCACTGTGCTGGGAGAGTTTCTACAAGGTGACAAGAAGCTGTTCGCCAGCACCCCCGTGCAGCGACCGAGTTCGGCTTTCCACGTTCTTCCCCGGCTCTCTTTCGCTTCTCCGCACAAGCTGCGGCTGTACCGAAGACGCCGCTGGCTGTGGTTCCGCGAAGCGCTGCTTTCTCGGCAAAACGCAGCTTCTCGTTCTTGACAGCTCTGCTATGCAGAAGCACAGGAAAGCCGGCAGAGCTGCTCCTCTAGCTGCTTTACGCAGAGGCAACTGTAAATCAGCTAGACAGTGATCCTGTTGTGGAAAAGGCAGGAAAGTGGCTGCAAAAGCGTTTTGGCTTGCTGGAAGCAGCAGCAAGCACGCGGGCTTCTCTGCACGCTGCAAACACAAAACAGAAGCACCTACACGGCGAGAGGAGACTGCCTGACACCTGCTGCACTCAGTACAGCTCTGGGCTGCTGCCAGGAAAGGTATTTCAAGGAACTAGCCACGGGGACTCTGCACTGTGCTGGGACAGTTTCTACAAGGTGACCAGAAGCTGTTCGCCAGCACCCCCGTGCAGCGACCGAGTTCGGCTTTCCACGTTCTTCCCCGGCTCTCTTTCGCTTCTCCGCACAAGCTGCGGCTGTACCGAAGACGCCGCTGGCTGTGCTTCCGCGAAGCGCTGCTTTCTCGGCAAAACGCAGCTTCTCGTTCTTGACAGCTCTGCTATGCAGAAGCACAGGAAAGCCGGCAGAGCTGCTCCTCTAGCTGCTCTACGCAGAGGCAACTGTAAATCAGCTAGACAGTGATCCTGTTGTGGAAAAGGCAGGAAAGTGGCTGCAAAAGCGTTTTGGCTTGCTGGAAGCAGCAGCAAGCACGCGGGCTTCTCTGCACGCTGCAAACACAAAACAGAAGCACCTACACGGCGAGAGGATACTGCCTGACACCTGCTGCACTCAGTACAGCTCTGGGCTGCTGCCAGGAAAGGTATTTCAAGGAACTAGCCACGGGGACTCTGCACTGTGCTGGGAGAGTTTCTACAAGGTGACCAGAAGCTGTTCGCCAGCACCCGCTTGCAGCGACCGAGTTCGGCTTTCCACGTTCTTCCCCGGCTCTCTTTCGCTTCTCCGCACAAGCTGCGGCTGTACCGAAGATGCCGCTGGCTGTGGTTCCGCGAAGCGCTGCTTTCTCGGCAAAACGCAGCTTCTCGTTCTTGACAGCTCTGCTATGCAGAAGCACAGGAAAGCCGGCAGAGCTGCTCCTCTAGCTGCTCTACGCAGAGGCAACTGTAAATCAGCTAGACAGTGATCCTGTTGTGGAAAAGGCAGGAAAGTGGCTGCAAAAGCGTTTTGGCTTGCTGGAAGCAGCAGCAAGCACGCGGGCTTCTCTGCACGCTGCAAACACAAAACAGAAGCACCTACACGGCGAGAGGAGACTGCCTGACACCTGCTGCACTCAGTACAGCTCTGGGCTGCTGCCAGGAAAGGTATTTCAAGGAACTAGCCACGGGGACTCTGCACTGTGCTGGGAGAGTTTCTACAAGGTGACCAGAAGCTGTTCGCCAGCACCCCCGTGCAGCGACCGAGTTCGGCTTTCCACGTTCTTCCCCGGCTCTCTTTCGCTTCTCCGCACAAGCTGCGGCTGTACCGAAGACGCCGCTGGCTGTGGTTCCGCGAAGCGCTGCTTTCTCGGCAAAACGCAGCTTCTCGTTCTTGACAGCTCTGCTATGCAGAAGCACAGGAAAGCCGGCAGAGCTGCTCCTCTAGCTGCTCTACGCAGAGGCAACTGTAAATCAGCTAGACAGTGATCCTGTTGTGGAAAAGGCAGGAAAGTGGCTGCAAAAGCGTTTTGGCTTGCTGGAAGCAGCAGCAAGCACGCGGGCTTCTCTGCACGCTGCAAACACAAAACAGAAGCACCTACACGGCGAGAGGAGACTGCCTGACACCTGCTGCACTCAGTACAGCTCTGGGCTGCTGCCAGGAAAGGTATTTCAAGGAACTAGCCACGGGGACTCTGCACTGTGCTGGGAGAGTTTCTACAAGGTGACCAGAAGCTGTTCGCCAGCACCCGCTTGCAGCGACCGAGTTCGGCTTTCCACGTTCTTCCCCGGCTCTCTTTCGCTTCTCTGCACAAGCTGCGGCTGTACCGAAGACGCCGCTGGCTGTGCTTCCGCGAAGCGCTGCTTTCTCGGCAAAACGCAGCTTCTCGTTCTTGACAGCTCTGCTATGCAGAAGCACAGGAAAGCCGGCAGAGCTGCTCCTCTAGCTGCTCTACGCAGAGGCAACTGTAAATCAGCTAGACAGTGATCCTGTTGTGGAAAAGGCAGGAAAGTGGCTGCAAAAGCGTTTTGGCTTGCTGGAAGCAGCAGCAAGCACGCGGGCTTCTCTGCACGCTGCAAACACAAAACAGAAGCACCTACACGGCGAGAGGAGACTGCCTGACACCTGCTGCACTCAGTACAGCTCTGGGCTGCTGCCAGGAAAGGTATTTCAAGGAACTAGCCACGGTGACTCTGCGCTGTGCTGGGAGAGTTTCTACAAGGTGACCAGAAGCTGTTCGCCAGCACCCGCTTGCAGCGACCGAGTTCGGCTTTCCACGTTCTTTCCCGGCTCTCTTTCGCTTCTCCGCACAAGCTGCGGCTGTACCGAAGACGCCGCTGGCTGTGGTTCCGCGAAGCGCTGCTTTCTCGGCAAAACGCAGCTTCTCGTTCTTGACAGCTCTGCTATGCAGAAGCACAGGAAAGCCGGCAGAGCTGCTCCTCTAGCTGCTCTACGCAGAGGCAACTGTAAATCAGCTAGACAGTGATCCTGTTGTGGAAAAGGCAGGAAAGTGGCTGCAAAAGCGTTTTGGCTTGCTGGAAGCAGCAGCAAGCACGCGGGCTTCTCTGCACGCTGCAAACACAAAACAGAAGCACCTACACGGCGAGAGGAGACTGCCTGACACCTGCTGCACTCAGTACAGCTCTGGGCTGCTGCCAGGAAAGGTATTTCAAGGAACTAGCCACGGGGACTCTGCACTGTGCTGGGAGAGTTTCTACAAGGTGACCAGAAGCTGTTCACCAGCACCCCCGTGCAGCGACCGAGTTCGGTTTCCACGTTCTTCCCCGGCTCTCTTTCGCTTCTCCGCACAAGCTGCGGCTGTACCGAAGACGCCGCTGGCTGTGGTTCCGCGAAGCGCTGCTTTCTCGGCAAAACGCAGCTTCTCGTTCTTGACAGCTCTGCTATGCAGAAGCACAGGAAAGCCGGCAGAGCTGCTCCTCTAGCTGCTTTACGCAGAGGCAACTGTAAATCAGCTAGACAGTGATCCTGTTGTGGAAAAGGCAGGAAAGTGGCTGCAAAAGCGTTTTGGCTTGCTGGAAGCAGCAGCAAGCACGAGGGCTTCTCTGCACGCTGCAAACACAAAACAGAAGCACCTACACGGCGAGAGGAGACTGCCTGACACCTGCTGCACTCAGTACAGCTCTGGGCTGCTGCCAGGAAAGGTATTTCAAGGAACTAGCCACGGGGACTCTGCACTGTGCTGGGAGAGTTTCTACAAGGTGACCAGAAGCTGTTCGCCAGCACCCCCGTGCAGCGACCGAGTTCGGCTTTCCACGTTCTTCCCCGGCTCTCTTTCGCTTCTCCGCACAAGCTGCGGCTATACCGAAGACGCCGCTGGCTGTGGTTCCGCGAAGCGCTGCTTTCTCGGCAAAACTCAGCTTCTCGTTCTTGACAGCTCTGCTATGCAGAAGCACAGGAAAGCCGGCAGAGCTGCTCCTCTAGCTGCTCTACGCAGAGGCAACTGTAAATCAGCTAGACAGTGATCCTGTTGTGGAAAAGGCAGGAAAGTGGCTGCAAAAGCGTTTTGGCTTGCTGGAAGCAGCAGCAAGCACGCGGGCTTCTCTGCACGCTGCAAACACAAAACAGAAGCACCTACACGGCGAGAGGAGACTGCCTGACACCTGCTGCACTCAGTACAGCTCTGGGCTGCTGCCAGGAAAGGTATTTCAAGGAACTAGCCACGGGGACTCTGCACTGTGCTGGGACAGTTTCTACAAGGTGACCAGAAGCTGTTCGCCAGCACCCGCTTGCAGCGACCGAGTTCGGCTTTCCACGTTCTTCCCCGGCTCTCTTTCGCTTCTCCGCACAAGCTGCGGCTGTACCGAAGACGCCGCTGGCTGTGCTTCCGCGAAGCGCTGCTTTCTCGGCAAAACGCAGCTTCTCGTTCTTGACAGCTCTGCTATGCAGAAGCACAGGAAAGCCGGCAGAGCTGCTCCTCTAGCTGCTCTACGCAGAGGCAACTGTAAATCAGCTAGACAGTGATCCTGTTGTGGAAAAGGCATGAAAGTGGCTGCAAAAGCGTTTTGGCTTGCTGGAAGCAGCAGCAAGCACGCGGGCTTCTCTGCACGCTGCAAACACAAAACAGAAGCACCTACACGGCGAGAGGAGACTGCCTGACACCTGCTGCACTCAGTACAGCTCTGGGCTGCTGCCAGGAAAGGTATTTCAAGGAACTAGCCACGGGGACTCTGCACTGTGCTGGGAGAGTTTCTACAAGGTGACCAGAAGCTGTTCGCCAGCACCCGCTTGCAGCGACCGAGTTCGGCTTTCCACGTTCTTCCCCGGCTCTCTTTCGCTTCTCCGCACAAGCTGCGGCTGTACCGAAGACGCCGCTGGCTGTGGTTCCGCGAAGCGCTGCTTTCTCGGCAAAACGCAGCTTCTCGTTCTTGACAGCTATGCTATGCAGAAGCACAGGAAAGACGGCAGAGCTGCTCCTCTAGCTGCTCTACGCAGAGGCAACTGTAAATCAGCTAGACAGTGATCCTGTTGTGGAAAAGGCAGGAAAGTGGCTGCAAAAGCGTTTTGGCTTGCTGGAAGCAGCAGCAAGCACGCGGGCTTCTCTGCACGCTGCAAACACAAAACAGAAGCACCTACACGGCGAGAGGATACTGCCTGACACCTGCTGCACTCAGTACAGCTCTGGGCTGCTGCCAGGAAAGGTATTTCAAGGAACTAGCCACGGTGACTCTGCGCTGTGCTGGGAGAGTTTCTACAAGGTGACCAGAAGCTGTTCGCCAGCACCCGCTTGCAGCGACCGAGTTCGGCTTTCCACGTTCTTCCCCGGCTCTCTTTCGCTTCTCCGCACAAGCTGCGGCTGTACCGAAGACGCCGCTGGCTGTGGTTCCGCGAAGCGCTGCTTTCTCGGCAAAACGCAGCTTCTCGTTCTTGACAGCTCTGCTATGCAGAAGCACAGGAAAGCCGGCAGAGCTGCTCCTCTAGCTGCTCTACGCAGAGGCAACTGTAAATCAGCTAGACAGTGATCCTGTTGTGGAAAAGGCAGGAAAGTGGCTGCAAAAGCGTTTTGGCTTGCTGGAAGCAGCAGCAAGCACGCGGGCTTCTCTGCACGCTGCAAACACAAAACAGAAGCACCTACACGGCGAGAGGAGACTGCCTGACACCTGCTGCACTCAGTACAGCTCTGGGCTGCTGCCAGGAAAGGTATTTCAAGGAACTAGCCACGGGGACTCTGCACTGTGCTGGGAGAGTTTCTACAAGGTGACCAGAAGCTGTTCACCAGCACCCCCGTGCAGCGACCGAGTTCGGCTTTCCACGTTCTTCCCCGGCTCTCTTTCGCTTCTCCGCACAAGCTGCGGCTGTACCGAAGACGCCGCTGGCTGTGGTTCCGCGAAGCGCTGCTTTCTCGGCAAAACGCAGCTTCTCGTTCTTGACAGCTCTGCTATGCAGAAGCACAGGAAAGCCGGCAGAGCTGCTCCTCTAGCTGCTCTACGCACAGGCAACTGTAAATCAGCTAGACAGTGATCCTGTTGTGGAAAAGGCAGGAAAGTGGCTGCAAAAGCGTTTTGGCTTGCTGGAAGCAGCAGCAAGCACGCGGGCTTCTCTGCACGCTGCAAACACAAAACAGAAGCACCTACACGGCGATAGGATACTGCCTGACACATGCTGCACTCAGTACAGCTCTGGGCTGCTGCCAGGAAAGGTATTTCAAGGAACTAGCCACGGGGACTCTGCACTGTGCTGGGAGAGTTTCTACAAGGTGACCAGAAGCTGTTCGCCAGCACCCGCTTGCAGCGACCGAGTTCGGCTTTCCACGTTCTTCCCCGGCTCTCTTTCGCTTCTCCGCACAAGCTGCGGCTGTACCGAAGATGCCGCTGGCTGTGGTTCCGCGAAGCGCTGCTTTCTCGGCAAAACGCAGCTTCTCGTTCTTGACAGCTCTGCTATGCAGAAGCACAGGAAAGCCGGCAGAGCTGCTCCTCTAGCTGCTCTACGCAGAGGCAACTGTAAATCAGCTAGACAGTGATCCTGTTGTGGAAAAGGCAGGAAAGTGGCTGCAAAAGCGTTTTGGCTTGCTGGAAGCAGCAGCAAGCACGCGGGCTTCTCTGCACGCTGCAAACACAAAACAGAAGCACCTACACGGCGAGAGGAGACGGCCTGACACCTGCTGCACTCAGTACAGCTCTGGGCTGCTGCCAGGAAAGGTATTTCAAGGAACTAGCCACGGTGACTCTGCGCTGTGCTGGGAGAGTTTCTACAAGGTGACCAGAAGCTGTTCGCCAGCACCCGCTTGCAGCGACCGAGTTCGGCTTTCCACGTTCTTCCCCGGCTCTCTTTCGCTTCTCCGCACAAGCTGCGGCTGTACCGAAGACGCCGCTGGCTGTGGTTCCGCGAAGCGCTGCTTTCTCGGCAAAACGCAGCTTCTCGTTCTTGACAGCTATGCTATGCAGAAGCACAGGAAAGCCGGCAGAGCTGCTCCTCTAGCTGCTCTACGCACAGGCAACTGTAAATCAGCTAGACAGTGATCCTGTTGTGGAAAAGGCAGGAAAGTGGCTGCAAAAGCGTTTTGGCTTGCTGGAAGCAGCAGCAAGCACGCGGGCTTCTCTGCACGCTGCAAACACAAAACAGAAGCACCTACACGGCGAGAGGATACTGCCTGACACCTGCTGCACTCAGTACAGCTCTGGGCTGCTGCCAGGAAAGGTATTTCAAGGAACTAGCCACGGTGACTCTGCGCTGTGCTGGGAGAGTTTCTACAAGGTGACCAGAAGCTGTTCGCCAGCACCCGCTTGCAGCGACCGAGTTCGGCTTTCCACGTTCTTCCCCGGCTCTCTTTCGCTTCTCCGCACAAGCTGCGGCTGTACCGAAGACGCCGCTGGCTGTGCTTCCGCGAAGCGCTGCTTTCTCGGCAAAACGCAGCTTCTCGTTCTTGACAGCTCTGCTATGCAGAAGCACAGGAAAGCCGGCAGAGCTGCTCCTCTAGCTGCTCTACGCAGAGGCAACTGTAAATCAGCTAGACAGTGATCCTGTTGTGGAAAAGGCAGGAAAGTGGCTGCAAAAGCGTTTTGGCTTGCTGGAAGCAGCAGCAAGCACGCGGGCTTCTCTGCACGCTGCAAACACAAAACAAAAGCACCTACACGGCGAGAGGAGACTGCCTGACACCTGCTGCACTCAGTACAGCTCTGGGCTGCTGCCAGGAAAGGTATTTCAAGGAACTAGCCACGGGGACTCTGCACTGTGCTGGGAGAGTTTCTACAAGGTGACCAGAAGCTGTTCGCCAGCACCCCCGTGCAGCGACCGAGTTCGGCTTTCCACGTTCTTCCCCGGCTCTCTTTCGCTTCTCCGCACAAGCTGCGGCTGTACCGAAGACGCCGCTGGCTGTGGTTCCGCGAAGCGCTGCTTTCTCGGCAAAACGCAGCTTCTCGTTCTTGACAGCTCTGCTATGCAGAAGCACAGGAAAGCCGGCAGAGCTGCTCCTCTAGCTGCTCTACGCAGAGGCAACTGTAAATCAGCTAGACAGTGATCCTGTTGTGGAAAAGGCAGGAAAGTGGCTGCAAAAGCGTTTTGGCTTGCTGGAAGCAGCAGCAAGCACGCGGGCTTCTCTGCACGCTGCAAACACAAAACAGAAGCACCTACACGGCGAGAGGAGACTGCCTGACACCTGCTGCACTCAGTACAGCTCTGGGCTGCTGCCAGGAAAGGTATTTCAAGGAACTAGCCACGGTGACTCTGCGCTGTGCTGGGAGAGTTTCTACAAGGTGACCAGAAGCTGTTCGCCAGCACCCGCTTGCAGCGACCGAGTTCGGCTTTCCACGTTCTTCCCCGGCTCTCTTTTGCTTCTCCGCACAAGCTGCGGCTGTACCGAAGACGCCGCTGGCTGTGGTTCCGCGAAGCGCTGCTTTCTCGGCAAAACGCAGCTTCTCGTTCTTGACAGCTCTGCTATGCAGAAGCACAGGAAAGCCGGCAGAGCTGCTCCTCTAGCTGCTCTACGCAGAGGCAACTGTAAATCAGCTAGACAGTGATCCTGTTGTGGAAAAGGCAGGAAAGTGGCTGCAAAAGCGTTTTGGCTTGCTGGAAGCAGCAGCAAGCACGCGGGCTTCTCTGCACGCTGCAAACACAAAACAGAAGCACCTACACGGCGAGAGGAGACTGCCTGACACCTGCTGCACTCAGTACAGCTCTGGGCTGCTGCCAGGAAAGGTATTTCAAGGAACTAGCCACGGGGACTCTGCACTGTGCTGGGAGAGTTTCTACAAGGTGACCAGAAGCTGTTCACCAGCACCCCCGTGCAGCGACCGAGTTCGGCTTTCCACGTTCTTCCCCGGCTCTCTTTCGCTTCTCCGCACAAGCTGCGGCTATACCGAAGACGCCGCTGGCTGTGGTTCCGCGAAGCGCTGCTTTCTCGGCAAAACGCAGCTTCTCGTTCTTGACAGCTCTGCTATGCAGAAGCACAGGAAAGCCGGCAGAGCTGCTCCTCTAGCTGCTCTACGCAGAGGCAACTGTAAATCAGCTAGACAGTGATCCTGTTGTGGAAAAGGCAGGAAAGTGGCTGCAAAAGCGTTTTGGCTTGCTGGAAGCAGCAGCAAGCACGCGGGCTTCTCTGCACGCTGCAAACACAAAACAGAAGCACCTACACGGCGAGAGGAGACTGCCTGACACCTGCTGCACTCAGTACAGCTCTGGGCTGCTGCCAGGAAAGGTATTTCAAGGAACTAGCCACGGGGACTCTGCACTGTGCTGGGAGAGTTTCTACAAGGTGACAAGAAGCTGTTCGCCAGCACCCCCGTGCAGCGACCGAGTTCGGCTTTCCACGTTCTTCCCCGGCTCTCTTTCGCTTCTCCGCACAAGCTGCGGCTGTACCGAAGACGCCGCTGGCTGTGGTTCCGCGAAGCGCTGCTTTCTCGGCAAAACGCAGCTTCTCGTTCTTGACAGCTCTGCTATGCAGAAGCACAGGAAAGCCGGCAGAGCTGCTCCTCTAGCTGCTTTACGCAGAGGCAACTGTTAATCAGCTAGACAGTGATCTTGTTGTGGAAAAGGCAGGAAAGTGGCTGCAAAAGCGTTTTGGCTTGCTGGAAGCAGCAGCAAGCACGCGGGCTTCTCTGCACGCTGCAAACACAAAACAGAAGCACCTACATGGCGAGAGGAGACGGCCTGACACCTGCTGCACTCAGTACAGCTCTGGGCTGCTGCCAGGAAAGGTATTTCAAGGAACTAGCCACGGGGACTCTGCACTGTGCTGGGAGAGTTTCTACAAGGTGACCAGAAGCTGTTCGCCAGCACCCCCGTGCAGCGACCGAGTTCGGCTTTCCACGTTCTTCCCCGGCTCTCTTTCGCTTCTCCGCACAAGCTGCGGCTGTACCGAAGACGACGCTGGCTGTGGTTCCGCGAAGCGCTGCTTTCTCGGCAAAACGCAGCTTCTCGTTCTTGACAGCTCTGCTATGCAGAAGCACAGGAAAGCCGGCAGAGCTGCTCCTCTAGCTGCTCTACGCAGAGGCAACTGTAAATCAGCTAGACAGTGATCCTGTTGTGGAAAAGGCAGGAAAGTGGCTGCAAAAGCGTTTTGGCTTGCTGGAAGCAGCAGCAAGCACGCGGGCTTCTCTGCACGCTGCAAACACAAAACAGAAGCACCTACACGGCGAGAGGAGACTGCCTGACACCTGCTGCACTCAGTACAGCTCTGGGCTGCTGCCAGGAAAGGTATTTCAAGGAACTAGCCACGGGGACTCTGCATTGTGCTGGGAGAGTTTCTACAAGGTGACCAGAAGCTGTTCGCCAGCACCCCCGTGCAGCGACCGAGTTCGGCTTTCCACGTTCTTCCCCGGCTCTCTTTCGCTTCTCCGCACAAGCTGCGGCTGTACCGAAGACGCCGCTGGCTGTGGTTCCGCGAAGCGCTGCTTTCTCGGCAAAACGCAGCTTCTCGTTCTTGACAGCTCTGCTATGCAGAAGCACAGGAAAGCCGGCAGAGCTGCTCCTCTAGCTGCTCTACGCAGAGGCAACTGTAAATCAGCTAGACAGTGATCCTGTTGTGGAAAAGGCAGGAAAGTGGCTGCAAAAGCGTTTTGGCTTGCTGGAAGCAGCAGCAAGCACGCGGGCTTCTCTGCACGCTGCAAACACAAAACAGAAGCACCTACACGGCGATAGGATACTGCCTGACACATGCTGCACTCAGTACAGCTCTGGGCTGCTGCCAGGAAAGGTATTTCAAGGAACTAGCCACGGGGACTCTGCACTGTGCTGGGAGAGTTTCTACAAGGTGACCAGAAGCTGTTCGCCAGCACCCGCTTGCAGCGACCGAGTTCGGCTTTCCACGTTCTTCCCCGGCTCTCTTTCGCTTCTCCGCACAAGCTGCGGCTGTACCGAAGATGCCGCTGGCTGTGGTTCCGCGAAGCGCTGCTTTCTCGGCAAAACGCAGCTTCTCGTTCTTGACAGCTCTGCTATGCAGAAGCACAGGAAAGCCGGCAGAGCTGCTCCTCTAGCTGCTCTACGCAGAGGCAACTGTAAATCAGCTAGACAGTGATCCTGTTGTGGAAAAGGCAGGAAAGTGGCTGCAAAAGCGTTTTGGCTTGCTGGAAGCAGCAGCAAGCACGCGGGCTTCTCTGCACGCTGCAAACACAAAACAGAAGCACCTACACGGCGAGAGGAGACGGCCTGACACCTGCTGCACTCAGTACAGCTCTGGGCTGCTGCCAGGAAAGGTATTTCAAGGAACTAGCCACGGTGACTCTGCGCTGTGCTGGGAGAGTTTCTACAAGGTGACCAGAAGCTGTTCGCCAGCACCCGCTTGCAGCGACCGAGTTCGGCTTTCCACGTTCTTCCCCGGCTCTCTTTCGCTTCTCCGCACAAGCTGCGGCTGTACCGAAGACGCCGCTGGCTGTGGTTCCGCGAAGCGCTGCTTTCTCGGCAAAACGCAGCTTCTCGTTCTTGACAGCTATGCTATGCAGAAGCACAGGAAAGCCGGCAGAGCTGCTCCTCTAGCTGCTCTACGCAGAGGCAACTGTAAATCAGCTAGACAGTGATCCTGTTGTGGAAAAGGCAGGAAAGTGGCTGCAAAAGCGTTTTGGCTTGCTGGAAGCAGCAGCAAGCACGCGGGCTTCTCTGCACGCTGCAAACACAAAACAGAAGCACCTACACGGCGATAGGATACTGCCTGACACATGCTGCACTCAGTACAGCTCTGGGCTGCTGCCAGGAAAGGTATTTCAAGGAACTAGCCACGGGGACTCTGCACTGTGCTGGGAGAGTTTCTACAAGGTGACCAGAAGCTGTTCGCCAGCACCCGCTTGCAGCGACCGAGTTCGGCTTTCCACGTTCTTCCCCGGCTCTCTTTCGCTTCTCCGCACAAGCTGCGGCTGTACCGAAGACGCCGCTGGCTGTGCTTCCGCGAAGCGCTGCTTTCTCGGCAAAACGCAGCTTCTCGTTCTTGACAGCTCTGCTATGCAGAAGCACAGGAAAGCCGGCAGAGCTGCTCCTCTAGCTGCTCTACGCAGAGGCAACTGTAAATCAGCTAGACAGTGATCCTGTTGTGGAAAAGGCAGGAAAGTGGCTGCAAAAGCGTTTTGGCTTGCTGGAAGCAGCAGCAAGCACGCGGGCTTCTCTGCACGCTGCAAACACAAAACAGAAGCACCTACACGGCGAGAGGAGACTGCCTGACACCTGCTGCACTCAGTACAGCTCTGGGCTGCTGCCAGGAAAGGTATTTCAAGGAACTAGCCACGGGGACTCTGCACTGTGCTGGGAGAGTTTCTACAAGGTGACCAGAAGCTGTTCACCAGCACCCCCGTGCAGCGACCGAGTTCGGCTTTCCACGTTCTTCCCCGGCTCTCTTTCGCTTCTCCGCACAAGCTGCGGCTGTACCGAAGACGCCGCTGGCTGTGGTTCCGCGAAGCGCTGCTTTCTCGGCAAAACGCAGCTTCTCGTTCTTGACAGCTCTGCTATGCAGAAGCACAGGAAAGCCGGCAGAGCTGCTCCTCTAGCTGCTTTACGCAGAGGCAACTGTAAATCAGCTAGACAGTGATCCTGTTGTGGAAAAGGCAGGAAAGTGGCTGCAAAAGCGTTTTGGCTTGCTGGAAGCAGCAGCAAGCACGCGGGCTTCTCTGCACGCTGCAAACACAAAACAGAAGCACCTACACGGCGATAGGATACTGCCTGACACATGCTGCACTCAGTACAGCTCTGGGCTGCTGCCAGGAAAGGTATTTCAAGGAACTAGCCACGGGGACTCTGCACTGTGCTGGGAGAGTTTCTACAAGGTGACCAGAAGCTGTTCGCCAGCACCCGCTTGCAGCGACCGAGTTCGGCTTTCCACGTTCTTCCCCGGCTCTCTTTCGCTTCTCCGCACAAGCTGCGGCTGTACCGAAGATGCCGCTGGCTGTGGTTCCGCGAAGCGCTGCTTTCTCGGCAAAACGCAGCTTCTCGTTCTTGACAGCTCTGCTATGCAGAAGCACAGGAAAGCCGGCAGAGCTGCTCCTCTAGCTGCTCTACGCAGAGGCAACTGTAAATCAGCTAGACTGTGATCCTGTTGTGGAAAAGGCAGGAAAGTGGCTGCAAAAGCGTTTTGGCTTGCTGGAAGCAGCAGCAAGCACGCGGGCTTCTCTGCACGCTGCAAACACAAAACAGAAGCACCTACACGGCGAGAGGAGACGGCCTGACACCTGCTGCACTCAGTACAGCTCTGGGCTGCTGCCAGGAAAGGTATTTCAAGGAACTAGCCACGGTGACTCTGCGCTGTGCTGGGAGAGTTTCTACAAGGTGACCAGAAGCTGTTCGCCAGCACCCGCTTGCAGCGACCGAGTTCGGCTTTCCACGTTCTTCCCCGGCTCTCTTTCGCTTCTCCGCACAAGCTGCGGCTGTACCGAAGACGCCGCTGGCTGTGGTTCCGCGAAGCGCTGCTTTCTCGGCAAAACGCAGCTTCTCGTTCTTGACAGCTATGCTATGCAGAAGCACAGGAAAGCCGGCAGAGCTGCTCCTCTAGCTGCTCTACGCAGAGGCAACTGTAAATCAGCTAGACAGTGATCCTGTTGTGGAAAAGGCAGGAAAGTGGCTGCAAAAGCGTTTTGGCTTGCTGGAAGCAGCAGCAAGCACGCGGGCTTCTCTGCACGCTGCAAACACAAAACAGAAGCACCTACACGGCGATAGGATACTGCCTGACACATGCTGCACTCAGTACAGCTCTGGGCTGCTGCCAGGAAAGGTATTTCAAGGAACTAGCCACGGGGACTCTGCACTGTGCTGGGAGAGTTTCTACAAGGTGACCAGAAGCTGTTCGCCAGCACCCGCTTGCAGCGACCGAGTTCGGCTTTCCACGTTCTTCCCCGGCTCTCTTTCGCTTCTCCGCACAAGCTGCGGCTGTACCGAAGACGCCGCTGGCTGTGCTTCCGCGAAGCGCTGCTTTCTCGGCAAAACGCAGCTTCTCGTTCTTGACAGCTCTGCTATGCAGAAGCACAGGAAAGCCGGCAGAGCTGCTCCTCTAGCTGCTCTACGCAGAGGCAACTGTAAATCAGCTAGACAGTGATCCTGTTGTGGAAAAGGCAGGAAAGTGGCTGCAAAAGCGTTTTGGCTTGCTGGAAGCAGCAGCAAGCACGCGGGCTTCTCTGCACGCTGCAAACACAAAACAGAAGCACCTACACGGCGAGAGGAGACTGCCTGACACCTGCTGCACTCAGTACAGCTCTGGGCTGCTGCCAGGAAAGGTATTTCAAGGAACTAGCCACGGGGACTCTGCACTGTGCTGGGAGAGTTTCTACAAGGTGACCAGAAGCTGTTCACCAGCACCCCCGTGCAGCGACCGAGTTCGGCTTTCCACGTTCTTCCCCGGCTCTCTTTCGCTTCTCCGCACAAGCTGCGGCTGTACCGAAGACGCCGCTGGCTGTGGTTCCGCGAAGCGCTGCTTTCTCGGCAAAACGCAGCTTCTCGTTCTTGACAGCTCTGCTATGCAGAAGCACAGGAAAGCCGGCAGAGCTGCTCCTCTAGCTGCTCTACGCAGAGGCAACTGTAAATCAGCTAGACAGTGATCCTGTTGTGGAAAAGGCAGGAAAGTGGCTGCAAAAGCGTTTTGGCTTGCTGGAAGCAGCAGCAAGCACGCGGGCTTCTCTGCACGCTGCAAACACAAAACAGAAGCACCTACACGGCGATAGGATACTGCCTGACACATGCTGCACTCAGTACAGCTCTGGGCTGCTGCCAGGAAAGGTATTTCAAGGAACTAGCCACGGGGACTCTGCACTGTGCTGGGAGAGTTTCTACAAGGTGACCAGAAGCTGTTCGCCAGCACCCGCTTGCAGCGACCGAGTTCGGCTTTCCACGTTCTTCCCCGGCTCTCTTTCGCTTCTCCGCACAAGCTGCGGCTGTACCGAAGATGCCGCTGGCTGTGGTTCCGCGAAGCGCTGCTTTCTCGGCAAAACGCAGCTTCTCGTTCTTGACAGCTCTGCTATGCAGAAGCACAGGAAAGCCGGCAGAGCTGCTCCTCTAGCTGCTCTACGCAGAGGCAACTGTAAATCAGCTAGACAGTGATCCTGTTGTGGAAAAGGCAGGAAAGTGGCTGCAAAAGCGTTTTGGCTTGCTGGAAGCAGCAGCAAGCACGCGGGCTTCTCTGCACGCTGCAAACACAAAACAGAAGCACCTACACGGCGAGAGGAGACGGCCTGACACCTGCTGCACTCAGTACAGCTCTGGGCTGCTGCCAGGAAAGGTATTTCAAGGAACTAGCCACGGTGACTCTGCGCTGTGCTGGGAGAGTTTCTACAAGGTGACCAGAAGCTGTTCGCCAGCACCCGCTTGCAGCGACCGAGTTCGGCTTTCCACGTTCTTCCCCGGCTCTCTTTCGCTTCTCCGCACAAGCTGCGGCTGTACCGAAGACGCCGCTGGCTGTGGTTCCGCGAAGCGCTGCTTTCTCGGCAAAACGCAGCTTCTCGTTCTTGACAGCTATGCTATGCAGAAGCACAGGAAAGCCGGCAGAGCTGCTCCTCTAGCTGCTCTACGCAGAGGCAACTGTAAATCAGCTAGACAGTGATCCTGTTGTGGAAAAGGCAGGAAAGTGGCTGCAAAAGCGTTTTGGCTTGCTGGAAGCAGCAGCAAGCACGCGGGCTTCTCTGCACGCTGCAAACACAAAACAGAAGCACCTACACGGCGAGAGGATACTGCCTGACACCTGCTGCACTCAGTACAGCTCTGGGCTGCTGCCAGGAAAGGTATTTCAAGGAACTAGCCACGGTGACTCTGCGCTGTGCTGGGAGAGTTTCTACAAGGTGACCAGAAGCTGTTCGCCAGCACCCGCTTGCAGCGACCGAGTTCGGCTTTCCACGTTCTTCCCCGGCTCTCTTTCGCTTCTCCGCACAAGCTGCGGCTGTACCGAAGACGCCGCTGGCTGTGCTTCCGCGAAGCGCTGCTTTCTCGGCAAAACGCAGCTTCTCGTTCTTGACAGCTCTGCTATGCAGAAGCACAGGAAAGCCGGCAGAGCTGCTCCTCTAGCTGCTCTACGCAGAGGCAACTGTAAATCAGCTAGACAGTGATCCTGTTGTGGAAAAGGCAGGAAAGTGGCTGCAAAAGCGTTTTGGCTTGCTGGAAGCAGCAGCAAGCACGCGGGCTTCTCTGCACGCTGCAAACACAAAACAGAAGCACCTACACGGCGAGAGGAGACTGCCTGACACCTGCTGCACTCAGTACAGCTCTGGGCTGCTGCCAGGAAAGGTATTTCAAGGAACTAGCCACGGGGACTCTGCACTGTGCTGGGAGAGTTTCTACAAGGTGACAAGAAGCTGTTCGCCAGCACCCCCGTGCAGCGACCGAGTTCGGCTTTCCACGTTCTTCCCCGGCTCTCTTTCGCTTCTCCGCACAAGCTGCGGCTGTACCGAAGACGCCGCTGGCTGTGGTTCCGCGAAGCGCTGCTTTCTCGGCAAAACGCAGCTTCTCGTTCTTGACAGCTCTGCTATGCAGAAGCACAGGAAAGCCGGCAGAGCTGCTCCTCTAGCTGCTTTACGCAGAGGCAACTGTAAATCAGCTAGACAGTGATCTTGTTGTGGAAAAGGCAGGAAAGTGGCTGCAAAAGCGTTTTGGCTTGCTGGAAGCAGCAGCAAGCACGCGGGCTTCTCTGCACGCTGCAAACACAAAACAGAAGCACCTACATGGCGAGAGGAGACGGCCTGACACCTGCTGCACTCAGTACAGCTCTGGGCTGCTGCCAGGAAAGGTATTTCAAGGAACTAGCCACGGGGACTCTGCACTGTGCTGGGAGAGTTTCTACAAGGTGACCAGAAGCTGTTCGCCAGCACCCCCGTGCAGCGACCGAGTTCGGCTTTCCACGTTCTTCCCCGGCTCTCTTTCGCTTCTCCGCACAAGCTGCGGCTGTACCGAAGACGCCGCTGGCTGTGGTTCCGCGAAGCGCTGCTTTCTCGGCAAAACGCAGCTTCTCGTTCTTGACAGCTCTGCTATGCAGAAGCACAGGAAAGCCGGCAGAGCTGCTCCTCTAGCTGCTCTACGCAGAGGCAACTGTAAATCAGCTAGACAGTGATCCTGTTGTGGAAAAGGCAGGAAAGTGGCTGCAAAAGCGTTTTGGCTTGCTGGAAGCAGCAGCAAGCACGCGGGCTTCTCTGCACGCTGCAAACACAAAACAGAAGCACCTACACGGCGAGAGGAGACTGCCTGACACCTGCTGCACTCAGTACAGCTCTGGGCTGCTGCCAGGAAAGGTATTTCAAGGAACTAGCCACGGGGACTCTGCATTGTGCTGGGAGAGTTTCTACAAGGTGACCAGAAGCTGTTCGCCAGCACCCCCGTGCAGCGACCGAGTTCGGCTTTCCACGTTCTTCCCCGGCTCTCTTTCGCTTCTCCGCACAAGCTGCGGCTGTACCGAAGACGCCGCTGGCTGTGGTTCCGCGAAGCGCTGCTTTCTCGGCAAAACGCAGCTTCTCGTTCTTGACAGCTCTGCTATGCAGAAGCACAGGAAAGCCGGCAGAGCTGCTCCTCTAGCTGCTCTACGCAGAGGCAACTGTAAATCAGCTAGACAGTGATCCTGTTGTGGAAAAGGCAGGAAAGTGGCTGCAAAAGCGTTTTGGCTTGCTGGAAGCAGCAGCAAGCACGCGGGCTTCTCTGCACGCTGCAAACACAAAACAGAAGCACCTACACGGCGAGAGGAGACTGCCTGACACCTGCTGCACTCAGTACAGCTCTGGGCTGCTGCCAGGAAAGGTATTTCAAGGAACTAGCCACGGGGACTCTGCACTGTGCTGGGAGAGTTTCTACAAGGTGACCAGAAGCTGTTCACCAGCACCCCCGTGCAGCGACCGAGTTCGGCTTTCCACGTTCTTCCCCGGCTCTCTTTCGCTTCTCCGCACAAGCTGCGGCTGTACCGAAGACGCCGCTGGCTGTGGTTCCGCGAAGCGCTGCTTTCTCGGCAAAACGCAGCTTCTCGTTCTTGACAGCTCTGCTATGCAGAAGCACAGGAAAGCCGGCAGAGCTGCTCCTCTAGCTGCTTTACGCAGAGGCAACTGTAAATCAGCTAGACAGTGATCCTGTTGTGGAAAAGGCAGGAAAGTGGCTGCAAAAGCGTTTTGGCTTGCTGGAAGCAGCAGCAAGCACGCGGGCTTCTCTGCACGCTGCAAACACAAAACAGAAGCACCTACACGGCGATAGGATACTGCCTGACACATGCTGCACTCAGTACAGCTCTGGGCTGCTGCCAGGAAAGGTATTTCAAGGAACTAGCCACGGGGACTCTGCACTGTGCTGGGAGAGTTTCTACAAGGTGACCAGAAGCTGTTCGCCAGCACCCGCTTGCAGCGACCGAGTTCGGCTTTCCACGTTCTTCCCCGGCTCTCTTTCGCTTCTCCGCACAAGCTGCGGCTGTACCGAAGATGCCGCTGGCTGTGGTTCCGCGAAGCGCTGCTTTCTCGGCAAAACGCAGCTTCTCGTTCTTGACAGCTCTGCTATGCAGAAGCACAGGAAAGCCGGCAGAGCTGCTCCTCTAGCTGCTCTACGCAGAGGCAACTGTAAATCAGCTAGACAGTGATCCTGTTGTGGAAAAGGCAGGAAAGTGGCTGCAAAAGCGTTTTGGCTTGCTGGAAGCAGCAGCAAGCACGCGGGCTTCTCTGCACGCTGCAAACACAAAACAGAAGCACCTACACGGCGAGAGGAGACGGCCTGACACCTGCTGCACTCAGTACAGCTCTGGGCTGCTGCCAGGAAAGGTATTTCAAGGAACTAGCCACGGTGACTCTGCGCTGTGCTGGGAGAGTTTCTACAAGGTGACCAGAAGCTGTTCGCCAGCACCCGCTTGCAGCGACCGAGTTCGGCTTTCCACGTTCTTCCCCGGCTCCCTTTCGCTTCTCCGCACAAGCTGCGGCTGTACCGAAGACGCCGCTGGCTGTGGTTCCGCGAAGCGCTGCTTTCTCGGCAAAACGCAGCTTCTCGTTCTTGACAGCTATGCTATGCAGAAGCACAGGAAAGCCGGCAGAGCTGCTCCTCTAGCTGCTCTACGCAGAGGCAACTGTAAATCAGCTAGACAGTGATCCTGTTGTGGAAAAGGCAGGAAAGTGGCTGCAAAAGCGTTTTGGCTTGCTGGAAGCAGCAGCAAGCACGCGGGCTTCTCTGCACGCTGCAAACACAAAACAGAAGCACCTACACGGCGAGAGGATACTGCCTGACACCTGCTGCACTCAGTACAGCTCTGGGCTGCTGCCAGGAAAGGTATTTCAAGGAACTAGCCACGGTGACTCTGCGCTGTGCTGGGAGAGTTTCTACAAGGTGACCAGAAGCTGTTCGCCAGCACCCGCTTGCAGCGACCGAGTTCGGCTTTCCACGTTCTTCCCCGGCTCTCTTTCGCTTCTCCGCACAAGCTGCGGCTGTACCGAAGACGCCGCTGGCTGTGGTTCCGCGAAGCGCTGCTTTCTCGGCAAAACGCAGCTTCTCGTTCTTGACAGCTCTGCTATGCAGAAGCACAGGAAAGCCGGCAGAGCTGCTCCTCTAGCTGCTCTACGCAGAGGCAACTGTAAATCAGCTAGACAGTGATCCTGTTGTGGAAAAGGCAGGAAAGTGGCTGCAAAAGCGTTTTGGCTTGCTGGAAGCAGCAGCAAGCACGCGGGCTTCTCTGCACGCTGCAAACACAAAACAGAAGCACCTACACGGCGAGAGGAGACTGCCTGACACCTGCTGCACTCAGTACAGCTCTGGGCTGCTGCCAGGAAAGGTATTTCAAGGAACTAGCCACGGGGACTCTGCACTGTGCTGGGAGAGTTTCTACAAGGTGACAAGAAGCTGTTCGCCAGCACCCCCGTGCAGCGACCGAGTTCGGCTTTCCACGTTCTTCCCCGGCTCTCTTTCGCTTCTCCGCACAAGCTGCGGCTGTACCGAAGACGCCGCTGGCTGTGGTTCCGCGAAGCGCTGCTTTCTCGGCAAAACGCAGCTTCTCGTTCTTGACAGCTCTGCTATGCAGAAGCACAGGAAAGCCGGCAGAGCTGCTCCTCTAGCTGCTTTACGCAGAGGCAACTGTAAATCAGCTAGACAGTGATCTTGTTGTGGAAAAGGCAGGAAAGTGGCTGCAAAAGCGTTTTGGCTTGCTGGAAGCAGCAGCAAGCACGCGGGCTTCTCTGCACGCTGCAAACACAAAACAGAAGCACCTACACGGCGAGAGGAGACTGCCTGACACCTGCTGCACTCAGTACAGCTCTGGGCTGCTGCCAGGAAAGGTATTTCAAGGAACTAGCCACGGGGACTCTGCACTGTGCTGGGAGAGTTTCTACAAGGTGACCAGAAGCTGTTCACCAGCACCCCCGTGCAGCGACCGAGTTCGGCTTTCCACGTTCTTCCCCGGCTCTCTTTCGCTTCTCCGCACAAGCTGCGGCTGTACCGAAGACGCCGCTGGCTGTGGTTCCGCGAAGCGCTGCTTTCTCGGCAAAACGCAGCTTCTCGTTCTTGACAGCTCTGCTATGCAGAAGCACAGGAAAGCCGGCAGAGCTGCTCCTCTAGCTGCTTTACGCAGAGGCAACTGTAAATCAGCTAGACAGTGATCCTGTTGTGGAAAAGGCAGGAAAGTGGCTGCAAAAGCGTTTTGGCTTGCTGGAAGCAGCAGCAAGCACGCGGGCTTCTCTGCACGCTGCAAACACAAAACAGAAGCACCTACACGGCGATAGGATACTGCCTGACACATGCTGCACTCAGTACAGCTCTGGGCTGCTGCCAGGAAAGGTATTTCAAGGAACTAGCCACGGGGACTCTGCACTGTGCTGGGAGAGTTTCTACAAGGTGACCAGAAGCTGTTCGCCAGCACCCGCTTGCAGCGACCGAGTTCGGCTTTCCACGTTCTTCCCCGGCTCTCTTTCGCTTCTCCGCACAAGCTGCGGCTGTACCGAAGATGCCGCTGGCTGTGGTTCCGCGAAGCGCTGCTTTCTCGGCAAAACGCAGCTTCTCGTTCTTGACAGCTCTGCTATGCAGAAGCACAGGAAAGCCGGCAGAGCTGCTCCTCTAGCTGCTCTACGCAGAGGCAACTGTAAATCAGCTAGACAGTGATCCTGTTGTGGAAAAGGCAGGAAAGTGGCTGCAAAAGCGTTTTGGCTTGCTGGAAGCAGCAGCAAGCACGCGGGCTTCTCTGCACGCTGCAAACACAAAACAGAAGCACCTACACGGCGAGAGGAGACGGCCTGACACCTGCTGCACTCAGTACAGCTCTGGGCTGCTGCCAGGAAAGGTATTTCAAGGAACTAGCCACGGTGACTCTGCGCTGTGCTGGGAGAGTTTCTACAAGGTGACCAGAAGCTGTTCGCCAGCACCCGCTTGCAGCGACCGAGTTCGGCTTTCCACGTTCTTCCCCGGCTCTCTTTCGCTTCTCCGCACAAGCTGCGGCTGTACCGAAGACGCCGCTGGCTGTGGTTCCGCGAAGCGCTGCTTTCTCGGCAAAACGCAGCTTCTCGTTCTTGACAGCTATGCTATGCAGAAGCACAGGAAAGCCGGCAGAGCTGCTCCTCTAGCTGCTCTACGCAGAGGCAACTGTAAATCAGCTAGACAGTGATCCTGTTGTGGAAAAGGCAGGAAAGTGGCTGCAAAAGCGTTTTGGCTTGCTGGAAGCAGCAGCAAGCACGCGGGCTTCTCTGCACGCTGCAAACACAAAACAGAAGCACCTACACGGCGAGAGGATACTGCCTGACACCTGCTGCACTCAGTACAGCTCTGGGCTGCTGCCAGGAAAGGTATTTCAAGGAACTAGCCACGGTGACTCTGCGCTGTGCTGGGAGAGTTTCTACAAGGTGACCAGAAGCTGTTCGCCAGCACCCGCTTGCAGCGACCGAGTTCGGCTTTCCACGTTCTTCCCCGGCTCTCTTTCGCTTCTCCGCACAAGCTGCGGCTGTACCGAAGACGCCGCTGGCTGTGGTTCCGCGAAGCGCTGCTTTCTCGGCAAAACGCAGCTTCTCGTTCTTGACAGCTCTGCTATGCAGAAGCACAGGAAAGCCGGCAGAGCTGCTCCTCTAGCTGCTCTACGCAGAGGCAACTGTAAATCAGCTAGACAGTGATCCTGTTGTGGAAAAGGCAGGAAAGTGGCTGCAAAAGCGTTTTGGCTTGCTGGAAGCAGCAGCAAGCACGCGGGCTTCTCTGCACGCTGCAAACACAAAACAGAAGCACCTACACGGCGAGAGGAGACTGCCTGACACCTGCTGCACTCAGTACAGCTCTGGGCTGCTGCCAGGAAAGGTATTTCAAGGAACTAGCCACGGGGACTCTGCACTGTGCTGGGAGAGTTTCTACAAGGTGACAAGAAGCTGTTCGCCAGCACCCCCGTGCAGCGACCGAGTTCGGCTTTCCACGTTCTTCCCCGGCTCTCTTTCGCTTCTCCGCACAAGCTGCGGCTGTACCGAAGACGCCGCTGGCTGTGGTTCCGCGAAGCGCTGCTTTCTCGGCAAAACGCAGCTTCTCGTTCTTGACAGCTCTGCTATGCAGAAGCACAGGAAAGCCGGCAGAGCTGCTCCTCTAGCTGCTTTACGCAGAGGCAACTGTAAATCAGCTAGACAGTGATCTTGTTGTGGAAAAGGCAGGAAAGTGGCTGCAAAAGCGTTTTGGCTTGCTGGAAGCAGCAGCAAGCACGCGGGCTTCTCTGCACGCTGCAAACACAAAACAGAAGCACCTACATGGCGAGAGGAGACGGCCTGACACCTGCTGCACTCAGTACAGCTCTGGGCTGCTGCCAGGAAAGGTATTTCAAGGAACTAGCCACGGGGACTCTGCACTGTGCTGGGAGAGTTTCTACAAGGTGACCAGAAGCTGTTCGCCAGCACCCCCGTGCAGCGACCGAGTTCGGCTTTCCACGTTCTTCCCCGGCTCTCTTTCGCTTCTCCGCACAAGCTGCGGCTGTACCGAAGACGCCGCTGGCTGTGGTTCCGCGAAGCGCTGCTTTCTCGGCAAAACGCAGCTTCTCGTTCTTGACAGCTCTGCTATGCAGAAGCACAGGAAAGCCGGCAGAGCTGCTCCTCTAGCTGCTCTACGCAGAGGCAACTGTAAATCAGCTAGACAGTGATCCTGTTGTGGAAAAGGCAGGAAAGTGGCTGCAAAAGCGTTTTGGCTTGCTGGAAGCAGCAGCAAGCACGCGGGCTTCTCTGCACGCTGCAAACACAAAACAGAAGCACCTACACGGCGAGAGGAGACTGCCTGACACCTGCTGCACTCAGTACAGCTCTGGGCTGCTGCCAGGAAAGGTATTTCAAGGAACTAGCCACGGGGACTCTGCATTGTGCTGGGAGAGTTTCTACAAGGTGACCAGAAGCTGTTCGCCAGCACCCCCGTGCAGCGACCGAGTTCGGCTTTCCACGTTCTTCCCCGGCTCTCTTTCGCTTCTCCGCACAAGCTGCGGCTGTACCGAAGACGCCGCTGGCTGTGGTTCCGCGAAGCGCTGCTTTCTCGGCAAAACGCAGCTTCTCGTTCTTGACAGCTATGCTATGCAGAAGCACAGGAAAGCCGGCAGAGCTGCTCCTCTAGCTGCTCTACGCAGAGGCAACTGTAAATCAGCTAGACAGTGATCCTGTTGTGGAAAAGGCAGGAAAGTGGCTGCAAAAGCGTTTTGGCTTGCTGGAAGCAGCAGCAAGCACGCGGGCTTCTCTGCACGCTGCAAACACAAAACAGAAGCACCTACACGGCGAGAGGAGACTGCCTGACACCTGCTGCACTCAGTACAGCTCTGGGCTGCTGCCAGGAAAGGTATTTCAAGAACTAGCCACAGGGACTCTGCACTGTGCTGGGACAGTTTCTACAAGGTGACCAGAAGCTGTTCGCCAGCACCCGCTTGCAGCGACCGAGTTCGGCTTTCCACGTTCTTCCCCGGCTCTCTTTCGCTTCTCCGCACAAGCTGCGGCTGTACCGAAGACGCCGCTGGCTGTGGTTCCGCGAAGCGCTGCTTTCTCGGCAAAACGCAGCTTCTCGTTCTTGACAGCTATGCTATGCAGAAGCACAGGAAAGCCGGCAGAGCTGCTCCTCTAGCTGCTCTACGCAGAGGCAACTGTAAATCATCTAGTGAGTGATCCTGTTGTGGAAAAGGCAGGAAAGTGGCTGCAAAAGCGTTTTGGCTTGCTGGAAGCAGCAGCAAGCACGCGGGCTTCTCTGCACGCTGCAAACACAAAACAGAAGCACCTACACGGCGAGAGGAGACTGCCTGACACCTGCTGCACTCAGTACAGCTCTGGGCTGCTGCCAGGAAAGGTATTTCAAGGAACTAGCCACGGTGACTCTGCGCTGTGCTGGGAGAGTTTCTACAAGGTGACCAGAAGCTGTTCGCCAGCACCCGCTTGCAGCGACCGAGTTCGGCTTTCCACGTTCTTCCCCGGCTCTCTTTCGCTTCTCCGCACAAGCTGCGGCTGTACCGAAGACGCCGCTGGCTGTGGTTCCGCGAAGCGCTGCTTTCTCGGCAAAACGCAGCTTCTCGTTCTTGACAGCTCTGCTATGCAGAAGCACAGGAAAGCCGGCAGAGCTGCTCCTCTAGCTGCTCTACGCAGAGGCAACTGTAAATCAGCTAGACAGTGATCCTGTTGTGGAAAAGGCAGGAAAGTGGCTGCAAAAGCGTTTTGGCTTGCTGGAAGCAGCAGCAAGCACGCGGGCTTCTCTGCACGCTGCAAACACAAAACAGAAGCACCTACACGGCGAGAGGAGACTGCCTGACACCTGCTGCACTCAGTACAGCTCTGGGCTGCTGCCAGGAAAGGTATTTCAAGGAACTAGCCACGGGGACTCTGCACTGTGCTGGGAGAGTTTCTACAAGGTGACCAGAAGCTGTTCACCAGCACCCCCGTGCAGCGACCGAGTTCGGCTTTCCACGTTCTTCCCCGGCTCTCTTTCGCTTCTCCGCACAAGCTGCGGCTGTACCGAAGACGCCGCTGGCTGTGGTTCCGCGAAGCGCTGCTTTCTCGGCAAAACGCAGCTTCTCGTTCTTGACAGCTCTGCTATGCAGAAGCACAGGAAAGCCGGCAGAGCTGCTCCTCTAGCTGCTTTACGCAGAGGCAACTGTAAATCAGCTAGACAGTGATCCTGTTGTGGAAAAGGCAGGAAAGTGGCTGCAAAAGCGTTTTGGCTTGCTGGAAGCAGCAGCAAGCACGCGGGCTTCTCTGCACGCTGCAAACACAAAACAGAAGCACCTACACGGCGAGAGGAGACTGCCTGACACCTGCTGCACTCAGTACAGCTCTGGGCTGCTGCCAGGAAAGGTATTTCAAGGAACTAGCCACGGGGACTCTGCACTGTGCTGGGAGAGTTTCTACAAGGTGACCAGAAGCTGTTCGCCAGCACCCCCGTGCAGCGACCGAGTTCGGCTTTCCACGTTCTTCCCCGGCTCTCTTTCGCTTCTCCGCACAAGCTGCGGCTGTCCCGAAGACGCCGCTGGCTGTGGTTCCGCGAAGCGCTGCTTTCTCGGCAAAACGCAGCTTCTCGTTCTTGACAGCTCTGCTATGCAGAAGCACAGGAAAGCCGGCAGAGCTGCTCCTCTAGCTGCTCTACGCAGAGGCAACTGTAAATCAGCTAGACAGTGATCCTGTTGTGGAAAAGGCAGGAAAGTGGCTGCAAAAGCGTTTTGGCTTGCTGGAAGCAGCAGCAAGCACGCGGGCTTCTCTGCACGCTGCAAACACAAAACAGAAGCACCTACACGGCGAGAGGAGACGGCCTGACACCTGCTGCACTCAGTACAGCTCTGGGCTGCTGCCAGGAAAGGTATTTCAAGGAACTAGCCACGGGGACTCTGCACTGTGCTGGGACAGTTTCTACAAGGTGACCAGAAGCTGTTCGCCAGCACCCCCGTGCAGCGACCGAGTTCGGCTTTCCACGTTCTTCCCCGGCTCTCTTTCGCTTCTCCGCACAAGCTGCGGCTGTACCGAAGACGCCGCTGGCTGTGCTTCCGCGAAGCGCTGCTTTCTCGGCAAAACGCAGCTTCTCGTTCTTGACAGCTCTGCTATGCAGAAGCACAGGAAAGCCGGCAGAGCTGCTCCTCTAGCTGCTTTACGCAGAGGCAACTGTAAATCAGCTAGACAGTGATCCTGTTGTGGAAAAGGCAGGAAAGTGGCTGCAAAAGCGTTTTGGCTTGCTGGAAGCAGCAGCAAGCACGCGGGCTTCTCTGCACGCTGCAAACACAAAACAGAAGCACCTACACGGCGAGAGGAGACTGCCTGACACCTGCTGCACTCAGTACAGCTCTGGGCTGCTGCCAGGAAAGGTATTTCAAGAACTAGCCACGGGGACTCTGCGCTGTGCTGGGAGAGTTTCTACAAGGTGACCAGAAGCTGTTCGCCAGCACCCGCTTGCAGCGACCGAGTTCGGCTTTCCACGTTCTTCCCCGGCTCTCTTTCGCTTCTCCGCACAAGCTGCGGCTGTACCGAAGACGCCGCTGGCTGTGCTTCCGCGAAGCGCTGCTTTCTCGGCAAAACGCAGCTTCTCGTTCTTGACAGCTCTGCTATGCAGAAGCACAGGAAAGCCGGCAGAGCTGCTCCTCTAGCTGCTCTACGCACAGGCAACTGTAAATCAGTTAGAGAGTGATCCTGTTGTGGAAAAGGCAGGAAAGTGGCTGCAAAAGCGTTTTGGCTTGCTGGAAGCAGCAGCAAGCACGCGGGCTTCTCTGCACGCTGGAAACACAAAACAGAAGCACCTACACGGCGAGAGGAGACTGCCTGACACCTGCTGCACTCAGTACAGCTCTGGGCTGCTGCCAGGAAAGGTATTTCAAGGAACTAGCCACGGGGACTCTGCACTGTGCTGGGAGAGTCCTCATTTGTATAGAATTTTAGTGGAATTTTAGTAGGCATAAGCCCAGTGTCTGGCAGACAGCATTAGGCACGAACGGTGGTCCATTTCCTTGGGAAACCAAAGTCTCCCTCTTACGTGCCTGATGTCAGTTTGTAGGAGGCCTTTGGCACTACAAGGGCAGATAAACTTCCAACTGGTGGTAGATTCCGTGTGGGAGATATCCTCATTTGTGAAGAATTTCAGCAGGCATAACCCCAGTGGCAGGAAGACTGCATTAGACACAAACGGTGACCCTTTTCCATGGGAAACCGAAGTTTCTACCCCACGTTCCTGATATTAGTTTGTAAGAGGCGTTTGGAAGTACAAGGGCAGAAAAACTTCCATCTCGTGGCAGATTGCACCTGGGAGATGTCCTCATTTTTATGGAATTTCAGTGGTATTAAAGTAGGCAGAAATCCAGCGGCAGGCAGCCTGCTTTACACACGAACGCTGGCCCATATCCATGGGAAACCAAAGTCTCCACTCCAGGCTCCTCATGTCTGTTTGTAGAAGGCCTTTGGAAATACAACGGCAGAAAAACTTATATCCGGCGGTAGACTGCACCCGGGAGATGTCTTCATTTGTATGGAATTTCAGTGGAATTTTCGTAGGTAGAAGCCCAATGGCCGACAGACATTATTAGACATGAACGGTGGCCCATTTCCATGAGAAACCAAAGTCTCCACAACAGGTTCCTGATGTCAGTTTTTAGGAGGCCTTTGGCACTAGAAGGGTAAACAAATTTCGAACTGGTGGTGGATTCCATCTGGGAGATATCCTGATTTGTGAGGAATTTCAGCAGGCATATCCCCAGTGGCAGGCAGAGACGATTAGACACGAACAGTGGCCCTTTTCCATGGGAAACCAAAATCTCCACCCCACGTTGCTTCTGTCACTTTGTAGGAGGCGTTTTCCAATATAAGGGCAGAGAAACTTCCATCTGGTTGTAGATTGCACCTGGGAGATATCCTCATTTCTATGGAGTTTTAGTGGAATTTTAGTAGGAAGAAGCACAGTGGCAGGCAGACAGCATTAGACACGAACAATGGCCCATTTTTATGGGAAACCAAAGTCTCCAACCCAGGCTCCTGATGTCCGTTTCTAGGAGGCCTTTGAAACTACAAAGGTAGACAAATTTCCGTCTTGTGGTTGATTGCATCGGGGAGATATCCTTATTTGTATGGAATTTCAGCAGGTAAAAGCCCAGTGGCAGGCAGACAGCATTAGACATGAACGGTGGCCCTTTTCCCATGGGCAGCCAAAGTCTCCAAGCCACGTTCGTGATGTCAGGTTTTAGGAGGCCTTTGGCAGTACAAGGGCAAACAAACTTCCGTCAGGTGGCTGATTGCATCAAGGAGATATCCTCATTTGTATGGAATTTCAGCAGGTAAAAGCCCAGTGGCAGGCAGATAGCATTAGACACGAACGGTGGCCCTTTTCCATGGGAAAACAAAGTCTCCAACCCAGGCTCCTGATGTCAGTTTGTAGGAGGCCTTTGGCATAAAAAGGGCAGACAAACTTCCATCTGGTGGGAAATTGCATTTGGGAGATATCCTCATTTGTAGGGAATTTTGGTAGGCTTCTGCCCACTGGCAGGCAGACAGCATTAGACACGAACAGTGGCCCCTTTCCATGGAAAAACAAATTATCCATCCTATGTTCCTGATGTCAGTTTTTAGGAGGCTTTTGGCACTGCAAGGGCTGACAAACTTCCACCTGGTGGTAGATTGCACCTGGGAGATATCCTCATTTTTATGGAATTTTAGTGATATTTTAGTACTCAGAAGCCCAATGGCAGACAGACAGCATTAAATATGAATGGTGGGCCTTTTCTATAGGAAACCAAAGTCTCCAGGTGAGGTTCCGAATGTCAGTTTGAAGGAGGCCTTTGGCACTGCAAGAGCAGACAAATTTCCATCTGGTGGCATATTGCGTCTGGGAGATATCCTCATTTATATGTAATTTCAGTAGTCATAAGTCAGTGGCAAGGAGACAGCATTAAACACCAAGGGTGGCCCTTTTCCATGGGAAACCAAAGCGTCCTCTCCAGATTCCTGAAGTCAGTTTGTAGGAGGCCATTGCATTACAAGGGCAGACAAACTTTCAACTGGTGGTAGACTCCATCTGGGAGATATCCTCATTTTTATGGAATTTTACTAGGCATACGCCCAGTGGCAGGCACATAGCATTAGACAAAAAGGGTGGCCCTTTTCCATGGGAAAACAAAGTCTCCACCGCACGTTCCTGATGTCAATTTTTAGGAGGCCTTTGGCACTTCAAGGGCAGACAAACTTCCACCTGGTGGTAGATTGCACCTGGGACTTATCAGCATTTGTATGGAACTGCAGCAGTCATAGCCACAGTGACAGGCAGACAGCATTAGACAGGAACGGTGGTCCTTTTACATGGGAAACCAAAGTCTCCACCCTAGGTTCCTCATGGCAGTTTGTAGGAGGTCTTTGGCACTACAAGGGCAGAGAAACATCCATCTAGTTTAGATTACACCTGGGAGATATCCTCATTTGTATAGAATTTTAGTGGAATTTAACAGGCATAAGCCCAGTGGCTAGCAGACAGCATTAGACACAAACGGTGGCCCATTCCCTTGGGAAAGCAAAGTCTCCACCCCACGTTCCTGATGTCAGTTTTTAGGAGGCCTTTGGCACTACGAGGGCAGACAAACTTCCAACTGGTGGTAGATTCCATCTGGGAGATGTCCTCATTTGTGAGGAATTTAAGTAGGCATTACTCCAGTGGCAGGCAGACAGCATTAGACACGAACAGTGGCCCTTTTCCATGGGAAACCAAAATCTCCACCCCATGTTGCTGATGTCACTTTGTAGGAGACGTTTTCCAATATAAGGGCAGAGAAACTTCCATCTGGTTGTAGATTGCACCTGGGAGATATCCTCATTTTTAAGGAGATTTAGTGGAATTTTAGTAGGAAGAAACCCAGTGGCAGGCAGACAGCATTAGACACGAATAATGGCCCATTTGATGGGAAACCAAAATCTCCACCCCACGTTCCTGATGTCCGTTTCTAGGAGGCTATTGTCACTACAAGGGCAGACAAACTTCCGTCTGGTGGTTGATTGCATCGTTGAGATATCCTCATTTTTATGGAATTTCATCAGGTAGAAGCCCAGTGGCAGGTAGACAGCATTAGAGAGGAACGGTGGCCCTTTTCCATGGGAAAACAAAGTCTCCAACCCAGGCTCCTGATGTCAGTTTTTAGTAGGCCTTTGGCATTAAAAGGGCAGACAAACTTCCATCTGGTGGGAAATTTTGTTTAGGGAGATATCCTCATTTGTATGTAATTTCAGTAGTCATAAGCCCAGAGCCAAGGAGACAGCATTAAACACCAAGGTGCCCCTTTTCCATGGGAAACCAAAGCGTCCTCTCCAGAATCCTGATGTCAGTGTGTAGGAGGCCATTGGCATTACAAGGGCAGACAAACTTTCATCTGGTGGTAGACTCTATCTGGGAGATATCCTCATTTGTATGGGATTTTACAAGGCATAATCCCAGTGGCAGGCAGACACCATTAGACACGAAAGGTGGCCCATTTCCATGGGAAACCCAAATCTCCGCGCTCATTGCTGATGTCACTTTGTAGGAGGCCTTTTCCAACATACAGGCAGAAAAACTTCCATCTGGTGGTAGATTGCACCTGGGAGTTATCCTCATTTCTATGGAATTTTATTGGAATTTTATTACGAAGATCCCCAGTGGCAGGCAGACAGCATTAGACACGAACGGTGGCCCATTTTTATAGGGAAACCAAAGTCTCCACCCCACATTCCTGATGTCCGTTACTAGGAGGCCTTTGGCACTACAAGGGCAGACAAACTTCCACCTGGTTGTAGATTGCTCCTGGGAGATATCCTCATTTGTATGGACCTTCAGCAGTCATAACCACAGTGCCAGGCAGACCGCATTAGACAGGAACGGTGGTCCTTTTCCTAGGGAAGCCAAAGTCTCCACACCACGTTCCCGATGTCAGGTTTTAGTAGGCCATTGACAGTACAAGGGCAGAGAAACTTCCGTCTGGTGGTTGATTGCATCGGGAAGATATCCTCATTTGTATGGAATTTCAGCAGATAGAAGCCCAGTGGCAGGCAGACAGCATTAGACACGAACGGTGGCCCTTTTCCATGGGAAAACAAAGTCTCCAACCCAGGCTCCTGATGTCAGTTTGTAGTAGGCCTTTGGCACTACAAGGGCAGACAAACTTCCATCTAGTGGTGGATCGCACCTCGTAGATGTCCTTATTTGTATGGAATTTTAGTGGTATTTTAGTACTCAGAAGCCCAGTTGCAGACAGAGAGAATTAAACACGAACGGTGGGCCTTTTCCATAGGAAACCAAAGTCTCCAGGCCAGGTTCCGAATGTCAGTATAAAGGAGGCCTTTGGCACTTCTAGAGCAGACAAACTTCCATCTGGTGGCATATTGCATCTGGGAGATATCCTCATTTGTATGGAACTTCAGCAGTCATAACCACAGTGCCAGGCAGACAGCATTAGACAGGAACGGTGGTCCTTTTCCATGGAAAGACAAATTATCCATCCTATGTTCCTGATGTCAGTTTGAAGGAGGTCTTTGGCAATACAAGGGCAGAGAAACTTCCATCTGGTGTTTGATTGCACCCGGGAGTTATTCGCATTTGCATGGAATTTTAGTGGAATTTTCGTAGGCAGAATCCCAGCGGCAGGCAGAAAAAATTAGACATGAATAGTGGCCCATTTCCATGGGAAACCAAAGTCTCCACCCCAGGTTCCTGATGTCATTTTCTAGGAGGCCTCTGGCACTACAAGAGGAGACAAACTTCCAACTAGTGGCATATTGCATCTGGGAGATATCCTCATTTGTATGTAATTTTAGTAGCCATAAGCCCAGTGGCAGGCAGACAGCATTAGACAGGAACCGTGGCCCTTTGCCATGGGAAACCAAAGTCTGTGCCCCAGCTTCTTGATGTCAATTTGTAGGAAGCCTTTTGCTCTACAGGGGCAGACAAACTTCCATTTGGTGTTAGATTGCACGTGAGAGACATCTTCAATGGTATGGAATTTTATTGTAATTTTAATAGGCAGAATCCTAGTGGCAGGCAAACATCATTAGACACGAACGTTGTCGCATTTCCATGGGAAACCAAAGTCTCCACTCCAGGTTCTTGATGTCAGTATGTAGGAGGCCTTTGGCGCTACAAGGGCAGACAAAGTTCCGTCTGGTGGTTGATTGCATTGAGGAGATATCCTCATTTGTATGGAATTTCAGCAGGCAGAAGATCAGTGGCAGGCAGACAGCATAGGACACGAACGGTGGACCTTTTTCATGGGAAACCGATGTCTCCACCCCAGGTTCCTGATGTCAGTTTTTAGGAGGCCGTTGGCACTACAAGGGCAAACAAACTTCGAACTGGTGGTAGATTCCATCTGGGAGATAGCCTCATTTGTGAGGAATTTCAGCAGGCGTAACCCAGTGGCAGGCAGACAGCATTAGACAGGAACGGTACCCCTTTTCCATTGGAAACAAAGTCTCCATCCCACGTTCCTGATGTCAGTTTGTAGGAGGCATTTGGCACTATAAGGGCAGACTAATTTCCGACTGGTTGTAGATTCCATCTGGGAGATATCCTCATTTGTATGGAATTTCACTAGGCATAAGCCCAGTGGCAGGCACATTGCATTAGACACAAACGGTGGTCCTTTCCCATGGGAAACCAAAGTCTCCACCCCTGGTTCCTGATGTCAGTTTTTTAGGAGGCCTTTGCCACTACAAGGGCAGACAAAATTCCATCTGGTGGTAAATTGCATCTGGGAGATATCCTCACTTGTATGGAATTTTAGGAGGCATACGCCCAGTGGCAGGCACACAGCATTAGGCATGAACAGTGGCTCTTTTTCATGGGAAACCAAATTATCCATCCTACGTTTCAGATGTCATTTTATAGGAGACCTTTGGCAATACAAGGGCAGAGAAACTTCAAACCGGGGGTAGATTGCACCTGCGAGATATTCTCATTTGTATAGAATTTTAGAGGAATTTTAGTACGCAGAATCCCAGTGGCAGGCAGACAGAATTAGACATGAATAGTGGCCCTTTTCCAGGGGAAACCAAAGTCTCCAGGCCAGGTTCCTGATGTCTGTTTTTAGGAGGCCTTTTGCACTACAAGAACAGACAAACTTCCAACTGGTGGCATATTGAATCTGGGAGATATCCTCATTTGTATGTAATTTCTGTAGCCACAACCCATGGCGGGCAGACAGCATTAGACACGAACGCTGGCCCTTTTCCATGGGAAACCAAAGTCTCCACTCCAGGCTCCTCATGTCAATTTGTAGGAGGCCTTTGGCTCTACAGGGGCAGACAAACTTCCGTCAGGTGGTTGATTACATCGGAGAGATTTCTAAATTTATTTTGGAATTTCAGCAGGCAGAAGCTCATTGGCAGGCAGACAGCCTTAGACATGAATGCTGGTCCTTTTCCATGGGAAATCAAAGTCTCCACCCATGGTTCCTGATGTCAGTTTTTTAGGAGGGCTTTGGTACAACAAGGGCAGAGAATCTTCCATCTGGTTGTAGATTGCACCTGGGATATATCCTTATTTCTATGGAATTTTAGTGGAATATTAATAGGAAGAAACCAAGTGGCAGGCAGACAGCATTAGACACAAACGGTGGCCCATTTCCATGGGAAACCAAAGTCTCCACCCCACGTTCCTGATGTCCATTTCTAGGAGGCCGTTGGCACTACAAGGGCAGACAAACTTCCACCTGGTGGTAGATTGCACCTGGGAGATATCCTCATTTGTATGGAACTTCAGCACTCATAATCTCAAAGCCAGGCAGACAGCATTAGAAACAAACGGTGGACCTTTTCCATGGGAAACCAAAGTCTTCACCCCACGTTCCTGATGTCAGTTTTTTGGAGGCCTTTGGCACTACAAGGGCAGACAAAGTTCCACCTGGTGGTAGATTGCACCTGGGAGATATCCTCATTTGTATGGAACTTCAGCAGTCATCACCACAGTGCCAGGCAGACAGCATTAGATACGAACAGTGGTCCTTTTCCATTGGAAACCAAAGTCTCCACGCCTGGTTCCTGATGTCAGTTTTTTAGGGGGCTTTTGCCACTACAAGGGCAGACAAACTTCCACCTCGTGGTAAATTGCATCTGCGAGATATTTTCATTTGTATTGAGTTTTTGCAGGCATACGCCCAGTGGCAGGCACACAGCATTAGGCATGAACAGTGACCTTTTTCCATGGGAAACCAAATTATCCATCCTATGTTTCAGATGTCAGTTTATAGGAGCCCTTTTGCACTACAAGGGCAGAGAAACTTCAAACTGGGGGAGGATTGCACCTGCGAAATATTCCCATTTGTATAGAATTTTAGAGGAATTTTAGTACGCAGAATCCCAGCTGCAGGCACACAGAATTAGACATGAATAGTGGCCGTTTTCCAGGGGAAAACAAAGTCTCCAGGCCAGCTTCCTGATGTCAGTTTTTAGGAGGCCTTTTGCAGTACAAGAACAGACAAACTTCCAACTGGTGGCATATTGCGTCTTGGAGATATCCTCATTTGTATGGAATTTTAGTGGAATTAAAGTAGGCAGAAGCCCAGTGGCAAGTAGACAGCATTAAACACCAACGGTGGCCCATTTCCATGGGAAACCAAAGTCTCCACACCACGTGCCTTATGTCCGTTTATAGGAGGACTTTTGCACTACAAGAGCAGACAAACTTCCAACTGGTGGTAGACTCCATCTGGGAGATATATTCATTTGTGAGGTATTTCAGCAGGCGTAACAACAGGGGCAGGCAGACAGCATTAGACACGAACTGTGGCCCTTTTCCATGGGAAACCAAAGTCTCCACCCCACGTTCCTGATGTCAGTTTGTAAGAGGTGTTTGGAACTACAAGGGCAGAAAAACTTCCATCTGGTGGTAGATTGCACCTGGGAGATATCCTCATTTCCATGGAATATTAGTGGAATTTTAGTAGGAAGAAGCCCAGTGGCAGGCACATAGGATTAGACACAAACGGTGGCCCATTTCCATGTGAAAAGAAAGTCTTCACCCCACTTTCCTGCTGTCAGTTTTTAGGAGGCCTTTGGCACTACAAGGGCAGAGAAACATCCATCTGGTTTAGATTGCACCTGGGAGACATCCTCATTTGTATGGTATTTTAGTGGAATTTTAATAGGCAGAAGCCTAGTTGCAGGCACACATCATTAGACACGAACGCTGGCCCATTTCCAAGGGAACGCAAAGTTTCAACTCCAGGTTCCTGATGTCAGTTTGTAGGAGGCCTTTGGCACTACAAGGGCAGACAAAGTTCCGTCTTGTGGTTGATTGAATCGAGGAGATACCCTCATTTGTATGGAATTTCAGCAGGCAGAAGCCCAGTGGCAGGCAGACAGCATTAGACCCGAACAATGGACCTTTTCCATGGGAAACCAAAGTCTCCACCTCACGTTCCTGATGTCAGTTTGTAGGAGGCCTTTGGAACTACAAGGGCAGGCAAACTTCAAACTGGTGGTAGATTGCACCTGGGAGATATCCTCATTTGTATAGAATTTTAGTGGAATTTTAGTAGGCATAAGCCCAGTGTCTGGCAGACAGCATTAGACACGAACGGTGGTGCATTTCCTTGGGAAACCAAAGTCTCCATGTCACATGCCTGATGTCAGTTTGTAGGAGGCCTTTGGCACTACAAGGGCAGACAAAATTCCATCTGCTGATAGATTCCACCTGGAGATATCCTCTGTTGTATGGAATTTCAGCAGGCATATGCCCAGTTGCAGGCAGACAGCATTAGACACGAACGGTGACCCTTTTCCATGGGAACCTATGTGTCCACCCTAGGTTTAAGATGTCAATTTATACGAGGCTTTTGGCACTACAAAGGCAGAGGAACTTTCATCTGGTGGTAGATTGCATTTGGGAGATATCCTCATTTGTATGGAATTTTAGTGAAATTTTAGTAGGAAGAAGCCCAGTGCCAGGCAGACAGCATTAGACACGAACGGTGGCTTTTTCATGGGAAACCAAAGTCTCCACACCACATTCCTGATGATAATTTATACGAGGCTTTTGGCACTATAAGGGTAGACAAACTTCCAACTGGTGGTAGATTGCACGTGATAGATATCCTCATTTGCATGGAATTTTAGTGGAATTTTAGTAGGCAGAATCCAAATGATCGGCAGAGAGCATAAAACACAAACGGTGCCTCTTTTTCATGGGACACGAAGGTCTCTACCCCAGTCTCCTGATGTCAGTTGGTAGGAGGCCTTTGGCACTACAAGGTTAGAAAAACTTCCAACTGGTGGTAGATTGCATCTGGGAGATATCCTCATTTGTATGCAATTTTTGCAGCCATAAGCCATGTGACAGGCAGACAGCATTAGACAGGAACGGTGGACCTTTTCCTTGGAAAACCAAAGTCTCCACCCCACGTTCCTGATGTCAGTTTGCAGGAGGCCTTTGGACTACAAGGTCTACAAAATTCCATCTCGTTGTATATTCCATCATGGAGATATCCTTATTTGTATGGAATTTTATTGGAATTTTAGTATGCAGAAGCCGAGTGGCCAGCAGACAGCATCAGAGAAGAACGGTGGCCCTTTTCCATGGAAACCAAAGTTTCCACTCCAGGTTCCTGGTGTCAGTTTGTAGGAGGCCTTTGGCACTACAAGGGCCGACAAAGTTCCGTCTGCTGGTTGATTGCATCGAGGAGATATCCTCATTTGTATGGAATTTCAGCAGGCAGGAACCCATTGGCAGGCAGACAGCATTAGACATGAACAATGGACCTTTTCCATGGGAAACCAAAGTCTCCATCTCACGTTCCTGATGTCAGTTTGTAGGAGGCCTTAGGACCTACAAGGGCAGACAAGCTTCCATCTGGTGGTAGATTGCACCTGGGAGATATCCTCATTTGAATAGAATTTTAGTGGAATTTTAGTAGGCATAACCCCAGTGGCAGGCAGACAGCATTAGACACGAACGGTGGTCCATTTCCATGGGAAAACAATGTCTCCACCCCTTGTTCCTGATGTCAGTTTGAAGGAGTCCTTTGGCACTACAAGGGCAGACAAACTTCCAACTGGTGGTAGATTCCGTGTGGGAGATATCCTCATTTGTGAGGAACTTCAGCAGTCATAACCACAGTGCCAGGCAGACAGCATTAGACAGGAACGGTGGCCCTTTTCCATGGAAAAACAAATTATCCATACTATGTTCCTGATGTCAGTTTGAAGGAGGCTTTTGGCACTACAAGGGCAGACACACTTCCATCTGGTGGTTGATTGCACCGGGGAGATATCCTCATTTGTGAGGAATTTCAACAGGCATAACCCCAGTGACAGGTAGACAGCATTAGACACGAACAATGGACCTTTTCCATGGGAAACCAAAATCTCCACCCCATGTTGCAAATGTCACTTTGTAGGAGGCGTTTTCCAATATAAGGGCAGAGAAACTTCCATCTGGTTGTAGATTGCACCTGGGAGATATCCTCATTTCTATGGAATTTTAGTGGAATGTTAGTAGGCAGAATCCCAGCGGAAGGCCGAGAGAATTAGACAGGAACAGTGGCCCGTTTCCTAGGGAAACCAAAGTCTCCATCCCACATTCTTGATGTCAGGTTGTCGGAGGACTTTGGCATTAAACGGGCTGACAAACTTCCATCTGGTGGGAAATTGCATTTGGGAGATATCCTCATTTGTAGGGAATTTCAGCAGGCAGAAGCCCAGTAGCAGGCAGACAGCATTAAACACCAAGGGTGGCCCTTTTCCATGGGAAACCAAAGCGTCCTTTCCAGATTCCTGATGTCAATTTGTAGGAGGCCGTTGGCATTACAAGGGCAGACAAACTTTCAACTGGTGGTAGGCTCCATCTGGGAGATATCCTCATTTGTATGGGATTTTACTAGGCATAAGCCCAGTGGCAGGCACATAGCATTATACACAAACGGTGGCCCATTTCCATGGGAAACCAAAGTCTCCACCGCACGTTCCTGATGTCAGTTTGTAAGAAGCCTTTGGCTCTAAATGGGCACACAAACTTCCATCTGGTGGTAGATTGCACCTGGGAGACATCCTCATTTGTATGGAATTTTAGTGGAATTTTAATAGGCAGAAGCCTAGTGGCAGGCACACATCATTAGACACGAACGCTGGCCCATTTGCATGGGAGAAGAAAGTCTCCAACCCACGTTCCTGATTTCAGTTTTTAGGAGGCGTTTGGAACTGCAAGGGCAGACAAACTTCCATCTGGTGGGAAATTGCATTTGGGAGATATCCTCATATGTATGGAACTTTGGTAGGCATATGCCCACTGGCAGGCAGACAGCATTAGACACGAACGGTGGCCTCTTTCCATGGAAAAACAAAGTCTCCAACCCACGTTCCTGATGTCGGTTTTTAGGAGGCCTCTGGCACTACAAGTGGAGACAAACTTCCAACTGCTGGCATATTGCATCTGGGAGATATCTTCATTTGTGAGGAATTTCAGCAGGCATAACCCCAGTGACAGGCAGACAGCATTAGACACGAACAATGGACCTTTTCCATGGGAAACCAAAACCTCCACCCCACGTTGCTGATGTCACTTTGTAGGAGGCGTTTTCCAATATAAGGGCAGAGAAACTTCCATCTGGTCGTAGATTGCACCTGGGAGATATCCTCATTTCTATGGAATTTTAGTGGAATTTTAGTAGGAAGAAGCCCAGTGGCAGGCACATAGCATTAGACACAAACGGTGGCCCATTTCCATGGGAGAAGAAAGTCTTCACCCCACTTTCCTGCTGTCAGTTTTTAGGAGGCCTTTGGCACTACAAGGGCAGAGAAACATCCATCTGGTTTAGATTGCACCTGGGAGACATCCTCATTTGTATGGTATTTTAGTGGAATTTTAATAGGCAGAAGCCTAGTTGCAGGCACACATCATTAGACACGAACGCTGGCCCATTTCCAAGGGAACGCAAAGTTTCAACTCCAGGTTCCTGATGTCAGTTTGTAGGAGGCCTTTGGCACTACAAGGGCAGACAAAGTTCCGTCTTGTGGTTGATTGAATCGAGGAGATACCCTCATTTGTATGGAATTTCAGCAGGCAGAAGCCCAGTGGCAGGCAGACAGCATTAGACCCGAACAATGGACCTTTTCCATGGGAAACCAAAGTCTCCACCTCACGTTCCTGATGTCAGTTTGTAGGAGGCCTTTGGAACTACAAGGGCAGGCAAACTTCAAACTGGTGGTAGATTGCACCTGGGAGATATCCTCATTTGTATAGAATTTTAGTGGAATTTTAGTAGGCATAAGCCCAGTGTCTGGCAGACAGCATTAGACACGAACGGTGGTGCATTTCCTTGGGAAACCAAAGTCTCCATGTCACATGCCTGATGTCAGTTTGTAGGAGGCCTTTGGCACTACAAGGGCAGACAAAATTCCATCTGCTGATAGATTCCACCTGGAGATATCCTCTGTTGTATGGAATTTCAGCAGGCATATGCCCAGTTGCAGGCAGACAGCATTAGACACGAACGGTGACCCTTTTCCATGGGAACCTATGTGTCCACCCTAGGTTTAAGATGTCAATTTATACGAGGCTTTTGGCACTACAAAGGCAGAGGAACTTTCATCTGGTGGTAGATTGCATTTGGGAGATATCCTCATTTGTATGGAATTTTAGTGAAATTTTAGTAGGAAGAAGCCCAGTGCCAGGCAGACAGCATTAGACACGAACGGTGGCTTTTTCATGGGAAACCAAAGTCTCCACACCACATTCCTGATGATAATTTATACGAGGCTTTTGGCACTATAAGGGTAGACAAACTTCCAACTGGTGGTAGATTGCACGTGATAGATATCCTCATTTGCATGGAATTTTAGTGGAATTTTAGTAGGCAGAATCCAAATGATCGGCAGAGAGCATAAAACACAAACGGTGCCTCTTTTTCATGGGACACGAAGGTCTCTACCCCAGTCTCCTGATGTCAGTTGGTAGGAGGCCTTTGGCACTACAAGGTTAGAAAAACTTCCAACTGGTGGTAGATTGCATCTGGGAGATATCCTCATTTGTATGCAATTTTTGCAGCCATTAACCATGTGACAGGCAGACAGCATTAGACAGGAACGGTGGACCTTTTCCTTGGAAAACCAAAGTCTCCACCCCACATTCCTGATGTCAGTTTGCAGGAGGCCTTTGGACTACAAGGTCTACAAAATTCCATCTCGTTGTATATTCCATCATGGAGATATCCTTATTTGTATGGAATTTTATTGGAATTTTAGTATGCAGAAGCCGAGTGGCCAGCAGACAGCATCAGAGAAGAACGGTGGCCCTTTTCCATGGAAACCAAAGTTTCCACTCCAGGTTCCTGGTGTCAGTTTGTAGGAGGCCTTTGGCACTACAAGGGCCGACAAAGTTCCGTCTGCTGGTTGATTGCATCGAGGAGATATCCTCATTTGTATGGAATTTCAGCAGGCAGGAACCCATTGGCAGGCAGACAGCATTAGACATGAACAATGGACCTTTTCCATGGGAAACCAAAGTCTCCATCTCACGTTCCTGATGTCAGTTTGTAGGAGGCCTTAGGACCTACAAGGGCAGACAAGCTTCCATCTGGTGGTAGATTGCACCTGGGAGATATCCTCATTTGAATAGAATTTTAGTGGAATTTTAGTAGGCATAACCCCAGTGGCAGGCAGACAGCATTAGACACGAACGGTGGTCCATTTCCATGGGAAAACAATGTCTCCACCCCTTGTTCCTGATGTCAGTTTGAAGGAGTCCTTTGGCACTACAAGGGCAGACAAACTTCCAACTGGTGGTAGATTCCGTGTGGGAGATATCCTCATTTGTGAGGAACTTCAGCAGTCATAACCACAGTGCCAGGCAGACAGCATTAGACAGGAACGGTGGCCCTTTTCCATGGAAAAACAAATTATCCATACTATGTTCCTGATGTCAGTTTGAAGGAGGCTTTTGGCACTACAAGGGCAGACACACTTCCATCTGGTGGTTGATTGCACCGGGGAGATATCCTCATTTGTGAGGAATTTCAACAGGCATAACCCCAGTGACAGGTAGACAGCATTAGACACAAAGAGTGGCCCTTTTCCATGGGAAACCAAAATCTCCACCCCATGTTGCAAATGTCACTTTGTAGGAGGCGTTTTCCAATATAAGGGCAGAGAAACTTCCATCTGGTTGTAGATTGCACCTGGGAGATATCCTCATTTCTATGGAATTTTAGTGGAATGTTAGTAGGCAGAATCCCAGCGGAAGGCAGAGAGAATTAGACAGGAACAGTGGCCCGTTTCCTAGGGAAACCAAAGTCTCCATCCCACATTCCTGATGTCAGGTTGTCGGAGGACTTTGGCATTAAACGGGCTGACAAACTTCCATCTGGTGGGAAATTGCATTTGGGAGATATCCTCATTTGTAGGGAATTTTAGTAGGCATATGCCCACTGGCAGGCAGACAGCATTAAACACCAAGGGTGGCCCTTTTCCATGGGAAACCAAAGCGTCCTTTCCAGATTCCTGATGTCAATTTGTAGGAGGCCGTTGGCATTACAAGGGCAGACAAACTTTCAACTGGTGGTAGACTCCATCTGGGAGATATCCTCATTTGTATGGGATTTTACTAGGCATAAGCCCAGTGGCAGGCACATAGCATTAGACACAAACGGTGGCCCATTTCCATGGGAAACCAAAGTCTCCACCGCACGTTCCTGATGTCAGTTTGTAAGAAGCCTTTGGCTCTAAATGGGCACACAAACTTCCATCTGGTGGTAGATTGCACCTGGGAGACATCCTCATTTGTATGGAATTTTAGTGGAATTTTAATAGGCAGAAGCCTAGTGGCAGGCACACATCATTAGACACGAACGCTGGCCCATTTGCATGGGAGAAGAAAGTCTCCAACCCACGTTCCTGATTTCAGTTTTTAGGAGGCGTTTGGAACTGCAAGGGCAGACAAACTTCCATCTGGTGGGAAATTGCATTTGGGAGATATCCTCATATGTATGGAACTTTGGTAGGCATATGCCCACTGGCAGGCAGACAGCATTAGACACGAACGGTGGCCTCTTTCCATGGAAAAACAAAGTCTCCAACCCACGTTCCTGATGTCGGTTTTTAGGAGGCCTCTGGCACTACAAGTGGAGACAAACTTCCAACTGCTGGCATATTGCATCTGGGAGATATCTTCATTTGTGAGGAATTTCAGCAGGCATAACCCCAGTGACAGGCAGACAGCATTAGACACGAACAATGGACCTTTTCCATGGGAAACCAAAACCTCCACCCCACGTTGCTGATGTCACTTTGTAAGAGGCGTTTTCCAATATAAGGGCAGAGAAACTTCCATCTGGTTGTAGATTGCACCTGGGAGATATCCTCATTTCTATGGAATTTTAGTGGAATTTTAGTAGGAAGAAGCCCAGTGGCAGGCACATAGCATTAGACACAAACGGTGGCCCATTTCCATGGGAGAAGAAAGTCTCCAACCCACGTTCCTGATTTTAGTTTTTAGGAGGCGTTTGGAACTACAAGGGCAGACAAACTTCCATCTGGTTATAGATTGCACCTGGGAGATATCCTCATTTGTGTAGAATTTTAGTGGAATTGTAGTAGGCATAAGCCCAGTGGCTGGCAGGCAGCATTAGCCGCAAACGGTGGCCCATTACCTTGGGAAACCAAAGTCTCCACCCCACGTTCCTGATGTCAGTTTTTACGAGGCCTTTGGCACAAGGAGGGCAAACAAACGTCCACCTGGTGGTAGATTGCACCTGGGAGATATCCTCATTTGTATTGAACTTCAGCAGTCATAACCACAGTGCCAGGCAGACAGCATTAGACAGGAACGGTGGTCCTTTTCCATGGGAAAGCAAAGTCTCCACCCCAGGTTCCTGATGGCAGTTTGTAGGAGGCCTTTGGAAACACAAGGTCAGAGAATCTTCCATCTGGTGTTAGATTGCACCTGGGAGATATACTCATTTGTATGGAATTTTAGTGGAATATTAGTAGACAGAATCCCAGCTGCAGGTAGACAGAATTAGACATGAATAGTGGCTCATTTCCATGGGAAACCAAAGTCTCCACCCCACGTTCCTGATGTCATTTTCTAGGAGGCCTCTGGCACTACAGGAGGAGACAAAGTTCCAATTGGTGGCATATTGCATCTAGGAGATATCCTCATTTGTATGTAATTTCAATAGCCAGAAGCCCAGTGGCAGGCAGACAGTATTAGACACAAACTGTGGCCCATTTCCATGGGAAACCAAAGTCTCCACCCCACATTCCTGATGTCAGTTTTTAGGAGGCCTTTGGAACTACAAGGGCAGACAAACTTCCACCTGGTGGTAGATTGCACCTGGGAGATATCCTCATTTGTATGGAACTTCGCAGTCATAATCACAGTGCCAGGCAGACAGCATTAGACAGGAACGGTGGTCCTTTTCCATGGGAAACCAAATTCTCCACCCCACGTTCCTGATGTCATTTCCTAGGAGGCCTCTGGCACTACAAGAGTAGACAAACTTCCAACTGCTGGTAGATTCCATCTGGGAGATATCCTCATTTGTATGTAATTTTAGTAGCCATAATCCCAGTGGCAGGCAGACAGCATTAGACACGAACGGTAGCCCTTTTCAATGGGAAACCAAAGTTTCCAATCCAGGATCCTGATGTCAGTTTGAAGGAGGCGTTTGGCACTAGAAGGGCAGACAAACTTCCATCTGGTGGTTGATTGCATCGAGGAGATATCCTCATTTGTATGGACTTTCAGCCGGCAGAAGCCCAGTGGCACTGAGACAGCATTAGACACGAACAATGGACCTTTTCCATGGGAAACCAAAGTCTCCACCTCACGTTCCTGATGTCAGTTTGTAGGAGGCCTTTGGAACTACAAGGGCAGACAAACTTCCATCTGGTGGTAGATTGCACCTGGGAGATATCCTCATTTGTATAGAATTTTAGTGGAATTTTAGTAGGCAGAAGTCCAGCGGCAGGCAGACAGCATTACACACGAACGCTGGCCAATATCCATGGGAAACCAAAGTCTCCAACCCAGGCTCCTCATGTCAGTTTGTAGGACGCCTTTGGCATTAAAAAAGCAGACAAACTTTCATCTGGTGGAAAATTGCATTTGGGAGATATCCTCATATGTATGGAACTTCGGTAGGCATATGCCCACTGGCAGGCAGACAGCATTAGACACGAACGGTGGCCTCTTTCCATGGAAAAACAAAGTCTCCACCCCACGTTCCTGATGTCAGTTTTTAGGAGACCTCTGGCACTACAGGAGGAGACAAACTTCCAACTGCTGGCATATTGCATCTGGGAGATATCCTCATTTGTGAGGTATTTCAGCAGGCATAACATCAGTGACAGGCAGACAGCATTAGACACGAACGGTGCCCCTTTTCCATGGGAAACCAAAGTCTCCACCCCACGTTCCTGACGTCAGTTTTTAGGTGGCATTTGGCACTACAGAGGCAGACAAACTTCCATCTGGTGGTAGATTGCACCTGGGAGACATCCTCATTTGTATGGAATTTTAGTGGGATTTTAATAGGCAGAAGCCTAGTGGCATGCACAAGTCATTAGCCACGAACGCTGGCCCATTTCCATGGGAAACCAAAGTCTCCACTCCAGGGTCCTGGTGTGAGTTTGTAGGAGGCCTTTGGCACTACAAGAGCAGACAAAGTTCCATCTGGTGGTTGATTGCATCGAGGAGATATCCTCATTTGTATGGAATTTCAGCAGGCAGAAGCCCAGTGGCAGGCAGACAGCATTAGACACGAACAATGGACCTTTTCCATGGGAAACCAAAGTCTCCACCCTAGGTTCCTGATGGCAGTTTGTAGGAGGCCTTTGGAAATACAAGGGCAGAGAAACTTCCATCTGGTGTTAGGTTGTAGCTGGGAGATATACTCATTTTTATGGAATTTTAGTGGAATTTTAGTAGGCAGAATCCCAGCAGCATGTAGACAGAATTAGACATGAATAGTGGCCCATTTCCATAGGAAACCAAAGTCTCCAACCCATGATCCTGATGTCATTTTCTAGGAGGCCTCTGGCACTACAAGAGGGGACAAACTTCCAATTGGTGGCATATTGCATCTGGGAGATATCCTCATTTGTATGTAATTTTAGTACCCATAAGCCCAGTGGCAGGCAGACAGCATTAGACACGAACGGTGGCCCTTTTCCATGGGAAACCAAAGTCTCCGCCCCAGGTTCCTGATGACAATTTGTTGGAGGCCTTTGGAATTACAAGGGCAGACCAACTTCTATCTGGTGGTAGATTGCACCTGGGAGATATCCTCATTTGTATAGAATTTTAGTGGAATTTTAGTAGGCATAAGCCCAGTGGCAGGCAGACAGCATTAGACACGAACAATGGACCTTTTCCATGGGAAACCAAAGTCTCCACCTCACGTTCCTGATGTCAGTTTCTAGGAGGGCTTTGGAACTACAAGGGCAGACAAACTTCCATCTGGTGGTAGATTGCACCTGGGAGATATCCTCATTTGTGAGGAATTTCAGAAGGCATAACCCCAGTGGCAGGCAGATAGCATTAGACACGAACGGTGCCCTTTTCCATGGGAAACCAAAGTCTCCATCCCACGTTCCTGATGTCAGTCATTAAGAGGCGAATGGAACTACAAGGGCAGAAAAATTTCCATCTGGTGGTAGATTGGACCTGGGAGATATCGCCATTTGTATGGAATTTTAGTGGTATTTTAGTAGGCAGAAGTCCAGCGGCAGGCAGACAGCATTACACACGAACGCTGGCCAATATCCATGGGAAACCAAAGTCTCCAACCCAGGCTCCTCATGTCAGTTTGTAGGAGGCCTTTGGCATTAAAAGGGCAGACAAACTTCCATCTGGTGGTTGATTGCATCGGCGAGATATGCTCATTTGTATGGGATTTCAGAAGGCAGAAGCCAAGCGGCACGCAGACAGCATTGGACACGAACAGTGGCCCATTTCCATGGGAAACCAAAATCTCCACCCCACGTGGCTGATGTCTCATTGTAGGAGGTGTTTTCCAATATAAGGGCAGAAAAACTTCCATCTGGTTGTAGATTGCACCTGGGAGATATCCTCATTTCTACGGAATTTTAGTGGAATTTTAGTAGGAAGAAACCCAGTGGCAGGCAGACAGCATTAGACACGAACAATGGCCCATTTCTATGGGAAACCAAAGCCTCCACTCCGGGTTCCGGGTGTCAGTTTGTAGGAGGCCTTTGGCACTACAAGGGCAGACAAAGTTCCGTCTTGTGTTTGATTGAATCGAGGAGATACCCTCATTTGTATGGAATTTCATATGGCAGAACCCCAGTAGCAGGCAGACAGCATTAGGCACGAACAATGGACCTTTTCCATGGGAAACCAAAGTCTCCACCTCACGTTCCTGATGTCAGTTTGTAGGAGGCCTTTGGAAATACAAGGGCAGGCAAACTTCCATCTGGTGGTAGATTGCACCTGGGAGATAACCTCATTTCTATAGAATTTTAGTGGAATTTTAGTAGGCATAAGGCCAGTGGCTGCCAGACAGCATTAGACACGAACGGTGGGCATTTCTTTGGGAAACAAAAGTCTCCACCCCCCGTTCGGGATGTCAGTTTTTAGGAGGCCTTTGGCACTACGGGGGCAGAAAAACTTCCACCCAGTGGTAGATTACACCTGGGAGATATCCTCATTTGTATGGAACTTCAGCAGTCATCACCAGAGTGCCAGGCAGACAGCATTAGACAGGAACGGTGGTCCTTTTCCATGGGAAAGCAAAGTCTCCACCCCAGGTTCCTCATGGCAGTTTGTAGGAGGCCTTTGGAAACACAAGGGCAGAGAATCTTCCATCTGGTGTTAGATTGCACCTGGGAGATATACACATTTGTATGGAATTTTAGTGGAATATTAGTAGACAGAATCCCAGCTGCAGGTAGACAGAATTAGACATGAATAGTGGCTCATTTCCAAGGGAAACCAAAGTCTCCACCCCAGGTTCCTCATGTCATTTTCTAGGAGGCCTCTGGCACTACAGGAGGAGACAAAGTTCCAATTGGTGGCATATTGCATCTAGGAGATATCCTCATTTGTATGTAATTGTAATAGCCATAAGCCCAGTGGCAGGCAGACAGTATTAGACGCGAACGGTGGCCCTTTTCCATGGGAAACCAAAGTCTCCGCCTCAGGTTCTTGATGTCAATTTGTAGGAAGCCTTTGGCTCTACAGGGGCAGACAAACTTCCATCTGGTGGTAGATTGCACCTGGGAGACATCCTCATTTGTATAGAATTTTAGTGGAATTTTAGTCGGCATAAGCCCAGTGTCTCGCAGACAGCATTAGACACGAACTGTGGTCCATTTCCTTGGGAAACCAAAGTCTCCATCTCACGTGCCTGATGTCAGTTTGTAGGAGGCCTTTGGCACTACAAGGGCAGATAAACTTCCAACTGGTGGTAGATTCCGTGCGGGAGATATCCTCATTTGTGAGGAATTTCAGCAGGCATAACCCCAGTGGCAGGCAGACAGCATTAGACACAAACGGTGGTCCTTTTCCATGGGAAACCGAAGTCTCTACCCCACGTTCCTGATATTAGTTTGTAAGAGGCGTTTGGAAGTACAAGGGCAGACAAACTTCCATCTGGTGGTAGATTGCACCTGGGAGATATCCTCATTTTTATGGAATTTCAGTGGTATTAAAGTAGGCAGAAATCCAGCGGCAGGCAGACTGCTTTACACACGAACGCTGGCCCATATCCATGGGAAACCAAAGTGTCCACTCCAGGCTCCTCATGTCAGTTTATAGAAGGCCTTTGGAAATACAAGGGCAAAAATACTTATATCTGGCGGTAGACTGCACCCGGGAGATGTCTTCATTTGTATGGAATTTCAGTGGAATTTTCGTAGGTAGAAGCCCAATGGCCGACAGACATTATTAGACACGAACGGTGGCCCATTTCCATGAGAAACCAAAGTCTCCACCCCAGGTTCCTGATGTCAGTTTTTAGGAGGCCTTTGGCACTAGAAGGACAAACAAACTTCCAACTGGTGGGAGATTCCATCTGGGAAATATCCTCATTTGTGAGGAATTTCAGTAGGCATAACTCCAGTGGCAGGCAGACAGCATTAGACACGAACAGTGGCCCATTTCCATGGGAAACCAAAGTCTCCGCCTCAGGTTCTTGATGTCAATTTGTAGGAAGCCTTTGGCTCTACAGGGGCAGACAAACTTCCATCTGGTGGTAGATTGCACCTGGGAGACATCCTCATTTGTATAGAATTTTAGTGGAATTTTAGTCGGCATAAGCCCAGTGTCTCGCAGACAGCATTAGACACGAACTGTGGTCCATTTCCTTGGGAAACCAAAGTCTCCATCTCACGTGCCTGATGTCAGTTTGTAGGAGGCCTTTGGCACTACAAGGGCAGATAAACTTCCAACTGGTGGTAGATTCCGTGCGGGAGATATCCTCATTTGTGAGGAATTTCAGCAGGCATAACCCCAGTGGCAGGCAGACAGCATTAGACACAAACGGTGGTCCTTTTCCATGGGAAACCGAAGTCTCTACCCCACGTTCCTGATATTAGTTTGTAAGAGGCATTTGGAAGTACAAGGGCAGACAAACTTCCATCTGGTGGTAGATTGCACCTGGGAGATATCCTCATTTTTATGGAATTTCAGTGGTATTAAAGTAGGCAGAAATCCAGCGGCAGGCAGACTGCTTTACACACGAACGCTGGCCCATATCCATGGGAAACCAAAGTGTCCACTCCAGGCTCCTCATGTCAGTTTATAGAAGGCCTTTGGAAATACAAGGGCAAAAATACTTATATCTGGCGGTAGACTGCACCCGGGAGATGTCTTCATTTGTATGGAATTTCAGTGGAATTTTCGTAGGTAGAAGCCCAATGGCCGACAGACATTATTAGACACGAACGGTGGCCCATTTCCATGAGAAACCAAAGTCTCCACCCCAGGTTCCTGATGTCAGTTTTTAGGAGGCCTTTGGCACTAGAAGGACAAACAAACTTCCAACTGGTGGGAGATTCCATCTGGGAAATATCCTCATTTGTGAGGAATTTCAGTAGGCATAACTCCAGTGGCAGGCAGACAGCATTAGACACGAACAGTGGCCCTTTTCCATGGGAAACCAAAATCTCCACCCCATGTTGCTGATGTCACTTTGTAGGAGGCGTTTTCCAATATAAGGGCAGAGAAACTTCCATCTGGTTGTAGATTGCACCTGGGAGATATCCTCATTTCTATGGAGTTTTAGTGGAATTTTAGTAGGAAGAAGCACAGTGGCAAACAGACAGCATTAGACACGAACAATGGCCCATTTCTATGGGAAACCAAAGTCTCCACCCCACGTTCCTGATGTCCGTTTCTAAGAGGCCTTTCACACTACAAAGGTAGACAAACTTCCGTCTGGTGGTTGATTGCATCGGGGAGATATCCTCATTTGTATGGAATTTCAGCAGGCAGAAGCCCAGTGGCAGGCAGACAGCATTAGACACGAACAATGGACCTTTTCCATGGGAAACCAAAGTCTCCACCCTAGGTTCCTGATGGCAGTTTGTAGGAGGCCTTTGGAAATACAAGGGCAGAGAAACTTCCATCTGGTGTTAGGTTGTAGCTGGGAGATATACTCATTTTTATGGAATTTTAGTGGAATTTTAGTAGGCAGAATCCCAGCAGCATGTAGACAGAATTAGACATGAATAGTGGCCCATTTCCATAGGAAACCAAAGTCTCCAACCCATGATCCTGATGTCATTTTCTAGGAGGCCTCTGGCACTACAAGAGGGGACAAACTTCCAATTGGTGGCATATTGCATCTGGGAGATATCCTCATTTGTATGTAATTTTAGTACCCATAAGCCCAGTGGCAGGCAGACAGCATTAGACACGAACGGTGGCCCTTTTCCATGGGAAACCAAAGTCTCCGCCCCAGGTTCCTGATGACAATTTGTTGGAGGCCTTTGGAATTACAAGGGCAGACCAATCTCTATCTGGTGGTAGATTGCACCTGGGAGATATCCTCATTTGTATAGAATTTTAGTGGAATTTTAGTAGGCATAAGCCCAGTGGCAGGCAGACAGCATTAGACACGAACAATGGACCTTTTCCATGGGAAACCAAAGTCTCCACCTCACGTTCCTGATGTCAGTTTCTAGGAGGGCTTTGGAACTACAAGGGCAGACAAACTTCCATCTGGTGGTAGATTGCACCTGGGAGATATCCTCATTTGTGAGGAATTTCAGAAGGCATAACCCCAGTGGCAGGCAGATAGCATTAGACACGAACGGTGCCCTTTTCCATGGGAAACCAAAGTCTCCATCCCACGTTCCTGATGTCAGTCATTAAGAGGCGAATGGAACTACAAGGGCAGAAAAATTTCCATCTGGTGGTAGATTGGACCTGGGAGATATCGCTATTTGTATGGAATTTTAGTGGTATTTTAGTAGGCAGAAGTCCAGCGGCAGGCAGACAGTATTACACACGAACGCTGGCCAATATCCATGGGAAACCAAAGTCTCCAACCCAGGCTCCTCATGTCAGTTTGTAGGAGGCCTTTGGCATTAAAAGGGCAGACAAACTTCCATCTGGTGGTTGATTGCATCGGCGAGATATGCTCATTTGTATGGGATTTCAGAAGGCAGAAGCCAAGTGGCACGCAGACAGCATTGGACACGAACAGTGGCCCATTTCCATGGGAAACCAAAATCTCCACCCCACGTTGCTGATGTCTCATTGTAGGAGGTGTTTTCCAATATAAGGGCAGAAAAACTTCCATCTGGTTGTAGATTGCACCTGGGAGATATCCTCATTTCTACGGAATTTTAGTGGAATTTTAGTAGGAAGAAACCCAGTGGCAGGCAGACAGCATTAGACACGAACAATGGCCCATTTCTATGGGAAACCAAAGCCTCCACTCCGGGTTCCGGGTGTCAGTTTGTAGGAGGCCTTTGGCACTACAAGGGCAGACAAAGTTCCGTCTTGTGTTTGATTGAATCGAGGAGATACCCTCATTTGTATGGAATTTCATATGGCAGAACCCCAGTAGCAGGCAGACAGCATTAGGCACGAACAATGGACCTTTTCCATGGGAAACCAAAGTCTCCACCTCACGTTCCTGATGTCAGTTTGTAGGAGGCCTTTGGAAATACAAGGGCAGGCAAACTTCCATCTGGTGGTAGATTGCACCTGGGAGATAACCTCATTTCTATAGAATTTTAGTGGAATTTTAGTAGGCATAAGGCCAGTGGCTGCCAGACAGCATTAGACACGAACGGTGGGCATTTCTTTGGGAAACAAAAGTCTCCACCCCCCGTTCGGGATGTCAGTTTTTAGGAGGCCTTTGGCACTACAGGGGCAGAAAAACTTCCACCCAGTGGTAGATTACACCTGGGAGATATCCTCATTTGTATGGAACTTCAGCAGTCATCACCAGAGTGCCAGGCAGACAGCATTAGACAGGAACGGTGGTCCTTTTCCATGGGAAAGCAAAGTCTCCACCCCAGGTTCCTCATGGCAGTTTGTAGGAGGCCTTTGGAAACACAAGGGCAGAGAATCTTCCATCTGGTGTTAGATTGCACCTGGGAGATATACACATTTGTATGGAATTTTAGTGGAATATTAGTAGACAGAATCCCAGCTGCAGGTAGACAGAATTAGACATGAATAGTGGCTCATTTCCATGGGAAACCAAAGTCTCCACCCCAGGTTCCTCATGTCATTTTCTAGGAGGCCTCTGGCACTACAGGAGGAGACAAAGTTCCAATTGGTGGCATATTGCATCTAGGAGATATCCTCATTTGTATGTAATTTTAATAGCCATAAGCCCAGTGGCAGGCAGACAGTATTAGACGCGAACGGTGTTAACCCCTTTTCCATGGGAAACCAAAGTCTCCGCCTCAGGTTCTTGATGTCAATTTGTAGGAAGCCTTTGGCTCTACAGGGGCAGACAAACTTCCATCTGGTGGTAGATTGCACCTGGGAGACATCCTCATTTGTATAGAATTTTAGTGGAATTTTAGTCGGCATAAGCCCAGTGTCTCGCAGACAGCATTAGACACGAACTGTGGTCCATTTCCTTGGGAAACCAAAGTCTCCATCTCACGTGCCTGATGTCAGTTTGTAGGAGGCCTTTGGCACTACAAGGGCAGATAAACTTCCAACTGGTGGTAGATTCCGTGCGGGAGATATCCTCATTTGTGAGGAATTTCAGCAGGCATAACCCCAGTGGCAGGCAGACAGCATTAGACACAAACGGTCGTCCTTTTCCATGGGAAACCGAAGTCTCTACCCCACGTTCCTGATATTAGTTTGTAAGAGGCGTTTGGAAGTACAAGGGCAGACAAACTTCCATCTGGTGGTAGATTGCACCTGGGAGATATCCTCATTTTTATGGAATTTCAGTGGTATTAAAGTAGGCAGAAATCCAGCGGCAGGCAGACTGCTTTACACACGAACGCTGGCCCATATCCATGGGAAACCAAAGTGTCCACTCCAGGCTCCTCATGTCAGTTTATAGAAGGCCTTTGGAAATACAAGGGCAAAAATACTTATATCTGGCGGTAGACTGCACCCGGGAGATGTCTTCATTTGTATGGAATTTCAGTGGAATTTTCGTAGGTAGAAGCCCAATGGCCGACAGACATTATTAGACACGAACGGTGGCCCATTTCCATGAGAAACCAAAGTCTCCACCCCAGGTTCCTGATGTCAGTTTTTAGGAGGCCTTTGGCACTAGAAGGACAAACAAACTTCCAACTGGTGGGAGATTCCATCTGGGAAATATCCTCATTTGTGAGGAATTTCAGTAGGCATAACTCCAGTGGCAGGCAGACAGCATTAGACACGAACAGTGGCCCATTTCCATGGGAAACCAAAGTCTCCGCCTCAGGTTCTTGATGTCAATTTGTAGGAAGCCTTTGGCTCTACAGGGGCAGACAAACTTCCATCTGGTGGTAGATTGCACCTGGGAGACATCCTCATTTGTATAGAATTTTAGTGGAATTTTAGTCGGCATAAGCCCAGTGTCTCGCAGACAGCATTAGACACGAACTGTGGTCCATTTCCTTGGGAAACCAAAGTCTCCATCTCACGTGCCTGATGTCAGTTTGTAGGAGGCCTTTGGCACTACAAGGGCAGATAAACTTCCAACTGGTGGTAGATTCCGTGCGGGAGATATCCTCATTTGTGAGGAATTTCAGCAGGCATAACCCCAGTGGCAGGCAGACAGCATTAGACACAAACGGTGGTCCTTTTCCATGGGAAACCGAAGTCTCTACCCCACGTTCCTGATATTAGTTTGTAAGAGGCATTTGGAAGTACAAGGGCAGACAAACTTCCATCTGGTGGTAGATTGCACCTGGGAGATATCCTCATTTTTATGGAATTTCAGTGGTATTAAAGTAGGCAGAAATCCAGCGGCAGGCAGACTGCTTTACACACGAACGCTGGCCCATATCCATGGGAAACCAAAGTGTCCACTCCAGGCTCCTCATGTCAGTTTATAGAAGGCCTTTGGAAATACAAGGGCAAAAATACTTATATCTGGCGGTAGACTGCACCCGGGAGATGTCTTCATTTGTATGGAATTTCAGTGGAATTTTCGTAGGTAGAAGCCCAATGGCCGACAGACATTATTAGACACGAACGGTGGCCCATTTCCATGAGAAACCAAAGTCTCCACCCCAGGTTCCTGATGTCAGTTTTTAGGAGGCCTTTGGCACTAGAAGGACAAACAAACTTCCAACTGGTGGGAGATTCCATCTGGGAAATATCCTCATTTGTGAGGAATTTCAGTAGGCATAACTCCAGTGGCAGGCAGACAGCATTAGACACGAACAGTGGCCCTTTTCCATGGGAAACCAAAATCTCCACCCCATGTTGCTGATGTCACTTTGTAGGAGGCGTTTTCCAATATAAGGGCAGAGAAACTTCCATCTGGTTGTAGATTGCACCTGGGAGATATCCTCATTTCTATGGAGTTTTAGTGGAATTTTAGTAGGAAGAAGCACAGTGGCAAACAGACAGCATTAGACACGAACAATGGCCCATTTCTATGGGAAACCAAAGTCTCCACCCCATGTTCCTGATGTCCGTTTCTAAGAGGCCTTTGACACTACAAAGGTAGACAAACTTCCGTCTGGTGGTTGATTGCATCGGGGAGATATCCTCATTTGTATGGAACTTCAGCAGGTAGAAGCCCAGTGGCAGGCAGACAGCATTAGACATGAACGGTGGCCCTTTTCCCATGGGCAGCCAAAGTCTCCAAGCCACGTTCGTGATGTCAGGTTTTAGGAGGCCTTTGGCAGTACAAGGGCAAACAAACTTCCGTCTGGTGGCTGATTGCATCGGGGAGATATCCTCATTTGTATGGAATTTCAGCAGGTAAAAGCCCAGTGGCAGGCAGACAGCATTAGACACGAACGGTGGCCCTTTTCCATGGGAAAACAAAGTCTCCAACCCAGGCTCCTGATGTCAGTTTGTAGGAGGCCTTTGGCATAAAAAGGGCAGACAAACTTCCATCTGGTGAGAAATTGCATTTGGGAGATATCCTCATTTGTAGAGAATTTTGGTAGGCTTCTGCCCACTGGCAGGCAGACAGCATTAGACACGAACAGTGGCCCCTTTCCATGGAAAAACAAATTATCCATCCTATGTTCCTGATGTCAGTTTTTAGGAGGCTTTTGGCACTGCAAGGGCTGACAAACTTCCATCTGGTGGTAGATTGCACCTGGGAGACATCCTCATTTGTATAGAATTTTAGTGGAATTTTAGTCGGCATAAGCCCAGTGTCTCGCAGACAGCATTAGACACGAACTGTGGTCCATTTCCTTGGGAAACCAAAGTCTCCATCTCACGTGCCTGATGTCAGTTTGTAGGAGGCCTTTGGCACTACAAGGGCAGATAAACTTCCAACTGGTGGTAGATTCCGTGCGGGAGATATCCTCATTTGTGAGGAATTTCAGCAGGCATAACCCCAGTGGCAGGCAGACAGCATTAGACACAAACGGTGGTCCTTTTCCATGGGAAACCGAAGTCTCTACCCCACGTTCCTGATATTAGTTTGTAAGAGGCGTTTGGAAGTTCAAGGGCAGACAAACTTCCATCTGGTGGTAGATTGCACCTGGGAGATATCCTCATTTTTATGGAATTTCAGTGGTATTAAAGTAGGCAGAAGTCCAGCGGCAGGCAGACTGCTTTACACACGAACGCTGGCCCATATACATGGGAAACCAAAGTGTCCACTCCAGGCTCCTCATGTCAGTTTATAGAAGGCCTTTGGAAATACAAGGGCAAAAATACTTATATCTGGCGGTAGACTGCACCCGGGAGATGTCTTCATTTGTATGGAATTTCAGTGGAATTTTCGTAGGTAGAAGCCCAATGGCCGACAGACATTATTAGACACGAACGGTGGCCCATTTCCATGAGAAACCAAAGTCTCCACCCCAGGTTCCTGATGTCAGTTTTTAGGAGGCCTTTGGCACTAGAAGGACAAACAAACTTCCAACTGGTGGGAGATTCCATCTGGGAAATATCCTGATTTGTGAGGAATTTCAGTAGGCATAACTCCAGTGGCAGGCAGACAGCATTAGACACGAACAGTGGCCCTTTTCCATGGGAAACCAAAATCTCCACCCCATGTTGCTGATGTCACTTTGTAGGAGGCGTTTTCCAATATAAGGGCAGAGAAACTTCCATCTGGTTGTAGATTGCACCTGGGAGATATCCTCATTTCTATGGAGTTTTAGTGGAATTTTAGTAGGAAGAAGCACAGTGGCAGGCAGACAGCATTAGACACGAACAATGGCCCATTTCTATGGGAAACCAAAGTCTCCACCCCACGTTCCTGATGTCCGTTTCTAAGAGGCCTTTGACACTACAAAGGTAGACAAACTTCCGTCTGGTGGTTGATTGCATCGGGGAGATATCCTCATTTGTATGGAACTTCAGCAGGTAGAAGCCCAGTGGCAGGCAGACAGCATTAGACATGAACGGTGGCCCTTTTCCCATGGGCAGCCAAAGTCTCCAAGCCACGTTCGTGATGTCAGGTTTTAGGAGGCCTTTGGCAGTACAAGGGCAAACAAACTTCCGTCTGGTGGCTGATTGCATCGGGGAGATATCCTCATTTGTATGGAATTTCAGCAGGTAAAAGCCCAGTGGCAGGCAGACAGCATTAGACACGAACGGTGGCCCTTTTCCATGGGAAAACAAAGTCTCCAACCCAGGCTCCTGATGTCAGTTTGTAGGAGGCCTTTGGCATAAAAAGGGCAGACAAACTTCCATCTGGTGGGAAATTGCATTTGGGAGATATCCTCATTTGTAGAGAATTTTGGTAGGCTTCTGCCCACTGGCAGGCAGACAGCATTAGACACGAACAGTGGCCCCTTTCCATGGAAAAACAAATTATCCATCCTATGTTCCTGATGTCAGTTTTTAGGAGGCTTTTGGCACTGCAAGGGCTGACAAACTTCCACCTGGTGGTAGATTGCACCTGGGAGATATCCTCATTTTTATGGAATTTTAGTGGTATTTTAGTACTCAGAAGCCCAATGGCAGACAGACAGCATTAAACATGAATGGTGGGCCTTTTCTATAGGAAACCAAAGTCTCCAGGTGAGGTTCTGAATGTCAGTTTGAAGAACGCCTTTGGCACTGCAAGAGCAGACAAATTTCCATCTGGTGGCATATTGCGTCTGGGAGATATCCTCATTTGTATGTAATTTCAGTAGTCATAAGTCAGTGGCAAGGAGACAGCATTAAACACCAAGGGTGGCCCTTTTCCATGGGAAACCAAAGCGTCCTCTCCAGGTTCCTGATGTCAGTTTGTAGGAGGCCATTGCATTACAAGGGCAGACAAACTTTCAACTGGTGGTAGACTCCATCTGGGAGATATCCTCATGTTTATGGAATTTTACTAGGCATACGCCCAGTAACAGGCACATAGCATTAGACAAAAAGGGTGGCCCATTTCCATGGGAAAACAAAGTCTCCATCGCACGTTCCTGATGTCAATTTTTAGGAGGCCTTTGGCACTTCAAGGGCAGACAAACTTCCACCTGGTGGTAGATTGCACCTGGGACTTATTAGCATTTGTATGGAACTGCAGCAGTCATAACCACAGTGCCAGGGAGACAGCATTAGACACGAACGGTGGCCCTTTTCCATGGGAAACCAAAGTCTACGCCCCAGGTTCCTGATGTTAATTTGTAGGAAGCCTTTAACACTACAAGGGCAGACAAACTTCTATCTGGTGGTAGATTGCACCTGGGAGGTATCCTCATTTGTATGGAATTCTAGTGGAATTTTAGTAGGCATAAGCCCAGTATCTGGCAGACAGCATTACACACGAACAGTGGCCCTTTTCCATGGGAAAGCAAAATCTCCACCCCATGTTGCTGATGTCACTTTGTAGGAGACGTTTTCCAATATAAGGGCAGAGAAACTTCCATCTGGTTGTAGATTGCACCTGGGAGATATCCGCATTTTTATGGAGTTTTAGTGGAATTTTAGTAGGAAGAAACCCCGTGGCAGGCAGACAGCATTAGACAAGAAAAATGGCCCATTTGATGGAAAACCAAAGTCTCCACCCTGTTGCCATGCTTTCGTGCCTGCTTGTTTTGGTTTTGGGAATTTTATTCCCAGGCACAGTGTTGAAGCACAAGGTCATGTTCATGTAAACAACCGAAGCTCCCACATCTCTTCCCAGAGGAGGGGCTTCGGTGATGGTCTCTGGAAAATGACCAGTAGTTCCCAAGGGTCCCACCTCTGGGGTGGGCAACTTCTAAAATGTACAAAAAGGAGTCAGAAATAAAGGTGTGGTCTCTTGCCTCTCTCTTGCCTGCAAGAGCACCATGCAGCCTTCACTGATGCCTCCCTGTCTCGTCTCCTCGGCGCCGTTATCAGTTATATATGGTGACCCCGACGTGATCTGCAGCCGCGAGAACAAGGTAAAAAATACCTTGTCCCCTTTTTAAAGGAAAAGGGATTTTTATTTCTCTCCGCAGGGAGAAGAAATTTGAAAAAATGAACCGGCCTCTAGGACCGGAAGATAACTACGTGTTAACGATGTGGGGTTTGTATCTCGGAAGATGGGAAGTAGGTATAACCTCAGAACAGTTAACACAACTATACAGATGGGGGAAAAAACAGGGTTTTATCCCGTACCCCAAAAGAGCGCGGTATAGGTCATTTTGGTCTCTCTTGGGTCAAACTGTGAATGAAGAGTTAGATATGCTAATGAAATTATCACTGATATGGGAAAGATCCATGAAGGTTTTTGAGATGTCGGGAGAAGAATTTCTTTTCAGCTCCCTTCCCGATTCAGAGGAAGAGGATCCAAGTCTCCAGACTGCTGCTGACAGCTCGGAGAGTCTCCCGAAGCCGCCTTCAGAAGACCTGGGTTTGTCCTTTCCCCCCCCTTGTGACTCCCCTTCTGGGAAGGAGGGGCGGAAAACCCCGGGCAAACGCGGAAGCGCCCAGCGCCGGTCTGCGAATCGACCGCCGCGAACGCGTCCTTCCCCAATCCCTCTGTGTCCTTCTCCTTCGCGAGCGGCCGCGCGCAGGAGGGGGGAGGGGGGAGGGGGTCCCGAGACGCCGTCGCGCCCCGCCCCGCGGCCACCGCGCCGCGCTTTCCCATGGAAAAAGCCCATTGAGACCTTGGTGCCACCCCGGGGACCTCACCCCGGCGGTCCGGGCTCGAAAAAGCCCGGGAGGAAGAGGGGACGAGAGTCGCCCATCCCCCAGGCGCCTGCCCCTCCGAAAAAGAGACAGAAGAGAGTGCGGGGCGGTGCGGCTCTTTGCAGCCGCCGCAGGAGGAAGGGGGGGCTGCCCCCGATGCCCCCCCGCCCCTCAGCCCCCTCCGGCCCGACTCGGCCGGAGACTCCGCCCCCAAAATGCCGCGCGGCGCCCGGAGCCGCCCCGTCCCGGGGCCGCCGGGGGAGCCGGGCGGGGGCCACCCGCCCCCGCTCCGCAGGGCCCGCTGGCACTGCCCAGCCGGGAACACCGCCCCCCCCATGCCGCGCGGCCCGCGGAAGACGGGCAGGGGCCACCCGCCCCCGCTCCGCGGGGCCCGCTGGCGCTGCCCAGCCGGCACCGCCGCTCCCCCCACGCTGCGCGGCCCGCGGAAGGCGGGCGGGGGTGGCGCGACTCCGCCCCCGCCCCGCGGGACCCGACGGGGCCACTCAGCCGGGAACGCCGCCCGCCTGTGGGTGCGGGGGGGGGCGCGCGGGGGGACCCTGCGCCGGGCCGGCCACGGCCCGCCCCTACCCCGGCGGCGCGGTCGCGGAAGAAGCCCCGACCGAAAGCCGGCAGCTCCGCGGTTCCTCCGGCTGCCGCTCCGGCGCTTCCCCCCCCGTCGGCGTCTCTGTTGCCTGGCAACACTGCCGAGCTTCCGCGAACTGCGGCTCCACCTGCGTCTGTCGTGGACCCCTGCCGTGTCACCGTGCGCTCCAGGCTGAGCTCTCCCTGGAGCGAAGTGCAACCTATGGCAGGGGGACTGAGACGCTGGGGTGTGGAGAACTGCTCTTTGGGAACCCAAATGACTTCCCTTGGCGCTGACATGGCACCAGCCCACCTGGCAGGTGCTCAGAGTGAGACCCGGGTTTCTCTGTCTGCTTCTGTGCTGTTCAGAAAGCGGGCTGAGAGGGATTCGTGGCTCTCTCTCAGATACCCAAGGGAATTCCAGGGACCGTGTAACCTGTGCTTTTGCAGACCCTTGTTTTCAGGACTGGGAACTGGCGCTGGGATGTTTGCCTCGCATCTGCCGAGCACCCTGACTCCCTGCACAGCACTCCTGGCCTGGTGACCATCCCAAGTTGTGTATCCTCTACCTTCCTGACACCATCCCTCCAGAGACCTGCACGATGCATGGAGGGGACGGAGCACTGCTTCACAGCTAGCATCCCGTGATCAGACTCAGAGGGACTCTTCCCTGTGGTTTTGCTTGCATTCCAGGGGGAGTGTTGTGGACCTCTGGGGGCGGGATTCTTGGCTGGGGTTTGGGGGGGCAGGATCGGGATGGATTTTGTAATGAGGGTCATTGCATTGCATGGCACAGCATCTCACCCGACAAGGATTCGGCGACTGGTCACAGCATGTTTCAAAAAAAAAAAAAAAAAAAAAAAAAAAAAAAAAAAAAAAAAAAAAAAAAAAGGGGGAAAAAGCAGGGAACAGTCCCTGCAGATTAGCCAACAGGCAAATTGGAAACTGTGACCAGAATGAGAGCCGACAAGTGGAGAAATCTACGAGTCTTCAATCGAAGACCTCTCCACAAGCAGATATAAAAATCTGCATTTTTCTTTTTTCTTTTCTTTTTATATAAACTGAAAGGGTGAGATGTTGCCATGCTTTCGTGCCTGCTTGTTTTGGTTTTGGGAATTTTATTCCCAGGCACAGTGTTGAAGCACAAGGTCATGTTCATGTAAACAACCGAAGCTCCCACATCTCTTCCCAGAGGAGGGGCTTCGGTGATGGTCTCTGGAAAATGACCAGTAGTTCCCAAGGGTCCCACCTCTGGGGTGGGCAACTTCTAAAATGTACAAAAAGGAGTCAGAAATAAAGGTGTGGTCTCTTGCCTCTCTCTTGCCTGCAAGAGCACCATGCAGCCTTCACTGATGCCTCCCTGTCTCGTCTCCTCGGCGCCGTTATCAGTTATACCACCCCTCGTTCCGGATGTCTGTTTCTAGGAGGCCTTTGGCACTACAAGGGCAGACAAACTTCCGTCTGGTGGTTGATTGCATCGTTGAGATATCCTCATTTTTATGGAATTTCATCAGGTAGAAGCCCAGTGGCAGGCAGACAGCATTAGAGAGGAACGGTGGCCCTTTTCCATGGGAAAACAAAGTCTCCAACCAGGCTCCTGATGTCAGTTTTTAGTAGGCCTTTGGCATTAAAAGGGCAGACAAACTTCCATCTGGTGGGAAATTTTGTTAGGGAGATATCCTCATTTGTATGTAATTTCAGTAGTCATAAGCCCAGTGGCAAGGAGACAGCATTAAACAACAAGGGTGCCCCTTTTCCATGGGAAACCAAAGCCTCCTTTCCAGAATCCTGATGTCAGTTTGTAGGAGGCCTTTGGCATTACAAGGGCAGACAAACTTTCATCTGGTGGTAGACTCTATCTGGGAGATATCCTCATTTGTACGGGATTTTACTAGGCATAATCCCAGTGGCAGTCACATAGCATTAGACACAAACGGTGGCCCATTTCCATGGGAAAACAAAGTTTCCACCCCACAATCCTGATGTCAATTTGTAGAAGGCGTTTGGAACTACAAGGGCAGAAAAACTTCCATCTGGTGGTAGATTGCACCTGGGAGATATCCTCATTTCTATGGAATTTTATTGGAATTTTATTACGAAGATCCCCAGTGGCAGGCAGACAGCATTAGACACGAATGTGGCCCATTTTTATGGGAAACCAAAGTCTCCACGCCACGTTCCTAATGTCCGTTACTAGGAGGCCTTCGGCAGTACAAGGGTAGACAAACTTCCACCTGGTGGTAGATTGCTCCGGGGAGATATCCTCATTTGTATGGACCTTCAGCAGTCATAACCACAGTGCCAGGCAGACAGCATTAGAAACGAACGGTGGTCCTTTTCCATGGGAAACCAAAGTCTCCGCCCCAGGTTCCTGATGTCATTTTCTAGGAGGCCTCTGGCACTACAAGACGAGACAAACTTCCATCTGGTGGCATATTGCATCTGGGAGATATCCTCATTTGTATGTAATTTCAGTAGTCATAAGCCCAGTGGCAAGGAGACAGCATTAAACACCAAGGGTGGCCCTTTTACATGGGAAACCAAAGCGCCTTCTCCAGATTCCTGATGTCAGTTTGTAGGAGGCCGTTAGCATTACAAGGGCAGACAATCTTTTAACTGGTGGTAGATTCCATCTGGGAGATATGCTCATTTATATGGGATTTTACTAGGCATAAGCCCAGTGGCAGGCACATAGCATTAGACACAAACGGTGGCCCATTTCCATGGGAAACCAAAGTCTCCACCCCACATTCCTGATGTCAGTTTTTAGGAGGCCTTTGGAACTACAAGGGCAGACAAACTTCCACCTGGTGGTAGATTGCACCTGGGAGATATCCTCATTTGTATGGAACTTCGCAGTCATAATCACAGTGCCAGGCAGACAGCATTAGACAGGAACGGTGGTCCTTTTCCATGGGAAACCAAATTCTCCACCCCACGTTCCTGATGTCATTTCCTAGGAGGCCTCTGGCACTACAAGAGTAGACAAACTTCCAACTGCTGGTAGATTCCATCTGGGAGATATCCTCATTTGTATGTAATTTTAGTAGCCATAATCCCAGTGGCAGGCAGACAGCATTAGACACGAACGGTAGCCCTTTTTCTTGGGAAACCAAAATCTCCGCCCCAGGTTCCTGATGTCAATTTGTAGGAAGCCTTTGGCTCTACAGGGGCAGACAAACTTCCATCTGGTGGTAGATTACACCTGAGAGACATCCGCATATGTATGGAATTTTAGTGGAATTTTAATAGGCAGAAGCCTAGTGGCAGGCACACATCATTAGACGCGAACGGTGGCCCTTTTCCAGGGGAAACCAAAGTCTCCACCCCAGATTCCTGATGTCAGTTTGCAGGAAGCATTTGGCACTATAAGGGCAGACAAACTTATATCTGGCGATAGACTGCACCCGGGAGATGTCTTCATTTGTCTGGAATTTCAGTGGAATTTTCGTAGGCAGAAGCCCAATGGCCGGCAGAAATCATTAGACACGAACGGTGGCCCATTTCCATGAGAAACCAAAGACACCACCCCAGGTTCCTGATGTCAGTTTTTAGGAGGCCTTTGGCACTACAAGGGCAAACAAACTTCGAACTGGTGGTGGATTCCATCTGGGAGATATCCTCATTTGTGAGGAATTTTAGCAGGCATAACCCCAGTGGCAGGCAGACACCATTAGACACGAACGGTGGCCCATTTCCATGGGAAACCCAAATCTCCGCGCTCATTGCTGATGTCACTTTGTAGGAGGCCTTTTCCAACATACAGGCAGAGAAACTTCCATCTGGTTGTAGATTGCACCTGGGAGATATCCTCGTTTCTATGGAATTTTAGTGGAATTTTAGTAGGAAGAAGCCCAGTGGAGGCAGACAGCATTACACACGAACGGTGGCCCATTTCTATAGGAAACCAAAGTCTCCACCCCACGTTCCTTATGTCCGATTCTAGGAAGGCTTTGGCACTACATGGGCAGACAATCTTCCATCTGCTGGTTGATTCAATCGGGGAGAAATCCTCATTTGTATGGAATTTCAGCAGGTAGAAGCCCAGTGGCAGGCAGACAGCATTAGACATGAACGGTGGCCCTTTTCCCATGGGCAGCCAAAGTCTCCACCCCACGTTCCTGATGTCAGGTTTTAGGAGGCCTTTGGCAGTACAAGGGCAAACAAACTTCCGTCTGGTGGCTGATTGCATTGGGGAGATATCCTCATTTGTATGGAATTTCAGCAGGTAGAAGCCCAGTGGCAGGCAGACAGCATTAGACACGAACCGTGGCCCTTTTCCATGGGAAAACAAAGTCTCCAACCCAGGCCCCTGATATCAGTTTGTAGGAGGCCTTTGGCATTAAAAGGGCAGAGAAACTTCCATCTGGTGGGAAATTGCATTTGGGAGATATCCTCATTTGTAGGTAATTTTAGTAGGCTTATGCCCACTGGCAGGCAGACAGCATTAGACACGAACGGTGGCCCTTTTCAATGGAAAAACAAATTATCCATCCTATGTTCCTGATGTCAGTTTTTAGGAGGCCTTTGGCACTACAAGGGCAGACAAACTTCCATCTGGCGGTAGATTGCACCTCGGAGATGTCCTCATTTTTATGGAATTTTAGTGGAATTTTAGTACTCAGAAGCCCAGTTGCAGACAGACAGCATTAAATATGAACGGTGGGCCTTTTTCATAGGAAACCAAAGTCTCCAGGTGAGGTTCTGAATGTCAGTTTGAAGGAGGCCTTTGGCACTGCAAGAGCAGACAAACTTCCATCTGGTGGCATATTGCATCTGGGAGATATCCTCATTTGTATGTAATTTCAGTAGTCATAAGCCCAGTGGCAAGGAGACAGCATTAAACACCAAGGGTGGCCCTTTTCCATGGGAAACCAAAGCGTCCTCTCCAGATTCCTGATGTCAGTTTGTAGGAGGCCGTTGGCATAACAAGGGCAGACAAACTTTCATCTGGTCGTAGACTCCATCTGGGAGATATCCTCATTGTATGGGATTTTACTAGGCATAAGCCCAGTGGCAGGCACATAGCATTAGACACAAACGGTGGCCCATTTCCATGGGAAAACAAAGTCTCCACCCCACGTTCCTGATGTCAGTTTTTAGGAGGGCTTTGGCACTACGAGGGCAGACAAACTTCGACCCGGTGGTAGATTACACCTGGGAGATATCCTCATTTGTATGGAACTTCAGCACTCATAACCACAGTGCCAGGCAGACAGCATTAGACAGGAACGGTGGTCCTTTTCCATGGGAAACCAAAGTCTCCACACTAGGTTCCTGATGGAAATTTGTAGGAGGCCTTTGGAACCACAAGGGCAGAGAAATTTCCATCTGGTGTTAGATTGCACCTGGGAGATATTCTCATTTGTATGGAATTTCAGTAGTCATAAGCCCATTGGCAAGCAGACAGCATTTAACACCAAGGGTGGCCCTTTTCCATGGGAAACCAAAGCGTCCTCTATGACTCTGCAAAAATAATATGTGCAGGCCTTAGCTGAAAATTCAGCATGAAGAGTTTTATTGTTAGGTTTAGAATAGGTTTAGGTTTAAAATGTTCAGTGCTGATGTCCAATTTCATTTAGAGCTGAAAACTATGCAAAGCAGAAAACCACTTAATGCACTGACAGTGTTCACAGACGCGTCGGGTAAATCTCACAAGTCGGTAATGACTTGGCGAGATCCCGATTCACATCCGTGGGAATCTGATGTTGCAGAGGTGGAAGGCTCACCTCAGGTTGCTGAATTGGCTGCAGTTGTCAGAGCATTTGAAAAATTTTCTGAACCCTTTAATTTAGTGACAGATTCCAGTTATGTAGCAGGGATAGTTTCTAGAGCAGAACAGTCTGTGCTGCAAGAAGTCTCTAACATCACACTTTTTCAGTTGCTTTCTAAGCTCGTGAAACTTATTTCTCTCCGAGAACACCCCTTTTTTGTGATGCACACCAGGCCACACACAGAACTCCCAGGATTCATTGCAGAGGGAAACAAGAGAGCTGATGCTCTTGCCACCACCGTGGAGATAGCTCCTCTGCCAAATCACTTTGAGCAAGCAAGAATCAGTCACCAACTCCATCACCAAAATGCACCTGGACTGGTCAGGCAGTTTAATTTAACTCGTGACCAAGCCAAAGCAATTGTAAACAACTGTTCACAATGTAACAAATGTGCAATCTCATCTCTGCCCACAGGTGTCAATCCCCGAGGTTTGTCCAGCTGTGAAGTGTGGCAATCAGACGTCACGCACTTTGCCCCTTTCGGAAAGCAAAAGTTCGTGCATGTCTCTGTTGACACGTTCTCAGGAGCTGTTTTTGCATCTGCCCACACAGGAGAGAAAGCTGGAGATGCTATCAAGCATTTTATCCAGGCTTTCGCTGTATTAAGCATCCCAAAGTCCTTGAAAACAGATAATGCTCCAGCATACACATCTAAAGAATTCAGCAACTTTTTACAGCAATGAGAAGTAAAACACAAAACAGGGATTCCCCACTCTCCCACAGGCCAAGCAATTGTGGAGAGGACTCATCTTAACCTCAAAAGAGTCCTCAGTCAGCAGCAACCAATCCTCAAAATTGAACCACCATCTGTGAGATTGGCCCGTGCTCTGTTCACTTTGAATTTTCTTAACTGTTCCTTTGAGACCATGAACCCGCCGGTGACAAGGCACTTTCGAGGGAGCTCTCTGTTAGAACCCCATGAAAGGCCAAAGGTCCTTGTCAAAGATCCAGAAACTTTGAGGATACAGAGTCCTCATGATTTAGTCACCTGGAGGCGCGGGTACGCCTGTGTCTCCACTCCTACCGGCTTGCGGTAGATTCCCTCCCGATGTGTGAGACCCTATGTCCCCAAAACATCAGAAGCAAAAGTGCCCCAGGCAGCTGTCGCCTCCTGGAGAAAGAGAAAAAAAGATGAAGAACAGGAAGGTTCAGACACAGAGCCTTCTTGTCCAGTTAGTATTCCTTCCTGGATGTTTTGGCAAGAGGAAGAAGCAGAAGAGCTGCTTCCTCTTGCTGAGTGTTTTCAGTGTTTGTTTAACTAAATTCTTTTCTTTTAAGTTACAGAACTACAGGCCTGGTGGTCAGCATGGAAATTCGTAGTTCGAGAGTGTTTGCATTTGTGATGCTGCTCAGTTTGCCAACCCTGGCTTTCTTCTGGATTGTCCCACAGCCAAAAACCAATGTGTGGAAAACCCTTGCACAGAGTCTAGGCCAAGATCACATTTGTCTAGCCTCAGCCTCAGCCCAAAATCCCATGTCTGCCTGCTTAGTAGGGATCCCTGCAAAAGAAGAAGAGTATCCTCAACCACTCCTCCGGTAGCGTCAAAGTTTTAAAAAGAAACCTAGCGCAGTTAAAGAGTTTCAAGAAATAAATGAGCCCCCTTCTACTGTTGTTAAAAATCCCCTTGCTTTTTGGAAACAATGGTCTCAGTCTCTCGGCCGCCCCCACCTGGAGCCCCAAGAATTAGAACTCCTTGGGTCCTCCAAAGCTCCTTTTTGTGTTCAATTTATGTATACCCCACCCAAAGAGCAAGAAAAGTCGTTTTACAATTTGAGACAAGCTGAAATTTCTTATATGGCAACAAATTGGTGTGCAAAAATTGTTCATGTCCTTACTTTTTCTGCTAGCAATTCCCTTTCCCTTCCCAAAGGTTTTTTCCTTGTTTGTAGTGACAGAGCCTTTACTGGGATCCCAGCTCGTCTCATTGGAGGTCCTTGCACTCTGAGTAAGCTGAGCCTTTTTACCCCTAACATGACTCAAATTCTCAATTGGCACAAGAAAAATTCCTCTCTAAAAGTTCAGAAGAGAGACTTGACAAGTCTTAATTCGGATTGCAATTCAGAAATTATCCATTGGTCCAGGGCAAAAGCAGCAGCCCTGTCAGTTTTTTTACCTTGGGTTTCAATTGGAAAGTCTGTGGGAGAATTAGGCCAATTAGAATGTTGGGTAGCTAAACAAGCAAATTTAACATCTCGTGCTATAAGTGACCTCTTATCAGACGAACAGATAACTAGACGGGCAACGCTCCAAAATAGTGCTGCCATTGATTACTTGCTTTTGTTGAATCAACATTCGTGCGAGGAGTTCGAAGGACTCTGCTGCTTCAACCTATCATCTAAAGCAGAAGACGTCAGAAAATCTGTCCACCAGCTACGAGGGATGGTCAGTTCCATCAAAGAAGAAATAGGAGACTGGTTTGACAACATCTTTTCAGGTGTCGGACTTTCTAAAGTTGCCAGCTCATGGATCAAAACAGGACTGTTAGTGTTGTTCATTGTATTAGTTGTGGCCTTTGCTTTTAGTTTAGTAAAAAGTTTGATCATGCGTGTAGTTTTTTCCACTTCCACCCCCTCTGTGCATTCAGTGCATTCAGTAGAGCCAGCCAACGAATTTCCGCTAGACGAAGTTACCAGCAGTGAAAATAGCTCAGAAGTTTACACACCAGATCAGTAACAAAAAAAAAAAAAAAAAAAAAAAAAAAAAAGGGGGAAGTATGACTCTGCAAAAATAATATGTGCAGGCCTTAGCTGAAAATTCAGCATGAAGAGTTTTATTGTTAGGTTTAGAATAGTCTGCAAAATTCAAGAAAGCCCTTTTGTCTTAAGATGTATTGCTTGTTTTAATATGTAACTTTTTATAGTTCCAATAAGAGTTTCTAGGACAGCTTTGCCCCTGCTTAGAATCTTTCTTTTATTAGTTCTCCCCTGCCTTACCTCCTTTGTCATGCATAATTATCCTCGTGTCCATCATTTAATTCTTATCTTTGAAGTACAGTAGAGCTAGCCATTCATTTTGCAAAACTGTTCTCGGCCCATCCCAAAACTTGTGCTAGATTTGTTAGAACCTAAATGACTTAATTTAGCATGATGTATTTAGATTGTTTTATTAGTAACTGTAACTTAGAATCCACCCCAGAATTGTAGTATTAAACCGCCCACCACCCCAGGCTCAGGGTCTCTCTCTCCAGAGGCACCAGCCTGGGGTGGCTGGGGGGATCATCCTGACCCCCTTCCCCCCGCCCCTGAATAAAGCCTCTGTTCCCTAGAAAATTCAAGAGAGAGTCCCTTCTTTCTTCAATCCGGCCTTGACAGCGTTATCCAGTGACAAGACACGAACCCCCACAAAGTGACTGGTTGGGGCGTGCCGAGAGCTGCCGGGTAGGCCAGGCTAGACACTGAGCCGGGCCAGAGCAGGCACGCACTGCAACAGTCCTCTCCAGATTCCAGATGTCAGTTTGTAAAAGGCCGTTGTCATTACAAGGGCAGTCAAACTTCTATCTGGTGGTAGATTGCACCTGGAAGACATCCTCATTTGTATGGAATTTAAGTGGAAAATTAATAGGCAGAAGCCTAGTGGCAGGCACATATAATTAGACACGAACGCTGGCCCATTTCCATGGGAAACCAAAGTCTCCACTCCAGGTTCCTGATGTCAGTTTGTAGGAGGACTTTGGCACTACAAGGGCAGACAAAGTTCCGTCTGGTGGTTGATTGCATCGAGGAGATATCCTCATTTGTATGGAATTTCAGCAGACAGAAGCCCAGTGGCAGGCAGACAGCATTAGACACGAAGAGTGTACCTTTTCCATGGGAAACCCAAGTCTCCATTCCCTGTTCCTGATGTCAGTTTGTAAGAGGCCTTTGGCACTTCAAGGGCAGACAAACTTCCGTCTGGTGGCTGATTGCATCAGGGAGATATCCTCATTTGTGAGGAATTTCAGCAGGCAGAACCCCAGTGGCAGGCAAACAGCATTAGACACGAACGGTGGCCCATTTCCATGGGAAACCAAAGTCTCCAACCCAGGCTCCTGATGTCAGTTTTTAGGAGGCCTTTGGCATTAAAAGGGTAGACAAACTTCCATCTGGTGGGAAATTGCGTTTGGGAGATATCCTCATTTGTATGGAATTTTAGTAGGCATATGCCCCCTGGCAGGCAGACAGCATTAGACACAAACAGTGGCCCTTTTCCATGGGAAACCAAAATCTCCACCCCATGTTGCAAATGTCACTTTGTAGGAGGCGTTTTCCAATATAAGGGAGGAGAAACTTCCATCTGGTTGTAGATTGCACCTGGGAGACATCCTCATTTCTATGGAATTTTAGTGGAATTTTAGTAGGCAGAATCCCAGCGGAAGGCAGAGAGAATTAGACAGGAACAGTGGCCCGTTTCCTAAGGAAACCAAAGTCTCCATCCCACATTCCTGATGTCAGGTTGTCGGAGGCCTTTGGCATTAAAAGGGCAGACAAACTTCCATCTGGTGGGAAATTGCATTTGGGAGATATCCTCATTTGTAGGGAATTTTAGTAGGTATATGCCCACGGGCAGGAAGACAGCATTAAACACCAAGGGTGGCCCTTTTCCATGGGAAACCAAAGCGTCCTCTCCAGATTCCTGATGTCAGTTTGTAGGAGGCCGTTGGCATTACAAGGGCAGAAAAAACTTTCAACTGGTGGTAGACTCCAACTGGGAGATATCATCATTTGTATGGGTTTTTACTAGGCAGAAGCCCAGTGGCAGGCACATAGCATTAGACACAAACGGTGGCCCATTTCCATGGGAAAAGAAAGTCTCCACCCCACGGTCCTGATGTCAGTTTTTTGGAGGCCTTTGGCACTACGAGGGCAGACAAACGTCCACGTGGTTGTAGATTGCACCTGGGAGATATCCTCATTTGTATGGAACTTCAGCAGTCATAACCACAGTGGCAGGCAGACAGCATTAGAAACGAACGGTGGTCCTTTTCCATGGGAAACCAAAGTCTCCGCCCTAGGTTCCTGATGGCAGTTTGTAGGAGGCCTTTGGAAACACAAGGGCAGAGAAAGGTCCATCTGGTGTTTGATTGCACCCGGGAGATATTCGCATTTGTATGGAATTGTAGTGGAATTTTAGTGGGCATACGCCCAGCGGCAGGCAGACAGAATTAGACAAGAATAGTGGCCCATTTCCATGGGAAACCAAAGTCTCCACCCCAGGTTCCTGATGTCATTTTCTAGGAGGCCTCTGGCACTACAAGAGGAGACAAACTTCCAACTGGTGGCATATTGCATCTGGGAGATATCCTCATTTGTATGGAATTTTAGTAGCCATAAGCCCAGTGGCAGGCAGACAGCATTAGACACTAACGGTGGCCCTTTTCCATGGGAAACCAAAGTCTCCACCCCACGTTCCTGATGTCAGTTTGTAAGAGGCATTTGGAGCTACAAGGGCAGAAAAACTTCCATCTGGTGGTAGATTGCACCTGGGAGATATCCTAATTTCCATGGAATTTTAGTGGAATTTTAGTAGGAAGAAGCCCAGTGGCAGGCACATAGCATTAGACACAAACGGTGGCCCATTTCCATGGGAAAAGTAGAGTCTCCACCCCACGTTCCTGATGTCAGTTTTTAGGAGGGCTTTGGCACTACAGGGGCAGAGAAACTTCCATCTGGTTGTAGATTGCACCTGAGAGATATCCTCATTTATATAGAATTTTAGTGGAATTTTAGTAGGCATAAGCCCAGTGGCTGGCAGACAGCATTAGACACAAACGGTGGCCCATTTCCTTGGGAAACCAAAGTCTCCACCCCACGTTCCTGATGTCAGTTCTTAGGAGGCCTTTGGCACTATGAGGGCAGACAAACTTCCACCTGGTGGTAGATTACACCTGGGAGATATCCTCATTTGTATGGAATTTGAGTGGAATTTTAGTAGGCAGAATCCCAGCGGCAGGCAGACAGAATTAGACATGAATAGTGGCCCATTTCCATGGGAAACCAAAGTCTCCACCCCAGGTTCCTGATGTCATTTTTTAGGAGGCCTCTGGCACTACAAGAGGGGACAACTTCCAACTGGTGGCATATTGCATCTGGGATATATCCTCATTTGTGAGGAATTTCAGCAGGCATAACCCCAGTGACAGGCAGACAGCCTTAGACACGAACAGTGGCCCTTTTCCGTGGGAAACCAAAACCTCCAGCCCATGTTGCAAATGTCACTTTGTAGGAGGCGTTTTCCAATAAAAGGGCAGAGAAACTTCCATCTGGTGGTAGATTACACCTGATAGATATCCTCATTTCTATTGAATTTTAGTGCAATTTTAGTAGGAAGAAGCCCAGTGGCAGGCAGACAGCATTAAACACGAACAATGGCCCGTTTCTATGGGAAACCAAAGTCTCCACCCCACGTTCCTGATGTCCGTTTCTAGAAGGCATTTGGAACGACAAGGGCAGACAAACTTCCGTCTGGTGGTTGATTGCATCGAGGAGATATCCTCATTTGTATGGAATTTCAGCAGGTAGAAGCCCAGTGGCAGGCAGATACCATTAGACATGAACGGTGGCCCTTTTCCCATGGGCAGCCAAAAATCTCCAGGCCACGTTCCTGATGTCAGGTTTTAGGAGGCCTTTGGCAGTACAAGGGCAAACAAACTTCCGTCTGGTGGCTGATAACATCGGGGAGATATCCTCATTTGTATGGAATTTCAGCAGGTAGAAGCCCAGTGGCAGGCAGACAGCATTAGACACGAACGGTGGCCCTTTTCCATGGGAAACCAAAGTGTCCGCCCCAGGTTCCTGATGTCAATTTGTAGGAAGCCTTTGGCTCTACAGGGGCAGAGGAACTTCCATCTTGTGGTAGATTGCACCCGGGAGACATCCTCATTTGCATGGAAATTTAGTGGGATTTTAATAGGCAGAAGCCTAGTGGCAGGCACACATCATTAGACACGAACAATGGACCTTTTCCATGGGAAACCAAAGTCTCCACCTCACGTTCCTGATGTCAGTTTGTAGGAGGCCTTTGGACCTACAAGGGCAGACGAACTTCCATCTGGTGGTAGATTGCACCTGGGAGATATGCTCATTTGAATAGAATTTTAGTGGAATTTTAGTAGGCATAACCACAGTGCCAGGCAGAGAGCATTAGACACGAACGGTGGCCCATTTCCTGGGGAAACCAAAGTCTCCATCCCACATGCCTGATATCAGTTTGGACGAGGCCTTTGGTACTACAAGCGCAGGCAAACTTCCAACTGGTGGTAGATTCCATGTGGGAGATATCCTCATTTGTGAGGAATTTCTGCAGGCATAACCCCAGTGGCAGGCAGACAGCATTAGAAACGAACAGTGCCCCTTTTCCATGGGAAACCAATGTCTCCACCCCACGTTCCTGATGTCAGTTTTTAGGAGGCCTTTGGCACTACAAGGGCAGAGAAACTTCCATCTGGTTGTAGATTGTACCTGGGAGATATCCTCATTTCTATAGAATTTTAGTGGAATTTTAGTAGGCATAAGCCTAGTGGCTGTCAGACAGCATTAGACACAAACGGTGGCCCATTTCTATGGGAAACCACAGTCTCCACCCCACGTTCCTGATGTCAGTTTTTAGGAGGCATTTGGCACTACGAGGACAGAAAAACTTCCACCTGGTGGTAGATTGCACCTGGGAGATATCCTCATTTTTATGGAACTTCAGCAGTCATAACCACAGTGCCAGGCAGACAGCATTAGACAGGAACGGTGGTCCTTTTCCATGGGAAACCAAAGTCTCCACCCTAGGTTCCCGAGGGCAGTTTGTAGGAGACCTTTGGAAACACAAGGGCAGAGAAACTTCCATCTGGTGTTTGATTGCACCTGGGAGATATTCTCATTTGTATGGAATTTAAGTGGAATTTTAGTAGGCAGAATCCCAGCGGCAGGCAGACAGAATTAGACATGAATAGTGGCCCATTTCCATGGGAAACCAAAGTCTCCACCCCAGGTTCCTGATGTCATTTTCTAGGAGGCCTCTGGCACTACAAGAGGAGACAAACTTCCAACTGGTGGCATATTGCATCTGGGAGATATCCTCATTTGTATGGAATTTTAGTAGCCATAAGCCCAGTGGCAGGCAGACAGCATTAGACACGAACGGTGGCCCTTTTCCATGGGAAACCAAAGTGTCCGCCCCAGGTTACTGATGTCAATTTGTAGGAAGCCTTTGGCTCTACAGGGGCAGACAAACTTCCATCTGGTGGTAGATTGCACCTGGGAGACATCCTCATTTGTATGGAATTTTAGTGGGATTTTAATAGGCAGAAGCCTAGTGGCATGCACAAGTCATTAGGCACGAACGCTGGCCCATTTCCATGGGAAACCAAAGTCTCCACTCCAGGGTCCTGGTGTGAGTTTGTAGGAGGCCTTTGGCTCTACAAGAGCAGACAAAGTTCCATCTGGTGGTTGATTGCATCGAGGAGATATCCTCATTTGTATGGAATTTCAGCAGGCAGAAGCCCAGTGGCAGGCAGACAGCATTAGACACAAACAATGGACCTTTTCCATGGGAAACAAAAGTCTCCACCCCAGCTTCTTGATGTCAGTTTGTAGGAGGCCTTTGGCACTACGGGGGCAGACAAACTTCCACCCGGTGGTAGATTACACCTGGGAGATATCCTCATTTTTATGGAACTTCAGCAGTCATAAACACAGTGCCAGGCAAAGAGCATTAGACAGGAACCGTGGTCCTTTTCCATGGGAAACCAAAGTCTCCACCATAGGTTCCTGATGGCAGTTTGTAGGAGGCCTTTGGCACTACAAGGGCAGAGAAACTTCCATCTGGTGTTTGATTGCACCTGGGAGATATTCGCATTTGTATGGAATTTGAGTGGAATTTTAGTAGGCAGAATCCCAGCGGCAGGCAGACAGAATTAGACATGAATAGTGGCCCATTTCCATGGGAAACCAAAGTCTCCACCCCAGGTTCCTGATGTCATTTTCTAGGAGGCCTCTCGCACTACAAGAGGAGACAAACTTCCAACTGGTGGCATATTGCATCTGGGAGATATCCTCATTTGTATGTAATTTTAGTAGCCATAAGCCCAGTGGCAGGCAGACAGCATTAGACAGGAACCGTGGCCCTTTGCCATGGGAAACCAAAGTCTCCGCCCCAGCTTCTTGATGTCAATTTGTAGGAAGCCTTTTGCTCTACAGGGGCAGACAAACTTCCATTTGGTGGTAGATTGCACGTGAGAGACATCTTCAATGGTATGGAATTTTATTGGAATTTTAATAGGCAGAAGCCTAGTGGCAGGCAAACATCATTAGACACGAACGCTGTCGCATTTCCATGGGAAACCAAAGTCTCCACTCCAGGTTCCTGATGTCAGTATGTAGGAGGCCTTTGGCACTACAAGGGCAGACAAAGTTCCGTCTGGTGGTTGATTGCATTGCGGAGATATCCTCATTTGTATGGAATTTCAGCAGGCAGAAAATCAGTGGCAGGCAGACAGCATTAGACAAGAACGGTACCCCTTTTCCATTGGAAACAAAGTCTCCATCCCAGGTTCCTGATGTCAGTTTGTAGGAGGCATTTGGCACTATAAGGGCAGACTAATTTCCAACTGGTTGTAGATTCCACCTGGGAGATATCCTCATTTGTATGGAATTTTACTAGGCATAAGCCCAGTGCCAGGCACATTGCATTAGACACAAACGGTGGCCCTTTTCCATGGGAACCCAAAGTCTCTACCTCACGTTCCTGATGTCAGTTTTTAGGAGGCCTTTGGCACTACACGGGCAGACAAACTTCCACCTCGTGGTAGATTGCACCTGGGAGATATCCTCATTTGTATGGAACTTCAGCACTCATACCACAATGCCAGGCTGACAGCATTAGATACGAACGGTGGTCCTTTCCCATGGGAAACCAAAGTCTCCAACCCTGGTTCCTGATGTCAGTTTTTTAGGAGGCCTTTGCCACTACAAGGGCAGACAATCTTCCATCTGATGGTAAATTGCATCTGCGAGATATCCTCACTTGTATGGAATTTTAGGAGGCATACGCCCAGTGGCAGGCGCACAGCATTAGGCATGAACAGTGGCTCTTTTTCATGGGAAACCAAATTATCCATCCTACGTTTCAGATGTCAGTTTATAGGAGACCTTTGGCAATACAAGGGCAGAGAAACTTCAAACCGGGGGTAGATTGCACCTGCGAGATATTCTCATTTGTATAGAATTTTAGAGTAATTTTAGTACGCAGAATGCCAGTGGCAGGCAGACAGAATTAGACATGAATAGTGGCCGTTTTCCAGGGGAAACCAAAGTCTCCAGGCCAGGTTCCTGATGTCAGTTTTTAGGAGGCCTTTTGCACTACAAGAACAGACAAACTTCCAACTGGTGTCATATTGCATCTTGGAGATATCTTCAATTGTATGGAGTTTTAGTGGAATTAAAGTAGGCAGAAGCCCAGTGGGAAGTAGACAGCATTAAAAACCAACGGTGGCCCATTTCCATGGGAAACCAATGTCTCCGCCCCTGGTTTCTGATGTCACTTTGTAGGAAGCCTTTGGCTCTACATGGGCAGACAAACTTCCATCTGGTGGTAGATGGCACCTGGGAGACATCCTCATTTGTATGTAATTTTAATAGCCATAAGCCCAGTGGCAGGCAGACAGAATTAGACAAGTACGCTGGTCCATTTCCATGGGAAACCAACGTCTCTACCCCAGGTTCCTAATGTCAGTTTGAAGGAGGCCTTTGGAACTACAAGGGCAGACAAACTTCCATCTGGTGGTAGATTGCACCTGGGAGATATCCTCATTTGTAGAGAATTTTATTGGAATTTTAGTAGGCATAAGCCCAGTGGTGGCAGAGAGCATTAGACACGAACGGTGGCCCATTTCCATGGGAAACCAAAGTCTCCATCTCACGTTCCTGATGTCAGTTTGTAGGAGGCCTTTGGTACTACAAGGGCAGACATACTTCTATCTTGTGGTTGATTGCATCGCGGAGATATCCTCATTTTTATGGAACTTCAGCAGTCATAACCACTGTACCAGGCAGACAGCATTAGACAGGAACAGTGGTCCTTTTCCATGGGAAACCAAAGGCTCCACACTACGTTCCCGATGTCAGGTTTTAGGAGGCCTTTGGCAGTACATGGGAAGACAAACTTCCGTCTGGTGGTTGATTTCATCGGGGAGATATCCTCATTTGTATGGAATTTCAGCAGGTAGAAGCCCAGTGGCAGGCAGACAGCATTAGACATGAACGGTGGCCCTTTTCCATGGGAAACCGAAGTCTCCAACCCAGGCTTCTGATGTCGGTTTTTAGGAGGCCTTTGGCATTAAAAGTGTAGACAAACTTCCATCTGGAACGAAATTGCATTTGGGAGATATCCTCATACGTATGGAATTTTAGTAGGCATATACCCACTGGCAGGCTGCAGCATTAGACATAAACAATGGGCCTTTTCCATGGAAAAACAAATTATCCATCCTACGTTCCTGATGTCATTTTTTAGGAGGCCTTTGGCAATACAAGAGCAGACAAACTTCCACCTGGTGGTAGATTGCACCTGAGAGATATTCTCATTTGTAAAGAATTTTAGACGAATTTTAGTACGCAGATTCCAAGCGGCAGGCAGACAGAATTAGACATGAATAGTGGCCCTTTTCCAGGGGAAATGAAAGTCTGCACGCCAGGTTCCTGATGTCAGTTTTTAGGAGGCCTTTTGCACTACAAGAACAGACAAACTTCCAACTGGTGGCATATTGCATCTTGGAGATATCCTCATTTGGATGGAATTTTAGTGGAATTAAAGTAGGCAGAAGCCCAGTGGCAAGTAGACAGCATTAAACACCAACGGTGGCCCATTTCCATGGGAAACCAAAGTCTCCACCCCATGTTCCGGATGTCCGTTTCTAGGAGGCCTTTGGAACTACAAGAGCAGACAAACTTCCAACTGGTGTCATATTGCATCTGGGAGATATCCTCATTTGTATGTAATTTCTGTAGCCATAAGCCCAGTGGTCGGCAGACAGCATTAGACACGAACGGTGGCCCTTTTCCATGGGAAACCGAATTCTCCACTCCAGGCTCCTGATGTCAATTTGTAGGAGGCCTTTGGCACTACAGGGGCAGACAAACTTCCGTCAGGTGGTTGATTGCATGGGAGAGATTTCCCAATTTCTTTGGAATTTCAGCAGGCAGAAGCCCAGTGGCAGGCAGACAGCATTAGACATGAACGCTGGCCCTTTTCCATGGGAAAACAAAGTCTCCACCCCTGGTTCCTGATGTCAGTTTTTTAGGAGGGCTTTGGTACTACAAGGGCAGAGAATCTTCCATCTGGTTGTAGATTGCACCTAGGAGATATCCTCATTTCTATGGAATTTTAGTGGAATTTTAGTAGGAAGAAGCCCAGTGGCAAGCCGACAGCATTACACACGAACGGTGGCCCATTTGCATGGGAAACCAAAGTCGCCACTCCCGGTTCCTGATGTCAGTTTTTAGGAGGCCTTTGCCACTACAAGGGCAGGCAAACTTCCATCTGGTGGTAAATTGCATCTGCGAGATATCCTCATTTGTATGGAATTTTAGCAGTCATACGCCCAGTGGCAGGCACACAGCATTTGGCATGAACAGTGCCCTATTCCACGGGAAACCAAATTATACATCCCACGTTTAAGAAGTGAGTTTATAGGAGCCCTTTGGCACTACAAGGGCAGAGAAACTTCAATCCGGGAGTAGATTGCACCTGCAAGATATTCTCAATTTTATAGAATTTTAGAGGTATTTCAGTACGCCGAATCCCAGCGGCAGGCACACAGAATTAGACATGAATAGTGGCCGTTTTCCAGGGGAAAACAAAATCTCCAGGCCAGGTTCCTGATGTCAGTTTATAGCAGGCCTTTTGCACTACAAGAACAGACAACCTTCCGACTGGTGGCATATTGCATCTTGGAGATATCCTCATTTGTATGGAATTCTAGTGGAATTAAAGCAGGCAGAAGCCCAGTGGCAAGTAGACAACATTAAACACCAACGGTGGCCCTTTTCCATGGGAAACCAAAGTCTCCGCCCCAGGTTCCTGATGTCAATTTGTAGGAAGCTTTTGGCTCTACAGGGGCAGACAAACTTCCATCTGGTGGTAGATTGCACCTAGGAGACATCCTCATTTGTAAGGAATTTTAGTGGGATTTTAATAGGCAGAAGCCTAGTGGCAGGAACACATCATTAGACACGAACGCTGGCCCATTTCCAAGGGAAACCAAAGTCTCCACTCCAGGTTCCTGGTGTCAGTTTGTAGGAGGCCTTTGGAACTACAAGGGCAGATAAACTTCCAACTGGTGGTAGATTCCATCTGGGAGATATCCTCATTTCTCTAGAATTTCAGCAGGCATAAGCCCAGTGGCCGGCAGACAGCATTAGACAGGAACGGTGGCCCTTTCCCATGGAAAACCAAAGTCTCCACCCCACGTTACTGATGTCAATTTGCAGGAGGCCTTTGGCACTACAAGGGCTACATACTTCCATCTCGTTGTATATTCCATTACTGAGATATCCTTCTTTGTATGGAATTTTATTGGAATTTTAGTATGCAGAAGCCGAGTAGCCAGCAAACAGCATCTGACAAGAACTGTGGCCCTTTTCCACGGGAAATAAAAGTCTCCACCCAACATTCCTGATGTCCGTTTGTAGGAGGCCTTTGGAACTACAAGGCCAGGAAAATTTCCAACTGGTGGTAGATTGCATCTGGAAGACATCCTCATTTGTATGCAATATTAGCAGCCATAAGCCCAGTGGCAGGCAGACAGCATTAGATTTGCACGGTGGTCCTTTTCCATGGGAAACCAAGGTCACCACCTCACGTTCCTGAATGTCAGTTTGTAGGAGGCCTTTGGCACTACAAGGGCAGCCAAAATTCTATCTGGTGGTAGATTCCACATGGGAGATGTCCACATTTGTATGGAAATTCATCAGGCATGAGCCCAGTGGCAGGCAGACAGCATTAGATTTGAACGGTGGCCCTTTTCCATGGGAAACCAAAGTCTCCACCTCACGTTCCTGATGACAATTTGTAGGAGGCCTTTGGAATTACACAGGAAGACAAACTTCCATCTGGTAGTAGATTGTTCCTGGGAGATATCCTCATTTCTATGCAATTTTAGAAGGGAGAACCACAGTGGCAGGTAGACTGCATTAGACACGAACAGTGGCCCCTTTCCATGGGAAACCAAAGTCTTCACTCCAGGTTCCTGATGTCTGTGTGTTGGAAACCTTAACACTGCAAGGGAAGACAAACATCCAAGTGGTGGTGGATTCTATCTGGGAGATATCCCCATTTGTATGGAATTTAAGACGGCATAAGCCCAGTGGCCGGCAGACAGCATTAGACAAAAACGGTGGCATTTTTCCATGGGAAACCAAAGTCTCCACCTCACGTTCCTGATGTCAGTTTGTAAGCCGCCTTAGGCACTACGAAGGCAAAGGAAAATTCATCTGTTGGTAGATTGCACCAGGGAGATATCCTCATTTGAATGGAATTTTAGTGGAATTTTAGTCGGCAGAATCCGAAAAGTCGCCAGATAGCATTAGACCAGAACGGTGGCCCTTTTCCATGGGAAACTAAAGTTTCCATCTCACGTTCCTGATGTCAGTTTGTAGGATGCCTTTGGCACTACAAAGGCAGATAAACTTCCATCTGGTGGTAGATTCCATCTGGGAGATATCCTCTTTTTTGTGGAATTTCAGCAGGCATGAGCCTAGTTCCAGGCAGACTGCATTAGACACTAACGGTGGCCCTTTTCAATGGGACACCAAAGTCTCCACCTCACGTTCCTTATGTCAGTTTATAGGAGGCCTTTGGAACTACAAGGGCACACAAACTTCCATCTCTTGGGAGAATGCAACTGCGAGATATCCTCATTTGCATGGAATTTAAGTGGAATTCTTGTGGGCAGAATCCCAGCGGCACATAGCGAGCATTAGACACGAACGGTGGCCCTTTTCCATGGGAAATCAACGTCTCCACCTCACGTTCTTTATATCAGTCACTACGAGGCCTTTGGCACTACAAGGGCAGACAAAATTCCATCTGCTGGTAGATTCCACCTGGGAGATATCCTCTGTTGTATGGAATTTCAGCAGGCATATGCCCAGTTGCAGGCAGACAGCATTAGACAAGAACGGTGGCCTTTTTCATGGGAAACCAAAGTCTCCACCCCACATTCCTGATGTAAATTTATACGAGGCTTTTGGCACGATAAGGGCAGACAAACTTCCAACTGGTGGTAGATTGCACGTGAGAGATATCTTCATTTGCATGGAATTTTAGTGGAATTTAATAGGCAGAATCCCAATGATCGACAGAGAGCATAAGACACAAACGGTGTCCCTTTTCCATTAGACACAAAGGTCTCTACCCCAGTCTCCTGATGTCAGTTGCTGGGAGGCCTTTGGAACTACAAGGCTAGAAAAACTTCCACCTGGTGGTAGATTGCATCTGGGAGATATCTTCATTTGTATGCAATTTTAGCAGGCAGAAGCCCAGTGGCAGGCAGACAACATTAGACACAAACGGTGGCCATTTTCCATAGGAAACCAAAGTCTCCACCTCACATTCCTGATGTCAATTTGTAGGAGGCCTTTGGCATTACAAGGGCAAACAAAACTCCATCTCGTGGGAGAATGCAACTGCGAGATATCCTCATTTGCATGGAATTTAAGTGGAATTCTTGTGGGCAGAATCCCAGCGGCAGGTAGAGAGCATTAGACACGAACGGTGGCTCTTTTCCATGGGACACCAAAGCAGGGTTATGACTGCTAAAATTCCATACAAATGAGGATATCTCGCAGATGCAATTTACCACAAGATGGAAGTTTGCCTGACCTTGTAGTGGCAAAGGCCTACTAAAATCTGACATCGGGAACGTGGTGTGGAGACTTTGGTTTCCCATGGAAAAGGACTACCGTTTGTGTCTAATGCTGTCTGCCTGGCACTGTGGTTATGACTGCTGAAGTTCCATACAAATGAGGTTATCTCCCAGGTGCAATCTACAACCAGGTGGAAGTTTGTCTGCCCTTGTAGTGCCAAAGGCCTCCTAAAAATGAACATCAGAAACGCGGGCTGGAGACTTTGGTTTCCCATAGAAATGGGCCACCGTTCGTGTCTAATGCTGTCTGCCTGCCACTGGCCTACTTCCTACTAAAATTCCACTAAAATTCCAAAAAAAATGAGGATATCTCCCAGGTGCAATCTGCAACCAGATGGAAGTTTCTCTGCCCTTATATTGGAAAACACCTCCTACAAAGTGACATCAGCAACGTGGGGTGGAGATTTTGAATTCCCATGGAAAAGGGCCACCGTTCGTGTCTAACGATGTCTGCCTCCCACTGGGGTTATGCCTGCTGAAATTCCATACAAATGAGGATATCTCCCAGATGGAATCTACCACCAGTTGGAAGTTTGTCTGCCCTTGTAGTGCCAAAGGCCTCCTAAAAAAGGACATCAGGAACCTGGAATGCACACTTTGGTTTCCCATGGAAATGGGCCACTGTTCGTATCTAAGGCTGTCTGCCTGGTATTGTGGTAATGAGTGCTGAAGTTCCATACAAATGAGGATATCTCCCAGGTGCAATCTACCACCAAATGGAAGTTTGTCTGCCCTTGTAGTGCCAAAGGCCTCCTAAATACTGACATCAGGAACGTGGATTGGACTTTGGTTTCCCACTGAAAAGGGGCACCGTTTGTGCCTAATGCAATGTGCCTGCCGCTGGGCTTATGCCTAGTAAAATTCCATACAAATGAGGATATCTCCCACATGGAATTTACCATCAGATGGAAGTTTGTCTGCCCTTGTAGTGGCAAAGGCCTCCTATGAAACTGACATCAGGAACCAGGGGTGGAGACTTTGTTTTCCCATGGAAAAGGGCCACCGTTCGTGTCTAATGCTGTCTGCCTTCCACTGGGGTTATGCCTGCTGAAATTCCTCACAAATGAGGATATCTCCCTGATGGAATCTTCCACCAGTTGGAAGTATGTCTGCCCTTATAGTGCCAAAGTCCTCCTAAAAACTGACATCAGGAACGTGGGGTGGAGACTTTGGTTTCCCAAGGAAATTGGCCACCGTTCGTGTCTAATGCTGTCTGTTTGCCACTGGGCTTCTGCCTGCTGAAATTCCAAAGATATTTGGAAATCTCTCCGACGCAATCAACCAACTGACAGAAGTTTATCTGCCCCTATAGTGCCAAAGGCCTCTTAAACACTGACATCCGGAACCCGGAGTGGAGACTTTGGTTTCCCATGGAAATGGGCCACCGTTCGTTCCTAATGCTGTCTGCCTGCCACTGGGTTTCTTCCAACTAAAATTCCACTAAAATTCCACAGAAATAAGGATATCTCCCAAGTGCAATCTACAACCAGATGGAAGAATCTCTGCCCTTGTAGTACCAAAGCTCTCCTAAAAAACTGACATCAGAAACCAGGGGTGGAGGCTTTGTTTTCCCATGGAAATGGGCCAGCGATCGTGTCTAATGCTATCTGCCTGCCACTGGGCTTATGGCTACTGAAATTACATACAAATGAGGATATCACCCAGATGCAATATGCCACCAGTTGCAAGTTTGTCTGCTCTTGTAGTGCCAAAGGCATCCTAGAAACGGACATCAGGAACGTGGGGTGGAGACTTTGGTTTCCCATGGAAAAGGGCCACCGTTGGTGTTTAATGCTGTCGACATGCCACTGGGCTTCTGCCTACTTTAATTCCACTAAAATTCCATACAAATGAGGATATCTCCAAGACGAAATATGCCACCAGTTGGAAGTTTGTCTGCTCTTGTAGTGCAAAAGGCCTCCTAAAAACTAACATCAGGAAGCTGGCCTGGAGACTTTGTTTTCCCCTGGAAAACGGCCACTATTCATGTCTAATTCTGTGTGCCTGCAGCTAGGATTCTGCGTACTAAAATTCCTCTAAAATTCTATACAAATGGGAATATTTCCCAGGTGCAATCCTCCCCCGGTTTGAAGTTTCTCTGCCCTTGTAGTGCCAAAGGGCTCCTATAAACTGACATCTGAAACATAGGATGGATAATTTGGTTTCCCATGGAAAAGGGCCACTGTTCATGCCTAATGCTGTGTGCCTGCCACTGGGCGTATGACTGCTAAAATTCCATACAAATGAGCATATCTCGCAGATGCAATTTACCACCAGGTGGAACTTTGTCTGCCCTCGTAGTGCCGAAGGCCTCCAAAAAACTGACATCAGGAACGTGGGGTGAAGACTTTGTTTTCCCATGGAAAAGGGCCACCGTTCGTGTCTAATGCTGTCTGCCTGGCACTGGGCTTCTACCTGCTGAAATTACATACAAATGAGGATATCTCCCCGATGCAATCAACCACCTGACGGAAGTTTGTCTGTCCTTGTACTGCCAAAGGCCTCCTTAAACCTGACATCGGGAACGTGGTGTGGAGGCTTTTGTTTCCCATGGAAAAGGACTACCGTTCGTGTCTAATGCTGTCTGCCTGGCACTGTGGTTATGACTGCTGAAGTTCCATACAAACGAGGATATCTCCCAGATGAAATATGCCACCAGATGGAAGTTTTTCTGCTCTTGCAGTGCCAAAGGCCTCCTTCAATCTGATATTTGGAACCTGGCCTGGAGACTTTGGTGTCCTATGGTAAAGGCCCACCGTTCTTGTTTAATGCTGTCTGTCTCCCACTTGTCTACTGAGTACTAAAATTCCACACAAATTCCATACAAATCAGGACATCTCCGAGGTGCAATCTACCGCCAGAAGGGAGTTTGTCAGCTCTTGTAGTGCCAAAGGCCCCCTTCAAACTGACATCAGGAACATGGGATGGATCATTGGTTTTTCCATGGAAAAGGGCCACTGTTCGTGTCTAATGCTGTCTGCCTGCCACTGGGAATATGCATTTGGGAGATATCCTCATTTGCATGGGATTTTAGTGGTATTTTAGTACTCAGAAACCCAGTTGCAGACAGACAGCATTAAACATGAACGGTGGGCCATTTCCATAGGAAACCAAAGTCTCCATGTGAGGTTCCGAATGTCAGTTTGTAGGAGGCCTTTGGCACTGCAAGGGCAGACAAACTTCCATCTGGTGGCATATTGTATCTGGGAGATATCCTCATTTGTATGTAATTTCAGTAGTCATAAGCCCAGTGGCCAGGAGACAGCATTAAACACCAAGGGTGCCCTTTTCCATGGGAAACCAAAGCGTCCTCTCCAGATTCCTGATGTCAGTTTGTAGGAAGCCGTTGGCATTACAAGGGCAGACAAATTTTCAACTGGTGGTAGACTCCGTCTCTGAGATATCCTCATTTGTATGGGATTTTACTAGGCATAAGCCCAGTGGCAGGCAGACAGCATTAGACACAAACGGTGTCCCATATCCATGGGAAAACAAACTCTCCACCCCACGTTCCTGATGTCATTTTTTAGGAGGCCTTTGGCACTACGAGAGCAGACAAACTTCCACCTGGTGGTAGATTGCACCTGGGAGATATCCTCATTTGTATGGAACTTCAGCAGTCATAACCACAGTGCCAGGCAGACAGCATTAGACAGGAATAGTGGTCATTTTTTCATGGCAAACCAAAGTCTCCACCCTAGGTTCCTGATGGCAGTTTGTAGGAGGCCTTTGGAAACACAAGGGCAGAGAAACTTCCATCTGGTGTTAGATTGCACCTGGGAGTTATTCTCATTTGTATGGAATTTTAGTGGACTTTTAGTAGGCAGAATCCCAGCGGGAGGCAGAAGGAATTAGACATGAATAGTGGCCCATTTCCATGGGAAACCAAAGTCTCCACTCCAGGTTCCTGATGTCAGTTTTTAGGAGGCCTTTGGCACTTCAAGGGCAGACAAACTTTCGTCAGGTGGTTGATTGCATTGGAGAGATTTCAAAATGTTTTTTGGATTTCAGCAGGCAGAAGCCCATTGGAAGGCAAACAGCATTAGACAAGAACGGTAGCCCATTGCCTTGGGAAACCAAAGTCTCCACCCCATGTTCCTGATGCCAGTTTTTAGGAGGACTTTGGCACTAAAAGGGCAGACAAACTTCCAAGTGGTGGGAGATTCCATCTGGGAGATATCCTCATTTGTGAGGAATTTCAGCAGGCATAACGCCAGTGGCAGGCAGAGAGCATTAGACACGAACGATGGCCCTTTTTTATGGGAAACAAAATCTCCACCCCACGTTGCTGATGTCACTTTGTAGGAGGCTTTTTCCAATATAAGGGCAGAGAAACTTCCATCTGGTTGTAGATTGCACCTGGGAGATATCCTCATTTCTATGGAATTTTAGTGGAATTTTAGTAAGAAGAAGCCCAGTGGCAGGAAGACAGCATTAGACACAAACGGTGGCCCATTTGTATGGGAAACCAAAGTCTCCACCCCGCGTTCCTGATGTCCGTTTCTAGGAGGCCTTTGGCACTACAAGGGCGGACAAACTTCCACCTGGTGGTAGATTGCACCTGCGAGATATTCTCATTTGTATAGAATTTTAGAGCAATTTTAGTACGCAGAATCCCAGCGGCAGGCAGACAGAATTAGACATGAATAGTGGCCCTTTTCCAGAGGAAAACAACGTCTCCAGGCCAGGTTCCTGATGTCAGTTATAGGAGGCCTTTTGCACTACAAGAGCAGACAAACTTCCAACTGGTGGCATATTGAATCTGGGAGATATCCTCATTTGTATGTAATTTCAGTAGCCACAAACCTGTGGCGGGCAGACAGCATTAGACACGAACGCTGGCCCTTTTCCATGGGAAACCAAAGTCTCCACTCCAGGCTCCTCATGTAAATTTGTAGGAGGCCTTTGGCACTACAGGGGCAGATAAACTTCCGTCAGGTGGTTGATTACATTGGAGAGATTTCCAAATTTTTTTGGAATTTCAGAAGGCAGAAGCTCATTGGCAGGCAGACAGCATTAGACATGAACGCTGGTCCTTTTCCATGGGAAATCAAAGTCTCCACCCATGGTTCCTGATGTCAGTTTTTTAGGAGGGCTTTGGTACAACAAGGGCAGAGAATCTTCCATCTGGTTGTAGATTGCACCTGGGATATATCCTTGTTTCTATGGAATTTTAGTGGAATATTAATAGGAAGAAACCAAGTGGCAGGCAGACAGCATTAGACACGAACGGTGGCCCATTTCCATGGGAAACCAAAGTCTCCACCCCACGTTCCTGATGTCCGTTTCTAGGAGGCCGTTGGCACTACAAGTGCAGACATACTTCCACCTGGTGGTAGATTGCACCTGGGAGATATCCTCATTTGTATAGAATTTCAGCAGCCATAACCACAGTGCCAGGCAGACAGCATTAGACAGGAATAGTGGTCATTTTTTCATGGCAAACCAAAGTCTCCACCCTAGGTTCCTGATGGCAGTTTGTAGGAGGCCTTTGGAAACACAAGGGCAGAGAAACTTCCATCTGGTGTTAGATTGCACCTGGGAGTTATTCTCATTTGTATGGAATTTTAGTGGACTTTTAGTAGGCAGAATCCCAGCGGGAGGCAGAAGGAATTAGACATGAATAGTGGCCCATTTCCATGGGAAACCAAAGTCTCCACTCCAGGTTCCTGATGTCAGTTTTTAGGAGGCCTTTGGCACTTCAAGGGCAGACAAACTTTCGTCAGGTGGTTGATTGCATTGGAGAGATTTCAAAATGTTTTTTGGATTTCAGCAGGCAGAAGCCCATTGGAAGGCAAACAGCATTAGACAAGAACGGTAGCCCATTGCCTTGGGAAACCAAAGTCTCCACCCCATGTTCCTGATGCCAGTTTTTAGGAGGACTTTGGCACTAAAAGGGCAGACAAACTTCCAAGTGGTGGGAGATTCCATCTGGGAGATATCCTCATTTGTGAGGAATTTCAGCAGGCATAACGCCAGTGGCAGGCAGAGAGCATTAGACACGAACGATGGCCCTTTTTTATGGGAAACAAAATCTCCACCCCACGTTGCTGATGTCACTTTGTAGGAGGCTTTTTCCAATATAAGGGCAGAGAAACTTCCATCTGGTTGTAGATTGCACCTGGGAGATATCCTCATTTCTATGGAATTTTAGTGGAATTTTAGTAGGAAGAAGCCCAGTGGCAGGAAGACAGCATTAGACACAAACGGTGGCCCATTTGTATGGGAAACCAAAGTCTCCACCCCGCGTTCCTGATGTCCGGTTCTAGGAGGCCTTTGGCACTACAAGGGCGGACAAACTTCCACCTGGTGGTAGATTGCACCTGCGAGATATTCTCATTTGTATAGAATTTTAGAGCAATTTTAGTACGCAGAATCCCAGCGGCAGGCAGACAGAATTAGACATGAATAGTGGCCCTTTTCCAGAGGAAAACAACGTCTCCAGGCCAGGTTCCTGATGTCAGTTATAGGAGGCCTTTTGCACTACAAGAGCAGACAAACTTCCAACTGGTGGCATATTGAATCTGGGAGATATCCTCATTTGTATGTAATTTCAGTAGCCACAAACCTGTGGCGGGCAGACAGCATTAGACACGAACGCTGGCCCTTTTCCATGGGAAACCAAAGTCTCCACTCCAGGCTCCTCATGTAAATTTGTAGGAGGCCTTTGGCACTACAGGGGCAGATAAACTTCCGTCAGGTGGTTGATTACATTGGAGAGATTTCCAAATTTTTTTGGAATTTCAGAAGGCAGAAGCTCATTGGCAGGCAGACAGCATTAGACATGAACGCTGGTCCTTTTCCATGGGAAATCAAAGTCTCCACCCATGGTTCCTGATGTCAGTTTTTTAGGAGGGCTTTGGTACAACAAGGGCAGAGAATCTTCCATCTGGTTGTAGATTGCACCTGGGATATATCCTTGTTTCTATGGAATTTTAGTGGAATATTAATAGGAAGAAACCAAGTGGCAGGCAGACAGCATTAGACACGAACGGTGGCCCATTTCCATGGGAAACCAAAGTCTCCACCCCACGTTCCTGATGTCCGTTTCTAGGAGGCCGTTGGCACTACAAGTGCAGACATACTTCCACCTGGTGGTAGATTGCACCTGGGAGATATCCTCATTTGTATAGAATTTCAGCAGCCATAACCACAGTGCCAGGCAGACAGCATTAGACAGGAACGCTGGCCCATTTCCATGGGAAACCAATGTCTCCACTCCAGATTCCTAATGTCAGTTTTTAGGAGGCCTTTGGCACTACAGGGGCAGATAAACTTCCGTCAGGTGGTTGATTGCATCGGAGAGATTTCCCAATATCTTTGGAATTTCAGCAGGCAGAAGCCCAGTGGCAAACAGACAGCATTAGACACGAACTATGGCCAATTTCCTTGGGAAACCAAAGTCTCCACCCCACATTCCTCATTTCAGTTTTTACGAGGAGTTTGGCACTATAAGGGCAAACATACTTCCAACTGGTGGTAGATTCCATCAGGGAGATATCCTCATTTGTGAGGAATTTCAGCAGGCATAACCCCAGTGGCAGGCAGACACCATTAGACACGAACGGTGGCCCTTTTCAATGGGAAACGAAAATCTCCACCCCTGGTTTCTGATGTCAGTTTGTAGGAGGCCTTTGCCACTACAAGGGCAGACAAACTTCCATCTGATGGTAAATTCCATCTGGGAGATATCCCATTTGTATGGAATTTTATTAGGCATAAGCCCAGTGGCAAGCACAGAGCATTAGACACAAAGGGTGCCCCATTTCCATGGGAAACCAAAGTCTCCACTGCACGTTCCTGATGTCCGTTACTAGGAGGCCTTTGGCACTACAAGAGCAGACAAACTTCCATCTGGTGGCATATTGAATCTGGGAGATATCCTCATTTGTATGTAATTTCAGTAGCCATAAGCCCAGTGGCAGGCAGACAGCATTAGACACGAACTGTGGCCAATTTCCTTGGGAAACCAAAGTCTCCACCTCACGTTCCTGATGTCAGTTTTTAGGAGGCCTTTGGCACTACAAGGGCAGACAAACTTCCAACTGGTGGTAGATTGCACCTTGGAGAAGTCCTCATTTGTATGGAATTTTAGTGGAATTTTAGTACTCAGAAGCCCAGTTGCAGACCGACAGGATTAAACCCGAACGGTGGGCCTTTTCCATAGGAAACCAAAGTTCCAGGCCAGGTTCCAGATATCACTTTGAACGAGACCTTTGGCACTGCAAGAGCAGACAAACTTCCATCTGTTGGCATATTGCGTCTGGGAGATATCCTCATTTGTATGTAATTTCAGTAGTCATAAGCCCAGTGGCAAAGAGACAGCATTAAACACAAAGGGTGGCCCTATTCCATGGGAAACCAAAGCGTCCTCTCCAGATTCCTGATGTCAGTTTGTAGGAGGCCGTTGGCACTACAAGGGCAGACAAACTTTCAAGTGGTGGTAGATTCCATCTGGGAAATATCCTCATTTGTATGGAATTTTACTAGGCATAAGCCCAGTGGCAGGCACATAGTATTAGACACAAACGGTGGCCCATTTCCATGGGAAACCAAAGTCTTCACCCCACGTTCCTGATGTCAGTTTTTAGGAGGCCTTTGGCACTACAAGGGCAGACAAACATCCATCTGGTGGTAGATTGCACCTGGGAGATATCCTCATTTGTATGGAACTTCAGCACTCATAATCTGAAAGCCAGGCAGACAGCATTAGAAACGAACGGTGGACCTTTTCCATGGGAAACCAAAGTCTTCACCCCACGTTCCTGATGTCAGTTTTTTTGAGGCCTTCGGCACTACGAGGGCAGACAAAGTTCCACCTGGTGGTAAATTGCATCTGCGAGATATCCTCATTTGTATGGAATTTTAGCAGTCATACGCCCAGTGGCAGGCACACAGCATTAGGCATGAACAGTGGCCCTTTTCCATGGGAAACCAAATTATCCATCATATGTTTCAGATGTCAGTTTATAGGAGCCCTTTGGCACTACAAGGGCAGAGAAACTTCAAACCGGGGGAGGATTGCACCTGCGAAATATTCCCATTTGTATAGAATTTTAGAGGTATTTTAGTACGCAGAATCCTAGCTGCAGGCACACAGAATTAGACATGAATAGTGGCCGTTTTCCAGGGGAAAACAAAGTCTCCAGGCCAGCTTCCTGATGTTAGTTTTTAGGAGGCCTTTTGCACTACAAGAGCAGACAAACTTCCAACTGGTGGCATATTTCGTCTTGGAGATATCCTCATTTGTATGGAATTTTAGTGGAATTAAAGTAGGCAGAAGCCCAGTGGCATGTCGACAGCATTAAACACCAACGGTGGCCCTTTTCCATGGGAAACCAAAGTCTCCACCCCACGTTCCTGATGTCCGTTTCTAGGATGCCTTTGGCACTACAAGGGCAGACAAACTTGCAACTGGTGGCATATTGCATCTGGGTGATATCCTCATTTGTATGTAATTTCAGTAGCCATAAGCCCAGTGGCAGGCAGATAGCATTAGACACGATCGCTGGCCCATTTCCATGGGAAAACAAAGTCTCCACCCCTGGTTTCTGATGTCAGTTTTTTAGGAGAGCTTTGGTACTACAAGGGCAGAGATTCTTCCATCTGGTTGTAGATTGCACTTGGGAGATATCCTTATTTCTGTGGAATTTTAGTGGAATTTTAGTTGGAAGAAACCCAGTGGCAGGCAGACAGCATTAGGAACGAACGGTGGCCCATTTCCATGGGAAACCAAAGTCTCCACTCCGGGTTCCGGATGTCAGTGTTTAAGAGGCCTTTGGCACTATAGGGGCAGATAAACTTCTGTCAGGTGGTTGATTGCGTCGGAGAGATTTCCAAATATCTTTGGAATTTCAGCAGGCAGAAGCCCAGTGGCAAACAGACAGCATTAGACACGAACAGTGGCCAATTTCCTTGGGAAACCAAAGTCTCCACCCCACGTTCCTGATGTCAGTTTTTAGGAGGACTTTGGCACTATAAGGGCAGACATACTTCCAACTGGTGGAAGATTCCATCAGGGAGATATCCTCATTTGTGAGGAATTTCAGCAGGCATAACCCCAGTGGAAGGCAGACAGCATTAGACACGAACGGTGGCCCTTTTCCATGGGAAAACAAAGTCTCCACCCCTGGTTCCTGATGTCAGTTTCATAGGAGGCCTTTGCCACTACAAGGGCAGACAAACTTCCATCTGATGGTAAATTCCATGTGGGAGATATCCTCATTTGTATGGAATTTTACTAGGCATAAGCCCAGCGGCAGGCACATTGCATTAGGCACAAACGGTGCCCCTTTTCAGTGGGAAACCAAAGTCCAATCCACGTTCCTGATGTCAGTATTTAGGAGGCCTTTGGCACTACAAGGGCAGACAAACTTCCATTTGGTGGTAGATTGCACCTGGGAGATATCCTCATTTGTATGGAACTTCAGCACTCATTACCACAATACCAGGCAGACAGCCTTAGATACGAACAGTGGCCCATTTCCATGGGAAACCAAAGTGTCCATTCCAGGTTCCTGATGTCCTTTTTTAGGAGGCCTTTGGCACTACAAGGGCAGACAAACTTCCAACTGGTGGTAGATTCCATCTGGGAGATATCCTCATTTGTATGGAATTTCAGCAGGCATAACCCCATTGGGAGGCAGACATCGTTAGACACGAACGGTGGCCCTTTTCCATGGGAATTCAAAATCTCCACCCCACGTTGCTGATGTCACTTTGTAGGAGGTGTTTTCCAATATAAGGGCAGAGAAACTTCCATCTGGTTGCAGATTGCACCTGGGAGATATCCTCATTTTTTTTTGGAATTTTAGTGGAATTTTAGTAGGAAGTAGGCCAGTAGCAGGCAGACAGCATTAGACACGAACGGTGGCCCATTTCTATGGGAAACCAAAGTCTCCAGCCCGCGTTTCTGATGTTCATTTTTAGGAGGCCTTTGGCACTACAAGGGCAGACAAACTTCCACCTGGTTGTAGATTGCACCTGGGAGATAACCTCATTTGTATGGAACTTCAGCAGTCATAACCACAGTGCCAGGCAGACAGCATTAGACACAAACGGTAGTCCTTTTCCATGGGAAACCAAAGTCTCCACACCACGTTCCCGATGTCAGATTTTTGTAGGCCTTTGCCACTACAAGGTCAGGCAAACTTCCATCTTGTGGTAAATTGCATCTGCGAGATATCCTCATTTGTATGGAATTTTAGCAGGCATAACCCTGCTTTGGTGTCCCATGGAAAAGAGCCACCGTTCGTGTCTAATGCTCTCTACCTGCCGCTGGGATTCTGCCCACAAGAATTCCACTTAAATTCCATGCAAATGAGGATATCTCGCAGTTGCATTCTCCCACGAGATGGAGTTTTGTTTGCCCTTGTAATGCTAAAGGCCTCCTACAAATTGACATCAGGAATGTGAGGTGGAGACTTTGGTTTCCTATGGAAAATGGCCACCGTTTGTGTCTAATGTTGTCTGCCTGCCACTGGGCTTCTGCCTGCTAAAATTGCATACAAATGAAGATATCTCCCAGATGCAATCTACCACCAGGTGGAAGTTTTTCTAGCCTTGTAGTTCCAAAGGCCTCCCAGCAACTGACATCAGGAGACTGGGGTAGAGACCTTCGTGTCTAATGGAAAAGGGACACCGTTTGTGTCTTATGCTCTCTGTCGATCATTGGGATTCTGCCTACTAAAATTGCACTAAAATTCCATGCAAATGAAGATATCTCTCACGTGCAATCTACCACCAGTTGGAAGTTTGTCTGCCCTTATCGTGCCAAAAGCCTCGTATAAATTTACATCAGGAATGTGGGGTGGAGACTTTGGTTTCCCATGAAAAAGGCCACCGTTCTTGTCTAATGCTGTCTGCCTGCAACTGGCATATGCCTGCTGAAATTCCATACAACAGAGGATATCTCCCAGGTGGAATCTACCAGCAGATGGAATTTTGTCTGCCCTTGTAGTGCCAAAGGCCTCGTAGTGACTGATATAAAGAACGTGAGGTGGAGACGTTGATTTCCCATGGAAAAGGGCCACCGTTCGTGTCTAATGCTCGCTATGTGCCGCTGGGATTCTGCCCACAAGAATTCCACTTAAATTCCATGCAAATGAGGATATCTCGCAGTTGCATTCTCCCAAGAGATGGAAGTTTGTGTGCCCTTGTAGTTCCAAAGGCCTCCTATAAACTGACATAAGGAACGTGAGGTGGAGACTTTGGTGTCCCATTGAAAAGGGCCACCGTTAGTGTCTAATGCAGTCTGCCTGGAACTTGGCTCATGCCTGCTGAAATTCCACAAAAATGAGGATATCTCCCAGATGGAATCTACCACCAGATGGAAGTTTATCTGCCTTTGTAGTGCCAAAGGCATCCTACAAACTGACATCAGGAACGTGAGATGGAGACTTTAGTTTCCCATGGAAAAGGGCCACCGTTCTGGTCTAATGCTATCTGGCGACTTTTCGGATTCTGCCGACTAAAATTCCACTAAAATTCCATTCAAATGAGGATATCTCCCTGGTGCAATCTACCAACAGATGAATTTTCCTTTGCCTTTGTAGTGCCTAAGGCGGCTTACAAACTGACATCAGGAACGTGAGGTGGAGACTTTGGTTTCCCATGGAAAAATGCCACCGTTTTTGTCTAATGCTGTCTGCCGGCCACTGGGCTTATGCCGTCTTAAATTCCATACAAATGGGGATATCTCCCAGATAGAATCCACCACCACTTGGATGTTTGTCTTCCCTTGCAGTGTTAAGGTTTCCAACACACAGACATCAGGAACCTGGAGTGAAGACTTTGGTTTCCCATGGAAAGGGGCCACTGTTCGTGTCTAATGCAGTCTACCTGCCACTGTGGTTCTCCCTTCTAAAATTGCATAGAAATGAGGATATCTCCCAGGAACAATCTACTACCAGATGGAAGTTTGTCTTCCTGTGTAATTCCGAAGGCCTCCTACAAATTGTCATCAGGAACGTGAGGTGGAGACTTTGGTTTCCCATGGAAAAGGGCCACCGTTCAAATCTAATGCTGTCTGCCTGCCACTGGGCTCATGCCTGATGAATTTCCATACAAATGAGGACATCTCCCATGTGGAATCTACCACCAGATAGAATTTTGGCTGCCCTTGTAGTGCCAAAGGCCTCCTACAAACTGACATTCAGGAACGTGAGGTGGTGACCTTGGTTTCCCATGGAAAAGGACCACCGTGCAAATCTAATGCTGTCTGCCTGCCACTGGGCTTATGGCTGCTAATATTGCATACAAATGAGGATGTCTTCCAGATGCAATCTACCACCAGTTGGAAATTTTCCTGGCCTTGTAGTTCCAAAGGCCTCCTACAAACGGACATCAGGAATGTTGGGTGGAGACTTTTATTTCCCGTGGAAAAGGGCCACAGTTCTTGTCAGATGCTGTTTGCTGGCTACTCGGCTTCTGCATACTAAAATTCCAATAAAATTCCATACAAAGAAGGATATCTCAGTAATGGAATATACAACGAGATGGAAGTATGTAGCCCTTGTAGTGCCAAAGGCCTCCTGCAAATTGACATCAGTAACGTGGGGTGGAGACTTTGGTTTTCCATGGAAAAGGGCCACCGTTCCTGTCTAATGCTGTCTGCCGGCCACTGGGCTTATGCCTGCTGAAATTCCAGAGAAATGAGGATATCTCCCAGATGGAATCTACCACCAGTTGGAAGTTTATCTGCCCTTGTAGTTCCAAAGGCCTCCTACAAACTGACACCAGGAACCTGGAGTGGAGACTTTGGTTTCCCTTGGAAATGGGCCAGCGTTCGTGTCTAATGATGTGTTCCTGCCACTAGGCTTCTGCCTATTAAAATCCCACTAAAATTCCTTACAAATGAGGATGTCTCCTAGGTGCAATCTACCACCAGATGGAAGTTTGTCTGCCCCTGTAGAGCCAAAAGCTTCCTACAAATTGACATCAGGAACCTGGGGCGGAGACTTTGGTTTCCCATGGAAAAGGGCCACCGTTGGTGTTTAATGCTGTCTACTTGCCACTGGGCTTCTGCCTGCTTTAATTCCACTAGAATTCCATACAAATGAGGATATCTCCAAGATGCAATATGCCACCAGTCGGAAGGTTGTCTGTTCTTGTAGTGCAAAAGGCCTGCTATAAACTGACATCAGGAACCTGGCCTGGAGATTTTGTTTTCCCCTGGAAAACGGCCACTATTCATGTCTAATTCTGTGTGCCTGCCGCTGGGATTCGGCGTACTGAAATACCTCTAAAATTCTATAAAATTGAGAATATCTTGCAGGTGCAATCTACTCCCGGATTGAAGTTTCTCTGCCCTTGTAGTGCCAAAGGGCTCCTATAAACTCACTTCTTAAACGTGGGATGTATAATTTGGTTTCCCGTGGAATAGGGCACTGTTCATGCCAAATGCTGTGTGCCTGCCACTGGGCGTATGACTGCTAAAATTCCATACAAATGAGGATATCTCGCAGATGCAATTTACCACCAGATGGAAGTTTGCCTGCCCTTGTAGTGGCAAAGGCCTCCTAAAAACTGATATCAGGAACCGGGAGTGGCGACTTTGGTTTCCCATGCAAATGGGCCACCGTTCGTGTGTAATGCTGTCGGCTTGCCACTGGGCTTCTTCCTACTAAAATTCCACTAAAATTCCATAGAAATGAGGATATCTCCTAGGTGCAATCTACAACCAGATGGAAGATTCTCTGCCCTTGTAGTACCAAAGCCCTCCTAAAAAACTGACATCAGGAACCAGGGGTGGAGACTTTGTTTTCCCATGGAAAAGGGCCAGCGTTCATGTCTAATGCTGTCTGCCTGCCACTGGGCTTCTGCCTGCTGAAATTCCAAAGAAATTGGGAAATCTCTCCCATGCAATCAACCACCTGACGGAAGTTTGTCTGCCCCTGTAGTGCCAAAGGCCTCCTACAAATTGACATCAGGAGCCTGGAGTGGAGAATTCGGTTTCCCATGGAAAAGGGCCACCGTTCGTGTCTAATGCTGTCTGCCGACCACTGGGCTTATGGCTACAGAAATTACATACAAATGAGGATATCTCCCAGATGCAATATGACACCAGTTGGAAGTTTGTCTGCTCTTGTAGTTCCAAAGGCCTCCTAGAAACGGACATCCGGAACATGGGGTGGAGACTTTGGTTTCCCATGGAAATGGGCCACCGTTGGTGTTTAATGCTGTCTACTTGCCACTGGGCTTCTGCCTACTTTAATTCCACTAAAATTCCATCCAAATGAGGATATCTCCAAGATGCAATATGCCACCAGTTGGAAGTTTGTCTGTTCTTGTAGTGCAAAAGGCCTCCTAAAAACTGACATCAGGAACCTGGCGTGCAGACTTTCATTTCCCCTGGGAAAGGGCCACTATTCATGTCTAATTCTGTCTGCCTGCCGCTTGGAATCTGCGTACTAAAATTCGTCTAAAATTCTTTACAAATGAGAATATCTCTCAGGTGCAATCTACCACCAGGTGGAAGTTTGTCTGCTCTTGTATTGCCAAAGGCCTCCTAAAAAATGACATCAGGAACGTAGGATGGATAATTTGTTTTTCCATGGAAAAGGCCCATTGTTTATGTCTAATGCTGCAGCCTGCCAGTGGGTATATGCCTACTAAAATTCCATACGTATGAGGATATCTCCCAAATGCAATTTCGTTCCAGATGGAAGTTTGTCTACACTTTTAATGCCAAAGGCCTCCTAAAAACCGACATCAGAAGCCTGGGTTGGAGACTTCGGTTTCCCATGGAAAAGGGCCACCGTTCATGTCTAATGCTGTCTGCCTGCCACTGGGCTTCTACCTGCTGAAATTCCATACAAATGAGGATATCTCCCCGATGAAATCAACCACCAGACGGAAGTTTGTCTTCCCATGTACTGCCAAAGGCCTCCTAAAACCTGACATCGGGAACGTAGTGTGGAGCCTTTGGTTTCCCATGGAAAAGGACCACTGTTCCTGTCTAATGCTGTCTGCCTGGTACAGTGGTTATGACTGCTGAAGTTCCATAAAAATGAGGATATCTCCGCGATGCAATCAACCACAAGATAGAAGTATGTCTGCCCTTGTAGTACCAAAGGCCTCCTACAAACTGACATCAGGAACGTGAGATGGAGACTTTGGTTTCCCATGGAAATGGGCCACCGTTCGTGTCTAATGCTCTCTGCCACCACTGGGCTTATGCCTACTAAAATTCCAATAAAATTCTCTACAAATGAGGATATCTCCCAGGTGCAATCTACCACCAGATGGAAGTTTGTCTGCCCTTGTAGTTCCAAAGGCCTCCTTCAAACTGACATTAGGAACCTGGGGTAGAGACGTTGGTTTCCCATGGAAATGGACCAGCGTACTTGTCTAATTCTGTCTGCCTGCCACTGGGCTTATGGCTGTTAAAATTACATACAAATGAGGATGTCTCCCAGGTGCCATCTACCACCAGATGGAAGTTTGTCTGCCCATGTAGAGCCAAAGGCTTCCTACAAAGTGACATCAGAAACCAGGGGCGGAGACATTGGTTTCCCATGGAAATGGGCCACCGTTGGTTTTTAATGCTGTCTACTTCCCACTGGGCTTCTGCCTACTTTAATTCCACTAAAACTCCATACAATTGAAGATATCTCCAAGATGCAATATGACACCAGTTGGAAGTTTGTCTGTTCTTGTAGTGCAAAAGGCCTCCTAAAAACTGACATCAGGAACCTGGCCTGGAGACTTTGGTTTCCCCTGGAAAACGGCCACTATTCATGTCTAATTCTGTCTGCCTGCCACTGGGATTCTGTGTACTAAAATTACTCTAAAATTCTATACAAATGAGAATATCTCGCAGGTGCAATCTACCCCCGGTTTGAAGTTTCTCTGCCCTTGTATTGCCAAAGGTCTCCTATAAACTGACATCTGAAACGTAGGATGGATAATTTGGTTTCCCATGAAAAAGAGCCACTGTTCATGCCTAATGCTGTGCGCCTGCCACTGGGCGTATGCCTCCTAAAATTCCATACAAGTGAGGATATCTCGCAGATGCAATTTACCATCAGATGGAAGATTGTCTGCCCTTGTAGTGGCAAAGGCCTCCTAAAAAACTGACATCAGGAACCAGGGTTGGAGACTTTGGTTTCCCATGGGAAAGGACCACCGTTCGTATCTAATGCTGTCAGCCTGGCATTGTGGTATGAGTGCTGAAGTTCCATACAAATGAGGATATCTCCCAGGTGCAATCTACCACGAGGTGGAAGTTTGTCTGCCCGTGTAGTGCCAAAGGCCTCCTAAAAACTGACATCAGGAACGTGAGGTAGAGACTTTGGGTTCCCATGGAAAAGGGCCACCGTTTGTGTCTAATGCAATGTGCCTGGCACTGGGCTTATGCCTAGTAAAATTCCATACAAATGAGGATATCTCCCAGGTGGAATCTACAACCAGTTGGAAATTAGTCTGCCCTTATAGTGCCAAATGCCTCCTACAAACTGACATCAGGAACCTGGGATGGAGACTTTGTTTCCAATGGAAAAGGGGTACCGTTCTTGTCTAATGCTGTCTGCCTGCCACTGATTTTCTGCCTGCTGAAATTCCATACAAATGAGGATATCTCCGCAATGCAATCAACCACCAGACGGAACTTTGTCTGCCCTTGTAGTGCCAAAGGCCTCCTACATACTGACATCAGGAACCTGGAGTGGAGACTTTGGTTTCCCATGGAAATGCGACAGCGTTCGTGTCTAATGATGTTTGCCTGCCACTAGGCTTCTGCCTATTAAAATTCCAATAAAATTTCATACCATTGAAGATGTCTCTCATGTGCAATCTACCACCAAATGGAAGTTTGTCTGCCCCTGTAGAGCAAAAGGCTTCCTACAAATTGACATCAAGAAGCTGGGGCGGAGACTTTGGTTTCCCATGGCAAAGGGCCACGGTTCCTGTCTAATGCTGTCTGCCTGCCACTGGGCTTATGGCTACTAAAATTACATACAAATGAGGATATCTCCCAGATGCAATATGCCACCAGTTGGAAGTTTGTCTCCTCTTGTAGTGCCAGAGGCCTCCTAGAAAATGACATCAGGAACCTGGGGTGGAGACTTTGGTTTCCCATGGAAATGGGCCACTATTCATGTCTAATTCTGTCTGCCTGCCGCTGGGATTCTGCCTACTAAAATTCCACTCAAATTCCATACAAATGCGAATATCTCCCAGGTGCAATCAAACACCAGATGGAAGTTTCTCTGCCCTTGTAGTGCCAAAGGCCTCCTACAAACTGCCATCAGGAACCTATGGTGGAGACTTTGGTTTCCCATGGAAAAGGACCACGGTTCCTGTCTAATGCTCTTTGCCTGGCACTGTGTTTATGACTGCTGAAGTTCCATAAAAATGAGGATATCTCCCAGGTGTAATCTACCACTGGGTGGAAGTTTGTCTGCCCCCGTAGTGCCAAAGGCCTCCTACAAACTGACATCAAGAAGCTGGGGTGGAGACTTTTGTTTCCCATGGAAAAGGTCCATTGTTTGTGTCTAATGCTGTCTGCCTGCCACTGGGCTTCTGCCTGCTGAAATTCCATACAAATGAGGATATCTCCTCGATGCAATCAACCACCAGATGGAACTTTGTCTGCTCTTGTAGAGCCAAAGGCCTCCTACAAACTCACACCAGGACCCTGGAGTGGAGACTTTGGTTTCCCATGGAAATGGGCCAGCGTTCGTGCCTAATGACTTGTGCATGCCACTAGGCTTCTGCCTATTAAAATCCCACTAAAATTCCATACAAATGAGGATGTCTCCCAGGTGCAATCTACCACCAGATGGAAGTTTGTCTGCCCCTGTAGAGCCAAAGGCTTCCTACAAATTGACATCAGTAACCTGGGGCGGACACTTTGGTTTCCCATGGAAAAGGGCCACCGTTCGTGTCTAATGCTGTCTGCCTGCCACTGGGCTTATGGCTACTAAAATTCCATACAAATGAGGATATCTCCCAGATGCAATATGCCACCAGTTGGAAGTTTGTCTCCTCTTGTAGTGCCAGAGGCCTCCTAGAAAATGACATCAGGAACCTGGGGTGGAGACTTTGGTTTCCCATGGAAATGGGCCACTATTCATGTCTAATTCTGTCTGCCTGCCGCTGGGATTCTGCCTACTAAAATTCCACTTAAATTCCATACAAATGAGAATATCTCCCAGGTGCAATCAAACACCAGATGGAAGTTTCTCTGCCCTTGTGTTTCCAAAGGTCTCCTACAAACTGCCCTCGGGAACCTAGGGTGGAGACTTTGGTTTCCCATGGAAAAGGACCACCGTTCCTGTCTAATGCTGTCTGCCTGGCACTGTGGTTATGACTGCTGAAGTTCCATAAAAATGAGGATATCTCCCAGGTGCAATCTACCACCAGGTGGAAGTTTTTCTGTCCTCGTAGTGCCAAATGCCTCCTAAAAACTGACATCAGGAACGTGGGGTGGAGACTGTGGTTTCCCATAGAAATGGGCCACCGTTTGTGTCTAATGCTGTCTGACAGCCACTAGGCTTATGCCTACTAAAATTCCACTAAAATTCTATAGAAATGAGGATATCTCCCAGGTACAATCTACAACCAGATGGAAGTTTCTCTGCCCTTGTAGTGCCAAAGGCCTCCTAAAAACTGACATCAGGAACGTGGGGTGGAGACATTGGTTTCCCATGGAAAAGGGGCACTGTTCGTTTCTAATGCTGTCTGCCTGCCACTGGGGTTATGCCTGCAGAAATTCCTCACAAATGAGGATATCTCCCACATGGAATCTACCACCAGTTGGAAGTTTGTCTGCGCTTGTAGTACCAAAGGCCTCGTCCAAACTGATATCAGGCATGTGGGATGGAGACTTTGGTTTCCCCAGGAAATGGGCCACCGTTCGTGTCTAATGCTCTCTGCCTGGCACTGTGGTTATGCCTACTAAAATTCCACTAAAATTCTATTCAAATGAGCATATCTCCCAGGTGCAATCTACCACCAGATGGAAGTTCGTCTGCCCTTGTAGGTCCAAAGGCCTCCTACAAACTGACATCAGGAACGTGAGGTGGAGACTTTGGTTTCCCATGGAAAAGGTCCATTGTTCGTGTCTAATGATGTGTGCCTGCCACTAGGCTTCTGCCTATTAAAATCCCACTAAATTTCCATGCAAATGAGGATGTCTCCCGGGTGCAATCTACCACAAGATGGAAGTTCCTCTGCCCCTGTAGAGCCAAAGGCTTCCTACAAATTGACATCAGGAACCTGGGGCGGACACTTTGGTTTCCCATGGAAAAGGGCCACCGTTCGTGTCTAATGCTGTCTGCCTGCCACTGGGCTTCTACCTGCTGAAATTCCATACAAATGAGGATATCTCCCCGATGTTATCAGCCACCAGACGGAAGTTTGTTTGCCCTTGTACTGCCAAAGGCCTCCTAAAACCTGACATCAGGAACGTGGCCTGGAGATTTTTGGCTGCCCATGGGAAAAGGGCCACCGTTCATGTCTAATGGTATCTGCCTGCCACTGGGCTTCTACCTGCTGAAATTCCATACAAATGAGGATATCTCCTCGATGCAATCAACCACCAGACGGAAGTTTGTCTGCCCTTGTCGTTCCAAATGCCTTCTAGAAACGGACATCAGGAACGTGGGGTGGAGACTTTGGTTTCCCATAGAAACGGGCCATTGTTCGTGTTTAATGCTGTCTGCCTGCCACTGGGCTTCTTCCTACTAAAATTGCACTAAAATTCAATAGAAATGAGGATATCTATCAGGTGTAATCTACCACCAGATGGAAGTTTCTCTGCCCTTTTATTGGAAAACGCCTCCTACAAAGTGACATTTGCAACATGGGCTGGAGGTTTTGGTTTCCCATGGAAAAGGGCCACTGTTCGTGTCTAAGGCTGTCTGCCTGTCACTGGGGTTATGCCTGCTGAAATTCCTCACAAATGAGGATATATCCCAGATGCAATATGCCACCAGTTGGAAGTTGTCCCCTCTTGTAGTGCCAGAGGCCTCCTAAAAAATGACATCAGGAACCTGGGGTGGAGACTTTGGTTTCCCATGGAAATGGGCCACTATTCATGTCTAATTCTGTCTGCCTGCCGCTGGGATTCTGCCTACTAAAATTCCACTCAAATTCCATACAAATGAGGATATCTCCCAGGTGTAATCTACCACCAGGTGGAAGTTTGTCTGCCCTCATAGTGCCAAAGGCCTCCTAAGAACTGACATCAGGAACGTGGGGTGGAGACTTTGGTTTCCCAAGGAAATGGGCCACCGTTTGTGTCTAATGCTGTCTGCCAGCCACTGGGCTTATGCCTACTAAAATTCCACTAAAATTCTATATAAATGAGGATATCTCTCAGGTGCAATCTACAACCAGATGGAAGTTTCTCTGCCCCTGTAGTGCCAAAGCCCTCCTAAAAACTGACATCAGGAACGTGGGGTGGAGACTCTACTTTTCCCATGGAAATGGGCCACCGTTTGTGTCTAATGCTATGTGCCTGCCACTGGGCTTCTTCCTACTAAAATTCCACTAAAATTCCATGGAAATTAGGATATCTCCCAGGTGCAATCTACCACCAGATGGAAGTTTTTCTGCCCTTGTAGCTCCAAATGCCTCTTACAAACTGACATCAGGAACGTGGGGTGGAGACTTTGGTTTCCCATGGGAAAGGGGCACCGTTCGTGTCTAATGCTGTCTGCCTGCCACTGGGCTTCTGTCTGCTGAAATTCCATACAAATGAGGATATCTCCTCGATGCAATCAACCATCAGATGGAACTTTGTCTGCCCTTTTAGTGCCAAAGGCCTCTTACAAACTGACATCAGGACCGTGGGGTGGAGACTTTGGTTTCCCATGGAAATGGGCCAGCGTTCGTGTCTAATGCTGTGTGCCTGCCACTAGGCTTCTGCCTATTAAAATCCCACTAAAATTCCATACAAATGAGGATGTCTCCCAGGTGCAATCTACTACCACATGGAAGTTTGTCTGCCCTGTAGTGCCAAAGGCTTCCTACAAATTGATATCAGGAACCTGGGGTGGAGATTTTGGTTTCCCATGGAAAAGGGCCACCGTTAGTGTCTAATGCTTTCTGCCTGCCACTGGGCTTATGGCTACTAAAATTCCATACAAATGAGGATATCTCCCAGATGCAATATGCCACCAGTTGGAAGTTTGTCTCCTCTTGTAGTGCCAGAGGCCTCCTAGAAAATGACATCAGGAACCTGGGGTGGAGACTTTGGTTTCCCATGGAAATGGGCCACTATTCTTGTCTAATTCTGTCTGCCTGCCGCTGGGCGTATGCCCACTAAAATTCCACTACAATTCCATACAAATGCGAATATCTCCCGGGTGCAATCAAACACCAGATGGACCTTTCTCTGCCCTTGTGTTTCCAAAGGCCTCCTACAAACTGCCATCAGGAACCTAGGGCGGAGACTTTGGTTTCCCATGGAAAAGGACCACCGTTCGTTTCTAATGCTGTCTGCCTGGCACTGTGGTTATGACTGCTGAAGTTCCATACAAATGAGGATATCTCCCAGGTGCAATCTACAACCACGTGGACGTTTGTCTGCCCTCGTAGTGCCAAAGGCCTCCTAAAAACTGACATCAGGAACGTGGGGTGGAGACTTTGGTTTCCCAAGGAAATGGGCCACCGTTTGTGTCTAATGCCGTCTGCCAGCCACTGGGCTTATGCCTACTAAAATTCCACTAAAGTTCTATACAAATGAGGATATCTCCCAGGTGCAATCTACAACCACGTGGACGTTTGTCTGCCCTCGTAGTGCCAAAGGCCTCCTAAAAACTGACATCAGGACCGTGGGGTGGAGACTTTCTTTTCCCATGGAAATGGGCCACCGTTTGTGTCTAATGCTATGTGCCTGCCACTGGGCTTCTGCCTAGTAAAAACCCATACAAATGATGATATCTCCCAGTTGGAGTCTACCACCAGTTGAAAGTTTTTTCTGCCCTTGTAATGCCAACGGCCTCCTACAAACTGACATCAGGAATCTGGAGAGGACGCTTTGGTTTCCCATGGAAAAGGGCCACCCTTGGTGTTTAATGCTGTCTTCCTGCCCGTGGGCATATACCTACTAAAATTCCCTACAAATGAGGATATCTCCCAAATGCAATTTCCCACCAGATGGAAGTTTGTCTGCCCTTTTAATGCCAAAGGCCTCCGACAACCTGACATCAGGAATGTGGGATGGAGACTTTGGTTTCCTTAGGAAACGGGCCACTGTTCCTGTCTAATTCTCTCTGCCTTCCGCTGGGATTCTGCCTACTAAAATTCCACTAAAATTCCATAGAAATGAGGATGTCTCCCAGGTGCAATCTACAACCAGATGGAAGTTTCTCCTCCCTTATATTGGAAAACGCCTCCTACAAAGTGACATTTGCAACATGGGGTGGAGATTTTGGTTTCCCATGGAAAAGGGCCACTGTTTGTGTCTAATGCTGTCTGCCTGCCAGGGGGCATATGCCTACTAAAATTCCATACAAATGAGGATATCTCCCAAACGCAATTTCCCACCAGATGGAAGTTTGTCTACCCTTTTAATGCCAAAGACCTCCTAAAAACTGACATCAGGAGCCTGGGTTGGAGACTTTGGTTTCTCATGGAAATGGGCCACCGTTCGTGTCTAATGCTGTTTGCCTGCCACTGGGGTTCTGCCTGCTGAAATTCCTCACAAATGAGGATATCTCCCTGATGCAATCAGCCACCAGACGGAAGTTTGTCTGCCCTTGAAGTGCCAAAGGCCTCTTACAAACTGACATCAGGAACAGGGAATGGAGACTTGGGTTTCCCATGGAAAAGGTACACTCTTCGTGTCTAATGCTGTCTGCCTGCCACTGGGCTTCTGTCTGCTGAAATTCCATACAAATGAGGATATCTCCTCGATGCAATCAACCACCAGACGGAACTTTGTCTGCCCTTGTAGTGCCAAAGTCCTCCTACAAACTGACATCAGGAACCTGGAGTGGAGACTTTGGTTTCCCATGGAAATGGGCCAGCGTTTGTGTCTAATTATATGTGCCTGCCACTAGGCTTCTGCCTATTAATTTTCCACTTAAATTCCATACAAATGAGGATGTCTTCCAGGTGCAATCTACCACCAGATAGAAGTTTGACTGCCCTTGTAATGACAACGGCCTTTTACAAACTGACATCTGGAATCTGGAGAGGACTGTTGCAGTGCGTGCCTGCTCTGGCCCGGCTCAGTGTCTAGCCTGGCCTACCCGGCAGCTCTCGGCACGCCCCAACCAGTCACTTTGTGTAGGTTCGTGTCTTGTCACTGGATAACGCTGTCAAGGCCGGAGTGAAGAAAGAAGGGACTCTCTCTTGAATTTTCTAGGGAACAGAGGCTTTATTCAGGGGCGGGGGGAAGGGGGTCAGGATGATCCCCCCAGCCACCCCAGGCTGGTGCCTCTGGAGAGAGAGACCCTGAGCCTGGGGTGGTGGGCGGTTTAATACTACAGTTCTGGGGTGGATTCTAAGTTACAGTTACTAATAAAACAATCTAAATACATCATGCTAAATTAAGTCATTTAGGTTCTAACAAATCTAGCACAAGTTTTGGGATGGGCCGAGAACAGTTTTGCAAAATGAATGGCTAGCTCTACTGTACTTCAAAGATAAGAATTAAATGATGGACACGAGGATAATTATGCATGACAAAGGAGGTAAGGCAGGGGAGAACTAATAAAAGAAAGATTCTAAGCAGGGGCAAAGCTGTCCTAGAAACTCTTATTGGAACTATAAAAAGTTACATATTAAAACAAGCAATACATCTTAAGACAAAAGGGCTTTCTTGAATTTTGCAGACTATTCTAAACCTAACAATAAAACTCTTCATGCTGAATTTTCAGCTAAGGCCTGCACATATTATTTTTGCAGAGTCATACTTCCCCCTTTTTTTTTTTTTTTTTTTTTTTTTTTTTTTGTTACTGATCTGGTGTGTAAACTTCTGAGCTATTTTCACTGCTGGTAACTTCGTCTAGCGGAAATTCGTTGGCTGGCTCTACTGAATGCACTGAATGCACAGAGGGGGTGGAAGTGGAAAAAACTACACGCATGATCAAACTTTTTACTAAACTAAAAGCAAAGGCCACAACTAATACAATGAACAACACTAACAGTCCTGTTTTGATCCATGAGCTGGCAACTTTAGAAAGTCCGACACCTGAAAAGATGTTGTCAAACCAGTCTCCTATTTCTTCTTTGATGGAACTGACCATCCCTCGTAGCTGGTGGACAGATTTTCTGACGTCTTCTGCTTTAGATGATAGGTTGAAGCAGCAGAGTCCTTCGAACTCCTCGCACGAATGTTGATTCAACAAAAGCAAGTAATCAATGGCAGCACTATTTTGGAGCGTTGCCCGTCTAGTTATCTGTTCGTCTGATAAGAGGTCACTTATAGCACGAGATGTTAAATTTGCTTGTTTAGCTACCCAACATTCTAATTGGCCTAATTCTCCCACAGACTTTCCAATTGAAACCCAAGGTAAAAAAACTGACAGGGCTGCTGCTTTTGCCCTGGACCAATGGATAATTTCTGAATTGCAATCCGAATTAAGACTTGTCAAGTCTCTCTTCTGAACTTTTAGAGAGGAATTTTTCTTGTGCCAATTGAGAATTTGAGTCATGTTAGGGGTAAAAAGGCTCAGCTTACTCAGAGTGCAAGGACCTCCAATGAGACGAGCTGGGATCCCAGTAAAGGCTCTGTCACTACAAACAAGGAAAAAACCTTTGGGAAGGGAAAGGGAATTGCTAGCAGAAAAAGTAAGGACATGAACAATTTTTGCACACCAATTTGTTGCCATATAAGAAATTTCAGCTTGTCTCAAATTGTAAAACGACTTTTCTTGCTCTTTGGGTGGGGTATACATAAATTGAACACAAAAAGGAGCTTTGGAGGACCCAAGGAGTTCTAATTCTTGGGGCTCCAGGTGGGGGCGGCCGAGAGACTGAGACCATTGTTTCCAAAAAGCAAGGGGATTTTTAACAACAGTAGAAGGGGGCTCATTTATTTCTTGAAACTCTTTAACTGCGCTAGGTTTCTTTTTAAAACTTTGACGCTACCGGAGGAGTGGTTGAGGATACTCTTCTTCTTTTGCAGGGATCCCTACTAAGCAGGCAGACATGGGATTTTGGGCTGAGGCTGAGGCTAGACAAATGTGATCTTGGCCTAGACTCTGTGCAAGGGTTTTCCACACATTGGTTTTTGGCTGTGGGACAATCCAGAAGAAAGCCAGGGTTGGCAAACTGAGCAGCATCACAAATGCAAACACTCTCGAACTACGAATTTCCATGCTGACCACCAGGCCTGTAGTTCTGTAACTTAAAAGAAAAGAATTTAGTTAAACAAACACTGAAAACACTCAGCAAGAGGAAGCAGCTCTTCTGCTTCTTCCTCTTGCCAAAACATCCAGGAAGGAATACTAACTGGACAAGAAGGCTCTGTGTCTGAACCTTCCTGTTCTTCATCTTTTTTTCTCTTTCTCCAGGAGGCGACAGCTGCCTGGGGCACTTTTGCTTCTGATGTTTTGGGGACATAGGGTCTCACACATCGGGAGGGAATCTACCGCAAGCCGGTAGGAGTGGAGACACAGGCGTACCCGCGCCTCCAGGTGACTAAATCATGAGGACTCTGTATCCTCAAAGTTTCTGGATCTTTGACAAGGACCTTTGGCCTTTCATGGGGTTCTAACAGAGAGCTCCCTCGAAAGTGCCTTGTCACCGGCGGGTTCATGGTCTCAAAGGAACAGTTAAGAAAATTCAAAGTGAACAGAGCACGGGCCAATCTCACAGATGGTGGTTCAATTTTGAGGATTGGTTGCTGCTGACTGAGGACTCTTTTGAGGTTAAGATGAGTCCTCTCCACAATTGCTTGGCCTGTGGGAGAGTGGGGAATCCCTGTTTTGTGTTTTACTTCTCATTGCTGTAAAAAGTTGCTGAATTCTTTAGATGTGTATGCTGGAGCATTATCTGTTTTCAAGGACTTTGGGATGCTTAATACAGCGAAAGCCTGGATAAAATGCTTGATAGCATCTCCAGCTTTCTCTCCTGTGTGGGCAGATGCAAAAACAGCTCCTGAGAACGTGTCGACAGAGACATGCACGAACTTTTGCTTTCCGAAAGGGGCAAAGTGCGTGACGTCTGATTGCCACACTTCACAGCTGGACAAACCTCGGGGATTGACACCTGTGGGCAGAGATGAGATTGCACATTTGTTACATTGTGAACAGTTGTTTACAATTGCTTTGGCTTGGTCACGAGTTAAATTAAACTGCCTGACCAGTCCAGGTGCATTTTGGTGATGGAGTTGGTGACTGATTCTTGCTTGCTCAAAGTGATTTGGCAGAGGAGCTATCTCCACGGTGGTGGCAAGAGCATCAGCTCTCTTGTTTCCCTCTGCAATGAATCCTGGGAGTTCTGTGTGTGGCCTGGTGTGCATCACAAAAAAGGGGTGTTCTCGGAGAGAAATAAGTTTCACGAGCTTAGAAAGCAACTGAAAAAGTGTGATGTTAGAGACTTCTTGCAGCACAGACTGTTCTGCTCTAGAAACTATCCCTGCTACATAACTGGAATCTGTCACTAAATTAAAGGGTTCAGAAAATTTTTCAAATGCTCTGACAACTGCAGCCAATTCAGCAACCTGAGGTGAGCCTTCCACCTCTGCAACATCAGATTCCCACGGATGTGAATCGGGATCTCGCCAAGTCATTACCGACTTGTGAGATTTACCCGACGCGTCTGTGAACACTGTCAGTGCATTAAGTGGTTTTCTGCTTTGCATAGTTTTCAGCTCTAAATGAAATTGGACATCAGCACTGAACATTTTAAACCTAAACCTATTCTAAACCTAACAATAAAACTCTTCATGCTGAATTTTCAGCTAAGGCCTGCACATATTATTTTTGCAGAGTCATAGAGGACGCTTTGGTTTCCCATGGAAAAGGGCCACCCTTGGTGTTAAATGCTGTCTGCTTGCCAATGGGCTTATGACTACTGAAATTCCATACAAATGAGAATATCTCCCAGGTGCAATCTAACACCAGATGGAAATTTCTCTGCCCTTGTGGTTCCAAAGGCCTCCTACAAATTTCCATCAGGAACCTAGTGTGGAGACTTTGGTTTCCCATGGAAAAGGACCACCGTTCCTGTCTAATGCTGTCTGCCTGGCACTGTGGTTATGAGTGCTGAAGTTCCATACAAATGAGGATATCTCCCAGGTGTAATCTACCACCGGGTCGAAGTTTGTCTGCCCTCGTAGTGCCAAAGCCCTCCTAAAAACTGACATCAGGAACGTGGGGTGGAGACTTTGTTTTCCCATGGAAATGGGCCACCGTTTGTGTCTAATGCTATGTGCCTGCCACTGGGCTTATGCCTAGTAAAATCCCATACAATGAGGATATCTCCCAGATGGAGTCTACGACCAGATGAAAGTTTGTCTGCCCTTGTTATGCCAACGGCCTCCTACAAACTGACATCAGGAATCTGGAGAGGACGCTTTGGTTTCCCATGGAAAAGGGCCACCCTTGGTGTTTAATGCTGTCTCCTTGCCACTGGGCTTATGACTACTGAAATTACATACAAATGAGGATATCTCCCAGATGCAATATGCCACCAGATGGAAGTTTGTCTGCTCTTGCAGTGCCAAAGGCCTCCTTCAAACTGACATTCAGAACCTCACCTGGAGACTTTGGTTTCCTATGAAAAAGGCCCACCGTTCATATTTAATGCTGTCTGTCTGCAACTGGGCTTCTGAGTACTAAAATTCCACTAAAATTCCATAAAAATGAGGACATCTCCGAGGTGCAATCTACAGCCAGATGGAAGTTTGTCTGCCCTTGTAGTGCCAAAGGCCTCCTAAAAACTGACATCAGGAACATAGGATGGATAATTTGTTTTTCCATGGAAAGGGGCCACTGTTCGTGTCTAATGCTGTCTGCCTGCCAGTGGGCAGAAGCCTACCAAAATTCTCTACAAATGAGGATATCTCCCAAATGCAATTTCCCACCAGATGGAAGTTTGTCTGCCCTTTTTATGCCAAAGGCCTCCTACAAACTGACATCAGGAGCCTGGGTTGGAGACTTTGTTTTCCCATGGAAAAGGGCCACCGTTCGTGTCTAATGCTGTCTGCCTGCCACTGGGCTTTTACCTGCTGAAATTCCATACAAATGAGGATATCTCCCCGATGCAATCAGCCACCAGACGGAAGTTTGTTTGCCCTTGTACTGCCAAAGGCCTCCTAAAACCTGACATCACGAACGTGGCTTGGAGACTTTGGCTGCCCATGGGAAAAGGGCCACCGTTCATGTCTAATGCTGTCTGCCTGCCACTGGGCTTCTACCTGCTGAAGTTCCATACAAATGAGGATATCTCCCCGATGCAATCAACCACCAGACGGAAGTTTGTCTACCTTTGTAGTGTCAAAGGCCTCTTAGAAACGGACATCAGGAACGTGGGGTGGAGACTTTGGTTTCCCATAGAAATGGGCCATTGTTCGTGTCTAATGCTGTCTGCCTGCCACTGTGCTTCTTCCTACCAAAATTCCACTAAAACTCCATAGAAATGAGGATATCTCCCAGGTGCAATCTACAACCAGATGGAAGTTTCTCTGCCCTTATATTGGAAAACGCCTCCTACAAAGTGACATCAGCAACATGGGGTGGAGATTTTGGTTTCCCATGGAAAAGGGCCACTGTTCGTGTCTAATGCTGTCTGCCTGCCACTGGAGTTATGCCTACTGAAATTCCTCACAAATGAGGATATTTCCCAGATGGAATCTCCCACCAGTTGGAAGTTTGTTTGTCCTTCTAGTGCCAAAGGCCTCCTAAAAACTGACATCAGGAACCTGGGGTGGAGACTTTGGTTTCTCATGGAAATGGGCCACCGTTCGTGTCTAATAATGTCTGTCGGCCATTGGGCTTCTACCTACGAAAATTCCACTGAAATTCCATACAAATGAAGACATCTCCCGGGTGCAGTCTACCGCCAGATATAAGTATTTTTGCCCTTGTATTTCCAAAGGCCTTCTATAAACTGACATGAGGAGCCTGGAGTGGACACTTTGGTTTCCCATGGATATGGGCCAGCGTTCGTGTGTAAAGCAGTCTGCCTGCCGCTGGATTTCTGCCTACTTTAATACCACTGAAATTCCATAAAAATGAGGATATCTCCCAGGTGCAATCTACCACCAGATGGAAGTTTGTCTGCCCTTGTACTTCCAAACGCCTCTTACAAACTAATATCAGGAACGTGGGGTAGAGACTTCGGTTTCCCATGGAAAAGGACCACCGTTTGTGTCTAATGCTGTCTGCCTGCCACTGGGGTTATGCCTGCTGAAATTCCTCACAAATGAGGATATCTCCCGCACGGAATCTACCACCAGTTGGAAGTTTATCTGCCCTTGTAGTGCCAAAGGCCTCCTACAAACTGACATCAGGCACGTGAGATGGAGACTTTGGTTTCCCAAGGAAATGGACCACAGTTCGTGTCTAATGCTGTCTGCGAGACACTGGGCTTATGCCGACTAAAATTCCACTAAAATTCTATACAAATGAGGATGTCTCCCAGGTGCAATCTACCACCAGATGGAAGTTTGTCTGCCCCTGTAGAGCCAAAGGCTTCCTACAAATTGACATCAAGAACCTGAGGCGGAGACTTTGGTTTCCCATGGAAAAGGGCCACTGTTCGTGTCTAATGCTGTCTGCCTGCCACTGGAGTTATGCCTACTGAAATTCCTCACAAATGAGGATATTTCCCAGATGGAATCTCCCACCAGTTGGAAGTTTGTTTGTCCTTCTAGTGCCAAAGGCCTCCTAGAAACTGACATCAGGAACGTGAGGTGGAGACTTTGGTTTCCCATGGAAAAGGTCCATTGTTCGTGTCTAATGCTGTCTGCCTGCCACTGGCCATATGCCTACTAAAATTCCACTAAAATTCTATAGAAATGAGGTTATCTCCCAGGTGCAATCTACCACCAGATGGAAGTTTGCCTGCCCTTGTATTTCCAAAGGCCTCCTACAAACTGACATCAGGAACGTGAGGTGGAGACTTTGGTTTCCCATGGAAAAGGTCCATTGTTCGTGCCTAATGCTGTCTGCCTGCTACTGGGGTTCTGCCATATGAAATTCCATACAAATGAGGGTATCTCCTCGATTCAATCAAACACAAGACGGAACTTTGTCTGCCCTTGTAGTGCCAAAGGCCTCCTACAAACTGACACCCGGAACCCGGAGTGGAGGCTTTGGTTTCTCATAGAAATGGGCCATTGTTCGTGTCTAATGCTGTCTGCCTGCCACTGGGTTTCTTCCTACTAAAATTCCACTAAAATTCCGTAGAAATGAGGATATCTCCCAGGTGCAATCTACAACCAGATGGAAGTTTTTCTGCCCTTATATTGGAAAACACCTCCTACAATGAGACATCAGCAACGTGGGGTGGAGATTTTGGTTTCCCATGGAAATGGGCCACTGTTCGTGTCCAATGCTGTCTGCGTGCCACTTGGCTTCTGCCTTCTGAAATCCCATACAAATGAGCATATCTCGCCGATGCAATCAACCACCAGATGGAAGTTTGTCTGCCCTTTTAATGCCAAAGGCCTCCTACAAACTGACATGAGGAGCCTGGGTTGGAGACTTTGGTTTCCCATGGATATTGGCCAGCGTTCGTGTGTAATGCTGTCTGCCTGCCGCTGGACTTCTGCCTACTAAAATACCACTAAAATTCCATACAAATGGCGATATCTCCCAGGTCCAATCTACCACCAGATGGAAATTTTTCTGCCCTTGTAGTTCCATTCGCCTCTTAATGACTGACATCAGGAACGTGGGATGGAGACTTTGGTTTCCCATGGAAAAGGGCACCGTTCGTGTCTAATGCTATCTGCCTGCCACTGGGGTTATGCCTTCTGAAATTCCTCACAAATGAGGATATCTCCCAGGTGCAATCTACCACCAGATGGAAGTTTGTCTGCCCTTGTAGTTCCAAAGCCCTCCTAGAAACTGACATCAGGAACGTGAGGTGGAGACTTTGGTTTCCCATGGAAAAGGTCCATTGTTCGTGTCTAATGCTGTCTGCCTGCCACTGGGCTTATGCCTACTAAAATTCCACTAAAATTCTATACAAATGACGATATCTCCCAGGTGCAATCTACCACCAGATAGAAGTTGGTCTGCCCTTGTAATTCCAAAGGCCTCCAACAAATTGTCATCAGGAACCTGGGGCGGAGACTTTGGTTTCCCATGGAAAAGGGCCACCGTTCGTGTCTAATGCTGTCTGCCTGCCACTGGGCTTATGGGTACTAAAATTACATACAAATGAGGATATCTCCCAGATGCAATATGCCACCAATTGGAAGTTTGTCCCCTCTTGTAGTGCCAGAGGCCTCCTAGAAAATGACATCAGGATCATGGGTTGGAGACTTTGGTTTCCTATGGAAATGGGCCACTATTCATGTCTAATTCTGTCTACATGCTGCTGGGATTCTGCCTACTAAAATTCCACTAAAATTCCATAAAAATGAGTATATCTCCCAGCTACAACCTAACACCAGATGGAAGTTTCTCTGCCCTTGTATTTCCAAAGGCCTCCTACAAACTGCCATCAGGAACCTAGGGTGGAGACTTTGGTTTCCCATGGAAAAGGTCCATTGTTCGTGTCTAATGCTGTCTGCCTGCCACTGGGCTTCTGCCTGCTGAAATTCCATACAAATGAGGATATCTCCTCGATGCAATCAACCACCAGATGGAACTTTGTCTGCTCTTGTAGTGCCAAAGGCCTCCTACAAACTCACACCAGGACCCTGGAGTGGAGACTTTGGTTTCCCATGGAAATGGGCCAGCGTTCGTGCCTAATGACTTGTGCATGCCACTAGGCTTCTGCCTATTAAAATCCCACTAAAATTCCATACAAATGAGGATGTCTCCCAGGTGCAATCTACCACCAGATGGAAGTTTGTCTGCCTCTGTAGTGCCAAATGCCTCCTAAAAACTGACATCAGGAACGTGGGGTGGAGACTTTGGTTTCCCATGGAAAAGGGGCACCGTTCGTGTCTAATGCTGTCTGCCTGTCACTGATGTTATGCCTGCTGAAATACCTCACAAATGAGGATATCTCCCAGATGCAATATGCCAGCAGTTGGAAGTTTGTCTCCTCCTGTAGTGCCAGAGGTCTCCTAAAAACTGACATCAGGAACGTGGGGTGGAGACTTTGTTTTTCCATGGAAAGAGGCCACCGTTCGTGTCTAATGCTGTCTGCCTGCCAGTGGGCATATGCCTACCGAAGTTCCATACATATGAGGATATCTCCCAAATGCAATTTTCCACCAGATGAAAGTTTGTCTGCCCTTTTAATGCCAAAGGCGTCCTACAAACTGACATGAGGAGCCTGGGTTGGAGACTTTGGTTTCCCATGGATATTGGCCAGCGTTCGTGTGTAATGCTGTCTGCCTGCCGCTGGACTTCTGCCTACTAAAATTCCACTAAAATTCTATACAAATGAGGATATCTCCCAGGTGCAATCTACCACCAGATGGAAGTTTGTCTGCCCTTGTAGTTCCAAAGGCCTCCTACAAACTGACATCAGGAACGTGAGGTGGAGACTTTGGTTTCCCATGGAAAAGGTCCATTGTTCGTGTCTAATGCTGTCTCAGTGCCACTGGGCTTCTGCCGGCTGAAAGTCCATACAAATGAGGATATCTCCTCGTTGCAATCAACCACCAGACAGAACTTTGTCTGCCCTTCTAGTGCCAAACGCCTCCTTCAAACTGACATCAGGATCCTGGATTGGAAACTTTGGTTTCCCATGGAAATGGGCCACCGTTCGTGTCTAATGATGTGTGCCTGCCACTAGGCTTCTGCCTATTAAAATTCCACTAAAATTCCATACAAATGAGGATGTCTCCCATGTGCAATCTACCACCAGATGGAAGTTTGTCTGCCCCTGTAGAGCCAAAGGCTTCCTACAAATTGACATCAGGAACCTGGGGCGGAGACTTTGGTTTCCCATTGAAAAGGGCTACCGTTCGTGTCTAATGCTGTCTGCCTGCCACTGGGATTATGGCTACTAAAATTACATACAAATGAGGATATCTCCCAGATGGAATCTACCAGCAGTTGGAAGTTTGTCTACTCTTGTAGTGCCAGAGGCCTCCTAGGAAATGACATCAGGAACGTGGGGTGGAGAATTTGGTTTCCCATGGAAAAGGACCAGCGTTCCTGTCTAATGCTGTCTGCCTGGCACTGTGATTATGACTGCGAAGTTCCATACAAATGAGGATATCTCCCAGGTGCAATCTACCACCAGGTGGAAGTTTGTCTGCCCTTGTAGTTCCAAAGGCCTCCTAAAAACTGACATCAGGAATGTGGGGTGGAGACTTTGGTTTCCCATGGAAATGGGCCACAGTTTGTGTCTAATACTGTCTGCCTGCCACTGGGCTTCTGGCTATTAAAATTACATACAAATGAGGATATCTCCTAGATGCAATATGCCACCAATTGGAACTTTGTCTCCTCCTGTAGTGCCAGAGGCCTCCTAGAAAATGACATCAGGAACGTGGGGTGGAGACTTTGGTTTCCCATGGAAATGAGCCACTATTCATGTCTAATTCTGTCTACCTGCAGCTGGGATTCTGTCTACTAATATTCCACTAAAATTCCATACAAATGAGTATATCTCCCAGGTGCAATCTAACACCAGATGGAAGATTCTCTGACCTTGTGTTTCCAAAGGCCTCCTACAAACTGCCATCAGGAACCTGGGGTGGAGACTTTGCTTTCCCATGGAAAAGGACCACCGTTCCTGTCTAATGCTGTCTGCCTGGCACTGTGGTTATGACTGCTGAAGTTCAATACAAATGAGGATATCTCCCAGGTGCAATCTACCACCAGGTGGACGTTTGTTTGCCCTCCTTGTGCCAAAGGCCTCGTAAAAACTGACATCAGGAACGTGGGGTGGAGACTTTGGTTTCCCAAGGTAATGGGCCACCGTTTGCGGCTAATGCTGCCTGCCAGCCACTGGGCTTATGCCTACTAAAATTCCACTAAAATTCTACACAAATGAGGATATCTCCCAGGTGCAATCTATAACCAGATGGAAGTTTGTCTGCCCTTGTAGTTCCAAACGCCTCCTAAAAACTAAAATCAGGAACGTGGGTTGGAGACTTTCTTCTCCCATGGAAATGGGCCACCGTTTGTGTCTAATGCTATGTGCCTGCCACTGGGCTTCTTCCTACTAAAATTCCACTAAAATTCCATAGAAATGAGGATATCTCCCAGGTGCAATCTACGACCAGATGGAAGTTTCTCTGCCCTTATATTGGAAAACGCCTCCTACAAAGTGACATCAGCAACGTGGGGTGGAGGTTTTGGTTTCCCATGGAAAAGGTCCATTGTTCGTGTCTAATGCTGTCTGCCTGTCACTGGGGTTATGCCTGCTGAAATTCCTCACAAATGAAGATATCTCCCAGATGCAATATGCCAGCAGTTGGAAGTTTGTCTCCACTTGTAGTGCCAGAGGCCTCCTAAAAACCGACATCAGGAACGTGGGTTGGAGACTTTGTTTTTCCATGGAAAGAGGCCACCGTTCGTGTCTAATGCTGTCTGCCTGCCAGTGGGCATATGCCTACCAAAGTTCCATACATATGAGGATATCTCCCAAATGCAATTTCCCACCAGATGGAAGTTTGTCTGCCCTTTTTATGCCAAAGGCCTCCTACAAACTGACATCAGGAACGTGGCTTGGAGACTTTCTTCTCCCATGGAAATGGGCCAGCGTTCGTGTCTAATGATGTGTGCCTGCCACTAGGCTTCTGCCTATTAAAATTCCACTAAAATTCCATACAAATGAGGATGTCTCCCAGGTGCAATCTACCACCAGATGGAAGTTTGTGTGCCCATTTAGAGCCAAAGGCTTCTTACAAACTGACATCAGGAACGTGCGGTGGAGACTTTGGTTTCCCATGGAAATGGGCCACCGTTTGTGTCTAATGCTATGTGCCTGCCACTGGGCTTATGCCTAGTAAAATCCCATACAAATGAGGATATCTCCCAGATGGAGTCTACCACCAGTTGAAAGTTTGTCTGCCCTTGTAATGCCAACGGCCTCCTACAAATTGACATCAGGAATCTGGAAAGGACGCTTTGGTTTCCCATGGAAAAGGGCCACCCTTGGTGTTTAATGCTGTCTGCCTGCCAGTGGGCATATGCCTACTAAAATTCCCTACAAATGAGGATATCTCCCAAATGCAATTTCCCACCAGATGGAAGTTTGTCAGCCCGTTTAATGCCAAAGTCCTCCGACAACCTGACATCAGGAATGTGGGATGGAGACTTTGGTTTCCCTAGGAAACGGGCCACTGTTCCTGTCTAATTCTCTCTGCCTTCCGCTGGGATTCTGCCTACTAACATTCCACTAAAATTCCATAGAAATGAGGATATCTCCCAGGTGCAATCTACAACCAGATGGAAGTTTCTCTGCCCTTATATTGGAAAACGCCTCCTACAAAGTGACATTTGCAACATGGGGTGGAGATTTTGGTTTCCCATGGAAAAGGGCCACTCTTTGTGTCTAATGCTGTCTACCTGTCACTGGGGTTATGCCTGTTGAAATTCCTCACAAATGAGGATATCTCCCCGGTGCAATCAACCACCAGATGGAAGTGTGTCTGCCCTTGTAGTGCCAAAAGCCTCCTTCAAACTGACATCAGGAACATAGTATGGATAATTTGTTTTTCCATGGAAAAGGACCACCGTTCCTGTCTAATGCTGTCTGCCTGGCACTGTGGTTATGACTGCTGAAGTTCCTCACAAATGAGGATATCTCCCACACGGAATCTACCACCAGTTGGAAGTTTGTCTGCCCTTGTAGTGCCAAAGGACTCCTTCAAACTGACATCAGGAACAAGGGGTGGAGACATTGTTTTCCCATGGAAATGGACCACCGTTCGTGTCTAATGCTGTCTGCCTGCCACTGGGGTTATGCCTACTAAAATTCCACTAAAATTCTATTCAAATGAGGATATCTCCCAGGTGCAATCTACCACCAGATGGAAGTTTGTCTGCCCTTGTAGGTCCTAAGGCCTCCTACAAACTGACATCAGGAACGTGAGATGGAGACTTTGGTTTCCCATGGAAAAGGTCCATTGTTCGTGTCTAATGCTGTCTGCCTGCCAATGGGTTCCTGCCTGGTGAAATTCCATACAAATGAGGATATCTCCTCGATGCAATCAACTACCAGACGGAACTTTGTCGGCCCTTGTAGTGCCAAAGGCCTCCTACAAACTGACACCAGGAACCTGGAGTGGAAACTTTGGTTTCCATGGAAAAGGGCCACCGTTCTTCTCTGATGCTGTCTGCTGGCCACTCGGCTTCTGCATACTAAAATTCCAATAAAATTCCATACAAATAAGGATATCTCCATGATGGAATATACAACGAGATGGAATTTTGTAGACCTTGTAGTCCAAAGGCCTCCTGCAAACTGACATCAGGAATGTGGGGTGGAGACTTTGGTTTCCCATGAAAAAGCCACCGTTCGTGTCTAATGCTGTCTGCCTGGCACTGGGCTTCTTCCTACTAAAATTTCACTGAAATTCCATACAAATGAGGATATCTCCCTGGTTCAATCTACCACCAGATGAAAGTTCCTCTGCCTTTGTAGTGCCAAAAGCCTCGTATAAATTGACATCTTAAACCTAGGGTGGACACATAGGTTCCCATGGAAAAGGGTCACCGTTCGTGTCTAATGCTGTCTGCCTGCAACTGGGCATATGCGTGCTGAAATTCCGTACAACAGAGGATATCTCCAGGTGGAATCTATCAGCAGATGGAATTTTGTCTGCCCTTGTAGTGCCAAAGGCCTCCTACAAACTGACATCAGGCATGTGACATGGAGACTTTGGTTTCCCAAGGAAATGGACCACCGTTCGTGTCTAATGCTGTCTGCCAGACACTGGGCTTATGCCTACTAAAATTCCACTAAAATTCTATACAAATGAGGATATCTCCCAGGTGCAATCTACCACCAGTTTGAAGTTTGCCTGCCCTTGTAGTTCCAAAGGCCTCCTACAAACTGACATCAGGAACGTGAGGTGGAGACTTTGGTTTCCCATGGAAAAGGTCCATTGTTCGGGTCTAATGCTGTCTGCCTGCCACTGGGCTTCTGCCTGCTGAAATTCCATACAAATGAGGGTATCTCCTCGATTCAATCAACCACAAGACGGAACTTTGTCTGCCCTTGTAGTGCCAAAGGCTTCCTAGAAACTGACATCAGGAACCTGGAGTTGAAACTTTGCGTTCCCTTGGAAATGGGCCAGCGTTCGTGTCTAATGATGTGTGCCTGCAACTAGGCTTCTGCCTATTAAAATTCCACTAAAATACCATACAAATGAGGATGTCTCCCAGGTGCAATCTAAACCAGATGGATGTTTCTCTGCCCTTGTAGTGCCAAAGGCCTCCTAAAAACTGACAGCAGGAAAGTGGGGTGAAGACTTTCTTTTCGCATGGAAATGGGCCACCGTTTGTGTCTAATCCTATGTACCTGCCACTGGGCTTCTTCCTACTAAAATTCCACTAATATTCCATGGAAATGAGGATATCTCCCAGGTGCAATCTACCACCAGATGGAAGTTTTTCTGCCCTTGTAGTTCCAAACACCTCTTACAAACTGACATCAGGAACGTGGGGTGGAGACTTTGGTTTCCCATGGAAAAGGGCCACAGTTCGTGTCTAATGCTGTCTGCCTGCCCCTGTTGTTACGCCTGCTGAAATTCCTCACAAATGAATATATCTCCCAGATGGAGTCTACCACCAGTTGGAAGTTTCTCTGCTCTTGTAGTGCAAAAGTCCTCCTATAAACGGACATAAGGCACGTGGTGTGGAGACTTTGGTTTCCCATGGAAATGGGCCACCGTTGGTGTTTAATGCTGTCTACTTGCCACTGGGCTTCTGCCTACTTTAATTCCACTAAAATTCCATACAAATGAGGATATCTCCAAGACGCAATATGCCACCAGTTGGAAGTTTGTCTGTTCTTGTACTGCAAAAGGCCTCCTAAAAACTGACATCAGGAAGCTGGCCTGGAGACTTTGTTTTCCCCTGGAAAACGGCCACTATTCATGTCTAATTCTGTGTGCCTGCAGATGGGATTCTGCGTACTAAAATTCCTCTAAAATTCTATACAAATGGGAATATTTCGCAGGTGCAATCCTCCCCCAGTTTGAAGTTTCTCTGCCCTTGTAGTGCAAAAGGGCTCCTATAAACTGACATCTGAAACATAGGATGGATAATTTGGTTTCCCATGGAAAAAGGTCACTGTTCATGCCTAATGCTGTGTGCCTGCCACTGGGCGTATGCCTGCAAAAACTCAATACAAATGAGGATATCTCGCAGATGCAATTTACCACGAGGTGGAAGTTTGTCTGCCCTTGTAGTGGCAAAAGCCCCCTAAAAAACTGACATCAGGAACCAGGCGTGGAGACTTTGGTTTCCAATGGAAAAGGACCACTGTTCGTATCTAATGCTGTCTGCCTGGCACTGTGGTGATGACTGCTGAAGTTCCATACAAATGAGGATATCTCCCAGGTGCAATCTACAACCAGGTGGAACTTTGTCTGCCCTTGTAGTGCCAAAGGCCTCCAAAAAACGGACATCAGGAACGTGGGGTGAAGACTTTGGTTTCCCATGGAAATGGGCCACCGTTGGTGTTTAATGCTGTCTACTTGCCACTGGGCTTCTGCCTACTTTAATTCCACTAAAATTCCATACAAATGAGGATATCTCCAAGACGCAATATGCCACCAGTTGGAAGTTTGTCTGTTCTTGTACTGCAAAAGGCCTCCTAAAAACTGACATCAGGAAGCTGGCCTGGAGACTTTGTTTTCCCCTGGAAAACGGCCACTATTCATGTCTAATTCTGTGTGCCTGCAGCTGGGATTCTGCGTACTAAAATTCCTCTAAAATTCTATACAAATGGGAATATTTCGCAGGTGCAATCCTCCCCCAGTTTGAAGTTTCTCTGCCCTTGTAGTGCAAAAGGGCTCCTATAAACTGACATCTGAAACATAGGATGGATAATTTGGTTTCCCATGGAAAAAGGTCACTGTTCATGCCTAATGCTGTGTGCCTGCCACTGGGCGTATGCCTGCAAAAACTCAATACAAATGAGGATATCTCGCAGATGCAATTTACCACGAGGTGGAAGTTTGTCTGCCCTTGTAGTGGCAAAAGCCCCCTAAAAAACTGACATCAGGAACCAGGCGTGGAGACTTTGGTTTCCCATGGAAAAGGGCCACTGTTCGTATCTAATGCTGTCTGCCTGGCACTGTGGTGATGACTGCTGAAGTTCCATACAAATGAGGATATCTCCCAGGTGCAATCTACAACCAGGTGGAACTTTGTCTGCCCTTGTAGTGCCAAAGGCCTCCAAAAAACGGACATCAGGAACGTGGGGTGAAGACTTTGGTTTCCCATGGAAAAGGTCCACCGTTTGTTTCTAATGCTGTCTGCCTGGCTTTGAAATTATGACTGCTGAAGTTCCATACAAATGAGGATATCTCCCAAGTGCAATCTACCACCAGGTGGAAGTTTGTCTGCCCTTGTAGTGCCATCGGCCTCCTAGAAATGGACATCAGGAACGTGGGGTGGAGACTTTGGTTTCCCATGGAAATGGGCCACCGTTCGTGTCTAATGCTGTCTGCCTGCCACTTGGTTTCTTCCTATTAATATTCCACTAAAATTCCATAGAAATAAGGATATATCCCAGGTGCAATCTACAACCAGATGGAAGATTCTCTGCCCTTGTTGTACCAAAGCCCTCCTAAAAAACTGACATCAGGAACCATGCGTGGAGACTTTGATTTCCCATGGAAAAGGACCATCGTTCATGTCTAATGCTGTCTGCCTGCCAATGAGCTTCTGCCTGCTGAAATTCCAAAAAAAATTTGGAAATCTCTCCGATGTAATCAACCACCTGACGGAAGTTTGTCTGCCCCTGTAGAGCCAAAGGCCTCCTACAAATTGACATGAGGAGCCTGGAGTGGAGACTTTGGTTTCCCATGGAAAAGGGCCAGCGTTCGTGTCTAATGCTGTCTGCCCGCCACTGGGTTGTGGCTACAGAAATTACATACAAATGAGGATATCTCCCAGATTCAATATGCCACCAGTTGGAAGTTTGTCTGTTCTTGTAGTGCAAAAGGCCTCCTAAAAACAGACATCAGGAACCTGGTCTGGAGACTTTGGTTTCCCCTGGAAAACGGCCACTATTCATGTCTAATTCTGTCTGCCTGCCACTGGGATTCTGCGTACTAAAATTCCTCTAAAATTCTATACAAATGAGAATATCTCGCAGGTGCAATCTACCCCCGGTTTGAAGTTTCTCTGCCCTTGTATTGCCAAAGGTCTCCTATAAAATGACATCTGAAACGTAGGATGGATAATTTGGTTTCCCATGAAAAAGAGCCACTGTTCATGCCTAATGCTGTGTGCCTGCCACTGGGCGTATGCCTCCTAAAATTCCATACAAGTGAGGATATCTCCCAGATGCAATTTACCACCAGATGGAAGATTGTCTGCCCTTGTAGTGGCAAAGGCCTCCTAAAAAACTGACATCAGGAACCAGGGGTGGAGACTTTGGTTTCCCATGGGAAAGGACCACCGCTTGTGTCTAATGCAATGTGCCTGCCACTGGGCTTATGCCTAGTGAAATTCCATACAAATGAGGATATCTCCCAGATGGAATCTACAACCAGTCAGAAATTAGTCTGCCCTTATAGTGCCAAATGCCTCCTACAAACTGACATCAGGAACGTGGGATGGAGACTTTGTTTCCAATGGAAAAGGGGTACCGTTCCTGTCTAATGCTGTCTGCCTGCCACTGGGTTAGGCCTGCTGAAATTCCTCACAAATGAGGCTATCTCCCAGATGGAATCTACCACCAGTTCGAAGTTTGTTTGCCCTTGTAGTGCCAAAGGCCTCCTAAAAACTGACATCAGGAACCTGGGGTGGAGACATCGGTTTCCCATGAAAAAGGTCCACCGTTTGTGTCCTATGCTGTCTGCCTGCCACTGATCTTCTGCCTGCTGAAATTCCATACAAATGAGGATATCTCCTCAATGCAATCAACCACCAGACGGAACTTTGTCTGCCCTTGTAGTGCCAAAGGCCTCCTACATACTGACATCAAGAACCTGGAGTGGAGACTTTGGTTTCCCATGGAAATGCGACAACGTTCGTGTCTAATGATGTTTGCCTGCCACTAGGATTCTGCCTATTAAAATTCCAATAAAATTCCATACCATTGAAGATGTCTCTCACGTGCAATCTAACACCAAATGGAAGTTTGTCTGCCCCTGTAGAGCAAAAGGCTTCCTACAAATTGACATCAAGAAGGTGGGGCAGAGACTTTGGTTTCCCATGGCAAAGGGCCACGGTTCCTGTCTAATGCTGTCTGCCTGCCACTGGGCTTATGGCTACTAAAATTACATACAAATGAGGATATCTCCCAGATGCAATATGCCACCAGTTGAAAGTTTGTCCCCTCTTGTAGTGCCAGAGGCCTCCTAGAAAATGACATCAGGAACCTGGGGTGGAGACTTTGGTTTCCCATGGAAATGGGCCACTATTCATGTCTAATTTTTTCTGCCTGCCGCTGGGATTCTGCCTACTAAAATTCCACTAAAATTCCATGCAAATGCGAATAACTCCCGGGTGCAATCAAACACCAGATGGAAGTTTCTCTGCCCTTGTATTGCCAAAGACCTCCTTCAAACTGACATCAGGAACATAGGATGGATAATTTGTCTTTCCGTGGAAAAGGACCACCGTTCCTGTCTAATGCTGTCTGCCTGGCACTGTGGTTATGACTGCTGAAGTTCCATACAAATGAGGATATCTCCCAGATGCAATATGCCACCAGATGGAAGTTTGTCTGCTCTAGCAGTGCCAAAGGCCTCCTTCAAACTGACATTCGGAACCTGGCCTGGAGACATTGGTTTCCTACGGAAAAGGTCCACCGTTCATTTTTAATGCGGTCGGTCTGCAACTGGGATTCTGAGTACTATAATTCCATTAAAATTCTATACAAATGAGGATATCTCCCAGGTGCAATCTACCACCAGATGTTAGTTTGTCTGCTCTTGCAGTGCCAAAGGCCTCCTTTATACTGACATTCGGAACCTGGCCTGGAGACTTTGGTTTCCTATGGAAAAGGCCCACCGTTCGTGTTTAATTCTGTCTGCAACTGGGCTTCTGAGTACTAAAATACCACTAAAATTCCATACAAATAAGGACATCTACGAGGTGCGATCCACCACTAGATGGAAGTTTGTCTGCCCTTGTAGTGCCAAAGGCCTACTACAAACTGACATCAGGAGCCTGGGTTGGAGACTTTGTTTTCCCATGGAAAAGGGCCACCGTTCGTGTCTAATGCTGTCTGCCTGCCACTGGGCTTCTATCTGCTGAAATTCCATACAAATGAGGATATCATCCCGATGCAATCAACCACCAGACGGAAGTTTCTCTGCCCTTGTACTGTCAATGGCCTACTAAAACCTGACATCGGGAACGTGGTGTGGAGACTTTGGCTTCCCTAGGAAAAGGACCACCGTTCCTGTCTAATGCTGTCTCCCTGGCACTGTGGTTATGACTGCTGAAGGTCCATACAAATGAGGATATCTCCCAGGAGCAATCTACCACCAGGTGGAAGTTTGTCTGCCCTTGTAGTGCCAAATGCCTCCTAAAAACTGACATCAGGAACGTGGGGTGGAGACTTTGTTTTCCCATGGAAATGGGCCACCGTTTGTGTCTAATGCTATGTGCCTGCCACTGGGCTTATGCCTAGTAAAATCCCATACAATGAGGATATCTCCCAGATGGAGTCTACGACCAGATGAAAGTTTGTCTGCCCTTGTTATGCCAACGGCCTCCTACAAACTGACATCAGGAATCTGGAGAGGACGCTTTGGTTTCCCATGGAAAAGGGCCACCCTTGGTGTTTAATGCTGTCTCCTTGCCACTGGGCTTATGACTACTGAAATTACATACAAATGAGGATATCTCCCTAAACAAAATTTCCCACCAGATGGAAGTTTGTCTGCCCTTTTAATGCCAAAGGCCTACTAAAAACTGACATCAGGAGCCTGGGTTGGAGACTTTGTTTTCCCATGGAAAAGGGCCACCGTTCCTCTCTAATGCTGTCTACCTGCCACTGGGCTTCTACCTGATGAAATTCCATAAAAATGAGGATATCTCAACGATGCAATCAACCACCAGACGGAAGTTTGTCTGCCCTTGTAGTGACAATAGCCTCCTAGAAACGGACATCAGGAATGTGGGGTGGAGATTTTGGTTTCCCATCAAATGGGCCATTATTCGTGTCTAATGCTGTCTGCCTGCCACTGGGTTTCTTCCTACTAAAATTCCACTAAATCTCCTTAAAAATGAGGATATCTCCCAGGTGCAATCTACAACCAGATGGAAGTTTCTCTGCCCTTATATTGGAAAACGTCTCCTACAAAGTGACATCAGCAACATGGGGTGGAGATTTTGGTTTCCCATGGAAAAGGGCCACTGTTCGTGTCTAATGCTGTCTGCCTGCCACTGGAGTAATGCCTACTTAAATTCCTCACAAATGAGGACATCTCCCAGATGGAATCTACCACCAGTTGGAAGTTTGTCTGCCCTCGTAGTGCCAAAGGCCTCCTAAAAACTGACATCAGGAACGTGGGGTGGAGACTTTGCTTTCCCAAGGGAATGGGCCACCGTTTGTGTCTAATGCTGTCTGCTAGCCACTGGGCTTATGCCTGTTAAATTCCACTAAAATTCTATACAAATGAGGATATCTCCCAGGTGTAATCTAAACTAGATGGATGTTTCTCTGCCCTTGTAGTGCCAAAGACCTCCTACAAACTGTCATGAGGAACCTAGGGTGGAGACTTTGGTTTCCCATGTAAAAGGACCACCGTTCCTGTCTAATGCTGTCTGCCTGGCACTGTGGCTATGACTGCTGCAGTTCCATACAAATGCTGATAAGTCCCAGGTGCAATCTACCACCAGGTGGAAGTTTGTCTGCCCTTGAAGTGCCAAAGGCCTCCTAAAAATTGACATCAGGAACGTGCGGTGGAGACTTTGTTTTCCCATGGAAATGGGCCACCCTTTTTGTCTAATGCTATGTGCCTGCCACTGGGCGTATGCCTAGTAAAATTCCATAAAAATGAGGATATCTCCCAGATGGAGTCTACCACCAGTTGAAAGTTTGTCTGCCCTTGTAATGCAATGGCCTCCTACAAACTGACATCAGGAATCTGGAGAGGACGCTTTGGTTTCCCATGGAAAAGGGCCACCCTTGGTGTTTAATGCTGTCTCCTTGCCACTGACTTATGACTACTGAAAATACATACAAATGAGGATATCTCCCAGACGCAATATGCCACCAGATGGAAATTTGTCTGCTCTTGCAGTGCCAAAGGCCTCCTTCAAACTGACATTCGGAACCTCACCTGGAGACTTTGGTTTCCTATAGAAAAGGCCCACCATTCATGTTTAATGCTGTCTGTCTGCCATTGGGCTTCTGAGTACTAAAATACCACTAAAATTCCATAAAAATGAGGATATCTCCCAGGTGCAATCTACCACCAGGTGGAAGTTTGTCAGCCCTTGTAGTGCCAAAAGCCTCCTAAAAACTGACATCAGGAACATAGGATGGATAATTTGTTTTTCCATGGAAAGGGGCCACTGTTCGTGTCTAATGCTGTCTGCCTGCCAGTGGGCAGAAGCCTACCAAAATTCCCTACAAATGAGGATATCTCCCAAATGCAATTTCCCACCAGATGGAAGTTTGTCTGCCCTTTTTATGCCAAAGGCCTCCTACAAACTGACATCAGGAGCCTGGGTTGGAGACTTTGTTTTCCCATGGAAAAGGGCCACCGTTCGTGTCTAATGCTATCTGCCTGCCACTGGGCTTTTACCTGCTGAAATTCCATACAAATGAGGATATCTCCCCGATGCAATCAGCCACCAGACGGAAGTTTGTTTGCCCTTGTACTGCCAAAGGCCTCCTAAAACCTGACATCAGGAACGTGGCTTGGAGACTTTGGCTGCCCATGGGAAAAGGGCCACCGTTCATGTCTAATGCTGTCTGCCTGCCACTGGGCTTTTACCTGCTGAAATTCCATACAAATGAGGATATCTCCCCGATGCAATCAACCACAAGACGGAAGTTTGTCTGCCTTTGTAGTGTCAAAGGCCTCCTAGAAACGAACATCAGGAACGTGGGGTGGAGAATTTGGTTTCCCATAGAAATGGGCCATTGTTCGTGTCTAATGCTGTCTGCCTGCCACTGTGCTTCTTCCTACTAAAATACCACTAAAATTCCATAGAAATGAGGATATCTCCCAGGTGCAATCTACCACCAGGTGGAAGTTTGTCAGCCCTTGTAGTGCCAAAAGCCTCCTAAAAACTGATATCAGGAACATAGGATGGATAATTTGTTTTTCCATGGAAAGGGGCCACTGTTCGTGTCTAATGCTGTCTGCCTGCCAGTGGGCAGAAGCCTACCAAAATTCCCTACAAATGAGGATATCTCCCAAATGCAATTTCCCACCAGATGGAAGTTTGTCTGCCCTTTTTATGCCAAAGGCCTCCTACAAACTGACATCAGGAACGTGGCTTGGAGACTTTGGCTGCCCATGGGAAAAGGGCCACCGTTCATGTCTAATGCTGTCTGCCTGCCACTGGGCTTTAACCTGCTGAAATTCCATACAAATGAGGATATCGCCCCGATGCAATCAACCACAAGACGGAAGTTTGTCTGCCTTTGTAGTGTCAAAGGCCTCCTAGAAACGAACATCAGGAACGTGGGGTGGAGAATTTGGTTTCCCATAGAAATGGGCCATTGTTCGTGTCTAATGCTGTCTGCCTGCCACTGTGCATCTTCCTACTAAAATTCCACTAAAACTCCATAGAAATGAGGATATCTCCCAGGTGCAATCTACAACCAGATGGAAGTTTCTCTGCCCTTATATTGGAAAACGCCTCCTACAAAGTGACAGAAGCAACGTGGGGTGGAGATTTTGGTTTCCCATGGAAAAGGGCCACTGTTCGTGTCTAATCGTCTCTGCCTGCCACTGGGGTTATGCCTGCTGAAATTCCTCACAAATGAGGATATCTCCCAGATGGAATCCACCACCAGTTCGAAATTTGTTTGCCCTTCTAGTGCCAAAGGCCTCCTAAAAACTGACATCAGGAACCTGTTGTGGAGACTTTGGTTTCTCATGGAAATGGGCCACCGTTCATGTCTAATAATGTCTGTCGGCCATTGGGCTTCTACCTACGAAAATTCCACTGAAATTCCATACAAATGAAGACATCTCCCGGGTGCAGTCTACCGCCGGATATAAGTTTTTCTGCCCTTGTATTTCCAAAGGCCTTCTACAAACTGACATGAGGAGCCTGGAGTGGAGACTTTGGTTTCCCATGGATATGGGCCAGCGTTCGTGTGTAAAGCAGTCTGCCTGCCGCTGGATTTCTGCCTACTTTAATACCACTGAAATTCCATAAAAATGAGGATATCTCCCAGGTGCAATCTGCCACGAGATGGAAGTTTTTCTGCCCTTGTACTTCCAAACGCCTCTTACAAACTAATATCAGGAACGTGGGGTAGAGACTTTGGTTTCCCATGGAAAAGGGTCACCGTTTGTGTCTAAAGCAGTCTTCCTGCCACTGGGGTTATGCCTGCTGAAATTCCTCACAAATGAGGATATCTCCAACACGGAATCTACCACCAGTTGGAAGTTTGTCTGCTCTTGTAGTGCCAAAGGCCTCCTACAAACTGACATCAGGCACGTAAGATGGAGACTTTGGTTTCCCAAGGAAATGGACCACCGTTCGTGCCTAATGCTGTCTGCCAGACACTGGGCTTATGCCTACTAAAATTCCACTAAAATTCTATACAAATGAGGACTCTCCCAGCACAGTGCAGAGTCCCCGTGGCTAGTTCCTTGAAATACCTTTCCTGACAGCAGCCCAGAACTGTACTGAGTGCAGCAGGTGTCAGGCAGTATCCTCTCGCCGTGTAGGTGCTTCTGTTTTGTGTTTCCAGCGTGCAGAGAAGCCCGCGTGCTTGCTGCTGCTTCCAGCAAGCCAAAACGCTTTTGCAGCCACTTTCCTGCCTTTTCCACAACAGGATCACAGTCTAGCTGATTTACAGTTGCCTCTGCGTAGAGCAGCTAGAGGAGCAGCTCTGCCGGCTTTCCTGTGCTTCTGCATAGCAGAGCTGTCAAGAACGAGAAGCTGCGTTTTGCCGAGAAAGCAGCGCTTCGCGGAACCACAGCCAGCGGCGTCTTCGGTACAGCCGCAGCTTGTGCGGAGAAGCGAAAGAGAGCCGGGGAAGAACGTGGAAAGCCGAACTCGGTCGCTGCAAGCGGGTGCTGGCGAACAGCTTCTGGTCACCTTGTAGAAACTCTCCCAGCACAGTGCAGAGTCCCCGTGGCTAGTTCCTTGAAATACCTTTCCTGGCAGCAGCCCAGAGCTGTACTGAGTGCAGCAGGTGTCAGGCCGTCTCCTCTCGCCGTGTAGGTGCTTCTGTTTTGTGTTTGCAGCGTGCAGAGAAGCCACTGCAGAAAAGAGCAGAAAAACTTCCATCTGGTGGCATATTTCATCTGGGAGATATCCTCATTTGTCTGGAACTTCAGCAGTCATAACCACAGTGACAGGCAGACAGCATTAGACACGAACGGTAGTCCTTTTCCATGGGAAACAATAGCCTCCACACAACGTTCCCGATGTCAGGTTTAAGGATGCCTTTGGCAGTACAAGGACAGACAAACTTCCGTCAGGTGGTTGATTGCATCGGGGAGATATCCTCATTTGTATGTAATTTCAGCAGGTAGAAGCCCAGTGCCAGGCAGACAGCATTAGACACGAACGGTGGCCCATTTCCATGGGAAAACAAAGTCTCCAACCCAGGCTCCTGATGTCAGTTTGTAGGAGGCCTTTGGCATTAAAAGGGCAGACAAACTTCGAACTGGTGGGCAATTGCATTTGGGAGATATCCTCATTTGTAGGGAATTTTAGTAGGCATATGCTCACAGGCAGGCAGACATCATTAGACACGAACGCTGTCCCATTTCCATGGGAAACCAAAGTCTCCACTCCAGGTTCCTGATGTCAGTTTGTAGGAGGCCTTTGGCACTACAAGGGCAGACAAACTTCCATCTGGCTGTAGATTGCACCTCGGAGATGTCCTCATTTGTATGGAATTTTAGTGGTATTTTAGTACTCAGAAACCTAGTTGCAGACAGACAGCATGAAACATGAATGGTGGGCCATTTCCATAGGAAACCAAAGTCTCCATGTGAGGTTCCGAATGTCAGTTTGTAGGAGGCCTTTGGCACTGCAAGGGCAGACAAACTTCCATCTGGTGGCATATTGCATCTGGGAGATATCCTCATTTGTATGTAATTTCAGTAGTCATAAGCCCAGTGGCAAGGAGACAGCATTAAACACCAAGGGTGCCCTTTTCCATGGGAAACCAAAGCGTCCTCTCCAGATTCCTGATGTCAGTTTGTAGGAGGCCGTTGGTATTACAAGGGCAGACAAATTTTCAACTGGTGGTAGACTCCGTCTCTGAGATATCCTCATTTGTATGGGATTTTACTAGGCATAAGCCCAGTGGCTGGCAGACAGCATTAGACACAAACGGTGGCCCATATCCATGGGAAAACAAAGTCTCCACCCCACGTTCCTGATGTCATTTTTTAGGAGGCCTTTGGCACTACGAGAGCAGACAAACTTCCACCTGGTGGTAGATTGCACCTGGGAGATATCCTCATTTGTATGGAACTTCAGCAGTCATAACCACAGTGCCAGGCAGACAGCATTAGACAGGAATAGTGGTCATTTTTTCATGGCAAACCAAAGTCTCCACCCTAGGTTCCTGATGGCAGTTTGTAGGAGGCCTTTGGAAACACAAGGGCAGAGAAACTTCCATCTGGTGGTAGATTGCACCTGGGAATTATTCTCATTTGTATGGAATTTTAGTGGAATTTTAGTAGGCAGAATCCCAGCGGGAGGCAGAAGGAATTAGACATGAATAGTGGCCCATTTCCATGGGAAACCAAAGTCTCCACTCCAGGTTCCTGATGTCAGTTTTTAGGAGGCCTTTGGCACTTCAAGGGCAGACAAACTTCCGTCAGGTGGTTGATTGCATCGGAGAGATTTCCAACTATCTTTGGAATTTCAGCAGGCAGAAGATCATTGGCAGGCAGAGAGCATTAGACACGAACGCTGGCCCTTTTCAATGGGAAAAAAAAATCTCCACCCCTGGTTCCTGATGTCAGATTTTTAGGAGGCCTTTGCTACTACAAGGGCAGACAAACTTCCATCTGATGGTAAATTCCATCTGGGAGATATCCGCATTTGTATGGAATTTTACCCGGCATAAGCCAAGTGGCAGGCACATAGCATTAGACACAAAAGGTGCCCCTTTTCCATGGGAAACCAAAGTCTCCAACCCACGTTCCTGATGTCAGTTTTTAAGAGGTGTTTAGCACTATAAGGGCAGATGAACATCTACCTGGTGGTAGATTGCACCTGGGAGATATCCTCATTTTTATGGAACTTCAGCACTCATAACCACAATGCCAGGCAGACAGCATTAGATACGAACGGAGGTCCTTTTCCATGGGAAACCAAAGTCTCCACCCCACATTCCTCATTTCAGTTTTTACGAGGAGTTTGGCACTATAAGGGCAAACATACTTCCAACTGGTGGTAGATTCCATCAGGGAGATATCCTCATTTGTGAGGAATTTCAGCAGGCATAACCCCAGTGGCAGGCAGACACCATTAGACACGAACGGTGGCCCTTTTCAATGGGAAACGAAAATCTCCACCCCTGGTTTCTGATGTCAGTTTGTAGGAGGCCTTTGCCACTACAAGGGCAGACAAACTTCCATCTGATGGTAAATTCCATCTGGGAGATATCCCATTTGTATGGAATTTTACTAGGCATAAGCCCAGTGGCAAGCACAGAGCATTAGACACAAACGGTGTCCCATTTCCATGGGAAACCAAAGTCTCCACTCCACGTTCCTGATGTCCGTTTCTAGGAGGCCTTTGGCACTACAAGAGCAGACAAACTTCCATCTGGTGGCATATTGAATCTGGGAGATATCCTCATTTGTATGTAATTTCAGTAGCCATAAGCCCAGTGGCAGGCAGACAGCATTAGACACGAACTGTGGCCAATTTCCTTGGGAAACCAAAGTCTCCACCTCACGTTCCTGATGTCAGTTTTTAGTAGGCCTTTGGCACTACAAGGGCAGACAAACTTCCAACTGGTGGTAGATTGCACCTTGGAGAAGTCCTCATTTGTATGGAATTTTAGTGGAATTTTAGTACTCAGAAGCCCAGTTGCAGACCGACAGCATTAAACCCGAACGGTGGGCCTTTTCCATAGGAAACCAAAGTTCCAGGCCAGGTTCCAGATATCACTTTGTACGAGACCTTTGGCACTGCAAGAGCAGACAAACTTCCATCTGTTGGCATATTGCATCTGGGAGATATCCTCATTTGTATGTAATTTCAGTAGTCATAAGCCCAGTGGCAAAGAGACAGCATTAAACACAAAGGGTGGCCCTATTCCATGGGAAACCAAAGCGTCCTCTCCAGATTCCTGATGTCAGTTTGTAGGAGGCCGTTGGCATTACAAGGGCAGACAAACTTTCAAGTGGTGGTAGATTCCATCTGGGAAATATCCTCATTTGTATGGAATTTTACTAGGCATAAGCCCAGTGGCAGGCACATAGTATTAGACACAAATGGTGGCCCTTTTCCATGGGAAACCAAAGTCTTCACCCCACGTTCCTGATGTCAGTTTTTTGGAGGCCTTTGGCACTACGAGGGCAGACAAAGTTCCACCTGGTGGTAGATTGCACCTGGGAGATATCCTTATTTGTATGGAACTTCAGCAGTCATCACCACAGTGCCAGGCAGACAGCATTAGATACGAACGGTGGTCCTTTTCCATGGGAAATCAAAGTCTCTACGCCTGGTTTCTGATGTCAGTTTTTTAGGGGGCTTTCGCCACTACAAGGGCAGACAAAATTCCATCTCATGGTAAATTGCATCTGCGAGATATGCTCATTTGCATGGAATTTTAGCAGTCATACGCCCAGTGGCAGGCACACAGCATTAGGCATGAACAGTGGCCCTTTTCCATGGGAAACCAAATTATCCATCCTATGTTTCAGATGTCAGTTTATAGGAGCCCTTTGGCACTACAAGGGCAGAGAAACTTCAAACCGGGGGAGGATTGCACCTGGGAAATATTCCCATTTGTATAGAATTTTAGAGGAATTTTAGTACGCAGAATCCTAGCTGCAGGCACACAGAATTAGACATGAATAGTGGCCGTTTTCCAGGGGAAAACAAAGTCTCCAGGCCAGCTTCCTGATGTTAGTTTTTAGGAGGCCTTTTGCACTACAAGAGCAGACAAACTTCCAACTGGTGGCATATTTCGTCTTGGAGATATCCTCATTTGTATGGAATTTTAGTGGAATTAAAGTAGGCAGAAGCCCAGTGGCATGTCGACAGCATTAAACACCAACGGTGGCCCTTTTCCATGGGAAACCAAAGTCTCCACCCCACGTTCCTGATGTCCATTTCTAGGATGCCTTTGGCACTACAAAAGCAGACAAACTTGCAACTGGTGGCATATTGCATCTGGGTGATATCCTCATTTGTATGTAATTTCAGTAGCCATAAGCCCAGTGGCAGGCAGATAGCATTAGACACGATCGCTGGCCCATTTCCATGGGAAAACAAAGTCTCCACCCCTGGTTTCTGATGTCAGTTTTTTAGGAGAGCTTTGGTACTACAAGGGCAGAGATTCTTCCATCTGGTTGTAGATTGCACTTGGGAGATATCCTTATTTCTGTGGAATTTTAGTGGAATTTTAGTTGGAAGAAACCCAGTGGCAGGCAGACATCATAAGGAACGAACGGTGGCCCATTTCCATGGGAAACCAAAGTCTCCACTCTGGGTTCCGGATGTCAGTGTTTAAGAGGCCTTTGGCACTACAGGGGCAGATAAACTTCTGTCAGGTGGTTGATTGCATCGGAGAGATTTCCAAATATCTTTGGAATTTCAGCAGGCAGAAGCCCAGTGGCAAACAGACAGCATTAGACACGAACGGTGGCCAATTTCCTTGGGAAACCAAAGTCTCCACCCCACGTTCCTGATGTCAGTTTTTAGGAGGACTTTGGCACTATAAGGGCAGACATACTTCCATTTGGTGGTAGATTGCACCTGGGAGATATCCTCATTTGTATGGAACTTCAGCAGGCATAACCCGAGTGGAAGGCAGACAGCATTAGACACGAACAGTGGCCCTTTTCCATGGGAAAACAAAGTCTCCACCCCTGGTTCCTGATGTCAGTTTCATAGGAGGCCTTTGCCACTACAAGGGCAGACAAACTTCCATCTGATGGTAAATTCCATGTGGGAGATATCCTCATTTGTATGGAATTTTACTAGGCATAAGCCCAGCGGCAGGCACATTGCATTAGGCACAAACGGTGCCCCTTTTCCATGGGAAACCAAAGTCCAATCCACGTTCCTGATGTCAGTATTTAGGAGGCCTTTGGCACTACAAGGGCAGACAAACTTCCATTTGGTGGTAGATTGCACCTGGGAGATATCCTCATTTGTATGGAACTTCAGCACTCATAACCACAATACCAGGCAGACAGCATTAGATACGAACAGTGGCCCATTTCCATGGGAAACCAAAGTGTCCACTCCAGGTTCCTGATGTCCTTTTTTAGGAGGCCTTTGGCACTACAAGGGCAGACAAACTTCCAACTGGTGGTAGATTCCATCTGGGAGATATCCTCATTTGTATGGAATTTCAGCAGGCATAACCCCAGTGGGAGGCAGACATCGTTAGACACGAACGGTGGCCCTTTTCCATGGGAATTCAAAATCTCCACCCCACGTTGCTGATGTCACTTTGTAGGAGGTGTTTTCCAATATAAGGGCAGAGAAACTTCCATCTGGTTGCAGATTGCACCTGGGAGATATCCTCATTTTTTTTTGGAATTTTAGTGGAATTTTAGTAGGAAGTAGGCCAGTGGCAGGCAGACAGCATTAGACACGAACGGTGGCCCATTTCTATGGGAAACCAAAGTCTCCAGCCCGCGTTTCTGATGTTCATTTTTAGGAGGCCTTTGGCACTACAAGGGCAGACAAACTTCCACCTGGTTGTAGATTGCACCTGGGAGATAACCTCATTTGTATGGAACTTCAGCAGTCATAACCACAGTGCCAGGCAGACAGCTTTAGACACAAACGGTAGTCCTTTTCCATGGGAAACCAAAGTCTCCACACCACATTCCCGATGTCAGATTTTAGTAGGCCTTTGCCACTACAAGGTCAGGCAAACTTCCATCTTGTGGTAAATTGCATCTGCGAGATATCCTCATTTGTATGGAATTTTAGCAGGCATAACCCTGCTTTGGTGTCCCATGGAAAAGAGCCACCGTTCGTGTCTAATGCTCTCTACCTGCCGCTGGGATTCTGCCCACAAGAATTCCACTTAAATTCCATGCAAATGAGGATATCTCGCAGTTGCATTCTCCCACGAGATGGAGTTTTGTTTGCCCTTGTAATGCCAAAGGCCTCCTACAAATTGACATCAGGAATGTGAGGTGGAGACTTTGGTTTCCTATGGAAAATGGCCACCGTTTGTGTCTAATGTTGTCTGCCTGCCACTGGGCTTTTGCCTGCTAAAATTGCATACAAATGAGGATATCTCCCAGATGCAATCTACCACCAGGTGGAAGTTTTTCTAGCCTTGTAGTGCCAAAGGCCTCCCAGCAACTGACATCAGGAGACTGGGGTAGAGACCTTCGTGTCTAATGGAAAAGGGACACCGTTTGTGTCTTATGCTCTCTGTCGATAATTGGGATTCTGCCTACTAAAATTCCACTAAAATTCCATGCAAATGAAGATATCTCTCACGTGCAATCTACCACCAGTTGGAAGTTTGTCTGCCCTTATCGTGCCAAAAGCCTCGTATAAATTTACATCAGGAATGTGGGGTGGAGACTTTGGTTTCCCATGAAAAAGGCCACCGTTCTTGTCTAATGCTGTCTGCCTGCAACTGGGCATATGCCTGCTGAAATTCCATACAACAGAGGATATCTCCCAGGTGGAATCTACCAGCAGATGGAATTTTGTCTGCCCTTGTAGTGCCAAAGGCCTCGTAGTAACTGATATAAAGAACGTGAGGTGGAGACGTTGATTTCCCATGGAAAAGGGCCACCGTTCGTGTCTAATGCTCGCTATGTGCCGCTGGGATTCTGCCCACAAGAATTCCACTTAAATTCCATGCAAATGAGGATATCTCGCAGTTGCATTTTCCCAAGAGATGGAAGTTTGTGTGCCCTTGTAGTTCCAAAGGCCTCCTATAAACTGACATAAGGAACGTGAGGTGGAGACTTTGGTGTCCCATTGAAAAGGGCCACCGTTAGTGTCTAATGCAGTCTGCCTGGAACTAGGCTCATGCCTGCTGAAATTCCACAAAAATGAGGATATCTCCCAGATGGAATCTACCACCAGATGGAAGTTTATCTGCCTTTGTAGTGCCAAAGGCATCCTACAAACTGACATCAGGAACGTGAGATGGAGACTTTGGTTTCCCATGGAAAAGGGCCACCGTTCTGGTCTAATGCTATCTGGCGACTTTTCGGATTCTGCCGACTAAAATTCCACTAAAATTCCATTCAAATGAGGATATCTCCCTGGTGCAATCTACCAACAGATGAATTTTCCTTTGCCTTTGTAGTGCCTAAGGCCTCCTACAAATTGACATCAGGAACGTGAGGTGGAGACTTTGGTTTCCCATGGAAAAATGCCACCGTTTTTGTCTAATGCTGTCTGCCGGCCACTGGGCTTATGCCGTCTTAAATTCCATACAAATGGGGATATCTCCCAGATAGAATCCACCACCACTTGGATGTTTGTCTTCCCTTGCAGTGTTAAGGTTTCCAACACACAGACATCAGGAACCTGGAGTGAAGACTTTGGTTTCCCATGGAAAGGGGCCACTGTTCGTGTCTAATGCAGTCTACCTGCCACTGTGGTTCTCCCTTCTAAAATTGCATAGAAATGAGGATATCTCCCAGGAACAATCTACTACCAGATGGAAGTTTGTCTTCCTGTGTAATTCCGAAGGCCTCCTACAAATTGTCATCAGGAACGTGAGGTGGAGACTTTGGTTTCCCATGGAAAAGGGCCACCGTTCAAATCTAATGCTGTCTGCCTGCCACTGGGCTCATGCCTGATGAATTTCCATACAAATGAGGACATCTCCCAGGTGGAATCTACCACCAGATAGAATTTTGGCTGCCCTTGTAGTGCCAAAGGCCTCCTACAAACTGACATTCAGGAACGTGAGGTGGTGACCTTGGTTTCCCATGGAAAAGGACCACCGTGCAAATCTAATGCTGTCTGCCGGCCACTGGGCTTATGCCTGCTGAAATTCCAGAGAAATGAGGATATCTCCCAGATGGAATCTACCACCAGTTGGAAGTTTATCTGCCCTTGTAGTTCCAAAGGCCTCCTACAAACTGACACCAGGAACCTGGAGTGGAGACTTTGGTTTCCCTTGGAAATGGGCCAGCGTTCGTGTCTAATGATGTGTTCCTGCCACTAGGCTTCTGCCTATTAAAATCCCACTAAAATTCCTTACAAATGAGGATGTCTCCTAGGTGCAATCTACCACCAGATGGAAGTTTGTCTGCCCCTGTAGAGCCAAAAGCTTCCTACAAATTGACATCAGGAACCTGGGGCGGAGACTTTGGTTTCCCATGGAAAAGGGCCACCGTTGGTGTTTAATGCTGTCTACTTGCCACTGGGCTTCTGCCTGCTTTAATTCCACTAGAATTCCATACAAATGAGGATATCTCCAAGATGCAATATGCCACCAGTCGGAAGGTTGTCTGTTCTTGTAGTGCAAAAGGCCTCCTATAAACTGACATCAGGAACCTGGCCTGGAGACTTTGTTTTCCCCTGGAAAACGGCCACTATTCATGTCTAATTCTGTGTGCCTGCCGCTGGGATTCGGCGTACTGAAATTCCTCTAAAATTCTATAAAATTGAGAATATCTTGCAGGTGCAATCTACTCCCGGATTGAAGTTTCTCTGCCCTTGTAGTGCCAAAGGGCTCCTATAAACTCACTTCTTAAACGTGGGAGGTATAATTTGGTTTCCCGTGGAATAGGGCACTGTTCATGCCTAATGCTGTGTGCCTGCCACTGGGCGTATGCCTGCTAAAATTCCATACAAATGAGGATATCTCGCAGATGCAATTTACCACCAGATGGAAGTTTGCCTGCCCTTGTAGTGGCAAAGGCCTCCTAAAAACTGACATCAGGAACCGGGAGTGGCGACTTTGGTTTCCCATGCAAATGGGCCACCGTTCGTGTGTAATGCTGTCGGCTTGCCACTGGGCCTCCTCCTATTAAAATTCCACTAAAATTCCATAGAAATGAGGATATCTCCTAGGTGCAATCTACAACCAGATGGAAGATTCTCTGCCCTTGTAGTACCAAAGCCCTCCTAAAAAACTGGCATCAGGAACCAGGGGTGGAGACTTTGTTTTCCCATGGAAAAGGGCCAGCGTTCATGTCTAATGCTGTCTGCCTGCCACTGGGCTTCTGCCTGCTGAAATTCCAAAGAAATTGGGAAATCTCTCCCATGCAATCAACCACCTGACGGAAGTTTGTCTGCCCCTGTAGTGCCAAAGGCCTCCTAAAAACTGACATTAGGAATCTGGAGTGGAGACATTGGTTTCCCATGGAAATGGGCCAGCGTTCCTGTCTAATGCTGTCTGCCTGGCACTGTGGTTATGGCTGCTGAAATTCTATACAAATGAGGATATCTCCCAGGTGCAATCTACAACCAGGTGGAAGTATGTCTGCACTTGTAGTTCCAAAGGCCTCCTACAAATTGACATCAGGAGCCTGGAGTGAAGAATTCGGTTTCCCATGGAAAAGGGCCACCGTTCGTGTCTAATGCTGTCTGCCGACCACTGGGCTTATGGCTACAGAAATTACATACAAATGAGGATATCTCCCAGATGCAATATGCCACCAGTTGGAAGTTTGTCTGCTCTTGTAGTTCCAAAGGCCTCCTAGAAACGGACATCCGGAACATGGGGTGGAGACTTTGGTTTCCCATGGAAAAGGACCACCGTTCCTGTCTAATATTGTCTGCCTGGCACTGTGGTTATGACTGCAAAGTTCCATACAAATGAGGATATCTCCCAGGTGCAATCTACCACCAGATGGAAGTTTGTCTGCCCTTGTAGTGCCAAAGGCCTCCTTCAAACTGACATCAGCAACATAGGATGGATAATTTGCTTTTCCATGGAAAAGGGCCACTGTTCGAGTCTAATGCTGTCTGCCTGCCACTGGGCATATGCCTACTAAAATTCCTTACAAATGAGGATATCTCCCAAATGCAATTTCCCACCAGATTGAAGTTTGTCTACCCTTTTAATGACAAAGGCCTCCTAAAAACTTACATCGGGAACGTGGGATGGAGACTTTGGTTTCCCAAGGAAATGGGCCTCCGTTCGTGTCTAATGCTGTCGGCCAGGTACTGGGTTTTGACTACTAAAATTCCACCAAAATTCTATACACATGAGGCTATCTCCCAGGTGCAGTCTACCACCAGATGGAAATTTGTCTACCCTTTTTATGCCAAAGGCCTCCTAAAAACTGACATTAGGAACCTAGGTTGGAGACTTTGGTTTCCTATGGAAATGGGCCACTATTCCTGTCTAATTCTGTCTGCCTGCCGCTGGGATTCTGCCTGCTAAAATTCCATTTAATTCCATACATATGAGAATATCTCCCAGTTGCAATCTAACACCAGATTAAAGTTTCTCTGCCCTTGTGTTTCCAAAGGCCTCCTACAAACTGACATCAGGAACCTGGGGTGGAGACTTAGGTTTCCCATGGAAAAGGACCACTGTTCCTGTCGAATGCTGTCTGCCTGGCACTGTGGTTATGACTGCTGAAGTTCCATACAAATGAGGGTATCTCCCAGGTGCAATCTACCACCAGATGGAAGTTTGTCTGCCCTTGTTGTGCCAAATGCCTCCTAAAAACTGACAGCAGGAATGTGGGGTGGAGACTTTGGTTTCCCATGGAAATGGGCCACCCTTTGTGTCTAATGCTATGTGCCTGCCACTGGGCTTATGCCTAGTAAAATCCCATAAAAATGAGGATATCTCCCAGATGGAGTCTACCACCAGTTGAAAGTGTGTCTGCCCTTGTAATGACAACGGCCTCCGACAAACTGACATTAGGAATCAGGCGAGGACGCTTTGGTTTCCCATGGAAAAGGGCCGCCCTTGGTGTTTAATGCTGTCTCCTTGGCACTGGGCTTATGACTACTGAAATTACATACAAATGAGGATATCTCCCAGACGCAATATGCCACCAGATGGAAGTTTGTCTGCTCTTGCAGTGCCAAAGGCCTCCTTCAAACTGACATTCAGAACCTCACCTGGAGACTTTGGTTTCCTATAGAAAAGGCCCACCGTTCATGTTTAATGCTGTCTGTCTACCACTGGGCTTCTGAGCACTAAAATACCACTAAAATACAATAAAAATAGGGAATATCTCCGAGGTGCAATCTACCGTCAGATGGAAGTTTGTCTGCCCTTGTAGTGCCAAAGGCCTCCTAAAAACTAACATCAGGAACATAGGATGGATAATTTGTTTTTCCATGGAAAAGGGCCACCTTTCGTGTCTAATGCTGTCTGCCTGCCAGTGGGCATATGCCTACTAAAATTACCTACAAATGAGGATATCTCCCAAATGCAATTTCCCACCAGATGGAAGTTTGTCTGCCCTTTTAATGCCAAAGGCCTCTGACAAACTCACTTCAGGAGCCTGGGGTGGAGACTTTGTTTTCCCATGGAAAAGGGTCACCGTTCGTGTCTAATGCTGTCTGCCTGCCACTGGGCTTCTACCTGCTGAAATTCCATACAAATGAGGATATCTCCCCGATGCAATCAACCACCTGACGGAAGTTTGTCTGCGCTTGTACTGCCAACGGCCTCCTAAAACCTGACATCGGGAACGTGGTGTGGAGACTTTGGTTTCCCATGGAAAAGGACCACCGTTCGTGTCTAATGCTGTCTTCCTGGTTCTGTGGTTATGACTGCTGAAGTTCCATACAAATGAGGATATCTCCCAGATGCAATATGCCACCAGATTGAAGTTTTTCTGCTCTTGCAGTGCCAAAGACCTCCGTCAAACTGATATCCGGTACCTGGCCGAGAGACTTTGTTTCCTATGGAAAAGGCCCACCGTTCGTGTTTAATGCTGTCTGTCTGCCACTGGGCATATGCCTTCTAAAATTCCATACAAATGAGGATATCTCCCAAATGCAATTTCCCACCAGATGGAAGTTTGTCTGCCCTTGTAGTGCCAAAGGCCTTCTAAAAACTGACATCAGGAACGTGCCGTAGAGACTTTGGTTTCCCATGGAAAAGGTCCACCGTTTGTGTCTAATGCTATGTGCCTGCCACTGGGCTTATGCCTAGGAAAATTCCATACAAATGAGGATATCTCCCAGATGGAATCTACCACCAGTTGAAAGTTTGTCTGCCCTTGTAATGCCAACGGCCTCCTACAAACTGACATCAGGAATCTGGAGAGGACGCTTTGGTTTCCCATGGAAAGGGGCCACCGTTGGTAATTAATGCTGTCTCCTGGCCACTGGGCTTATGACTACTGAAATTACATAAAAATGAGGATATCTCCCAGACGCAATATGCCACCAGATGGAAGTTTGTCTGCTCTTGTTGTGCCAAAGGCCTCCTACAAACTGATATCAGGAATGTGGAGTTGAGTCCCCTCCATAGCCCTCAATATCCCCTCTGGAGCCCCCAATGTCTCCTCCATAGCCCCAAATGTCCCCTCCATAGCCTTCCATGTCTCGTATGGAGCCCCCAATATCACCTCCATAGCCCCCAATGTACCACCATAGACCTCAATGTCCCCTATGGAGCCCCAATGTCCCATACGGAGCTGCCAATATCCCCTCCATAGCCCACAATATCTCACCCATAGCCCTCAATGTCTTTTATGGAGTCCCCAATGTCCCCTATGGCGCCCCCAATGTCCCCTACATAGGCCACAATGTTCACACCATAGCCCTCAATGTCCCTTATGGAGCCCGCAATGTCCTCTCCATAGCCCCCAATCTCCCCTCCATAGCCCACAATATCTCACCCATAGCCCTCAATGTCCCCTATGGAGCCCCCAATGTCCCTTATGGAGCCCCCAATGTCCCCTCCATAGCTCGCAATGTCCCCTATGGAGCCCCCAATGTCCCTTATGGAGCCCCCAATGTCCCCTCCATAGCTCGCAATGTCCCCTATGGAGTCATCAATGTCCCCTCTGGAGCCCGCAATGTCCCCTAAAGAGCCCCTAATGTCCCCTATGCAACCCCCAATGTCCCATCTGGAGGCCCCAATGTCCACTCCATAGCCAACAATGTCCAATATGGAGTTCCCAAAGTCCCCTATGGAGCCCCCAATGTCCCCTCCAAAGCCCCCAATGTCCCCTCTGGAGCCCCCAATGTCCTCTCCATAGCCCACAATGTCCAATATGGAGTTCCCAAAGTCCCCTATGGAGCCCCCAATGTCCTCTCCAAAGCCCCCAATGTCCCCTCTGGAGCCCCCAATGTCCACTCCATAGCCCACAATGTCCAATATGGAGTTCCCAAAGTCCCCAATGGAGCCCCAATGTCCCCTTCACAGCCCTCAGTGTCCCCACCATAGCCCACAATGACCCCTCCCTAGCCCTCAGTGTTCCCTCCATAGCCCCCAGTGTCCCTTCAGGTGACCCCAATGTCCCCTCCATGCCCCTAATGGCCCATCCAAACCCACAATGGCCCCTCCATAGTCGCCAATGTACCCTCTAGAGCCCCCAATGTCCCTTCCATAGCCCTCAATGTCCTCTCTGGAGCCCTCATTGTCCCCTCTGTAGCCCCCAGGGTCACATCCATAGCCTCCAATGTCCCCTCTGCAGCCCCCCCATGACCCCTCCATAGGCCTCAATGTCCCCTCCATAGCCCCCAATGTCCTCTATGGAGCCCCCAATGTCCCCTCTGGAACCTAAAATGTCCCCTCCATAGCCCTCAATTTCCCCTCAGCAGCCCCCAATGTCCACTCCGTAGCCCACAATGTCCCCTCTGGAGCACTCAATGTTTCCTATGGAGCCCCCAATGTCCCCTCCATAGCCATCAATATCTCCTATGGAGCCCCCAATGCCCCCTCTTGAGTCCCCAATGTCCCCTTTGGAGCCCCCAATGTCCCCTCCATAGCCCTCAATATTCACTCTCTAGTACCCAGTGTCACCTTCATAGCCCTCAATGTCCCCTATGGAGCCCCCAATGCCCCCTCCATAGCCCCCAATGTCCCCTATGGAGCCCTCAATGTCCCCTCTGGAGCCCTCAATGTCCCCTCTGGAGCCCTCAAAGTCCCCTCCATAGCCCACAATGTCCCCTCTGGAGCCCTTAATGTTCCCTCTGTAGCACCCAGTGTCCCCTATGGATCCCCCAATGTCCCCTCCATAGCCCCCAATGTCCCCTCCGTAGCGCCCAATGTCTCCTCTGGAGCCCTCAATGTCCCCTCCATAGCCCTCAATGTCCCCTCTTGAGCCCCCAATGTCCCCTATGGAGCCCCCAATGTACCCTCCATTGCCCTCAGTATCGCCTCTGGAGTTGTCAATGTCCCCTCCATAGCCCCCAATGTCCCCTATGGAGCCCCTAATGTCCTCTCCATAGCCCCCAATGTCCCCTCTGGAGCCCCCCATGTCCCCTCCATAGCCCTCAATGTCCCCTCCATAGCCCTCAATGTCTCCTATGGAACTCCTAATGTCCCCTCCATAGCCCCCAATGTCCCCTCTGGAGCCTCCCATGTCCCCTCCATAGCCCCCAATGTCCCCTCCCTAGCCCTCAATGTCCCCTATGGAGCCCCCAATGTCCCCTCGTGAGTCCCCAATGTCCCCTCTGGAGCCTTCAATGTCCCATCTGGAGCCCTCATTGTACCCTACGGAGCCCTCAATGTCCACTCTGGAGCCCCCAATATCCCCTCTTGAGCACCCAATGTCCCCTCCATAGCCCTCAATATCCCCTCTGTAGCCCCCTGTGTCACCTCCATAGCTCTCAATGTCCCCTATGGAGCCCCCAATGTTCCCTCTGGAGCCCTCAATGTCCCCTCTAGAGCCCGCAATTTCCACTATGGAGCCCCCAATGTCCCCTCCTGAGCACCCAATGTCCCCTCCATAGCCCCCAATGTCCCCTCTGGAGCCCCCCATGTCCCCTCCATAGCCCCCAATGTCCCCTCCCTAGTCCTCAATGTCCCCTATGGAGCCCCCAATGTCCCCTCATGAGTCCCCAATGTCCCCTCTGGAGCCTTCAATGTCCCATCTGGAGCCCTCATTGTACCCTACGGAGCCCTCAATGTCCACTCTGGAGCCCCCAATATCCCCTCTTGAGCACCCAATGTCCCCTCCATAGCCCTCAATATCCCCTCTGTAGCCCCCTGTGTCACCTCCATAGCTCTCAATGTCCCCTATGGAGCCCCCAATGTTCCCTCTGGAGCCCTCAATGTCCCCTCTAGAGCCCGCAATTTCCACTATGGAGCCCCCAATGTCCCCTCCTGAGCACCCAAGGTCCCCTTAATAGCCCTCAATGTCCCCTCTGGAGACCTATATGTCCCCTATGGAGCCCCCAATGTCCCTTCTTGAGAACCCAATGTCCCCTCAGGATCCCCCAATGTCCCCTCCACAGCCCTCAATGTCCGCTCCATAGCTCTCAATGACCTCTTCAAAGCCCTCAGTGTCCTCTCCAAAGCCCCCAACATCCCCTCTGGAGCCCCCAATGTCCCCTCCGTAGCCCACAATGTCCCCTCCATAGCCCTCAATGTCCCCTCTGGAGCCCCCAATGTCCACTATGGAGCCCCCAATGTCCCCTCCATAGCCCCCTATGTCTTCTCCCTAGCCCTCAATGTCCCCTCTGGATCCCCCAATGTCCTCTCCGTAGCCCCCAATGTCCCCTACATAGCCCTCAATGTCGCCTCCATCGCCCTAAATGTCCCCTACTGAGCCCCCAATATCCCCTCCATTGCTCTCAATGGCCCCTCTGGAGCCTTCAATGTCCCCTCCATAGCCTTCAATGTCCCCTATGGATCCCAAATATCCCCTCTTGAGCCCCCAATGTCCCCTCCATAGACGTCAACATCCCCTCTGGTGCCCTCAATATCCCCTCCATAGCCTTCAATGTCCCCTATGGAGCCCTCAATGTCCCCTCTGGTTCCCCAAATGTCCCCTCCGTAGCCCCCAATGTCCCCTCATGGCCTCCAAATTACCCTTCATAGCCCTCAATGTCCCCTCTGGAGCCCTCAATGTCCCCTCCATAGCCCTCAATGTCCCCTCCACAGCCCCCAGTGTCCCCTCTTGAGCCCCTAATGTCCCCTCCATAGCCCTCAATGTCTCCTCTGGAGCCCTCAATGTCCCCTCCATAGACCTCGATGTCCCCTATGGAGGCTCGAATGTCCCCTTTGTAGGCCCCAAAGTACCTTCCATAGCCCACAATGTCCCCTCCATAGCCCTCAATGTCCCTTAAGGAGCCCCCAATGTCCCCTCCATAGCCATCAATTTCCCTTCTGGAGCCCTCAATGTCCCCTGCAAAGCCCTCAATATCCCCTATGGAGCCTCCAATGTCCCCACTGTAGCCCCGACACGCGACCAGAACTTCACAGAGACACGTGGTTCAAAGCGGCCCGGGGTGTTACCATGGAAATGAGAGACGCAGCGGCCCGGAAGTTATCATGGAGACGCGGGACAGAGAAGCACAGAAATTACCATAGACACGAAGGATAGAGCGGCCCGGAGCTTACCATAGAGACGCGGGCCAGAGCGGCCCGCAAAAATACAATAGAGACGCAGGCCAGAGCGTTCCGGAAGTTAGCATAGAGATGCTGGCCAGAGCGTCCCGGAAGTTACCATCGAGATGCAGGCTGGAGAAGCCCCAAAGTTACCATGGATACGCTGTCAAGAGCGGCGTCTTTTTTTTATATTAAAAAAACAAAACTAAACAAAACTAATACTCTTTAAAATCCTTTCACTAAACACATAAAAGATCCTACAAAAATCTCTATTAATATAAAGTTATGCGATTAATATTTTAAAATATTACAATAGCCGAGCAGCCATCTTGAGAGGGATGTCACATGACTTCCGCCCTCACTCGCCGCCATCTTGGTTGTGTCTGAAGCCACTTCCGGTTGAGACGCCATCTTTTTTGTGGCACTCTTAAGGCCCCCTCCGGCTTCAAACAGAGACGCCTGACTAAATCTACTGCTTGAACCAGGCCGCGGCATAGCTGAGCCCACAGACCCTGCCCACACACCTGGAAACGCCACGGAGAATTTAATCTGTGAAGCAGTCTGGTCGGGGTTGCGCACAGGCAGTCAGTTAGACGCCTTCGGGGTCTTTGATTTTTCCCGCCCTTTTTTCCACTCGCCGCCATCTTGGTTGTGGCTGAAGCCAGTTCTGGTCGATCCGCCATCTTTTTTGGGGCACCCTTATGGTCCCCCCGGCTCCACACAGAAGTGCCTGACTAAATCGACTGTCGGAACCCCTCGGGGGCACCGCCGAGCCTCCAGCTCGTACCCGCGCACCTGGAAACACCCCAGAAAAATCACTCTCGGCCGGCGCTGTGGTCGGGTTTTTGCGCAGGCAGCTGGCTAGATGCCACCAGGGTCCTTGCTTTTTTCCCGCCCTTTTTGCCGCCATCTTGGAAACGTCAAGCAGTGCCGGCAAGCTCACAGTCCGGGGCTGCCACGCGCATCGGGCTGGGCTCGGGAGAGTGCTCCAGTACCGCGCTCTGTCCACACGGTGGCAGCACTGCCCTTAAGCTCAGCCAGGGGCTGTCACACGCGTTGGGGACGGGCGCGGGAGCGCTGCAGTACCGCGCTCTGTCCACACGGTGGCAGCACTGCACCCGAGCTCAGCCCTGGGTCGGGGACAGGCAGAGAGCGGAGGCCAAAAAGGCGTCCAAAAATCCCCTTCCAAACATTCTCTAAATTAAATGCCACAACAGTCTCCCAGCCACAACTACGAGAACCCTGTCACCAATGAAATTGAAATCAAAAAAGTCTTTAAGTTATATTTCCAAATTTTTAATCTTTTTTTTATTTTTATATTGCTATTTATAACTTATCTTTTATATTCCTATCTATATTATATCTCATATAATATATGCAACAAATATATGCAACATGTAATATGATATATTGTCTTTATATTATTGATATTTTTTGTTTTATATTTCTATTTTTATTATTTATATTGTTCTATTTCTGTATTTTTTTTAAAATTCGTGTTCATGTTTTAACCAATTTTTAAAATATGAATTCATTAACCTAACACAGCAGAAGGACAATTAATTACAATTAAATTAGCCTGGTTTTCCAAGGGTAAAGATTTCATTTTTATTAAAATAATATTGGCATATTTTCTCTTTTTGTGGTTTTTTCGGGAGGTGGGCTGTTTTTCGGGGGGTTTGTTTTGTGGTGTTTTTGTTTGCTTTGGTTTGGATTTCTCTGTTAGTAAACCATGAGGTTCTGAGAGTTACAACATAAAATGCCTACTTGTTTTTATTGCTGTCTCTGAAATACACCTCGACACCAAGTTACTGCTGGTGATGTTGTACATGGGTAGAATGAGACCTGTTGTTGGGGGTTCCAAAGAAAAACATGGCACCGCCCGCGTTTAGGATTTTTAATGGAGCAGAAAACGCAGAGGTTTTGCTGACTGCACTCTCAACCCGATCCAGACGTCCAGTGGCCATGGGTGTCGTTCTTCAGCTCCTTTCTTGCCAACAGCCAAACTTCCAGACACTCCGGGCAAGAAGGAGTAATGGGGAAAAAAAGTAAAGGAACAAAGGAATCATGAAAAAAATAAAATAAAAATATATAACAAAAAAGAGAAATAAAATTAAAATTTAAAAATTAATTTGAAAGTAAAATTTTAGTATAAAATTTCACAATTAAATTTTTTTAGTAAAACTATAAAAAGAAAAATAAGATAGAAAAGAAAAACAATAAAAAACTAAAAGCAAATAAAAAACCAAATAATATAAAAAAAATTTAAAGAAATAAAAAACAAAAAAGTACAAAAGGAATTAAAAAAAAAAAACAAAACAAAACAAAAAACTAAAATAAAAACAAAATTTGGGGGAATAAATTATAAAAACATTTAAAAAATACAGAACAAGAAATAAAATAACATGAAGCAATAAAACACAATAAAATCAAAATATAGCATTAAAAAAACCCCAAATCAAAAAGCAATAAGTAAAAAAATAAAACAAACAATACCTAGAATAAAAGACAAAATTAAATAAATGCAGCTCTCCCCTCGTGCCACTGCCTAACACAGCTCCGGGAATATCTGGATTCTGCAGGGGCAGGGAAAGCTTACTTTGGATGAACATCCAAATGTGCCAAGCCAGGAAAGACCCACCCCATTGTGTCCAAGGAACAGCAATTAGGCCATTTAGGATTTAAGTATTAATGGGATTTTAATGGGATAGTTAAAAATGCAGTACATATAACTTTACAGAGAGATGAATTATGGTAAATAAACACTTCGCAAGTTGGCTGGTGCTGAACAATTGGGATTTACCAACAGGAATTTGGTAAATGTCCTTGAAATGTGCCCTACGATGAGGCAAAACTCCAACTAGGATGGAAAACTGGCATTTGCAATAAATACTCCCTTACTAAAATCAAAAAGAGGAAAAACATCAAAGGAAAGGAAGGAAAAATATCTAAATCTCATCCTGCCTGGAAGACAAGCTCAGGCATTTCTAACACTGAAAACTTTGGAAACAGTTAGCAGTTTCATGGTGGAAGTTCGTGGAATGCTGACATAAAATCTTCTTCCTCTGCTCAGATTTTAAAGGGAAGTGAGAACTAAACATCTCAAGTAACTCCTATCCAACAATCATCTGTATTCTGTGGGAGTAACATTGCAAAGAAACTCCAGGCGTACTTGTATCTGACATCTGAAGCTCTTAGCAGAGCTGGGAAGTTTCAATAGAAGAAAAGAGCCACCACAATTGCTGGAATAACAAAATTCAACTTGGCAAACGTCAGGAACTTTATTTACAAATCCATGGAGGAGGAGGAGGAGGAGGAGGATGACACCAGGAACACACTCCAGCTGAAAGCAACGATTTATTTGGAAAAGGCGGGAAATCCAACTGACAGCCTCTGGTCATGGCCAAGCAATTCTCCAGGAGTCGGAGACAAAAGTGGGAACCTTGGACTGGGACAAGGCCTTCCACTGGCCTGGCTTCCTTGGCTCTCTCCTTTTTTGCCAACTACCTGAAGAGGAAAAAAAACCAGGAATACAGTTCCAAACCTGGGCAGGACATCCTTGGCTCAAGCAGACTGAAGCGCAACTCCCAGGGAGCGAGGCCAGGCTGTGCGCCGGGGAGCTCCGGGAATCTGGGATTGCCCATGGCATTCAAGGGCTGGAAAAGCACAGCCAGCTGCCGGCTTTAGTGCCGGGACACAGCAAGGCCTGGCCCCAGGGGCAGCAGTTGGAGCTGGGCCTGCAGGAGAACGCCCCAAACCCAGTTTAAACATCCAGCAGGACACCCAGCACGCTCCAGGATGAAGTCAGGTGGGAGAAACCCCCCGGATGCTCCACGTTCCTCGCCGCTGGCAGCTTTGCCAGGGCCTCCCTCAAAATTCCTACCTCACCGTGCAGCTCCTACAAAACAGGAGAGCCTATGGAAACCATCCAGAAATGCACGGATCTCCAGTTCTTAAGAGCCAAAGCGGCAGCAAAAGGTGTCCCAACTGTCCTGCAAACCAGCAGGTCTGAGGAGATGCAGGGCTCTGTTCCACAGGGGACACAAGTGCCCCTCAGCCAGCCAAGATTCTCTCGGGCTCTTCCCTCTGCTCCCTGCGGACACGAGCAGCAGTTTTTCCCTAGGGTTCCCCTTTCCATCAAGGCAATGACTTCTGTTCTTCTCCGACTCCATGTTCAGGAAGGAAAAAAGGAATATTAGCATTACACAGACTGTCCAGAAGGGTGTGACTGAGGCAGGATCAGCTCCCAGTCCACTGCTGCTTCTGGATTTCTGGGCAGTTCCTTCCCATCCTGCCCTTCCCAGCACCATTCCCTGGGTGCCATATCCAAAGACACCTTCTCCATGCAGCTTAAAAAGCCACAGAAACCCAAAGAAAGAAGATCAAAAATCAATTCACATGTTTCTAGTCTGGGGAGAATGAGGGAGGTCTAAAATCTGTATTTATTTTAGAACAGTAGAGCCAATTTTAAGGACCTTGAGTATCAGTGAAGGGCAGCAAAAGCTGATAAACTCCTTTATTAAGTTAGTAGGAGCAGAAAAACAAAGTTTTAAGATCAAGTTTTGCTGCTAAAAATTAAGGAGGTGCCATGTTGGTGTTAGTGCTTTTAACCTTCTGACATTAGAGGGTATTTGTACCATAAATGCCTGAAGTGTCCTAAAATGATATTATGATATCCTCTATCATTCTCCCCGAAATTATCTATCTCTCAACCATATTATCAAACACAAACAAACAAACAAAATCATTCATGTTCCTGCAAACGTCTGAATGCCACACAGGAGAACGTGCATTTTCATTTTGAAGTAATTTTATTTTACATTTCTCCAGAGTTCCAAGCAGAGCGTCTGTATTACTGAAGGAAAACAATACAGATCAGAGAAGCTTATCAATCAGCAGTACGACGTCCCTTTCACACAGTGGGTGCACCTGTCCTCTGGATCTCCCCTACAGTCCTGGCAGGCCATCTTTGCCCTGACAGAGAAAACTGCATGGTTTAAAGGGTGCTGAGATAAAGAAGGATACATTAGGAGGGCCATGGATATAAAATAAATGAAAAGCATCTGTAAGAGTTTCTTTCCGTATACAAAATAACTTTTCTTTTGGGGTTGATTTTCATTTTTTTAAATTGACAGTCTGTACACAGATAAACCTTTCACCAGAAATCATTTAAAAATGCTGGTGTCACAAGGAAAAAGGAGCCACTAAACAACCCATCCTGCAAACTCATAAGCCTCTCCTCGGCTGCGGGTGTCTATCTTTGGGACCAGCCCTGCCCCGGGAGTGACACTGCTGCTGATGAGTTCAGGGCCCCCAGAGCACGGAAGAACAGATCACCACTTTGCCAGCTAAACCAGTGCACCGAGCGCCCCATCCAGTCCTTTCCTGAACAGCTCCACTGAGGGTGACTCCACCACTTCCCTGGGCAGCCCTTACCACTGCCTGACCATCCTTTCCATGAAAAAATTCTTCCTAATGTCCAGCCTGAACCTCCCCCGGTGCAGCTTGAGGCTATGACCTCTCGTCCTGTTGCTTGGTACCTGGGGAAGAGGCCACTCCACAATCTGGTTACAGTGTCCTTGCAGGGAGACAACCCGCAGATTATTTGCAAGTATGTTCTAGAACACGTGGAGAACAAGTCATTTGGGCACTGCACTGAGCGTGATATTTTCATACCCCTGGCCGGCTGAGTTTCCATAGCACAAGTCAGTGATGCACTCAGTAGTCCTGTTTGCAGCTCTTCTGCCCAGGGCTGCCAGGCTCCAAAGAGCTGAATTACAGAGTACATGTCAGTGGAACTCGCACACAAGGTGAGTAACCTTGTACCAAGGAGATGCATGGTCAGGTAGGGTCATCTATAGCTTTTAGGATGTCAGATTTGTTTTGCCACCTTGCTGTACTACTCTAAAACCTAAGGCAAGAAACTTTGTTTTAAAATGAAGACTATTGCATTTCTAGTGTTCCCCCGCCATTAGTCACCATTAGAACAGAGATAGGAATTACCAGCTTGTGCTGCTTCCAAAATCTTGTACAAAAATAGATCACTATGTCCTTTGCGCAGTCTCAAAAATCTCCAGACTCTTCTTTCACCTCTCGCTTCCAACAGGTACGGTCAGGTCCCATTCCTGGCCTTGTGTTTCGGTCAAAACCACAGACAAATTAAGTTTGTATTCACTTTCCTTGGAATGGCTACTTGGAATCCGTTCTGTTCCCATTCTCATTGATTGCATTTCTTTACATTTCCTTTTTTTTTTGTCCAAAGGAAATGCATTGGCAGTGCAAACACAAAGTAGGTACAATGAGACTCCTGCCCACTTCCCCTCCCCAACGAGCAGGGGAGTGGCAGCACTCAGCACCCAGGCTTATTGCCAAATCACCCCAGCATTGCCAAAAGGCCTCCCAAGGCATTACTTGCATGCACAGGACTCCACTGTCATGTTGGGGTACACCTTCAGCACCACGTTTTTGTTTTCATCAAAGAATAAGATACTAAGAGAAGACATCTTGTCAGGCCCACAGCAAGGCTCGGGAATGCCAGGGACGACTCCAACAGCTCTCACACTGCTCTGGATGGTGGCATGGTTGGATGGCTTCATGGCCTGAAAGAGAAAGACGTGGTAGTTACCACACCCACGCTGCCATGGATTTACGTATTCTACAATGACATTGCTTTGTTGAAGGGCCCTGTCGAGACCCCTCAGCTGAAACATCTGTAGCCAGTGGCACTGCTGAGGAACTGAGCCTCCAAGACAGCTGTACCTCATACTAAAGTAACATTTTCCTCCAGAGAAGAAGCTTCAAAGGTTTCCTAAAAAGCTAAAACTTCAAAGTTTCCTAAATTTATGAAAAGGGACACACTTGGGTTTGCTCTAGCAGATCTGAAAGCAGATCTGCCTGGTGAAGTAATTGCTTGGTCTCAAAACCAGAAACTATTAAGGTGCTCATAGAAACAAAAAACCAACACAGAAAAGAAAACCAAGTTTTACTCCGAACCCTAAAATGCTTCCCTGTATAAGAGATAGGTGAGCATGAAAAATGCATAAGACAAAGCTTTTAGCCAGGGACTTTTGGCTCGGTTTTTAGAGTTGTTCTTACACACACTCTGGGAATCAAAACAGTTCAGTGTGTACCCCAACACATGTCGCTGGGAAATACACAGAACAAGGTCATTTTGGCCAAATGTTCAAGTTGCAGTTTTGCTGCAATGACAGATGATTTGTTTCCAGGGAAAAAAGTCAGTCTCAAGGGTTAGATATGGACCTGGAAAAAGCACAGGAATAACTGAGAATTCCAGCTCTTAGTATCATTTGCACAGCACGTTAGTACATGAAGTTCAAAGTCTGCATCTAAGCTGATGGCTTTAGAGGGGACATTGGGGGCTATGGAGGGGACATTGGGGGCTCCATAGGGGACACTGGGGGCTCCATTAGGGACAACGGGGGCTCCAGAGGGGACATAGAGGGCTATGGAGGGGACATTGGGGGCTCCTTAGGAGACATTGGGGGCTCCAGAGGGGACATTGAGGGCTATGGAGGGGACATTGGGGGCTCCATAGGGGACATTGAGGGCTTTGGAAAAGACATTGGGAGCTCCATAGGGGACATTGGGGGCTATGGAGGGGACATTGGGGGCTCCAGAGGGGACATTGAGGGCTATGGAATGGACATTGGAGGCTACAGAGGGGACATTGGAGGCTCCATAGGGGACATTGAGGGCTATGGAGGGGACATGGTGGGCTATGGAGAGGACATTGGGGGCTCCAGAGGGGACACTGGGGGCTATGGGGGGGACATTGAGGGCTATGGAGGGGTTATTGGGGTCTATGGAGGGGACATTGGGTGCTCGTGAGGGGACATTGGGGGTTATGGAGGGGACACTAAGGGCTCTGGAGGGGACACTGGGGTCTATGGAGGGGACATTGGAACCTCCATAGGGGACATTGAGGCGTCCATACGGGACATTGAGGGCTATGGAGGACACATTGGGGACTATGGAGTTGACACTGGGGGTTACAGAGGGGACATTGAGGGCTCCAGAGGGGACATTGAGGGCTATGGAATCACACTAGCGGCTCCAGAGGGGACATTGAGGGCTAGGGAGAGGACATAGGGAGCTATGGAGGGGACATTGGGGGCTCCATAGGGGACATTGAGGGCTCCATACGGGACATTGAGGGCTATGGAGGGTACTTTGGGGGCTACAAAGGGGACATTGGGGGCTCCATAGGGCACATTGAGGGCTATGGAGGGGACACTGAGGGCTATGGAGGAGACATTGGGGGCTATGGAGGGGACATTGGGGGCTCCTGAGGGGACATTAGGGGCTATGGAGGGGACACTGCAGGCTATGGAGTGGTCATTGGGGGCTAAGGAGGTGACACTGGGGGCTACAGAGGGGTCATTGAGGGCTATGGAGGGGACATTGGGTGCTCGTGAGGGGACATTGGGGGCTAGAGAGGGGACATTTGGGGCTCCATAGGGGACATTGAGGGCTCCAGAGAGGACATTGAGGGCTACAGATGGGATATTTGGGGCTCTATAGGGGACATTAAGGGCTATGGAGGTGACACTGGGGGCTACAGAGGGGACATTGAGGGCTCCAGAGGGGACATTGATGGCTATGGAGGGGACATTGGGGGCTCCAGCGGGGACATTGGGGGCTATGGAGGGTACGTTGGGGGCTACAAAGGGGACATTGGGCGCTACATAGGGGACATTGGGGGCTCCTTAGGGGACATTGAGGGCTATGGAGGGGACATTGAGGGCTCTGGAAGGTACTTTGGGGGCTACAAAGGGGACATTCGGGCCTCCATAAGGGACATTGAGGTCTATGGAGGGGACATTGAGGGCTCCAGAGGGGACATTGGGGGCTCAAGAGGGGACACTGGGGGCTATGGAGGGTACTTTGGGGGCCATGAGGGGACATTGGGGGCTATGGGGGGGACATTGGGGGATCCAGAGGGGACATTGATGGCTCCATAGGGGACATTGAAGGCCATGGAGGGGACATTGAGGGCTCCAGAGGGGACATTGAGGGCTATGGAGGGGACATTGAGGGCTCCAGAGAGGCCATTGGGCGCTATGGAGGGGATATTGGGGGCTATGGAGGGGACATTGGGGGCTCCAGAGGGGACATTGGGATCTATGGAGGGGACATTGGGGGCTCCATAGGGGACATTGAGGGCTGCAGACGGGACATTGAGGGCTATGGAGGGGACATTGGGGGCACCATAGGGGACATTGAGGGCTCTAGAGGGGACATTGGGGGCTATGGAGGGGACATTGGGGGCTCCATAGGGGACATTGAGGCCTATGGAGGGGACATTGAGGGCTATGGAGAAGACATTGGGGGCTATGGAGGGGACATTGGGGGCTCCTGAGGGGACATTAGGGGCTATGGAGGGGACACTGCAGGCTATGGAGTGGTCATTGGGGGCTAAGGAGGTGACACTGGGGGCTACAGAGGGGACACTGAGGGGTATGGAGGGGACATTGGGTGCTCGTGAGGGGACATTGGGGGCTAGAGACGGGACATTGGTGGCTCCATAGGGGACATTGGGGGCTCCAGAAGGGACATTGAGAGCTACAGGCGGGACATTTGGGGCTCTGCAGGGGACATTAAGGGCTATGGAGGTGACACTGGGGGCTACAGTGGGGACATTGGAGGCTCCATAGGGGATATTGAGGGCTTTGCAGGGGACATTGAGGGCTCCAGAGGGGATATTGATGGCTATGGAGGGGACATTGGGGGCTCCTTAAGGGACATTGAGGGCTATGGAGGGGACATTGAGGGCTATGGAAGGTACTTTGGGGCCTACAAAGGGGACATTCGAGCCTCCATAGGGGACATCGAGGTCTATGGAGGGGACATTGAGGGCTCCAGAGGAGACATTGAGGGCTATGGAGGGGACATTAGGGGCTCAAGAGGGGACACTGGGGGCTGTGGAGGGGACATTGAGGGCTATGGAGGGGACATTGAGGGCTCCAGAGGGGACATTGAGGGCTATGAAGGGTAATTTGGAGGCCATGAGGGGACATTGGGGGCTACGGAGGGGACATTTGGGGAACCAGAGGGGACATTGAGGGCTCCATAGGGGACATTGAAGGCTATGGAGGGGATATTGAGGGCACCAGAGGGGATGTTGACGGCTATGGAGGGGACATTGGGGGCTCAAGAGGGGATATTTGGGATCCATAGGGGACATTGAAGGCTATGGAGGGGACATTGAAGGCTCCAGAGGGGCCATTGAGAGCAATGGAGGGGATATTGGGGGCTCAGTAGGGGACATTTAGGGCGATGGAGGCGACATTGAGGGCTATGTAGGGGACATTGGGGGCTACGGAGAGGACATTGGGGGATCCAGAGGGGACATTGAGGGCTAGGGAGAAGACATAGGGGGCTATGGAGGGGACATTGGGGGCTCCATAGTGGACATTGGGGGCTCCACAGGGGACATTGAGGGCTATGGAGGGGACATTGTGGGCTACGGAGGGGACATTGGGGGCTCCAGAGGGGATGTTGGGGGCTTTGGAGAGGACACTGAGGGCTTTGAAGAGGTCATTGAGAGCTATGGAGCGGACATTGAGGGCTGTGGAGGGGACATTGGGGGATCCTGAGGGGACATTGGGTTCTCAAGAAGGGACATTGGGGGCTCCATAGGGGACATATAGGTCTCCAGAGGGGACATTGAGGGCTATTAAGGGGACCTTGGGTGCTCAGGAGGGGACATTGGGGGCTCCATAGTGGAAATTGCGGGCTCTAGAGGGGACATTGAGGGCTCCAGAGGGAACATTGGGGGCTCCATAGGGGACATTGAGAGCTATGGAGGTGACACAGGGGGCTACAGAGGGGATATTGAGGGCTATGGAGGGGACATTGGGTGCTCAAAAGGGGATATTGGGGGCTCCAGAGTGGACATTGAGGGCTCCGTAGGGTACAATGAGGGCTCCAGATGGGACATTGAAGGCTCCAGAGGGGACATTGGGGACTCACGAGGGGACATTGGGGGCTCCATAGGGGACATTGAGGACTAGGGAGGGGACATTGGGGGCTATGGAGGGGACATGGGAGGCTCCAGAGGGGACATTGGGGGCTATGGAGGGGACATTAGGAGTTCCATAGGAGACATTGAGGGCTATGGATGGGGACATTGAGGGCTATGGAGGGGACATGGGGGGCTCCAGAGGGGACATTGGGGGCTATGGAGAGGACATTAGGGGCTCCATAGGGGACATTGGGGGCTATGGAGGGGACATTGACAACTCCAGAGGCGATACTGAGGGCAATGGAGGGTACATTGGGGGCTCCATAGGGGACATTGGGGGCTCAAGAGGGGACATTGAGGGCTATGGAGGGGACATTGAGGGCTCCAGAGGAGACATTGGGCGCTATGGAGGGGACATTGGGGGCTATGGAGGGGACATTGGGGGATCCATAGGGGACACTGGGCGCTACAGAGGGAACATTAAGGGCTCCAGAGGGGACATTGGGGGCTATGGAGGGGACTTTGAGGGCTCCAGAGGGGACATTGAGGGCTCCAGAGGGGACATTGAGGGCTCCATAGGGGACATTGGGGGCTATGGAGGGGGCATTGGGGGCTCCATAGGGGACATTGAGGGCTATGAAGGTGACACTGGGTACTAGAGAGTGAATATTGAGGGCTATGGAGGGGACATTGGGGGCTCCAGAGGGGACATTGGGGACTCAAGAGGGGGCATTGGGGGCTCCATAGGAGATATTGATGGCTATGGAGGGGACATTGGGGGCTCCATAGGAAACATTGAGTGCTCCAGAGGGGACATTGTGGGCTACGGAGTGGACATTGGGGGCTGCCGAGGGGAAATTGAGGGCTATGGAGGGGACATTTTGGGTTCCAGAGGGGACATTGGGGGCTCCATAGAGGACATTGGGGGCTATGGAGGGGACATTGAGGACTATGGAGGGGTCATGGGGGGGGCTGCAGAGGGGACATTGGAGGCTATGGATGTGACCCTGGGGGCTACAGAGGGGACATTGAGGGCTCCAGAGAGGACATTGAGGGCTATGGAAGGGACATTGGGGGCTCTAGAGGGTACATTGGCGACTATGGAGGGGCCATTGGGGGTTTGGATGGGCCATTAGGGGCATGGAGGGGACATTGGGGGCTTTGGAGGGGGCACTGAGGGCTATGGAGGGGACATTGGGGTCACCTGAAGGGACATTGGGGGCTATGGAGCGAACACTGAGGGCTAGGGAGGGGTCATTGTGGGCTATGGTGGGGACACTGAGGGCTGTAAAGGGGACATTGGGGGCTCCATTGGGGACTTTGGGAACTCCATATTGGACATTGTGGGCTATGGAGTGGACATTGGGGGCTCCAGAGGGGACATTGGGTGCTTTGGAGAGGACATTGGGGGCTCCATAGGGGACTTTGGGAACTCCATATTGGACATTGTGGGCTATGGAGAGGACATTGGGGGCTCCAGAGGGGACATTGGGGGCTTTGGAGGGGACATTGGGGGCTCCATAGGGGACTTTGGGAACTCCATATTGGACATTGTTGGCTATGGAGTGGACATTGGGGCCTCCAGATGGGACATTGGGGGTTGCATAGGGGACATTAGGGGCTCTTTAGGGGACATTGCGGGCTCCAGAGGGGACATTGACGGCTCCATAGGAGACATTGCGAGCTATGGAGGGGACATTGGGGGCTCCATAAGGGACATTGGGGGCTCCATAGGGGACATTGAGGGCTATGGGTGAGATATTGTGGGCTATGGAGGGGAGATTGGGGGCTATGGAGAGGACATTGCGGGCTCCATAAGGGACATTGAGGGCTATGGTGTGAACATTGTGGCCTATGTAGGGGACATTGGGGGCGCCATAGGGGACATTGGGGACTCCATAAAAGACATCGAGGGCTTTGGAGGGGACATTGGGGGCTATGGAGGGGATATTGGCGGCTCCGTATGGGACATTGGGGCTCCATAGGGGACATTGAGGTCTATGGTGGTACATTGGGGGCTATGGAGGTGATATTGGGGGCTCCATACGAGACATGGAAGGCTATGGAGGGGACATTTGGGGCTATGGAGGAGACATTGGGGGCTCCAGAGGGGATATTGAGGGCTATGGAGGGGACTCAACTCCACATTCCTGATATCAGTTTGTAGGAGGCCTTTGGCACAACAAGAGCAGACAAACTTCCATCTGGTGGCATATTGCGTCTGGGAGATATCCTCATTTTTATGTAATTTCAGTAGTCATAAGCCCAGTGGCCAGGAGACAGCATTAATTACCAACGGTGGCCCCTTTCCATGGGAAACCAAAGCGTCCTCTCCAGATTCCTGATGTCAGTTTGTAGGAGGCCGTTGGCATTACAAGGGCAGACAAACTTTCAACTGGTGGTAGATTCCATCTGGGAGAGATCCTCATTTGTATGGAATTTTCCTAGGCATAAGCCCAGTGGCAGGCACATAGCATTAGACACAAACGGTGGACCTTTTCCATGGGAAACCAAAGTCTCTACGGCACGTTCCTGATGTCAGTTTTTAGAAGGCCTTTGGCACTACAAGGGCAGACAAACTTCCATCTGGTGGGAAATTGCATTTGGGAGATATCCTCATTTGTATGGAATTTTAGAAGGCATATGCCCAGTGGCAGACAGACAGCATTAAACACGAACGGTGGGCCTTTTCCATAGGAGACAAAGTCTCTCGGCCAGGTACCGGATATCAGTTTGACGGAGGCCTTTGGCACTGCAAGAGCAGAAAAACTTCAATCTGGTGGCATATTGCATCTGGGAGATATCCTCATTTGTATGGAACTTCAGCAGTCATAACCACAGAACCAGGAAGACAGCATTAGACACGAACGGTGGTCCTTTTCCATGGGAAACCAAAGTCTCCACACCACGTTCCCGATGTCAGGTTTTAGGAGGCCGTTGGCAGTACAAGGGCAAACAAACTTCCGTCTGGTGGCTGATTACATCGGGGAGATATCCTCATTTGTATGGAATTTCAGCAGGTAGAAGCCCAGTGGCAGGCAGACAGCATTAGACACGAACGGTGACCCTTTTCCATGGGTAAACAAAGTGTCCACCCCAGGCTCCTGAAGTGAGTTTGTCAGAGGCCTTTGGCATTAAAAGGGCAGACAAACTTCCATCTGGTGGGAAATTGCATTTGGGAGATATCCTCATTTGTAGGGAATTTTAGTAGGCATATGCCCACTGGCAGGCAGACAGCATTAGACACGAACGGTGGCCCTTTTCCATGGAAAAACAAATTATCCATCCTATGTTCCTGATGTTAGTTTTTAGGAGGCCTTTGGCACTACAAGGGCAGACAAACTTCCATCTGGTGGTAGATTGCACCTCGGAGATATCCCCATTTTTATTGTATTTTAGTGGTATTTTAGTGCTCAGAAGCCCAGTGGTAGACAGACAGCATTAAACATGAACGGTGGGCCTTTTTCATAGGAAACCAAAGTCTCCATGTGAGGTTCTGAATGTCAGTTTGAAGGAGGCCTTTGGCACTGCAAGAGCAGACAAACTTCCATCTGGTGGCATATTGCATCTGGGAGATATCCTCATTTGTATGTAATTTCAGTAGTCATAAGCCCAGTGGCAATGAGACAGCATTAAACACCAAGGGTGGCCCTTTTACATGGGAAACCAAAGCGCCTTCTCCAGATTCCTGATGTCAGTTTGTAGGAGGCCGTTAGCATTACAAGGGCAGACAATCTTTTAACTGGTGGTAGATTCCATCTGGGAGATATGCTCATTTATATGGGATTTTACTAGGCATAAGCCCAGTGGCAGGCACATAGCATTAGACACAAACGGTGGCCCATTTCCATGGGAAACCAAAGTCTCCACCCCACATTCCTGATGTCAGTTTTTAGGAGGCCTTTGGAACTACAAGGGCAGACAAACTTCCACCTGGTGGTAGATTGCACCTGGGAGATATCCTCATTTGTACGGAACTTCGCAGTCATAATCACAGTGCCAGGCAGACAGCATTAGACAGGAACGGTGGTCCTTTTCCATGGGAAACCAAATTCTCCACCCCACGTTCCTGATGTCATTTCCTAGGAGGCCTCTGGCACTACAAGAGTAGACAAACTTCCAACTGCTGGTAGATTCCATCTGGGAGATATCCTCATTTGTATGTAATTTTAGTAGCCATAATCCCAGTGGCAGGCAGACAGCATTAGACACGAACGGTAGCCCTTTTTCTTGGGAAACCAAAATCTCCGCCCCAGGTTCCTGATGTCAATTTGTAGGAAGCCTTTGGCTCTACAGGGGCAGACAAACTTCCATCTGGTGGTAGATTACACCTGAGAGACATCCGCATATGTATGGAATTTTAATAGGCAGAAGCCTAGTGGCAGGCACACATCATTAGACGCGAACGGTGGCCCTTTTCCAGGGGAAACCAAAGTCTCCACCCCAGATTCCTGATGTCAGTTTGCAGGAAGCATTTGGCACTATAAGAGCAGACAAACTTATATCTGACGATAGACTGCACCCGGGAGATGTCTTCATTTGTCTGGAATTTCAGTGGAATTTTCGTAGGCAGAAGCCCAATGGCCGGCAGAAATCATTAGACACGAACGGTGGCCCATTTCCATGAGAAACCAAAGACACCACCCCAGGTTCCTGATGTCAGTTTTTAGGAGGCCTTTGGCACTACAAGGGCAAACAAACTTCGAACTGGTGGTGGATTCCATCTGGGAGATATCCTCATTTGTGAGGAATTTTAGCAGGCATAACCCCAATGGCAGGCAGACACCATTAGACACGAACGGTGGCCCATTTCCATGGGAAACCCAAATCTCCGCGCTCATTGCTGATGTCACTTTGTAGGAGGCCTTTTCCAACATACAGGCAGAGAAACTTCCATCTGGTTGTAGATTGCACCTGGGAGATATCCTCATTTCTATGGAATTTTAGTGGAATTTTAGTAGGAAGAAGCCCAGTGGCAGGCAGACAGCATTACACACGAACGGTGGCCCATTTCTATAGGAAACCAAAGTCTCCACCCCACGTTCCTGATGTCCGATTCTAGGAAGGCTTTGGCACTACATGGGCAGACAATCTTCCATCTGCTGGTTGATTCAATCGGGGAGAAATCCTCATTTGTATGGAATTTCAGCAGGTAGAAGCCCAGTGGCAGGCAGACAGCATTAGACATGAACGGTGGCCCTTTTCCCATGGGCAGCCAAAGTCTCCACCCCACGTTCCTGATGTCAGGTTTTAGGAGGCCTTTGGCACTAGAAGGGCAAACAAACTTCCGTCTGGTGGCTGATTGCATTGGGGAGATATCCTCATTTGTATGGAATTTCAGCAGGTAGGAGCCCGGTGGCAGGCAGACAGCATTAGACACGAACGGTGGCCCTTTTCCATGGGAAAACAAAGTCTCCAACCCAGGCCCCTGATATCAGTTTGTAGGAGGCCTTTGGCATTAAAAGGGCAGAGAAACTTCCATCTGGTGGGAAATTGCATTTGGGAGATATCCTCATTTGTAGGTAATTTTAGTAGGCTTATGCCCACTGGCAGGCAGACAGCATTAGACACGAACGGTGGCCCTTTTCAATGGAAAAACAAATTATCCATCCTATGTTCCTGATGTCAGTTTTTAGGAGGCCTTTGGCACTACAAGGGCAGACAAACTTCCATCTGGCGGTAGATTGCACCTCGGAGATGTCCTCATTTTTATGGAATTTTAGTGGAATTTTAGTACTCAGAAGCCCAGTTGCAGACAGACAGCATTAAATATGAACGGTGGGCCTTTTTCATAGGAAACCAAAGTCTCCATGTGAGGTTCTGAATGTCAGTTTGAAGGAGGCCTTTGGCACAACAAGAGCAGACAAACTTCCATCTGGTGTCATATTGCATCTGGGAGATATCCTCATTTGTATGTAATTTCAGTAGTCATAAGCCCAGTGGCAAGGAGACAGCATTAAACACCAAGGGTGGCCCTTTTCCATGGGAAACCAAAGCGTCCTCTCCAGATTCCTGATGTCAGTTTGTAGGAGGCCGTTGGCATAACAAGGGCAGACAAACTTTCATCTGGTCGTAGACTCCATCTGGGAGATATCCTCATTGTATGGGATTTTACTAGGCATAAGCCCAGTGGCAGGCACATAGCATTAGACACAAACGGTGGCCCATTTCCATGGGAAAACAAAGTCTCCACCCCACGTTCCTGATGTCAGTTTTTAGGAGGCCTTTGGCACTACGAGGGCAGACAAACTTCGACCCGGTGGTAGATTACACCTGGGAGATATCCTCATTTGTATGGAACTTCAGCACTCATAACCACAGTGCCAGGCAGACAGCATTTGACAGGAACGGTGGTCCTTTTCCATGGGAAACCAAAGTCTCCACACTAGGTTCCTGATGGAAATTTGTAGGAGGCCTTTGGAACCACAAGGGCAGAGAAATTTCCATCTGGTGTTAGATTGCACCTGGGAGATATTCTCATTTGTATGGAATTTCAGTAGTCATAAGCCCATTGGCAAGCAGACAGCATTTAACACCAAGGGTGGCCCTTTTCCATGGGAAACCAAAGCGTCCTCTATGACTCTGCAAAAATAATATGTGCAGGCCTTAGCTGAAAATTCAGCATGAAGAGTTTTATTGTTAGGTTTAGAATAGGTTTAGGTTTAAAATGTTCAGTGCTGATGTCCAATTTCATTTAGAGCTGAAAACTATGCAAAGCAGAAAACCACTTAATGCACTGACAGTGTTCACAGACGCGTCGGGTAAATCTCACAAGTCGGTAATGACTTGGCGAGATCCCGATTCACATCCGTGGGAATCTGATGTTGCAGAGGTGGAAGGCTCACCTCAGGTTGCTGAATTGGCTGCAGTTGTCAGAGCATTTGAAAAATTTTCTGAACCCTTTAATTTAGTGACAGATTCCAGTTATGTAGCAGGGATAGTTTCTAGAGCAGAACAGTCTGTGCTGCAAGAAGTCTCTAACATCACACTTTTTCAGTTGCTTTCTAAGCTCGTGAAACTTATTTCTCTCCGAGAACACCCCTTTTTTGTGATGCACACCAGGTCACACACAGAACTCCCAGGATTCATTGCAGAGGGAAACAAGAGAGCTGATGCTCTTGCCACCACCGTGGAGATAGCTCCTCTGCCAAATCACTTTGAGCAAGCAAGAATCAGTCACCAACTCCATCACCAAAATGCACCTGGACTGGTCAGGCAGTTTAATTTAACTCGTGACCAAGCCAAAGCAATTGTAAACAACTGTTCACAATGTAACAAATGTGCAATCTCATCTCTGCCCACAGGTGTCAATCCCCGAGGTTTGTCCAGCTGTGAAGTGTGGCAATCAGACGTCACGCACTTTGCCCCTTTCGGAAAGCAAAAGTTCGTGCATGTCTCTGTCGACACGTTCTCAGGAGCTGTTTTTGCATCTGCCCACACAGGAGAGAAAGCTGGAGATGCTATCAAGCATTTTATCCAGGCTTTCGCTGTATTAAGCATCCCAAAGTCCTTGAAAACAGATAATGCTCCAGCATACACATCTAAAGAATTCAGCAACTTTTTACAGCAATGAGAAGTAAAACACAAAACAGGGATTCCCCACTCTCCCACAGGCCAAGCAATTGTGGAGAGGACTCATCTTAACCTCAAAAGAGTCCTCAGTCAGCAGCAACCAATCCTCAAAATTGAACCACCATCTGTGAGATTGGCCCGTGCTCTGTTCACTTTGAATTTTCTTAACTGTTCCTTTGAGACCATGAACCCGCCGGTGACAAGGCACTTTCGAGGGAGCTCTCTGTTAGAACCCCATGAAAGGCCAAAGGTCCTTGTCAAAGATCCAGAAACTTTGAGGATACAGAGTCCTCATGATTTAGTCACCTGGAGGCGCGGGTACGCCTGTGTCTCCACTCCCACCGGCTTGCGGTAGATTTCCTCCCGATGTGTGAGACCCTATGTCCCCAAAACATCAGAAGCAAAAGTGCCCCAGGCAGCTGTCGCCTCCTGGAGAAAGAGAAAAAAAGATGAAGAACAGGAAGGTTCAGACACAGAGCCTTCTTGTCCAGTTAGTATTCCTTCCTGGATGTTTTGGCAAGAGGAAGAAGCAGAAGAGCTGCTTCCTCTTGCTGAGTGTTTTCAGTGTTTGTTTAACTAAATTCTTTTCTTTTAAGTTACAGAAGTACAGGCCTGGTGGTCAGCATGGAAATTCGTAGTTCGAGAGTGTTTGCATTTGTGATGCTGCTCAGTTTGCCAACCCTGGCTTTCTTCTGGATTGTCCCACAGCCAAAAACCAATGTGTGGAAAACCCTTGCACAGAGTCTAGGCCAAGATCACATTTGTCTAGCCTCAGCCTCAGCCTCAGCCCAAAATCCCATGTCTGCCTGCTTAGTAGGGATCCCTGCAAAAGAAGAAGAGTATCCTCAACCACTCCTCCGGAAGCATCAAAGTTTTAATCAGAAACCTAGCGCAGTTAAAGAGTTTCAAGAAATAAATGAGCCCCCTTCTACTGTTGTTAAAAATCCCCTTGCTTTTTGGAAACAATGGTCTCAGTCTCTCGGCCGCCCCCACCTGGAGCCCCAAGAATTAGAACTCCTTGGGTGCTCCAAAGCTCCTTTTTGTGTTCAATTTATGTATACCCCACCCAAAGAGCAAGAAAAGTCGTTTTACAATTTGAGACAAGCTGAAATTTCTTATATGGCAACAAATTGGTGTGCAAAAATTGTTCATGTCCTTACTTTTTCTGCTAGCAATTCCCTTTCCCTTCCCAAAGGTTTTTTCCTTGTTTGTAGTGACAGAGCCTTTACTGGGATCCCAGCTCGTCTCATTGGAGGTCCTTGCACTCTGAGTAAGCTGAGCCTTTTTACCCCTAACATGACTCAAATTCTCAATTGGCACAAGAAAAATTCCTCTCTAAAAGTTCAGAAGAGAGACTTGACAAGTCTTAATTCGGATTGCAATTCAGAAATTATCCATTGGTCCAGGGCAAAAGCAGCAGCCCTGTCAGTTTTTTTACCTTGGGTTTCAATTGCAAAGTCTGTGGGAGAATTAGGCCAATTAGAATGTTGGGTAGCTAAACAAGCAAATTTAACATCTCGTGCTATAAGTGACCTCTTATCAGACGAACAGATAACTAGACGGGCAACGCTCCAAAATAGAGCTGCCATTGATTACTTGCTTTTGTTGAATCAACATTCGTGCGAGGAGTTCGAAGGACTCTGCTGCTTCAACCTATCATCTAAAGCAGAAGACGTCAGAAAATCTGTCCACCAGCTACGAGGGATGGTCAGTTCCATCAAAGAAGAAATAGGAGACTGGTTTGACAACATCTTTTCAGGTGTCGGACTTTCTAAAGTTGCCAGCTCATGGATCAAAACAGGACTGTTAGTGTTGTTCATTGTATTAGTTGTGGCCTTTGCTTTTAGTTTAGTAAAAAGTTTGATCATGCGTGCAGTTTTTTCCACTTCCACCCCCTCTGTGCATTCAGTGCATTCAGTAGAGCCAGCCAACGAATTTCCGCTAGACGAAGTTACCAGCAGTGAAAATAGCTCAGAAGTTTACACACCAGATCAGTAACAAAAAAAAAAAAAAAAAAAAAAAAAAGGGGGAAGTATGACTCTGCAAAAATAATATGTGCAGGCCTTAGCTGAAAATTCAGCATGAAGAGTTTTATTGTTAGGTTTAGAATAGTCTGCAAAATTCAAGAAAGCCCTTTTGTCTTAAGATGTATTGCTTGTTTTAATATGTAACTTTTTGTAGTTCCAATAAGAGTTTCTAGGACAGCTTTGCCCCTGCTTAGAATCTTTCTTTTATTAGTTCTCCCCTGCCTTACCTCCTTTGTCATGCATAATTATCCTCGTGTCCATCATTTAATTCTTATCTTTGAAGTACAGTAGAGCTAGCCATTCATTTTGCAAAACTGTTCTCGGCCCATCCCAAAACTTGTGCTAGATTTGTTAGAACCTAAATGACTTAATTTAGCATGATGTATTTAGATTGTTTTATTAGTAACTGTAACTTAGAATCCACCCCAGAATTGTAGTATTAAACCGCCCACCACCCCAGGCTCAGGGTCTCTCTCTCCAGAGGCACCAGCCTGGGGTGGCTGGGGGGATCATCCTGACCCCCTTCCCCCCGCCCCCGAATAAAGCCTCTGTTCCCTAGAAAATTCAAGAGAGAGTCCCTTCTTTCTTCAATCCGGCCTTGACAGCGTTATCCAGTGACAAGACACGAACCCCCACAAAGTGACTGGTTGGGGCGTGCCGAGAGCTGCCGGGTAGGCCAGGCTAGACACTGAGCCAGGCCAGAGCAGGCACGCACTGCAACAGTCCTCTCCAGATTCCAGATGTCAGTTTGTAAAAGGCCGTTGTCATTACAAGGGCAGTCAAACTTCTATCTGGTGGTAGATTGCACCTGGAAGACATCCTCATTTGTATGGAATTTAAGTGGAAAATTAATAGGCAGAAGCCTAGTGGCAGGCACATATAATTAGACACGAACACTGGCCCATTTTTATGGGAAACCAAAGTCTCCACTCCAGGTTCTTGATGTCAGTTTGTAGGAGGACTTTGGCACTACAAGGGCAGACAAAGTTCCGTCTGGTGGTTGATTGCATCGAGGAGATATCCTCATTTGTATGGAATTTCAGCAGACAGAAGCCCAGTGGCAGGCAGACAGCATTAGACACGAAGAGTGTACCTTTTCCATGGGAAACCCAAGTCTCCATTCCCTGTTCCTGATGTCAGTTTGTAAGAGGCCTTTGGCACTACAAGAGCAGACAAACTTCCGTCTGGTGGCTGATTGCATCAGGGAGATATCCTCATTTGTGAGGAATTTCAGCAGGCAGAACCCCAGTGGCAGGCAAACAGCATTAGACACGAACGGTGGCCCATTTCCATGGGAAACCAAAGTCTCCAAACCAGGCTCCTGATGGCAGTTTTTAGGAGGTCTTTGGCATTAAAAGGGTAGACAAACTTCCATCTGGTGGGAAATTGCGTTTGGGAGATATCCTCATTTGTATGGAATTTTAGTAGGCATATGCCCCCTGGCAGGCAGACAGCATTAGACACAAACAGTGGCCCTTTTCCATGGGAAACCAAAATCTCCACCCCATGTTGCAAATGTCACTTTGTAGGAGGCGTTTTCCAATATAAGGGAGGAGAAACTTCCATCTGGTTGTAGATTGCACCTGGGAGATATCCTCATTTCTATGGAATTTTAGTGGAATTTTAGTAGGCAGAATCCCAGTGGAAGGCAGAGAGAATTAGACAGGAACAGTGGCCCGTTTCCTAAGGAAACCAAAGTCTCCATCCCACATTCCTGATGTCAGGTTGTCGGAGGCCTTTGGCATTAAAAGGGCAGACAAACTTCCATCTGGTGGGAAATTGCATTTGGGAGATATCCTCATTTGTAGGGAATTTTAGTAGGTATATGCCCACGGGCAGGAAGACAGCATTAAACACCAAGGGTGGCCCTTTTCCATGGGAAACCAAAGCGTCCTTTCCAGATTCCTGATGTCAGTTTGTAGGAGGCCGTTGGCATTACAAGAGCAGAAAAAACTTTCAACTGGTGGTAGACTCCAACTGGGAGATATCATCATTTGTATGGGTTTTTACTAGGCATAAGCCCAGTGGCAGGCACATAGCATTAGACACAAACGGTGGCCCATTTCCATGGGAAAAGAAAGTCTCCACCCCACGTTCCTGATGTCAGTTTTTAGGAGGCCTTTGGCACTACGAGGGCAGACAAACGTCCACGTGGTTGTAGATTGCACCTGGGAGATATCCTCATTTGTATAGAACTTGAGTGGAATTTTAGTAGGCATAAGCCCAGTGGCTGGCAGACGGCATTAGACACAAACGGTGGCCCATTTCCTTGGGAAACCAAAGTCTCCACCCCACGTTCCTGATGTCAGTTTTTAGGAGGCCTTTGGCACTACGAGGGCAGACAAACGTCCACGTGGTTGTAGATTGCACCTGGGAGATATCCTCATTTGTATGGAACTTCAGCAGTCATAACCACAGTGGCAGGCAGACAGCATTAGAAACGAACGGTGGTCCTTTTCCATGGGAAACCAAAGTCTCCGCCCTAGGTTCCTGATGTCAATTTGTAGGAAGCCTTTGGCTCACCATGGGCAGACAAACTTCCATCTGGTGGTAGATTGCACCTGGGAGATATTCTCATTTGTATGGAATTTTAGAGGAATTTTAGTAGGCAGAATCCCAGAGGCAGGCAGGCAGAATTAGACATGAATAGTGGCCCATTTCCATGGGAAACCAAAGTCTCCACCCCAGGTTCCTGATGTCATTTTTTAGGAGGCCTCTGGCACTACAAGAGGAGACTAACTTCCAACTGCTGGCATATTGCATCTGGGAGATATCCTCATTTGTATGTAATTTTAGTAGCCATAAGCCCAGTAGCAGGCAGACAGCATAAGATACGAACGGTGGCCCTTTTCCATGGGAAACCAAAGTCTCCGCCCCAGGTTCCTGATGTCAATTTGTAGGAAGCCTTTGGCTCTACAGGGGCAGACAAACTTCTATCTGGTGGTAGATTGCACCTGGGAGACATCCTCATTTGTAAGGAATTTTAGTGGTATTTTAATAGGCAGAAGCCTAGTGGCAGGAACACATCATTAGACACGAACGCTGGCCCATTTCCATGGGAAACCAAAGTCTCCACTCCAGGTTCCTGGTGTCAGTTTGGAGGAGGCCTTTGGCACTACGAAGGCAGACAAACTTCCATCTGGTGGTAGATTGCACCTGGGAAATATCCTCATTTGTATGGAACTTCAGCAGTCATAACCTCAGTGCCAGGCAGACAGCATTAGACAGGAACGGTGGTCCTTTTCCATGGGAAACCAAAGTCTCCACCCTAGGTTCCTGATGGCAGTTTGTAGGAGGCCTTTGGAAACACAAGGGCAGAGAAAGGTCCATCTGGTGTTTGATTGCACCTGGCAGATATTCTCATTTGTATGGAATTGTAGTGGAATTTTAGTAGGCATAAGCCCAGCGGCAGGCAGACAGAATTAGACATGAATAGTGGCCCATTTCCATGGGAAACCAAAGTCTCCACCCCAGGTTCCTGATGTCATTTTTTAGGAGGCCTCTGGCACTACAAGAGGAGACTAACTTCCAACTGCTGGCATATTGCATCTGGGAGATATCCTCATTTGTATGTAATTTTAGTAGCCATAAGCCCAGTGGCAGGCAGACAGCATTAGACACTAACGGTGGCCCTTTTCCATGGGAAACCAAAGTCTCTGCCCCAGGTTCCTGATATCAATTTGTAGGAAGCCTTTGGCACTACAGGGCAGACAAACTTCCATGTGGTAGTAGATTGCACCTGGGAGACATCCTCATTTGTATGGAATTTTAGTGGGATTTTAATAGGCAGAAGCCTAGTGGCAGGCACACAGCATTAGACACGAACGCTGGCCCATTTCCATGGGAAACCAAAGTCTCCACCCCACGGTCCTGATGTCAGTTTGTAAGAGGCCTTTGGCACTAAAAGGGCAGACAAAGTTCCATCTGATGGTTGATTGCATCGAGGAGATATCCTCATTTGTATGGAATTTCAGATGGCAGAAGCCCAGTGGCAGGCAGACAGCATTAGACACGAACGGTGCCCCTTTCCCATGGGAAACCAAAGTCTCCACCCCACGTTCCTGATGTCAGTTTGTAAGAGGCGTTTGGAGCTACAAGGGCAGAAAAACTTCCATCTGGTGGTAGATTGCACCTGGGAGATATCCTAATTTCCATGGAATTTTAGTGGAATTTTAGTAGGAAGAAGCCCAGTGGCAGGCACATAGCATTAGACACAAATGGTGGCCCATTTCCATGGGAAAAGTAGAGTCTCCACCCCACGTTCCTGATGTCAGTTTTTAGGAGGGCTTTGGCACTACAAGGGCAGAGAAACTTCCATCTGGTTGTAGATTGCACCTGAGAGATATCCTCATTTATATAGAATTTTAGTGGAATTTTAGTAGGCATAAGCCCAGTGGCTGGCAGGCAGCATTAGACACAAACGGTGGCCCATTTCCTTGGGAAACCAAAGTCTCCACCCCACGTTCCTGATGTCAGTTCTTAGGAGGCCTTTGGCACTATGAGGGCTGACAAACTTCCACCTGGTGGTAGATTACACCTGGGAGATATCCTCATTTGTATGGAATTTGAGTGGAATTTTAGTAGGCAGAATCCCAGCGGCAGGCAGACAGAATTAGACATGAATAGTGGCCCATTTCCATGGGAAACCAAAGTCTCCACCCCAGGTTCCTGATGTCATTTTTTAGGAGGCCTCTGGCACTACAAGAGGGGACAAACTTCCAACTGGTGGCATATTGCATCTGGGATATATCCTCATTTGTGAGGAATTTCAGCAGGCATAACCCCAGTGACAGGCAGACAGCCTTAGACACGAACAGTGGCCCTTTTCCGTGGGAAACCAAAACCTCCAGCCCATGTTGCAAATGTCACTTTGTAGGAGGCGTTTTCCAATATAAGGGCAGAGAAACTTCCATCTGGTGGTAGATTACACCTGATAGATATCCTCATTTCTATTGAATTTTAGTGCAATTTTAGTAGGAAGAAGCCCAGTGGCAGGCAGACAGCATTAAACACGAACAATGGCCCATTTCTATGGGAAACCAAAGTCTCCACCCCACGTTCCTGATGTCCGTTTCTAGAAGGCCTTTGGAACGACAAGGGCAGACAAACTTCCGTCTGGTGGTTGATTGCATCGTGGAGATATCCTCATTTGTATGGAATTTCAGCAGGTAGAAGCCCAGTGGCAGGCAGATACCATTAGACATGAACGGTGGCCCTTTTCCCATGGGCAGCCAAAAATCTCCAGGCCACGTTCCTGATGTCAGGTTTTAGGAGGCCTTTGGCAGTACAAGGGCAAATAAACTTCCGTCTGGTGGCTGATTACATCGGGGAGATATCCTCATTTGTATGGAATTTCAGCAGGTAGAAGCCCAGTGGCAGGCAGAGAGACTTAGACACGTACGGTGGCCCTTTTCCATGGGAAAACAAACTCTCCAACCCAGGCTCCTGATGTCAGTTTGTAGGAGGCCTTTGGCATTAAAAGGGCAGACAAACTTCCATCTGGTGGGAAATTGCATTTGGGAGATATCCTCATTTGTAGGGAATTTTAGTCGGCATATGTCCACTGGCAGGCAGACAGCATTGAACAACAAAGGTGGCCCTTTTCCATGGGAAACCAATGCGTCCTCTCCAGATTCCTGATGTCAGTTTGTATGAGGCCGTTGGCATTAGAAGGGCAGACAAACTTTCAACTGGTGGTAGACTCCATCTGGGAGATATCCTCATTTGTATGGGATTTTACTAGGCATAAGCCCAGTGGCAGGCACATAGCATTAGACACAAACCGTGGCCCATTTCCATGGGAAACCAAAGTCTCCACCGCACGTTCCTGATGTCAGTTTGTAGGAAGCCTTTGGCTCTACAGGGGCAGACAAACTTCCATCTGGTGGTAGATTGCACCTGGGAGACATCCTCATTTGTATGTACCCATAAACCCAGTGGCAGGCAGACAACATTAGACACGAACGCTGCCCAATATCCATGGGAAACCAAAGTCTCCAACCCAGGCTCCTCATGTCAGTTTGTAGGAGGCCTTTGGCATTAAAAGGGCAGACAAACTTCCATCTGGTGGGAAATTCCATTTGGGAGATATCCTCATATGTATGGAACTTTAGTAGGCATATGCCCACTGGCAGGCAGACAGCATTAGACAAGAACGGTGGCCCTTTTCCATGGAAAGACAAATTATCCATACTATGTTCCCGATGTCAGTTTGAAGGAGGCCTTTGGCAATACAAGGGCAGAAAAACTTCCATCTGGTGGTTGATTGCATCGGGGAGATATGCTCACTTGTATGGGATTTCAGAAGGCAGAAGCCAAGTGGCACGCAGACAGCATTGGACACGAACAGTGGCCCTTTTCCATGGGAAACCAAAATCTCCACCCCATGTTGCTGATGTCTCATTGTAGGATGCGTTTTCCAATATAAGGGCAGAGAAACTTCCATCTGGTTGTAGATTGCACCTGGGAGATATCCTCATTTCTATGGAATTTTAGTGGAATTTTAGTAGGCATAAGCCCAGTGTCTGGCAGACAGCATTACACACGAACGTTGGCCAATATCCATGGGAAACCAAAGTCTCCAACCCAGGCTCCTCATGTCAGTTTGTAGGAGGCCTTTGGCATTAAAAGGGCAGACAAACTTTCATCTGGTGGGAAATTGCATTTGGGAGATATCCTCATATGTATGGAACTTTAGTAGGCATATGCCCACTGGCAGGCAGACAGCATTAGACACGAACAACGGCCCATTCCTATGGGAAACCACAGTCTCCACCCCACGTTCCTGATGTCCGTTTCTAAGAGGCCTGTGGCACTACAAGGGCAGACAAACTTCCGCCTGGTGGCATATTGCATCTGGGAGATATCCTCATTTGTATGTAGTTTCAGTAGTCATAAACCTAGTGGCAAGGAGACAGCATTAAACACAAAGGGTGGCCCTTTTCCAATAGAAACCAAAGCGTTCTCTCCAGATTCCTGATGTCAGTTTGTAGGAGGCCGTTGGCATTACTAAGGCAGACAAACTTTCAACTGGTGGTAGACTCCATCTGGGAGATATCCTCATTTGTATGGAATTTTACTAGGCATAAGCCCAGTGGCAGGCACATAGCATTACACATAAACGGTGGCCCATTTCCATGGGAAAACAAAGTCTCCACCCCACGGTCCTGATGTCAGTTTTTAGGAGGCCTTTGGCACTACGAGGGCAGTCAAACGTCCACGTGGTTGTAGATTGCACCTGGGAGATATCCTCATTTATATAGAATTTTAGTGGAATTTTAGTAGGCATAAGCCCAGTGGCTGGCAGACGGCATTAGACACAAACGGTGGCCCATTTCCTCTGGAAACCAAAGTCTCCACCCCACGTTCCTGATGTCAGTTTTTAGGAGGCATTTGGCACTACGAGGGCAGACAAACGTCCACGTGGTTGTAGATTGCACCTGGGAGATATCCTCATTTGTATGGAACTTCAGCAGTCATAACCACAGTGGCAGGCAGACAGCATTAGAAACGAACGGTGGTCCTTTTCCATGGGAAACCAAAGTCTCCGCCCTAGGTTCCTGATGTCAATTTGTAGGAAGCCTTTGGCTCACCATGGGCAGACAAAATTCCATCTGGTGGTAGATTGCACCTGGGAGATATTCTCATTTGTATGGAATTTTAGAGGAGTTTTAGTAGGCAGAATCCCAGCGGCAGGCAGGCAGAATTAGACATGAATAGTGGCCCATTTCCATGGGAAACCGAAGTCTCCACCCCAGGTTCCTGATGTCATTTTTTAGGAGGCCTCTGGCACTACAAGAGGAGACTAACTTCCAACTGCTGGCATATTGCATCTGGGAGATATCCTCATTTGTATGTAATTTTAGTAGCCATAAGCCCAGTAGCAGGCAGACAGCATAAGATACGAACGGTGGCCCTTTTCCATGGGAAACCAAAGTCTCCGCCCCAGGTTCCTGATGTCAATTTGTAGGAAGCCTTTGGCTCTACAGGGGCAGACAAACTTCTATCTGGTGGTAGATTGCACCTGGGAGACATCCTCATTTGTAAGGAATTTTAGTGGTATTTTAATAGGCAGAAGCCTAGTGGCAGGAACACATCATTAGACACGAACGCTGGCCCATTTCCATGGGAAACCAAAGTCTCCACTCCAGGTTCCTGGTGTCAGTTTGGAGGAGGCCTTTGGCACTACGAAGGCAGACAAACTTCCATCTGGTGGTAGATTGCACCTGGGAAATATCCTCATTTGTATGGAACTTCAGCAGTCATAACCTCAGTGCCAGGCAGACAGCATTAGACAGGAACGGTGGCCCATTTCCATGAGAAAACAAAGTGTCCACCCCAGGTTCCTGATGTCAGTTTTTTGGAGGCCTTTGGCACTACAAGGGCAAAAAACTTCGAACTGGTGGTAGATTCCATCTGGGAGATATCCTCATTTGTGAGGAATTTCAAAAGGAATAACTCCAGTGGCAGGCAGATAGCATTAGACACAAACGGTGGCTCTTTTCCATGGGAAACCAAAATCTCCAGCCCACGTTGCTGATGTCACTTTGTAGGATGCGTTTTCCAATATAAGGGTAGAGAACCTTCCATCTGGTTGTAGACTGCACCTGGGCAATATCCTCATTTCTATGGAATTTTCGTGGAATTTTAGTAGGAAGTAGCCCACTGGCCGGCAGACAGCATTAGACACGAACGGTGGCCCATTTCTATGGGAAACCAAAGTCTCCACCCCACGTTCCTGATGTCCGTTTCTAGGAGGCCTTTGGCACTACAAGGGCCGACAAACTTCCACCTGGTGGTAGATTGCACCTTGGAGATATCCTCATTTGTATGCAACTTCTGCAGTCATAACCACATTGCCAGGGAGACAGCATTAGACAGGAACGGTTCTCCTTTTCCTAGGAAAACCGAAGTCTCCACACCACGTTCCCGATGTCAGGTTTTAGGAGGCCTTTGGCAGTACAAGGGCAGAAGAACTTCCGTCTGGTGGTTGATTGCATCGGGGCGATATCCGCATTTGAATGGAATTTCAGCAGGTAGAAGCCCAGTGGCAGACAGATAGCATTAGACAAGAACGTTGGCCCTTTTCCATGGGAAAACAAAGTCTCCAACCCAGGCTCCTGATGTCAGTTTATAGGAGGCCTTTGGCATTAAAAGGGCAGACAAACTTCTATCTGGTGGGAAATTGCACTTGGGAGATATCCTCATTTGTAAGGAATTTTAGTAGGCATATGCCCACTGGCAGGCAGACAGCATTAGACACGAACGGTGGCCCTTTTCCATGGAAAAACAAATTATCCATCCTATGTTCCTGATGTCAGTTTGAAGAGGCCTTTGGCACTATAAGGGAAGAAAAACTTCCATCTGGCGGAAGATTACACCTCGGAGATGTCCTCATTTGTATGGAATTTTAGTGGTGTTTTAGTACTCAGAAGCCCAGTTGACGACAGACAGCATTAAACATGAACGGTGGGCCTTTTCCATAGGAAACCAAAGTCTCCAGGCCAGGTTCCGAATGTCAGTTTTAAGGAGGCCTTTGGCCCTTCAAGAGCAGACAAATTTCCATCTGGTGGCATATTGCATCTGGGAGATATCCTCATTTGTATGTAATTTCAGTAGTCATAAGGGCAGTGGCATGGAGACAGCATTAAACAACAAGGGTGGCCCTTTTCCATGGGAAACCAAACTGTCCACTCCAGGTTCCTGATGTCAGTTTGTAGGAGGCCTTTAGCACTACAAGGGCAGACAAACTTCCAACTGGTGGCATATTGCATCTGGGACATATCATCATTTGTATGGAATTTCAGCAGGCATAGGCCCTGTGGCAGGCAGACAGCATTAGACACAAACGTTGGCCCTTTTCCATGCGAAACCAAAGTCTTCACCACACGTTCCTAATGTCAGATTTTGGGAGACCTTTTGTACTACAAGGGCAGACAAACTTCCATCTGGTGGTAGATTGAACCTTGGAGATATCCGGATTTCTAAAGAATTTTAGTGGAATTTTAGTAGGCATAAGCCCAGTGGCTGGCAGACAGCATTAGACACGAACTCTGGCCCATTTCCTGGTGAAACCAAAGTCTCCACCCCACGTTCCGGATGTCAGTTTGTAGGACGCGTTTGACACTACAAGGTCAGAGAAACTTCCGTCTGGTCGTTGATTGCATCTGGGACATATCCTCATTTGTGTGGAATTTCACCAGGCATAAGCCCAGTGGCAGGCAGACAGCATTAGACACGAACGCTCGCCCTTTTCCATGGGAAAACAAAGTCTCCACCTCATATTCCAGATATCAGTTTCTAGGAGGCCTTTGGCACTACAGGAGCAGTCAAACTTCTGTCTGGTGATTGATTGCATCAGGGAGATATCCACATTTGTATGGAATTTCAGCAGGCAGAAGCCCAGTGGCAGGCAGACAGCATTAGACACGAACGCTGGCCCTTTCCCATGGAAACCAAAGTCTCCTCCCCTCGTTCATGATGTCAGTTTGTAGGAGGTCTTTGGCACTACCAGGGCAGAAAAACTTCCGACTGGTGGCATATTGCATCTGGGACATATCATCATTTGTATGGAATATCAGCAGGCATAGGCCCTGTGGCAGGCAGACAGCATTAGACACAAACGTTGGCCCTTTTCCATGCGAAACCAAAGTCTTCACCACACGTTCCTGATGTCAGATTTTGGGAGACCTTTTGTACTACAAGGGCAGACAAACTTCCATCTGGTGGTAGATCGAACCTTGGAGATATCCGGATTTCTAAAGAATTTTAGTGGAATTTTAGTAGGCATAAACCCAGTGGCTGGCAGACAGCATTAGACACGAACTCTGGCCCATTTCCATGGGAAACCAAAGTGTCCACCCTACGTTCTTGATGTCAGTTTGTAGGAGGCATTTGTCACTACAAGGGTAGACAAACTTCCATCTGGTGGTAGATTGCACCTGGGAGATATCCTCATTTGTATGGAGTTTCAGCAGGCCGAAGCCCAATGTGTGGCAGACAGCATTAGTCACGAACGGTGGCCCTTTTCCATGGGAAACCAAAGTCTCCACCCCATGTTCCTGATGTCAGTTTGTCGGAGGCTTTTGGCAGTACAAGGGCAGACAAACTTCCAGCTGCTGGTAGATTCCATCTGGGAGATATCCTCATTTGTATGGAATTTCAGCAGGCAAAAGCCTAGTGGCAGGCAGACAGCATTGGAAACGAACGACGGCCCTTTTCCATGGGAAACCAAAGTCTGCACCTCACATTCCAGATGTCAGTTTGTAGGAGGCTTTTGGCACTACAAGGGCAGACAAACTTCCGTCTGGTGATTGATTGCATCGGGGAGATATCCACATTTGTATGGAATTTCAGCAGGAAGAAGCCCAGTGGCAGGCAGAGAGCATTAGACACAAACAGTGGTCCTTTTCCATGCGAAACCAAAATCTCCACCTCATGTTCCTGATGTGAGTTTGTAGGAGGCCTTTGGCACAACAAGGGCAAACAACCTTCCATGTGCTGGTATATTCCATCTGGGAGATATACTCATTTGTAAGGAATTACATGAGGCATAAGCCCTTTGGCAGGCAGACAGCATTAGACATGAAATATGGCCCTTTTCCATGGGAAACCAAAGTCTCCACTCCAGGCTCCTGATGTCAGTTTGTAGGAGGCCTTTTGCACTATAATGGTAGACAAAATTTCAACTGGTGGTAAATTCCATCTGGGAGATATCTTCATTTGTATCCAATTTCTGTAGCAATCGGCCCAGTGTGCGGCAGACAGCATTAGCAACGAACGGTGGCCCATTTCCTGGGGAAACCAAAGCCTCCTCTCCAGATTCCTGATGTCAGTTTGTAGGAGGCCATTGCCAGTCATCAGGAACGTGAGGTGGAGACTTTGGTTTCCCATGGAAAAGGGCCACCGTTCAAATCTAATGCTGTCTGCCTGCCACTGGGCTCATGCCTGATGAATTTCCATACAAATGAGGACATCTCCCAGGTGGAATCTACCACCAGATAGAATTTTGGCTGCCCTTGTAGTGCCAAAGGCCTCCTACAAACTGACATTAAGGAATGTGAGGTGGTGACCTTGGTTTCCCATGGAAAAGGACCACCGTGCAAATCTAATGCTGTCTGCCTGCCACTGGGCTTATGGCTGCTAATATTGCATACAAATGAGGATGTCTTCCAGATGCAATCTACCACCAGTTGGAAATTTTCCTGGCCTTGTAGTTCCAAAGGCCTCCTACAAACGGACATCAGGAATGTTGGGTGGAGAATTTTATTTCCCATGGAAAAGGGCCACAGTTCTTGTCAGATGCTGTTTGCTGGCTACTTGGCTTCTGCATACTAAAATTCCAATAAAATTCCATACAAAGAAGGATATCTCAGTAATGGAATATACAACGAGATGGAAGTATGTAGCCCTTGTAGTGCCAAAGGCCTCCTGCAAATTGACATCAGTAACGTGGGGTGGAGACTTTGGTTTTCCATGGAAAAGGGCCACCGTTCCTGTCTAATGCTGTCTGCCGGCCACTGGGCTTATGCCTGCTGAAATTCCAGAGAAAGGAGGATATCTCCCAGATGGAATCTACCACCAGTTGGAAGTTTATCTGCCCTTGTAGTTCCAAAGGCCTCCTACAAACTGACACCAGGAACCTGGAGTGGAGACTTTGGTTTCCCTTGGAAATGGGCCAGCGTTCGTGTCTAATGATGTGTTCCTGCCACTAGGCTTCTGCCTATTAAAATCCCACTAAAATTACATACAAATGAGGATATCTCCCAGATGCAATATGCCACCAGTTGGAAGTTTGTCTGCTCTTGTAGTTCCAAAGGCCTCCTAGAAACGGACATCCGGATCATGGGGTGGAGACTTTGGTTTCCCATGGAAATGGGCCACCGTTGGTGTTTAATGCTGTCTACTTGCCACTGGGCTTCTGCCTACTTTAATTCCACTAAAATTCCATCCAAATGAGGATATCTCCAAGATGCAATATGCCACCAGTTGGAAGTTTGTCTGTTCTTGTAGTGCAAAAGGCCTCCAAAAAACTGACATCAGGAACCTGGCCTGCAGACTTTCATTTCCCTTGGAAAAGGGCCACTATTCATGTCTAATTCTGTCTGCCTGCCGCTTGGAATCTGCGTACTGAAATTCGTCTAAAATACATTACAAATGAGAATATCTCTCAGGTGCAATCTACCACCAGGTGGAAGTTTGTCTGCTCTTGTATTGCCAAAGGCCTCCTAAAAAATGACATCAGGAACATAGGATGGATAATTTGTTTTTCCATGGAAAAGGCCCATTGTTCATGTCTAATGCTGCAGCCTGCCAGTGGGTATATGCCTACTAAAATTCCATACGTATGAGGATATCTCCCAAATGCAATTTCCCTCCAGATGGAAGTTTGTCTACACTTTTAATGCCAAAGGCCTCCTAAAAACCGACATCAGAAGCCTGGGTTGGAGACTTCGGTTTCCCATGGAAAAGGGCCACTGTTCATGTCTAATGCTGTCTGCCTGCCGCTGGGCTTCGACCTGCTGAAATTCCATACAAATGAGGATATCTCCCCGATGAAATCAACCACCAGACGGAAGTTTGTCTTCCCATGTACTGCCAAAGGCCTCCTAAAACCTGACATCGGGAACGTAGTGTGGAGACTTTGGTTTCCCATGGAAAACGACCACTGTTCCTGTCTAATGCTGTCTGCCTGGTAGAGTGGTTATGACTGCTGAAGTTCCATAAAAATGAGGATATCTCCGCGATGCAATCAACCACAAGATACAAGTATGTCTGCCCTTGTAGTACCAAAGGCCTCCTACAAACTGACATCAGGAACAAGAGATGGAGACTTTGGTTTCCCATGGAAAAGGGCCACCGTTCAAATCTAATGCTGTCTGCCTGCCACTGGGCCCATGCCTGATGAATTTCCATACAAATGAGGACATCTCCCAGGTGTAATCTACCACCAGATAGAATTTTGGCTGCCCTTGTAGTGCCAAAGGCCTCCTACAAACTGACATTAAGGAATGTGAGGTGGTGACCTTGGTTTCCCATGGAAAAGGACCACCGTGCAAATCTAATGCTGTCTGCCTGCCACTGGGCTTATGGCTGCTAATATTGCATACAAATGAGGATGTCTTCCAGATGCAATCTACCACCAGTTGGAAATTTTCCTGGCCTTGTAGTTCCAAAGGCCTCCTACAAACGGACATCAGGAATGTTGGGTGGAGAATTTTATTTCCCATGGAAAAGGGCCACAGTTCTTGTCAGATGCTGTTTGCTGGCTACTTGGCTTCTGCATACTAAAATTCCAATAAAATTCCATACAAAGAAGGATATCTCAGTAATGGAATATACAACGAGATGGAAGTATGTAGCCCTTGTAGTGCCAAAGGCCTCCTGCAAATTGACATCAGTAACGTGGGGTGGAGACTTTGGTTTTCCATGGAAAAGGGCCACCGTTCCTGTCTAATGCTGTCTGCCGGCCACTGGGCTTATGCCTGCTGAAATTCCAGAGAAAGGAGGATATCTCCCAGATGGAATCTACCACCAGTTGGAAGTTTATCTGCCCTTGTAGTTCCAAAGGCCTCCTACAAACTGACACCAGGAACCTGGAGTGGAGACTTTGGTTTCCCTTGGAAATGGGCCAGCGTTCGTGTCTAATGATGTGTTCCTGCCACTAGGCTTCTGCCTATTAAAATCCCACTAAAATTACATACAAATGAGGATATCTCCCAGATGCAATATGCCACCAGTTGGAAGTTTGTCTGCTCTTGTAGTTCCAAAGGCCTCCTAGAAACGGACATCCGGATCATGGGGTGGAGACTTTGGTTTCCCATGGAAATGGGCCACCGTTGGTGTTTAATGCTGTCTACTTGCCACTGGGCTTCTGCCTACTTTAATTCCACTAAAATTCCATCCAAATGAGGATATCTCCAAGATGCAATATGCCACCAGTTGGAAGTTTGTCTGTTCTTGTAGTGCAAAAGGCCTCCAAAAAACTGACATCAGGAACCTGGCCTGCAGACTTTCATTTCCCTTGGAAAAGGGCCACTATTCATGTCTAATTCTGTCTGCCTGCCGCTTGGAATCTGCGTACTGAAATTCGTCTAAAATACATTACAAATGAGAATATCTCTCAGGTGCAATCTACCACCAGGTGGAAGTTTGTCTGCTCTTGTATTGCCAAAGGCCTCCTAAAAAATGACATCAGGAACATAGGATGGATAATTTGTTTTTCCATGGAAAAGGCCCATTGTTCATGTCTAATGCTGCAGCCTGCCAGTGGGTATATGCCTACTAAAATTCCATACGTATGAGGATATCTCCCAAATGCAATTTCCCTCCAGATGGAAGTTTGTCTACACTTTTAATGCCAAAGGCCTCCTAAAAACCGACATCAGAAGCCTGGGTTGGAGACTTCGGTTTCCCATGGAAAAGGGCCACTGTTCATGTCTAATGCTGTCTGCCTGCCGCTGGGCTTCGACCTGCTGAAATTCCATACAAATGAGGATATCTCCCCGATGAAATCAACCACCAGACGGAAGTTTGTCTTCCCATGTACTGCCAAAGGCCTCCTAAAACCTGACATCGGGAACGTAGTGTGGAGACTTTGGTTTCCCATGGAAAACGACCACTGTTCCTGTCTAATGCTGTCTGCCTGGTAGAGTGGTTATGACTGCTGAAGTTCCATAAAAATGAGGATATCTCCGCGATGCAATCAACCACAAGATACAAGTATGTCTGCCCTTGTAGTACCAAAGGCCTCCTACAAACTGACATCAGGAACAAGAGATGGAGACTTTGGTTTCCCAAGGAAATGGGCCACCGTTCGTGTCTAATGCTCTCTGCCAGCCACTGGGCTTATGCCTACTAAAATTCCAATAAAATTCTCTACTAATGAGGATATCTCCCAGGTGCAATCTACCACCAGATGGAAGTTTGGCTGCCCTTGTAGTTCCAAAGGCCTCCTTCAAACTGACATTAGGAACCTGGGGGAGAGACGTTGGTTTCCCATGGAAATGGACCAGCGTTCTTGTCTAATTCTGTCTGCCTGCCACTGGGCTTATGGTTACTGAAATTACATACAAATGAGGATGTCTCCCTGGTGCCATCTACCACCAGATGGAAGTTTGTCTGCCCATGTAGAGCCAAAGGCTTCCTACAAAGTGACATCAGAAACAAGGGGCGGAGACATTGGTTTCCCATGGAAATGGGCCACCGTTGGTGTTTAATGCTGTCTGCCTGCCACTGGGCTTCTGCCTACTTTAATTCCACTAAAACTCCATACAAATGAAGATATCTCCAAGATGCAATATGGCACCAGTTGGAAGTTTGTCTGTTCTTGTACTGCAAAAGGTCTCCTAAAAACTGACATCAGGAACCTGGCCTGGAGACTTTGGTTTCCCCTGGAAAACGGCCACTTCATGTCTAATTCTGTCTGCCTGCCACTGGGATTCTGCGTACTAAAATTACTCTAAAATTCTATACAAATGAGAATATCTCGCAGGTGCAATCTACCCCCGGTTTGAAGTTTCTCTGCCCTTGTACTGCCAAAGGTCTCCTATAAACTGACATCTGAAACGTAGGATGGATAATTTGGTTTCCCATGAAAAAGAGCCACTGTTCATGCCTAATGCTGTGTGCCTGCCACGGGGCGTATGCCTCCTAAATTCCATACAAGTGAGGATATCTCGCAGATGCAATTTACCACCAGATGGAAGATTGTCTGCCCTTGTAGTGGCAAAGGCCTCCTAAAAAACTGACATCAGGAACCAGGGTTGGAGACTTTGTTTTCCCATGGGAAAGGACCACTGTTCGTATCTAATGCTGTCAGCCTGGCATTGTGGTTATGAGTGCTGAAATTCCATACAAATGAGGATATCTCCCAGGTGCAATCTACCACGAGGTGGAAGTTTGTCTGCCCGTGTAGTGCCAAAGACCTCCTAAAAACTGACATCAGGAACGTGAGGTAGAGACTTTGGTTTCCCATGGAAAAAGGCCACCGTTTGTGTCTAATGCAATGTGCCTGCCACTGGGCTTATGCCTAGTAAAATTCCATACAAATGAGGATATCTCCCAGATGGAATCTACAACCAGTTGGAAATTAGTCTGCCCTTATAGTGCCAAATGCCTCCTACAAACTGACATCAGGAACGTGGGATGGAGACTTTGTTTCCAATGGAAAAGGGGTACCGTTCGTGTCTAATGCTGTCTGCCTGCCACTGGGTTACGCCTGCTGAAATTCCTCACAAATGAGGATATCTCCCAGATGGAATCTACCACCAGTTCGAAGTTTGTTCGCCCTTGTAGTGCCAAAGGCCTCCTAAAAACTGACATCAGGAACGTGGGGTGGAGACTTCGGTTTCCCATGAAAAAGGTCCACCGTTCGTGTCCTATGCTGTCTGCCTGCCACTGGGCTTATGGCTACTAAAATTACATACAAATGAGGATATCTCCCAGATGCAATATGCCACCAGTTGGAATTTTTTCTCCTCTTGTAGTGCCAGAGGCCTCCTAGAAAATGACATCAGGAACCTGGGGTGGAGACTTTGGTTTCCCATGGAAATGGGCCACTATTCATGTCTAATTCTGTCTGCCTGCCGCTGGGATTCTGCCTACTAAAATTCCACTAAAATTCCATACAAATGCGAATATCTCCCAGGTGCAATCAAACACCAGATGGAAGTTTCTCTGCCCTTATGTTTCCAAAGGCCTCCTACAAACTGCCATCAGAAACCTAGGGTGGAGACTTTGGTTTCCCATGGAAAAGGACCACCGTTCCTGTCTAATGCTGTCTGCCTGGCACTGTGGTTATGACTGCTGAAGTTCCATACAAATGAGGATATCTCCCAGATGCAATATGCCACCAGATGGAAGTTTGTCTGCTCTTGCAGTGCCAAAGGGCTCCTTCAAACTGACATTCGGAACCTGGCCTGGAGACATTGGTTTCCTATGGAAAAGGCCCACCATTCATTTTTAATGCGGTCGGTCTGCAACTGGGAGTCTGAGTACTATAATTCCACTAAAATTCTATACAAATGAGGATACATCCCAGGTGCAATCTACCACCAGATGGAAGTTTGTCTGCCCTTGTAGTGCCAAAGGCTTCCTACAAATTAACATCAGGAACCTGGGGCGTAGACTTTGGTTTCCTATGGAAAAGGGCCACCGTTCGTGTCTAATGCTGTCTGCCTGCCACTGGGTTTACGGCTACTAAAATTACATACAAATGATGATATCTCCCAGATGCAATATGCCACCAGTTGGAAGTTTGTCTCCTCTTGTAGTGCCAGAGGCCTCCTACAAAGTGACATCAGCAACGTGGGGTGGAGATTTTGGTTTCCCATGGAAAAGGGCCACCGTTCGTGTCTAATCTGTCTGCCTGCCACTGGCGTTATGCCTGCTGAAATTCCTCACAAATGAGGATATCTCCCAGATGCAATATGCCACCAGATGGAAGTTTGTCTGCTCTTGCAGTGCCAAAGGGCTCCTTCAAACTGACATTCGGAACCTGGCCTGGAGACATTGGTTTCCTATGGAAAAGGCCCACCGTTCATTTTTAATGCGGTCGGTCTGCAACTGGGATTCTGAGTACTATAATTCCACTAAAATTCTATACAAATGAGTATATCTCCCAGGTGCAATCTACCACCAGATGGAAGTTTGTCTGCTCTTGCAGTACCAAAGGCCTCCTTTATACTGACATTCGGAACCTGGCCTGGAGACTTTGGTTTCCTATGGAAAAGGCCCACCGTTCATGTTTAATGCTCTCTGTCTGCAACTGGGCTTCTGAGTACTAAAATACCACTAAAATTCCATACAAATAAGGACATCTACGAGGTGCGATCCACCACTAGATGGAAGTTTGTCTGCCCTTGTAGTGCCAAAGGCCTCCTACAAACTGACATCAGGAGCCTGGGTTGGAGACTTTGTTTTCCCATGGAAAAGGGCCACCGTTCGTGTCTAATGCTGTCTGCCTGCCACTGGGCTTCTACCTGCTGAAATTCCATACAAATGAGGATATCTTCCTGATGCAATCAACGCCCAGACGGAAGTTTTTCTGCCCTTGTACTTTCAATGGCCTACTAAAACCTGACATCGGGAACGTGGTGTGGAGACTTTGGTTTCCCTAGGAAAAGGACCACCGTTTCTGTCTAATGCTGTCTGCCTGGCACTGTGGTTATGACTGCAGAAGGTCCATACAAATGAGGATATCTCCCAGGAGCAATCTACCACCAGGTGGAAGTTTGTCTGCCCTTGTAGTGCCAAAGGCCTCCTAGTAACGGACATCAGGAACGTGGGGTGGAGACTTTGGTTTCCCATAGAAATGGGCCACCGTTCGTGTCTAATGCTGTCTGCTGCCACTGGGGATCTTCGTAATAAAATTCCAATAGAATTCCATAGAAATGAGGATATCTCCCAGGTGCAATCTACCACCAGATGGAAGTTTTTCTGCCTGTATGTTAGAAAAGGCCTCCTACAAAGTGACATCAGCAATGAGCGCGGAGATTTGGGTTTCCCATGGAAATGGGCCACCGTTCGTGTCTAATGGTGTCTGCCTGCCACTGGGATTATGCCTAGTAAAGTCCCGTACAAATGAAGATATCTCCCAGATAGAGTCTACCACCAGATGAAAGCTTGTCTGCCCTTGTAATGCCAACGGCCTCCTACAAACTGACATCAGGATTCTGGAGAGGACGCTTTGGTTTCCCATGGAAAAGCGGCACCCTTGGTGTTTAATGCTGTCTCCTTGCCACTGGGCTTATGACTACTGAAATTACATACAAATGAGGATATCTCCCTAACAAAATTTCCCACCAGATGGAAGTTTGTCTGCCCTTTTAATGCCAAAGGCCTACTAAAAACTGACATCAGGAACCTGGGTTGGAGACTTTGTTTTCCCATGGAAAAGGGCCACCGTTCCTCTCTAATGCTGTTTGCCTGCCACTGGGTTTATGGCTACTAAAATTACATACAAATGAGGATATCTCCCAGATGCAATATGCCACCAGTTGGAAGTTTGTCTCCTCTTCTAGTGCCAGAGGCCTCCTAGAAAATGACAGGAGGAACCTGGGTGGAGACTTTGGTTTCCCATGGAAATGGGCCACTATTCATGTCTAATTCTGTCTGCCTGCCGCTGGGATTCTGCCTACTAAAATTCCACTCAAATTCCATACAAATGCGAATATCTCCCAAGTGCAATCAAACACCAGATGGAAGTTTCTCTGCCCTTGTAGTGCCAAAGGCCTCCTACAAACTGCCATCAGGAACCTATGGTGGAGACTTTGGTTTCCCATGGAAAAGGACCACCGTTCCTGTCTAATGCTGTCTGCCTGGCACTGTGGTTATGACTGCTGAAGTTCCATAAAAATGAGGATATCTCCCAGGTGTAATCTACCACCGGGTGGAAGTTTGTCTGCCCCCGTAGTGCCAAAGGCCTCCAAAAAACTGACATCAAGAAGCTGGGGCGGAGACTTTGGTTTCCCATAGAAAAGGTCCATTGTTTGTGTCTAATGCTGTCTGCCTGCCACTGGGCTTCTGCCTGCTGAAATTCCATACAAATGAGGATATCTCCTCGATGCAATCAACCACCAGATGGAACTTTGTCTGCTCTTGTAGTGCCAAAGGCCTCCTACAAACTCACACCAGGACCCTGGAGTGGAGACTTTGGTTTCCCATGGAAATGGGCCAGCGTTCGTGCCTAATGACTTGTGCATGCCACTAGGCTTCTGCCTATTAAAATCCCACTAAAATTCCATAAAAATGAGGATTTCTCCCAGGTGCAATCTACCACCAGATGGAAGTTTGTCTGCCCCTGTAGAGCCAAAGGCTTCCTACAAATTGACATCAGTAACCTGGGGCGGACACTTTGGTTTCCCATGGAAATGGGCCACCGTTTGTGTCTAATGGTGTCTGCCTGCCACTGGGCTTATGGCTACTAAAATTACATACAAATGAGGATATCTCCCAGATGCAATATGCCACCAGTTGGAAGTTTGCCTCCTCTTGTAGTGCCAGAGGCCTCCTAGAAAATGACATCAGGAACCTGGGGTGGAGACTTTGGTTTCCCATGGGAAAGGACCACCGTTCGTATCTAATGCTGTCTGCCTGGCACTGTGGTTATGACTGCTGAAGTTCCATAAAAATGAGGATATCTCCCAGGTGCAATCTACCACCAGGTGGAAGTTTGTCTGCCCTCGTAGTGCCGAATGCCTCATAAAAACTGACATCAGGAACGTGGGGTGGAGACATTGGTTTCCCATGGAAAAGGGGCACCGTTTGTGTCTAATGCTGTCTAACAGCCACTAGGCTTATGCCTACTAAAATTCCACTAAAATTCTATAGAAATGAGGATATCTCCCAGGTACAATCTACAACCAGATGGAAGTTTCTCTGCCCTTGTAGTGCCAAAGGCCTCCTAAAAACTGACATCAGGAACGTGGGGTGGAGACATTGGTTTCCCATGGAAAAGGGGCACCGTTCGTTTCTAATGCTGTCTGCCTGCCACTGGGGTTATGCCTGCAGAAATTCCTCACAAATGAGGATATCTCCCACATGGAATCTACCACCAGTTGGAAGTTTGTCTGCGCTTGTAGTACCAAAGGCCTCGTCCAAACTGATATCAGGCATGTGGGATGGAGACTTTGGTTTCCCCGGGAAATGGGCCACCATTCGTGTCTAATGCTGTCTGCCTGGCACTGTGGTTATGCCTACTAAAATTCCACTAAAATTCTATTCAAATGAGCATATTTCCCGGGTGCAATCTACCACCAGATGGAAGTTCGTCTGCCCTTGTAGGTCCAAAGGCCTCCTACAAACTGACATCAGGAACGTGAGGTGGAGACTTTGGTTTCCCATGGAAAAGGTCCATTGTTCGTGTCTAATGATGTGTGCCTGCCACTAGGCTTCTGCCTATTAAAATCCCACTAAATTTCCATGCAAATGAGGATGTCTCCCGGGTGCAATCTACCTCAAGATGGAAGTCCCTCTTCCCCTGTAGAGCCAAAGGCTTCCTACAAATTGACATCAGGAACCTGGGGCGGACACTTTGGTTTCCCATGGAAAAGGGCCACCGTTCGTGTCTAATGTTGTCTGCCTGCCACTGGGCTTATGGGTACTAAAATTACATACAAATGAGGATGTCTCCCAGGTGCAATCTACCACCAGATGGAAGTTTGTCTGCCCCTGTAGAGCCAAAGGCTTCCTACAAACTGACATCAGGAACGTGCGGTGGAGACTTTGGTTTCCCATGGAAATGGGCCACGGTTTGTGTCTAATGCTATGTGCCTGCCACTGGGCTTATGCCTAGTAAAATCCCATACAAATGAGGATATCTCCCAGATGGAGTCTACCACCAGTTGAAAGTTTGTCTGCCCTTCTAATGCCAACGGCCTCATACAAACTGACATCAGGAATCTGGAGAGGACGCATTGGTTTCCCATGGAAAAGGGCCACCTTTTTTGTTCAATGCTGTCTGCCTGCCAGTGGACATATGCCGACTAAAATTCCCTACAAATGAGGATATCTCCCAAATGCAATTTCCCACCAGATGGAAGTTTGTCTGCCCTTTTAATGCCAAAGGCCTCCTACAAACTGACATCAGGAGCCTGGGTTGGAGACTTTGTTTTCCCATGGAAAAGGGCAACCGTACGTGTCTAAGTCTCTCTGCCTGTCACTGGGCTTCTACCTGCTGAAATTCCATACAAATGAGGATATCTCCCCGATGTAATCAGCCACCAGACGGAAGTTTGTTTGCCCTTGTACTGCCAAAGGCCTCCTAAAACCTGACATCAGGAACGTGGCCTGGAGATTTTTGGCTGCCCATGGGAAAAGGGCCACCATTCATGTCTAATGGTATCTGCCTGCCACTGGGCTTCTACCTGCTGAAATTCCATACAAATGAGGATATCTCCACGATGCAATCAACCACCAGACGGAAGTTTGTCTGCCCTTGTCGTTCCAAAGGCCTTCTAGAAACGGACATCAGGAACGTGGGGTGGAGACTTTGGTTTCCCATAGAAATGGGCCATTGTTCGTGTTTAATGCTGTCTGCCTGCCACTGGGCTTCTTCCTACTAAAATTGCACTAAAATTCAATAGAAATGAGGATATCTATCAGGTGTAATCTACCACCAGATGGAAGTTTCTCTGCCCTTATATTGGAAAACGCCTCCTACAAAGTGACATTTGCAACATGGGCTGGAGGTTTTGGTTTCCCACGGAAAAGAGCCACTGTTCGTGTCTAAGGCTGTCTGCCTGTCACTGGGGTTATGCCTGCTGAAATTCCTCACAAATGAGGATATATCCCAGATGCAATATGCCACCAGTTGGAAGTTTGTCCCCTCTTGTAGTGCCAGAGGCCTCCTAAAAAATGACATCAGGAACCTGGGGTGGAGACTTTGGTTTCCCATGGAAATGGGCCACTATTCATGTCTAATTCTGTCTGCCTGCCGCTGGGATTCTGCCTACTAAAATTCCACTCAAATTCCATACAAATGAGGATATCTCCCAGGTGTAATCTACCACCAGGTGGAAGTTTGTCTGCCCTCATAGTGCCAAAGGCCTCCTAAAAACTGACATCAGGAACGTGGGGTGGAGACTTTGGTTTCCCAAGGAAATGGGCCACCGTTTGTGTCTAATGCTATGTGCCTGCCACTGGGCTTATGCCTAGTAAAAACCCATACAAATGATGATATCTCCCAGTTGGAGTCTACCACCAGTTGAAAGTTTTTTCTGCCCTTGTAATGCCAACGGCCTCCTACAAACTGACATCAGGAATCTGGAGAGGACGCTTTGGTTTCCCATGGAAAAGGGCCACCCTTGGTGTTTAATGCTGTCTTCCTGCCCATGGGCATATACCTACTAAAATTCCCTACAAATGAGGATATCTCCCAAATGCAATTTCCCACCAGATGGAAGTTTGTCTGCCCTTGTAGTTCCAAAGGCCTCCTACAAACTGACATCAGGAACGTGAGGTGGAGACTTTGTTTTTCCATGGAAAGAGGCCACCGTTCGCGTCTAATGCTGTCTGCCTGCCAGTGGGCATATGCCTACCAAAGTTCCATACATATGAGGATATCTCCCAAATGCAATTTCCCACCAGATGAAAGTTTGTCTGCCCTTTTAATGCCAAAGGCCTCCTACAAACTGACATGAGGAGCCTGGGTTGGAGACTTTGGTTTCCCATGGATATTGGCCAGCGTTCGTGTGTAATGCTGTCTGCCAGACACTGGGCTTATGCCTACTAAAATTCCACTAAAATTCTATAAAAATGAGGATATCTCCCAGGTGCAATCTACCACCAGTTTGAAGTTTGTCTGCCCTTGTCGTTCCAAAGGCCTCCTACAAACTGACATCAGGAACGTTAAGTGGAGACTTTGGTTTCCCATGGAAAAGGTCCAGTGTTCGTGTCTAATGCTGTCTGCGTGCCACTGGGCTTCTGCCTGCTGAAATTCCATACAAATGAGGATATCTCCTCGATGCAATCAATCACCAGACGGAACTTTGTCTGCCCTTCTAGTGCCAAACGCCTCCTTCAAACTGACATCAGGATCCTGGATTGGAAACTTTGGTTTCCCATGGAAATGGGCCAGCGTTCGTGTCTAATGATGTGTGCCTGCCACGAGGCTTCTGCCTATTAAAATTCCACTAAAATTCCATACAAATGAGTATGTCTCCCATGTGCAATTTCCCACCAGATGGATGTTCGTCTACACTTTTAATGCCAAAGGCCTCCTTAAAACCGACATCAGAAGCCTGGGTTGGAGACTTCGGTTTCCCATGGAAAAGGGCCACCATTTGTGTCTAATGCTCTCTGCCTGCCACTGGGCTTCTGCCTGCTGAAATTCCATACAAATGAGGATATCTCCCCGATGAAATAAACCAACAGACGGAAGTTTGTCTTCCCATGTACTGCAAAAGACCTCCTAAAACCTGATATCGGGAACGTAGTGTGGAGACTTTGGTTTCCCATGGAAATGGGCCAGCGTTCGTGTCTAATGCTGTGTGCCTGCCACTAGGCTTCTGCCTATTAAAATCCCACTAAAATTCCATACAAATGAGGATGTCTCCCAGGTGCAATCTACTACCACATGGAAGTTTGTCTGCCCTGTAGTGCCAAAGGCTTCCTACAAATTGATATCAGGAACCTGGGGCGGAGACTTTGGTTTCCCATGGAAAAGGGCCACCGTTAGTGTCTAATGCTGTCTGCCTGCCACTGGGCTTATGGCTACTAAAATTACATACAAATGAGGATATCTCCCAGATGCAATATGCCACCTGTTGAAAGTTTGTCTCCTCTTGTAGTGCCAGAGGCCTCCTAGAAAATGACATCAGGAACCTGGGTTGGAGACTTTGGTTTCCCATGGAAATGGGCCACTATTCATGTCTAATTCTGTCTGCCTGCCGCTGGGCTTATGCCTACTAAAATTCCACTACAATTCCATACCAATGAGAATATCTGCCAGGTGCAATCAAACACCAGATGGACCTTTCTCTGCCCTTGTGTTTCCAAAGGCCTACTACAAACTGCCTTCGGGAACCTAGGGTGGAGACTTTGGATTCCCTAGGAAATGGACCACCGTTCCTGTCTAATGCTGTCTGCCTGGCACTGAGGTTATGACTGCTGAAGTTCCATACAAATGAGGATATTTCCCAGGTGCAATCTACCACCCCATGGAATTTTGTCTGCCTTCGTAGTGCCAAAGGCCTCCTCCAAACTGACACCAGGAACCTGGAGTGGAGACTTTGGTTTCCCATGGAAATGGGCCAGCGTTCGTGTCTAATGATGTGTTCCTGCCACTAGGCTTCTCCCTATTAAAATACCACTAAAATTCCTTACAAATGAGGATGTCTCCCAGGTGCAATCTACCACCAGATAGAAGTTTGTCTGCCCCTGTAGAGCCAAAGGCTTCCTACAAATTGACATCAGGAATCTGGGGCGGAGACTTTGGTTTCCCATGGAAAAGGGCCACCGTTCGTATCTTATGCTGTCTGCCTGCTACTGGGCTTATGGCTACTAAAATTACATACAAATGAGGATATCTCCCAGATGCAATATGCCAGCAGTTGGAAGTTAGTCTCCTCTTGTAGTGCCAGAGGCCTCCTAAAAAATGACATCAGGAACCTGGGGTGGAGACTTTGGTTTCCCATGGAAATGGGCCACTATTCATGTCTAATTCTGCCTGCCTGCCACTGTGGTTATGACTGCTGAAGTTCCATACAAATGAGGATATCTCCCAGGTGCAATCTACCACCAGATGGAAGTTTGTCTGCCCATGGTGAGCCAAAGGCTTCCTACAAATTGACATCAGGAACCTGGGGCGGAGACTTTGGTTTCCCATGGAAAAGGACCACCGTTCGTTTCTAATGCTGTCTGCCTGCCACTGTGGTTATGACTGCTGAAGTTCCATACAAATGAGGATATCTCCCAGGTGCAATCTACAACCACGTGGACGTTTGTCTGCCCTCGTAGTGCCAAAGGCCTCCTAAAAACTGACATCAGGAACGTGGGGTGGAGACTTTGGTTTCCCAAGGAAATGGGCCACCGTTTGTGTCTAATGCTGTCTGCCAGCCACTGGGCTTATGCCTACTAAAATTCCACTAAAGTTCTATACAAATGAGGATATCTCCCAGGTGCAATCTACAACCACGTGGACGTTTGTGTGCCCTCGTAGTGCCAAAGGCCTCCTAAAAACTGACATCAGGAACGTGGGGTGGAGACTTTCTTTTCCCATGGAAATGGGCCACCGTTTGTGTCTAATGCTATGTGCCTGCCACTGGGCTTATGCCTAGTAAAAACCCATACAAATGATGATATCTCCCAGTTGGAGTCTACCACCAGTTGAAAGTTTTTTCTGCCCTTGTAATGCCAACGGCCTCCTACAAACTGACATCAGGAATCTGGAGAGGACGCTTTGGTTTCCCATGGAAAAGGGCCACCCTTGGTGTTTAATGCTGTCTTCCTGCCCGTGGGCATATACCTACTAAAATTCCCTACAAATGAGGATATCTCCCAAATGCAATTTCCCACCAGATGGAAGTTTGTCTGCCCTTGTAGTTCCAAAGGCCTCCTACAAACTGACATCAGGAACGTGAGGTGGAGACTTTGTTTTTCCATGGAAAGAGGCCACCGTTCGCGTCTAATGCTGTCTGCCTGCCAGTGGGCATATGCCTACCAAAGTTCCATACATATGAGGATATCTCCCAAATGCAATTTCCCACCAGATGAAAGTTTGTCTGCCCTTTTAATGCCAAAGGCCTCCTACAAACTGACATGAGGAGCCTGGGTTGGAGACTTTGGTTTCCCATGGATATTGGCCAGCGTTCGTGTGTAATGCTGTCTGCCAGACACTGGGCTTATGCCTACTAAAATTCCAGTAAAATTCTATACAAATGAGGATATCTCCCAGGTGCAATCTACCACCAGGTGGAAGTTTTTCTGCCCTTGTAGTTCCAAACGCCTTCTACAAATTGACATCAGGAACGTGGGGTGGAGATTTTGTTTTCCCATGGAAATGGGCCACCGTTTGTGTCTAATGCTATGTGACTGCTACTGGGATTATGCCTAGTAAAATCCCGTACAAATGAGGATATCTCCCAGATAGAGTCTTCCACCAGATGAAAGTTTGTCTGCCCTTGTAATGCCAAAGGCCTCCTACAAACTGACATCAGGATTCTGGAAAGGAGGCTTTGGTTTCCCATGGAAAAGGGGCACCCTTGTTGTTTAATGCTGTCTCCTTGCCACTGGGCTTATGACTACTGAAATTACATACAAATGAGGATATCTCCCTAACAAAATTTCCCACCAGATGGAAGTTTGTCTGCCCTTTTAATGCCAAAGGCCTACTAAAAACTGACATCAGGAGCCTGGTTGGAGACTTTGTTTTCCGATGGAAAAGGGCCACCGTTCGTGTCTAATGCTGTCTGCCTGCCACTGGGCTTCTACCTGCTGAAGTTCCATACAAATGAGGATATCTCCCCGATGCAATCAACCACCAGACGGAAGTTTGTCTACCTTTGTAGTGTCAAAGGCCTCCTAGAAACGGACATCAGAAACGTGGGGTGGAGACTTTGGTTTCCCATAAAAATGGGCCATTGTTCGTGTCTAATGCTGTCTGCCTGCCACTGTGCTTCTTCCTACTAAAATTCCACTAAAACTCCATAGAAATGAGGATATCTCCCAGGTGCAATCTACAACCAGATGGAAGTTTCTCTGCCCTTATATTGGAAAACGCCTCCTACAAAGTGACATCAGCAACATGGGGTGGAGATTTTGGTTTCCCATGGAAAAGGGCCACTGTTCGTGTCTAATGCTGTCTGCCTGCCACTGGAGTTATGCCTACTGAAATTCCTCACAAATGAGGATATTTCCCAGATGGAATCTCCCACCAGTTGGAAGTTTGTTTGCCCTTCTAGTGCCAAAGGCCTCCTAAAAACTGACATCAGGAACCTGGGGTGGAGACTTTGGTTTCTCATGGAAATGGGCCACCGTTCGTGTCTAATAATGTCTGTCGGCCATTGGGCTTCTACCTACGAAAATTCCACTGAAATTCCATACAAATGAAGACATCTCCCGGGTGCAGTCTACCGCCAGATATAAGTTTTTCTGCCCTTGTATTTCCAAAGGCCTTCTATAAACTGACATGAGGAGCCTGGAGTGGACACTTTGGTTTCCCATGGATATGGGCCAGCGTTCGTGTGTAAAGCAGTCTGCCTGCCGCTGGATTTCTGCCTACTTTAATACCACTGAAATTCCATAAAAATGAGGATATCTCCCAGGTGCAATCTACCACCAGATGGAAGTTTTTCTGCCCTTGTACTTCCAAAGGCCTCTTACAAACTAATATCAGGAACGTGGGGTAGAGACTTCGGTTTCCCATGGAAAAGGACCACCGTTTGTGTCTAATGCTGTCTGCCTGCCACTGGGGTTATGCCTGCTGAAATTCCTCACAAATGATGATATCTCCCGCACGGAATCTACCACCAGTTGGAAGTTTATCTGCCCTTGTAGTGCCAAAGGCCTCCTACAAACTGACATCAGGCACGTGAGATGGAGACTTTGGTTTCCCAAGGAAATGGACCACAGTTCGTGTCTAATGCAGTCTGCGAGACACTGGGCTTATGCCGACTAAAATTCCACTAAAATTCTATACAAATGAGGATGTCTCCCAGGTGCAATCTACCACCAGATGGAAGTTTGTCTGCCCCTGTAGAGCCAAAGGCTTCGTACAAATTGACATCAAGAACCTGAGGCGGAGACTTTGGTTTCCCATGGAAAAGGGCCACCGTTCGCGTCTAATGCTGTCTGCCTGCCACTGGGCTTATGGCTATTAAAATTACATACAAATGAGGATATCTCCTAGATGCAATATGCCACCAATTGGAACTTTGTCTCCTCCTGTAGTGCCAGAGGCCTCCTAGAAAATGACATGAGGAACCTGGGGTGGAGCCTTTGGTTTCCCATGGAAATGAGCCACTATTCATGTCTAATTCTGTCTACCTGCAGCTGGGATTCTGTCTACTAATATTCCACTAAAATTCCATACAAATGAGTATATCTCCCAGGTGCAATCTAACACCAGATGGAAGATTCTCTGCCCTTGTGTTTCCAAAGGCCTCCTACAAACTGCCATCAGGAACCTGGGTTGGAGACTTTGCTTTCCCATGGAAAAGGACCACCGTTCGTGTCTAATGCTGTCTGCCTGGCACTGTGGTGATGACTGCTGAAGTTCCATACAAATGAGGATATCTCCCAGGTGTAATCTACCACTGGGTGGAAGTTTTTCTGCCCCCGTAGTGCCAAAGGCCTCCTAAAAACTGACATCCCGAACGGGGGGTGGAGACCTTTGTTTCCCAAAGAAATGCCCACCGTTCGTGTCTAATGCTGTCTGGCAGCCACTGGCCTTATGCCTACTAAAATTCCACTAAAATTCTATAGAAATGAGGTTATCTCCCAGGTGCAATCTACCACCAGATGGAAGTTTGCCTGCCCTTTTATTTCCAAAGGCCTCCTACAAACTGACATCAGGAACGTGAGGTGGAGACTTTGGTTTCCCATGGAAAAGGTCCATTGTTCGTGTCTAATGCTGTCTGCCTGCTACTGGGCTTCTGCCTGCTGAAATTCCATACAAATGAGGGTATCTCCTCGATTCAATCAAACACAAGACGGAACTTTGTCTGCCCTTGTAGTGCCAAAGGCCTCCTACAAACTGACACCCGGAACCCGGAGTGGAGGCTTTGGTTTCCCATAGAAATGGGCCATTGTTCGTGTCTAATGCTGTCTGCCTGCCACTGGGTTTCTTCCTACTAAAATTCCACTAAAATTCCATAGAAATGAGGATATCTCCCAGGTGCAATCTACAACCAGATGGAAGTTTTTCTGCCCTTATATTGGAAAATGCCTCCTACAATGAGACATCAGCAACGTGGGGTGGAGATTTTGGTTTCCCATGGAAATGGGCCACTGTTCGTGTCCAATGCTGTCTGCGTGCCACTTGGCTTCTGCCTTCTGAAATCTCATACAAATGAGCATATCTCGCCGATGCAATCAACCACCAGATGGAAGTTTGTCTGCCCTTTTAATGCCAAAGGCTTCCTACAAACTGACATGAGGAGCCTGGGTTGGAGACTTTGGTTTCCCATGGATATTGGCCAGCGTTCGTGTGTAATGCTGTCTGCCTGCCGCTGGACTTCTGCCTACTAAAATACCACTAAAATTCCATACAAATGGCGATATCTCCCAGGTCCAATCTACCACCAGATGGAAATTTTTCTGCCCTTGTAGTTCCATTCGCCTCTTAATGACTGACATCAGGAACGTGGGATGGAGACTTTGGTTTCCCATGGAAAAGGGCACCGTTCGTGTCTAATGTTATCTGCCTGCCACTGGGGTTATGCCTTCTGAAATTCCTCACAAATGAGGATATCTCCCAGGTGCAATCTACCACGAGATGGAAGTTTGTCTGCCCTTGTAGTTCCAAAGCCCTCCTAGAAACTGACATCAGGAACGTGAGGTGGAGACTTTGGTTTCCCATGGAAAAGGTCCATTGTTCGTGTCTAATGCTGTCTGCCTGCCACTCGGCTTATGCCTACTAAAATTCCACTAAAATTCTATACAAATGAGGATATCTCCCAGGTGCAATCTACCACCAGATAGAAGTTTGTCTGCCCTTGTAATTCCAAAGGCCTCCTACAAATTGTCATCAGGAACCTGGGGCGGAGACTTTGGTTTCCCACGGAAAAGGGCCACCGTTCGTGTCTAATGCTGTCTGCCTGCCACTGGGCTTATGGGTACTAAAATTACATACAAATGAGGATATCTCCCAGATGCAATATGCCACCAATTGGAAGTTTGTCCCCTCTTGTAGTGCCAGAGGCCTCCTAGAAAATGACATCAGGATCATGGGTTGGAGACTTTGGTTTCCTATGGAAATGGGCCACTATTCATGTCTAATTCTGTCTACATGCTGCTGGGATTCTGCCTACTAAAATTCCACTAAAATTCCATAAAAATGAGTATATCTCCCAGCTACAACCTAACACCAGATGGAAGTTTCTCTGCCCTTGTATTTCCAAAGGCCTCCTACAAACTGCCATCAGGAACCTATGGTGGAGACTTTGGTTTCCCATGGAAAAGGTCCATTGTTCGTGTCTAATGCTGTCTGCCTGCCACCGGGCTTCTTCCTGCTGAAATTCCATACAAATGAGGATATCTCCTCGATGCAATCAACCACCAGATGGAACTTTGTCTGCTCTTGTAGTGCCAAAGGCCTCCTACAAACTCACATCAGGAACCTGGAGTGGAGACTTTGGTTTCCCATGGAAATGGGCCAGCGTTCGTGTCTAATGACTTGCGTCTGCCACTAGGCTTCTGCCTATTAAAATCCCACTAAAATTCCATACAAATGAGGATGTCTCCCAGGTGCAATCTACCACCAGATGGAAGTTTGTCTGCCTCTGTAGTGCCAAATGCCTCCTAAAAACTGACGTCAGGAACGTGGGGTGGAGACTTTGGTTTCCCATGGAAAAGGGGCACCGTTCGTGTCTAATGCTGTCTGCCTGTCACTGGTGTTATGCCTGCTGAAATACCTCACAAATGAGGATATCTCCCAGATGCAATATGCCAGCAGTTGGAAGTTTGTCTCCTCCTGTAGTGCCAGAGGTCTCCTAAAAACTGACATCAGGAACGTGGGGTGGAGACTTTGTTTTTCCATGGAAAGAGGCCACCGTTCGTGTCTAATGGTGTCTGCCTGCCAGTGGGCATATGCCTACCAAAGTTCCATACATATGAGGATATCTCCCAAATGCAATTTCCCACCAGATGAAAGTTTGTCTGCCCTTTTAATGCCAAAGGCCTCCTACAAACTGACATGAGGAGCCTGGGTTGGAGACTTTGGTTTCCCATGGATATTGGCCAGCGTTCGTGTGTAATGCTGTCTGCCTGCCGCTGGACTTCTGCCTACTAAAATTCCACTAAAATTCTATACAAATGAGGATATCTCCCAGGTGCAATCTACCACCAGATGGAAGTTTGTCTGCCCTTGTAGTTCCAAAGGCCTCCTACAAACTGACATCAGGAACGTGAGGTGGAGACTTTGGTTTCCCATGGAAAAGGTCCATTGTTCGTGTCTAATGCTGTCTGAGTGCCACTGGGCTTCTGCCGGCTGAAATTCCATACAAATGAGGATATCTCCTCGATGCAATCGACCACCAGACAGAACTTTGTCTGCCCTTCTAGTGCCAAACGCCTCCTTCAAACTGACATCAGGATCCTGGGTTGGAAACTTTGGTTTCCCATGGAAATGGGCCAGCGTTCGTGTCTAATTATGTGTGCCTGCCACGAGGCTTCTGCCTATTAAAATTCCATACAAATGAGGATGTCTCCCATGTGCAATCTACCACCAGATGGAAGTTTGTCTGCCCCTGTAGAGCCAAAGGCTTCCTACAAATTGACATCAGGAACCTGGGGCGGAGACTTTGGTTTCCCATTGAAAAGGACCACCGTTCCTGTCTAATGCCGTCTGCCTGGCACTGTGGTTATGACTGCTGAAGTTCAATACAAATGAGGATATCTCCCAGGTGCACTCTACCACCAGGTGGACGTTTGTTTGCCCTCCTTGTGCCAAAGGCCTCCTAAAAACTGACATCAGGAACGTGGGGTGGAGACTTTGGTTTCCCAAGGTAATGGGCCACCGTTTGCGGCTAATGCTGCCTGCCAGCCACTGGGCTTATGCCTACTAAAATTCCACTAAAATTCTACACAAATGAGGATATCTCCCAGGTGCAATCTATAACCAGATGGAAGTTTGTCTGTCCTTGTAGTTCCAAACGCCTCCTAAAAACTAAAATCAGGAACGTGGGTTGGAGACTTTCTTCTCCCATGGAAATGGGCCACCGTTTGTGTCTAATGCTATGTGCCTGCCACTGGGCTTATGCTTACTAAAATTCCACTAAAATTCCATAGAAATGAGGATATCTCCCAGGTGCAATCTACGACCAGATGGAAGTTTCTCTGCCCTTATATTGGAAAACGCCTCCTACAAAGTGACATCAGCAACATGGGGTGGAGGTTTTGGTTTCCCATGGAAAAGGTCCATTGTTCGTGTCTAATGCTGTCTGCCTGTCACTGGGGTTATGCCTGCTGAAATTCCTCACAAATGAAGATATCTCCCAGATGCAATATGCCAGCAGTTGGAAGTTTGTCTCCACTTGTAGTGCCAGAGGCCTCCTAAAAACCGATATCAGGAACGTGGGTTGGAGACTTTGTTTTTCCATGGAAAGAGGCCACCGTTCGTGTCTAATGGTGTCTGCCTGCCAGTGGGCATATGCCTACCAAAGTTCCATACATATGAGGATATCCCCCAAATGCAATTTCCCACCAGATGGAAGTTTGTCTGCCCTTGCAGTTCCAAACGCCTCCTAAAAACTGAAATCAGGAACGTGGGTTGGAGACTTTCTAGTCCCATGGAAATGGGCCAGCGTTCGTGTCTAATGATGTGTGCCTGCCACTAGGCTTCTGCCTATTAAAATTCCACTAAAATTCCATACAAATGTGGATGTCTCCCAGGTGCAATCTACCACCAGATGGAAGTTTGTGTGCCCATTTAGAGCCAAAGGCTTCTTACAAACTGACATCAGGAACGTGCGGTGGAGACTTTGGTTTCCCATGGAAATGGGCCACCGTTTGTGTATAATGCTATGTGCCTGCCACTGGGCTTATGCGTAGTAAAATCCCATACAAATGAGGATATCTCCCAGATGGAGTCTACCACCAGTTGAAAGTTTGTATGCCCTTGTAATGCCAACGGCCTCCTACAAATTGACATCAGGAATCTGGAAAGGACGCTTTGGTTTCCCATGGAAAAGGGCCACCCTTAGTGTTTAATGCTGTCTGCCTGCCAGTGGGCATATGCCTACTAAAATTCCCTACAAATGAGGATATCTCCCAAATGCAATTTCCCACCAGATGGAAGTTTGTCAGCCCGTTTAATGCCAAAGTCCTCCGACAACCTGACATCAGGAATGTGGGATGGAGACTTTGGTTTCCCTAGGAAACGGGCCACTGTTCCTGTCTAATTCTCTCTGCCTTCCGCTGGGATTCTGCCTACTAACATTCCACTAAAATTCCATAGAAATGAGGATATCTCCCAGGTGCAATCTACAACCAGATGAAAGTTTCTCTGCCCTTATATTGGAAAACGCCTCCTACAAAGTGACATTTGCAACATGGGGTGGAGATTTTGGTTTCCCATGGAAAAGGGCCACTCTTTGTGTCTAATGCTGTCTACCTGTCACTGGGGTTATGCCTGTTGAAATTCCTCACAAATGAGGATATCTCCCCGGTGCAATCAACCACCAGATGGAAGTGTGTCTGCCCTTGTAGTGCCAAAAGCCTCCTTCAAACTGACATCAGGAACATAGTATGGATAATTTGTTTTTCCATGGAAAAGGGCCGCCGTTCCTGTCTAATGCTGTCTGCCTGGCACTGTGGTTATGACTGCTGAAGTTCCTCACAAATGAGGATATCTCCCACACGGAATATACCACCAGTTGGAAGTTTGTCTGCCCTTGTAGTGCCAAAGGACTCCTAAAAACTGACATCAGGAACAAGGGGTGGAGACATTGTTTTCCCATGGAAATGGACCACCGTTCGTGTCTAATGCTGTCTGCCTGCAACTGGGCATATGCCTGCTGAAATTCCATACAACAGAGGATATCTCCAGGTGGAATCTATCAGCAGATGGAATTTTGTCTGCCCTTGTAGTGCCAAAGGCCTCCTACAAACTGACATCAGGCATGTGACATGGAGACTTTGGTTTCCCAAGGAAATGGACCACCGTTCGTGTCTAATGCTGTCTGCCAGACACTGGGCTTATGCCTACTAAAATTCCACTAAAATTCTATACAAATGAGGATATCTCCCAGGTGCAATCTACCACCAGATGGAAGTTTGCCTGCCCTTGTAGTTCCAAAGGCCTCCTACAAACTGACATCAAGAACGTGAGGTGGAGACTTTGGTTTCCCATGGAAAAGGTCCTTTGTTCGGGTCTAATGCTGTCTGCCTGCCACTGGGCTTCTGCCTGCTGAAATTCCATACAAATGAGGGTATCTCTTCGATTCAATCAACCACAAGACGGAACTTTGGCTGCCCTTGTAGTGCCAAAGGCCTCCTACAAACTGACATCAGGAACCTGGATTTGAAACTTTGCGTTCCCTTGGAAATGGGCCAGCGTTCGTGTCTAATGATGTGTGCCTGCAACTAGGCTTCTGCCTATTAAAATTCCACTAAAATACCATACAAATGAGGATGTCTCCCAGGTGCAATCTAAACCAGATGGATGTTTCTCTGCCCTTGTAGTGCCAAAGGCCTCCTAAAAACTGACAGCAGGAAAGTGGGGTGAAGACTTTCTTTTCACATGGAAATGGGCCACCGTTTGTGTCTAATCCTATGTGCCTGCCACTGGGCTTCTTCCTACTAAAATTCCACTAATATTCCATGGAAATGAGGATATCTCCCAGGTGCAATCTACCACCAGATGGAAGTTTTTCTGCCCTTGTAGTTCCAAACACCTCTTACAAACTGACATCAGGAACGTGGGGTGGAGACTTTGGTTTCCCATGGAAAAGGGCCACAGTTCGTGTCTAATGCTGTCTGCCTGCCCCTGTTGTTACGCCTGCTGAAATTCCTCACAAATGAATATATCTCCCAGATGGAGTCTACCACCAGTTGGAAGTTTGTCTGCTCTTGTAGTGCAAAAGTCCTCCTATAAACGGACATAAGGCACGTGGTGTGGAGACTTTGGTTTCCCATGGAAATGGGCCACCGTTGGTGTTTAATGCTGTCTACTTGCCACTGGGCTTCTGCCTACTTTAATTCCACTAAAATTCCATACAAATGAGGATATCTCCAAGACGCAATATGCCACCAGTTGGAAGTTTGTCTGTTCTTGTACTGCAAAAGGCCTCCTAAAAACTGACATCAGGAAGCTGGCCTGGAGACTTTGTTTTCCCCTGGAAAACGGCCACTATTCATGTCTAATTCTGTGTGCCTGCAGCTGGGATTCTGCGTACTAAAATTCCTCTAAAATTCTATACAAATGGGAATATTTCGCAGGTGCAATCCTCCCCCAGTTTGAAGTTTCTCTGCCCTTGTAGTGCAAAAGGGCTCCTATAAACTGACATCTGAAACATAGGATGGATAATTTGGTTTCCCATGGAAAAAGGTCACTGTTCATGCCTAATGCTGTGTGCCTGCCACTGGGCGTATGCCTGCAAAAACTCAATACAAATGAGGATATCTCGCAGATGCAATTTACCACGAGGTGGAAGTTTGTCTGCCCTTGTAGTGGCAAAAGCCCCCTAAAAAACTGACATCAGGAACCAGGCGTGGAGACTTTGGTTTCCAAGGGAAAAGGACCACTGTTCGTATCTAATGCTGTCTGCCTGGCACTGTGGTGATGACTGCTGAAGTTCCATACAAATGAGGATATCTCCCAGGTGCAATCTACCACCAGGTGGAACTTTGTCTGCCCTTGTAGTGCCAAAGGCCTCCAAAAAACGGACATCAGGAACGTGGGGTGAAGACTTTGGTTTCCCATGGAAAAGGTCCACCGTTTGTTTCTAATGCTGTCTGCCTGGCTTTGAGATTATGAGTGCTGAAGTTCCATACAAATGAGTATATCTCCCAGGTGCAATCTACCACCAGGTGGAAGTTTGTCTGCCCTTGTAGTGCCAACGGCCTCCTAGAAATGGACATCAGGAACGTGGGGTGGAGACTTTGGTTTCCCATGGAAATGGGCCACCGTTCGTGTCTAATGCTGTCTGCCTGCCACTTGGTTTCTTCCTATTAATATTCCACTAAAATTCCATAGAAATAAGGATATATCCCAGGTGCAATCTACAACCAGATCGAAGATTCTCTGCCCTTGTTGTACCAAAGCCCTCCTAAAAAACTGACATCAGGAACCATGGGTGGAGACTTTGATTTCCCATGGAAAAGGACCAGCGTTCATGTCTAATGCTGTCTGCCTGCCAATGAGCTTCTGCCTGCTGAAATTCCAAAAAAAATTTGGAAATCTCTCCGATGTAATCAACTACCTGACGGAAGTTTGTCTGCCCCTGTAGAGCCAAAGGCCTCCTACAAATTGACATGAGGAGCCTGGAGTGGAGACTTTGGTTTCCCATGGAAAAGGGCCAGCGTTCGTGTCTAATGCTGTCTGCCCGCCACTGGGTTGTGGCTACAGAAATTACATACAAATGAGGATATCTCCCAGATTCAATACGCCACCAGTTGGAAGTTTGTCTGTTCTTGTAGTGCAAAAGGCCTCCTAAAAACAGACATCAGGAACCTGGCCTGGAGACTTTGGTTTCCCCTGGAAAAGGGCCACTATTCATGTCTAATTCTGTCTGCCTGCCACTGGGATTCTGCGTACTAAAATTCCTCTAAAATTCTATACAAATGGGAATATTTCCCAGGTGCAATCCTCCCCCGGTTTGAAGTTTCTCTGCCCTTGTAGTGCCAAAGGGCTCCTATAAACTGACATCTGAAACATAGGATGGATATTTTGGTTTCCCATGGAAAAGGGCCACTGTTCATGCCTAATGCTGTGTGCCTGCCACTGGGCGTATGACTGCTAAAATTCCATACAAATGAGGATATCTCGCAGATGCAATTTACCACGAGATGGAATTTTGTCTGCCCTTGTAGTGGCGAAAGCCCCTTAAAAAACTGACATCAGAAACCAGGCGTAGAGACTTTGGTTTCCCATGGAAAAGGACCACCGTTCGTATCTAATGCTGTCTGCCTGGCACTGTGGTGATGACTGCTGAAGTTCCATACAAATAAGGATATCTCCCAGGTGCAATCTACCACCAGGTGGAACTTTGTCTGCCCTCGTAGTGCCAAAGGCCTCCAAAAAACGGACATCAGGAACGTGGGGTGAAGACTTTGGTTTCCCATGGACAAGGTCCACCGTTCGTTTCTAATGCTGTCTGCCTGGCTTTCAGATTATGAGTGCTGAAGTTCCATACAAATGAGGATATCTCCCAGGTGCAATCTACCACCAGATGGATGTTTGTCTGCCCTTGTAGTGCCAAAGGCCTCCTAAAAACTGACATCAGGAACGTGGGGTGAAGACTTTGGTTTCCCATGGAAATGGGCCACCGTTTGTGTCTAATACTATGTGCCTGCCACTGGGCTTATGCCTAGTAAAATTCCATACAAATGAGGATATTTCCCAGATGGAATCTACCACCACTTGAAAGTTTGTCTGCCCTTGTAATGCCAACGGCCTCCTACAAACTGACATCAGGAATCTGGAGAGGACGCTTTGGTTTCCCATGGAATAGGGCCACCCTTTGTGTTTAATGCTGTCTCTTTGCCACTGGGCTTATGACTACTGAAATTACATACAAATGAGGATATCTCCCAGACGCAATATGCCAACAGATGGAAGTTTTTCTGCTCTTGCAGTGCCAAAGGTCTCGTTCAAAGTGATATCTGGAACCTGGCCTGGAACTTTGGTTTCCTATGGAAAAGGCCCACCGTTCGGGTTTAATGCTGTCGGTCTGCAACTGGGCTTCTGAGTACTAAAATTCCACTAAAATTCCATACAAATGAGGACTTCTCCAAGGTGCAATCTACCACCAGTTGAAAGTTTGTCTGCCCTTGTAGTGCCAAAGGCCTCCTAAAAACTGACATCAGGAACGTGAGGTGGAGACTTTGGTTTCCCAAGGAAATTGGCCACAGTTCGTGTCTAATGCTGTCTGCCTGCCACTGGGCTTATGGCTACTGAAATTACATACAAATGAGGATATCTCCCAGATTCAATATGCCACCAGATGGAAGTTTGTCTGCTCTTGTAGTGCCAAAGGCCTCCTAGAAATGGACATCAGGAACGTGGAGTGGAGACTTTGGTTTCCCATGGAAATGGGGCACCCTTTGTGTCTAATGCTCTGTGCTTGCCACTGGGCTTATGCCTAGTAAAATTCCATACAAATGGGATATCTCCCAGATGGAATTTACCATCAGATGGAAGTTTGTCTGCCCTTGTAGTGGCAAAGGCCTCCTATAAACTGACATCTGAAACCAGGGGTGGAGATTTTCGTTTCCCATTGAAAAGGGCCACGGTTCGTGTCTAATGGTGTCTGCCTGCCACTGGGGTTATGCCTGCTGAAATTCCTCACAAATGAGGATATCTCCCTGATGGAATCTACCACCAGTTGGAAGTATGTTTGCCCTTATAGTGCCAAACTCCTCATAAAAACTGAAATGAGGAATGTGGGGTGGAGACTTTGGTTTCCCAAGGAAATTGGCCATAGTTCGTGTCTAATGCTGTCTGTTTGCCACTGGGCTTCTGCCTGCTGAAATTCCAAAGATATTGGGAAATCTCTCCGATGCAATCAACCACCTGACGGAAGTTTATCTGCCCCTGTAGTGCCAAAGGCCTCCTAAAAACTGACATTAGGAATCTGGAGTGGAGACATTGGTTTCCCATGGAAATGGGCCAGCGTTCCTGTCTAATGCTGTCTGCCTGGCACTGTGGTTATGGCTGCTGAAATTCTATACAAATGAGGATATCTCCCAGGTGCAATCTACCACCAGGTGGAAGTATGTCTGCACTTGTAGTGCCAAAGGCCTCCTAGAAACAGACATCAGGAACGTGGGGTGGAGACTTTGGTTTCCCATGGAATAGGCCACCGTTAGTGTTTAATGCTGTCTACTTGCCACTGGGCTTCTGCCTACTTTAATTCCACTAAAATTCCATACAAAGGAGGATATCTCCAAGATGCAATATGCCACCAGTTGGAAGTTTGTCTGTTCTTGTAGTGCAAAATGCCTCCTAAAAACAATCATCAGGAACCAGGCGTGGAGACTTTGGTTTCCCATGGAAAAGGACCTCCGTTCGTATCTAATGCTGTCTGCCTGGCATTGTGGTTATGAGTGCTGAAGTTCCATAAAAATGAGGATATCTCCCAGGTGCAATCTACCACCAGGTGGATGTTCATCTGCCCTTATAGTGCTAAACACCTCTTAAAAACTGACATCAGGAACGTGGGTTGGAGACTTTGGTTTCCCATGGAAAAGGGGCACCTTTTGTGTCTAATGCTATGTGCCTGCCACTTGGCTTATGCCGGGTAAAATTCCATACAAATGCGGATATCTCCCAGGTGGAATTTACCATCAGATGGAAGTTTGTCTGCCCTTGTAGTAGCAAAGGCCTCCTAAAAATCTGACATCAGGAACCAGGGGTGGAGATTTTTTTTTTCCCATTGAAAAGGGCCAGCGTTTGTGTCTAATGCTCTCTGCCTGCCAATGATCTTCTGCCTGCTGAAATTCCAAAGATAGTTGGAAATCTCTCCGATGCAATCAACCACCTGACGGAAGTTTATCTGCCCCTGTAGTGCCAAAGGCCTCCTAAAAACTGACATCCGGAACCTGGATTGGAGACTTTGGTTTCCCATGGAAATGGGCCAGGGTTCTTGTCTAATGCTGTCTGCCTGGCACTGTGGTGATGACTGCTGAAGTTCCATAAAAATGAGGATATCTACCAGGTGCAATCTACCACCAGGTGGAAGTTTGTCTGCCCTTGTAGTGCCTACGGCCTCCTAGAAACGGACATCAGGAACGTGGGGTGGAGACTTTGGTTTCCCATGGAAATGGGCCACCGTTCGTGTCTAATGCTGTCTGCCTGCCACTTGGTTTCTTCCTATTAATATTCCACTAAAATTCCATAGAAACAAGGATATATCCCAGGTGCAATCTACAACCAGATGGAAGATTCTCTGCCCTTGTTGTACCAAAGCCCTCCTAAAAAACTGACATCAGGAACCATGGTTGGAGACTTTGATTTCCCATGGAAAAGGACCAGCGTTCATGTCTAATGCTGTCTGCCTGCCAATGAGCTTCTGCCTTCTGAAATTCCAAAAAAATTTGGAAATCTCTCCAATGTAATCAACCACCTGACAGAAGTTTATCTGCTCCTGTAGTGCCAAAGGCCTCCTACAAATTTACATGAGGAGCCTGGAGTGGAGACTTTGGTTTCCCATGGAAAAGGGCCAGCGTTCGTGTCTAATGCTGTCTGCCCGCCACAGGTTTGTGGCTACTGAAATTACATACAAATGAGGATATCTCCCAGATTCAATATGCCACCAGTTGGAAGTTTGTCTGCTCTTGTAGTGCAAAAGGCCTCCTATAACTGACATCAGGAACCTGGCCTGGAGACGTTGTTTTCCTCTGGAAAAGGGCCACTATTCATGTCTAATGCTGTCTGCCTGCCGCTGGGATTCTGCGTACTAAAATTGCTCTAAAATTCTATACAAATGAGAGTATCTCGCAGGTGCAATCTACCACCAGGTGGAAGTTTGTCCGCCCTTGTAGTGCCAAAGGCCTCCTAGAAACGGACATCAGGAACGCGGGGTGGAGACTTTGGTTTCCCATACAAATGGGCCACCGTTTGTGTCTAATGCTGTCTTCCTGCCACTGGGCTTCTTCCTACTAAAATTCCACTAAAATTCCATAGAAATGAGGATATCTCCCAGGTGCAATCTACAACCAGATGGAAGTTTCTCTGCCCTTATATTGGAAAAAGCCTCCTACAAAGTGACATCAGCAACGTGGGGTGGAGATTTTGTTTCCCATAAAAAAGGGCCATCGTTCGTGTCTAATGCTCTCTGCCTGCCACTGGCGTAATGCCTGCTGAAATTCCTCACAAATGAGGATATCTCCCAGATGGAATCTCCCACCACTTGGAAGTTTGTCTGCCCTTTTAGTGCCAAAGTCCTCCTAAAAACTGGCATCAGGAACATGGGGTGGAGACTTTGGTTTCCCAAGGCAATGGGCTACTGTTCTTGTCTAATGCTGTTTGCCTTCCAATGGGCTTCTGCCTGCTGAAATCCAAAAAACATTTTGAAATCTCTCCAATGCAATCAACCACCTGACGGAAGTTTGTCTGCCCTTGAAGTGCCAAAGGCCTCCTAAAAACTGACATCAGGAACCTGGCGTGGAGACTTTGGTTTCCCATGGAAATGGGCCACTATTCATGTCTAATTCCTTCTGCCTCCCGCTGGGATTCTGCCTACTAAAATTCCACTAAAATTCCATACAAATGAGAATAACTCCCAGGTGCAATCTAACACCAGATGGAAGTTTCTCTGCCCTTGTGTTTCCAAAGGCCTCCTACAAACTGCCATCAGGAACCTAGGGTGGAGACTTTGGTTTGCCATGAAAAAATGACCACTATTCCTGTCTAATGCTGTCTGCCTGGCACTGTGGTTATGACTGCTGAAGTTCCATACAAATGAGGATATCTCCCAGGTGCAATCTACCACCAGGTGGAAGTTTGTCTGCTCTCGTAGTGCCAAAGGCCTCCTAAAAAATGACATCAGGAACGTGGGGTGGAGAGTTTGTTTTCCCATGGATATGGGACACCGTTTGTGTCTAATGCTGTCTGCCTGCCACTGGGCTTATGCCTAGTAAAATCCCATACAAATGAGGATATCTCAGAGATGGAGTCTACCACCAGTTGAAAATTTGTCTGCCCTTGTAATGCCAACGGCCTCCTACAAACTGACATCAGGAATCTGGAGAGGACGCTTTGGTTTCCCATGGAAAAGGGCACCCTTGGTGTTTAATGCTGTCTCCTTGCCACTGGGCTTATGACTACTGAAATTACATACAAATGAGGATATCTCCCAGATGCAATATGCCACCAGATGGAAGTTTGTCTGCCCTTGCAGTGCCAAAGGCCTCCTACAAACTGACATTCGGAACCTCACATGGAGACTTTGGTTTCCTATGGAAATGGCCCACCGTTCATGTTTAATGCTGTCTGTCTGCAACTGGGCTTCTGAGTACTAAAATACCACTAAAATCCCATGCAAATGAGGATATCTCCCAAATGCATATTCCCAGTGACAGGCAGACAGCATTAGACACGAACAGTGGCCCTTTTCCATGGAAAAACCAATGATCCATCCCATGTTCCTGATGTCAGTTTGAAGGAGGCCTTTGGCACTACAAGGGCTGACAAACTCCCTTCTGGCGGTAGATTGCACCTCGGAGATGTCCTGATTTGTATGGAATTTTTGTGGAATTTTAGTACTCAGTAGACAATTGGGAGACAGACAGCATTAAACAAGAACGGTGGGCCTTTACCATAGGACACCAAAGTCTCCAGGCCAGGTTCCAAATATCAGATTGAAGGAGGCCTTTGGCACTGCAAGAGCAGAAAAACTTCCATCTGGTGGCATATTTCATCTGGGAGATATCCTCATTTGTATGGAACTTCAGCAGTCATAACCACAGTGCCAGGCAGACAGCATTAGACAGGAACGGTAGTCCTTTTCCATGGGAAACAAAAGCCTCCACACCACGTTCCCGATGTCAGGTTTAAGGAGGCCTTTGGCAGTACAAGGACAGACAAACTTCCGTCAGGTGGTTGATTGCATCGGGGAGATATCCTCATTTGTATGTAATTTCAGCAGGTAGAAGCCCAGTGCCAGGCAGACAGCATTAGACACGAACGGTGGCCCTTTTCCATGGGAAAACAAAGTCTCCAACCCAGGCTCCTGATGTCAGTTTGTAGGAGGCCTTTGGCATTAAAAGGGCAGACAAACTTCGAACTGGTGGGCAATTGCATTTGGGAGATATCCTCATTTGTAGGGAATTTTAGTAGGCATATGCTCACAGGCAGGCAGACATCATTAGACACGAACGCTGTCCCATTTCCATGGGAAACCAAAGTCTCCACTCCAGGTTCTTGATGTCAGTTTGTAGGAGGCCTTTGGAACCACAAGAGGATACAAACTTCCAACTGGTGGCATATTGCATCTGGGAAATATCCTCATTTGTATGGAATTTAAATGGAATTTCAGTAGGCAGAATCCCAGAGGCCGGTAGACAGAATTGCACAGGAATAGTGGCCCATTTCCATGGGAAACCAAAGTCTCCACCCCAGGTTCCTGATGTCATGTTCTAGGAGGCCTCTGGCACTACAAGAGGAGACAAACTTTCAACAGGTGGCATATTGCATCTGGGAGATATCCTCACTTGTATGTCACTTTACTAGCCATAAGCCCAGTGGCAGGCAGACAGCATTAGACACGAACGGTGGCCCTTTTCCATGGGAAACCAAAGTCTCCGCCCGAAGTTCCTGGTGTCAATTTGTAGGAAGCCTTTGGCGCTACAGGGGTACACAATCTTCCATCTGGTGGTAGATTGCACCTGGTAGACATCAGCATATGTATGGAATTTTAGTGGAATTTTAATAGGCAGAAGCCTAGTGGCAGGCACACATCATTAGACACGAACGCTGGCCCATTTCCATGGAAATCCAAAGTCTCCACTCCAGGTTCCTGATGTCAGTATGTAGGAGGCCTTTAGCACTACAAGGGCAGACAAACTTCTGTCAGGTGGTTGATTGCATCGAGGAGATATCCTCATTTGTATGGAATTTCAGCAGGCAGAAGCTCAGTGGCAGGCAGACAGAATTAGACACGAACAGTCGACCTTTTCCATGGGAAACCAAAGTCTCCACCCCACGTTCCTGATGTCCGTTTCTAGGAGGCCTTTGGAACCTCAAGGGCAGACAAACTTCCATCTGGTGGTAGATAGCACCTGGGAGATATCCTCATTTGTATGGAACTTCAGCAGTCATAAACACAGTGCCAGGCAGACAGCATTAGACACGAACCGTGGTCCTTTTCCATGGAAACCAAAGTCTCCACACCACGTTCCCGATGTCAGGTTTTAGGAGGCCTTTGGCAGTACATAGGAAGAAAAATTTCCATCTGGTGGTTGATTGCATCGGGGACATATCCTCATTTGTATGGAATTTCAGCAGGTAGAAGCCCAGTGGCAGGCAGACAGCATTAGTAACGAACGGTGGCCCTTTTCCATGGGAAACCAAAGTCTCAAACCCAGGCTCCTGATGTCAGTTTTTAGGAGGCCTTTGGCATTAAAAGGGTAGACAAACTTCCATCTGGTGGGAAATTGCATTTGGGAGATATCCTCATATGTATGGAATTTTAGTAGGCATAAATTCCCAGTGGCAGGCAGTAGCATTAGACACGAACGGTACCCCTTTTCCATTGGAAACAAAGTCTCCATCCCAGGTTCCTGATGTCAGTTTGAAGGAGGCCTTTGGCACTAAAAAGACAGACATACTTCCATCTGGCTGTAGATTGCACCTCAGAGATTTCCTCATTTGTATGGAATTTTAGTGGAATTTTAGTAGGCAGAATCCCAGCGGAAGGCAGACAGAATTAGACATGAATAGTGGCCCATTTCCATGGGAAACCAAAGTCTCCACACCGTGTAGATGCTTTTGTTTTGTGTTTGCATCGTGCAGAGAACCCCTCGTGCTTGCTGCTGCTTCCAGCAAGCCAAAACGCTTTTGCAGCCACTTTCCTGCCTTTTCCACAACAGGATCACTCTCTAGCTGATTTACAGTTGCCTGTGCGTAGAGCAGCTAGAGGAGCAGCTCTGCCGGCTTTCCTGTGCTTCTGCATAGCAGAGCTGTCAAGAACGAGAAGCTGCGTTTTGCCGAGAAAGCAGCGCTTCGCGGAAGCACAGCCAGCGGCGTCTTCGGTACAGCCGCAGCTTGTGCGGAGAAGCGAAAGAGAGCCGGGGAAGAACGTGGAAAGCCGAACTCGGTCGCTGCAAGCGGGTGCTGGCGAACAGCTTCTGGTCACCTTGTAGAAACTGTCCCAGCACACTGCAGAGTCCCCGTGGCTAGTTCCTTGAAATACCTTTCCTGGTAGCACCCCAGAGCTGTACTGAGTGCAGCAGGTGTCAGGCAGTCTCCTCTCGCCGTGTAGGTGCTTCTGTTTTGTGTTTGCAGCGTGCAGAGAAGCCCGCGTGCTTGCTGCTGCTTCCAGCAAGCCAAAACGCTTTTGCAGCCACTTTCCTGCCTTTTCCACAACAGGATCAGTGTCTAGCTGATTTACAGTTGCCTGTGCGTAGAGCAGCTAGAGGAGCAGCTCTGCCGGCTTTCCTGTGCTTCTGCATAGCAGAGCTGTCAAGAACGAGAAGCTGCGTTTTGCCGAGAAAGCAGCGCTTCGCGGAAGCACAGCCAGCGGCGTCTTCGGTACAGCCGCAGCTTGTGCGGAGAAGCGAAAGAGAGCCGGGGAAGAACGTGGAAAGCCGAACTCGGTCGCTGCAAGCGGGTGCTGGCGAACAGCTTCTGGTCACCTTGTAGAAACTCTCCCAGCCCAGTGCAGAGTCCCCGTGGCTAGTTCCTTGAAATACCTTTCCTGGCAGCAGCCCAGAGCTGTACTGAGTGCAGCAGGTGTCAGGCAGTCTCCTCTCGCCGTGTAGGTGCTTCTGTTTTGTGTTTGCAGCGTGCAGAGAAGCCCGCATGCTTGCTGCTGCTTCCAGCAAGCCAAAACGCTTTTGCAGCCACTTTCCTGCCTTTTCCACAACAGGATCACTGTCTAGCTGAATACAGTTGCCTCTGCGTAGAGCAGCTAGAGGAGCAGCTCTGCCGGCTTTCCTGTGCTTCTGCATAGCAGAGCTGTCAAGAAAGTTATTTCAGGGAACTAGCCACGGGGACTCTGCACTGTGCTGGGAGAGTTTCTACAAGGTGACCAGAAGCTGTTCGCCCGCACCCGCTTGCAGCGACCGAGTTCGGCTTTCCACGTTCTTCCCCGGCTCTCTTTCGCTTCTCCGCACAAGCTGCGGCTGTACCGAAGACGCCGCTGGCTGTGCTTCCGCGAAGCGCTGCTTTCTCGGCAAAACGCAGCTTCTCGTTCTTGACAGCTCTGCTATGCAGAAGCACAGGAAAGCCGGCAGAGCTGCTCCTCTAGCTGCTCTACGCACAGGCAACTGTAAATCAGCTAGACAGTGATCCTGTTGTGGAAAAGGCAGGAAAGTGGCTGCAAAAGCGTTTTGGCTTGCTGGAAGCAGCAGCAAGCTCGCGGGCTTCTCTGCACGCTGCAAACACAAAACAGAAGCACCTACACGGCGAGAGGAGACTGCCTGACACCTGCTGCACTCAGTACAGCTCTGGGCTGCTGCCAGGAAAGGTATTTCAAGGAACTAGCCACGGTGACTCTGCGCTGTGCTGGGACAGTTTCTACAAGGTGACCAGAAGCTGTTCGCCAGCACCCGCTTGCAGCGACCGAGTTCGGCTTTCCACGTTCTTCCCCGGCTCTCTTTCGCTTCTCCGCACAAGCTGCGGCAGTACCGAAGACGCCGCTGGCTGTGCTTCCGCGAAGCGCTGCTTTCTCGGCAAAACGCAGCTTCTCGTTCTTGACAGCTCTGCTATGCAGAAGCACAGGAAAGCCGGCAGAGCTGCTCCTCTAGCTGCTCTACGCAGAGGCAACTGTAAATCAGCTAGACACTGATCCTGTTGTGGAAAAGGCAGGAAAGTGGCTGCAAAAGCGTTTTGGCTTGCTGGAAGCAGCAGCAAGCACGCGGGCTTCTCTGCACGCTGCAAACACAAAACAGAATCACCTACACGGCGAGAGGAGACTGCCTGACACCTGCTGCACTCAGTACAGCTCTGGGCTGCTGCCAGGAAAGGTATTTCAAGGAACTAGCCACGGGGACTCTGCACTGGGCTGGGACAGTTTCTACAAGGTGACCAGAAGCTGTTCGCCAGCACCCGCTTGCAGCGACCGAGTTCGGCTTTCCACGTTCTTCCCCGGCTCTCTTTCGCTTCTCCGCACAAGCTGCGGCTGTACCGAAGACGCCGCTGGCTGTGGTTCCGCGAAGCGCTGCTTTCTCGGCAAAACGCAGCTTCTCGTTCTTGACAGCTCTGCTATGCAGAAGCACAGGAAAGCCGGCAGAGCTGCTCCTCTAGCTGCTCTACGCACAGGCAACTGTAAATCAGCTAGACAGTGATCCTGTTGTGGAAAAGGCAGGAAAGTGGCTGCAAAAGCGTTTTGGCTTGCTGGAAGCAGCAGCAAGCACGCGGGCTTCTCTGCACGCTGCAAACACAAAACAGAAGCACCTACACGGCGAGAGGAGACTGCCTGACACCTGCTGCACTCAGTACAGCTCTGGGCTTCTGCCAGGAAAGGTATTTCAAGGAACTAGCCACGGGGACTCTGCAGTGTGCTGGGACAGTTTCTACAAGGTGACCAGAAGCTGTTCGCCAGCACCCGCTTGCAGCGACCGAGTTCGGCTTTCCGCGTTCTTCCCCGGCTCTCTTTCGCTTCTCCGCACAAGCTGCGGCAGTACCGAAGACGCCGCTGGCTGTGCTTCCGCGAAGCGCTGCTTTCTCGGCAAAACGCAGCTTCTCGTTCTTGACAGCTCTGCTATGCAGAAGCACAGGAAAGCCGGCAGAGCTGCTCTTCTAGCTGCTCTACGCAGAGGCAACTGTAAATCAGCTAGACAGTGATCCTGTTGTGGAAAAGGCAGGAAAGTGGCTGCAAAAGCGTTTTGGCTTGCTGGAAACAGAAGCAAGCACGAGGGCTTCTCTGCACGCTGCAAACACAAAATAGAAGCACCTACACGGCGAGAGGAGACTGCCTGACACCTGCTGCACTCAGTACAGCTCTGGGCTTCTGCCAGGAAAGGTATTTCAAGGAACTAGCCACGGGGACTCTGCACTGTGCTGGGACAGTTTCTACAAGGTGACCAGAAGCTGTTCGCCAGCACCCGCTTGCAGCGACCGAGTTCGGCTTTCCACGTTCTTCCCCGGCTCTCTTTCGCTTCTCCGCACAAGCTGCGGCTGTACCGAAGACGCCGCTGGCTGTGCTTCCGCGAAGCGCTGCTTTCTCGGCAAAACGCAGCTTCTCGTTCTTGACAGCTCTGCTATGCAGAAGCACAGGAAAGCCGGCAGAGCTGCTCCTCTAGCTGCTCTACGCAGAGGCAACTGTAAATCAGCTAGACAGTGATCCTGTTGTGGAAAAGGCAGGAAAGTGGCTGCAAAAGCGTTTTGGCTTGCTGGAAGCAGCAGCAAGCACGCGGGCTTCTCTGCACGCTGCAAACACAAAACAGAATCACCTACACGGCGAGAGGAGACTGCCTGACACCTGCTGCACTCAGTACTGCTCTGGGCTGCTGCCAGGAAAGGTATTTCAAGGAACTAGCCACGGGGACTCTGCACTGGGCTGGGACAGTTTCTACAAGGTGACCAGAAGCTGTTCGCCAGCACCCGCTTGCAGCGACCGAGTTCGGCTTTCCACGTTCTTCCCCGGCTCTCTTTCGCTTCTCCGCACAAGCTGCGGCTGTACCGAAGACGCCGCTGGCTGTGCTTCCGCGAAGCGCTGCTTTCTCGGCAAAACGCAGCTTCTCGTTCTTGACAGCTCTGCTATGCAGAAGCACAGGAAAGCCGGCAGAGCTGCTCCTCTAGCTGCTCTACGCACAGGCAACTGTAAATCAGCTAGAGAGTGATCCTGTTGTGGAAAAGGCAGGAAAGTGGCTGCAAAAGCGTTTTGGCTTGCTGGAAGCAGCAGCAAGCACGCGGGCTTCTCTGCACGCTGCAAACACAAAACAGAAGCACCTACACGGCGAGAGGAGACTGCCTGACACCTGCTGCACTCAGTACAGCTCTGGGCTGCTGCCAGGAAAGGTATTTCAAGGAACTAGCCACGGGGACTCTGCACTGTGCTGGGACAGTTTCTACAAGGTGACCAGAAGCTGTTCGCCAGCACCCGCTTGCAGCGACCGAGTTCGGCTTTCCACGTTCTTCCCCGGCTCTCTTTCGCTTCTCCGCACAAGCTGCGGCTGTACCGAAGACGCCGCTGGCTGTGCTTCCGCGAAGCGCTGCTTTCTCGGCAAAACGCAGCTTCTCGTTCTTGACAGCTCTGCTATGCAGAAGCACAGGAAAGCCGGCAGAGCTGCTCTTCTAGCTGCTCTACGCAGAGGCAACTGTAAATCAGCTAGACAGTGATCCTGTTGTGGAAAAGGCAGGAAAGTGGCTGCAAAAGCGTTTTGGCTTGCTGGAAACAGAAGCAAGCACGAGGGCTTCTCTGCACGCTGCAAACACAAAATAGAAGCACCTACACGGCGAGAGGAGACTGCCTGACACCTGCTGCACTCAGTACAGCTCTGGGCTTCTGCCAGGAAAGGTATTTCAAGGAACTAGCCACGGGGACTCTGCACTGTGCTGGGAGAGTTTCTACAAGGTGACCAGAAGCTGTTCGCCAGCACCCGCTTGCAGCGACCGAGTTCGGCTTTCCACGTTCTTCCCCGGCTCTCTTTCGCTTCTCCGCACAAGCTGCGGCTGTACCGAAGACGCCGCTGGCTGTGCTTCCGCGAAGCGCTGCTTTCTCGGCAAAACGCAGCTTCTCGTTCTTGACAGCTCTGCTATGCAGAAGCACAGGAAGGCCGGCAGAGCTGCTCCTCTAGCTGCTCTACGCAGAGGCAACTGTATTCAGCTAGAGAGTGATCCTGTTGTGGAAAAGGCAGGAAAGTGGCTGCAAAAGCGTTTTGGCTTGCTGGAAGCAGCAGCAAGCACGCGGGCTTCTCTGCACGCTGCAAACACAAAACAGAAGCACCTACACGGCGAGAGGAGACTGCCTGACACCTGCTGCACTCAGTACAGCTCTGGGCTGCTGCCAGGAAAGGTATTTCAAGGAACTAGCCACGGGGACTCTGCACTGTGCTGGGAGAGTTTCTACAAGGTGACCAGAAGCTGTTCGCCAGCACCCGCTTGCAGCGTCCGAGTTCGGCTTTCCACGTTCTTCCCCGGCTCTCTTTCGCTTCTCCGCACAAGCTGCGGCTGTACCGAAGACGCCGCTGGCTGTGCTTCCGCGAAGCGCTGCTTTCTCGGCAAAACGCAGCTTCTCGTTCTTGACAGCTCTGCTATGCAGAAGCACAGGAAAGCCGGCAGAGCTGCTCCTCTAGCTGCTCTACGCAGAGGCAACTGTATTCAGCTAGAGAGTGATCCTGTTGTGGAAAAGGCAGGAAAGTGGCTGCAAAAGCGTTTTGGCTTGCTGGAAGCAGCAGCAAGCACGCAGGCTTCTGTGCACGCTGCAAACACAAAACAGAAGCACCTACACGGCGAGACGAGACTGCCTGACACCTGCTGCACTCAGTACAGCTCTGGGCTGCTGCCAGGAAAGGTATTTCAAGGAACTAGCCACGGGGACTCTGCACTGTGCTGGGAGAGTTTCTACAAGGTGACCAGAAGCTGTTCGCCAGCACCCGCTTGCAGCGACCGAGTTCGGCTTTCCACGTTCTTCCCCGGCTCTCTTTCGCTTCTCCGCACAAGCTGCGGCTGTACCGAAGACGCCGCTGGCTGTGGTTCCGCGAAGCGCTGCTTTCTCGGCAAAACGCAGCTTCTCGTTCTTGACAGCTCTGCTATGCAGAAGCACAGGAAAGCCGGCAGAGCTGCTCCTCTAGCTGCTCTACGCAGATGCAACTGTAAATCAGCTAGACAGTGATCCTGTTGTGGAAAAGGCAGGAAAGTGGCTGCAAAAGCGTTTTGGCTTGCTGGAAGCAGCAGCAAGCACGCGGGCTTCTCTGCACGCTGCAAACACAAAACAGAAGCACCTACACGGCGAGAGGAGACTGCCTGACACCTGCTGCACTCAGTACAGCTCTGGGCTGCTGCCAGGAAAGGTATTTCAAGGAACTAGCCACGGGGACTCTGCACTGTGCTGGGACACTTTCTACAAGGTGACCAGAAGCTGTTCGCCAGCACCCGCTTGCAGCGTCCGAGTTCGGCTTTCCACGTTCTTCCCCGGCTCTCTTTCGCTTCTCCGCACAAGCTGCGGCTGTACCGAAGACGCCGCTGGCTGTGGTTCCGCGAAGCGCTGCTTTCTCGGCAAAACGCAGCTTCTCGTTCTTGACAGCTCTGCTATGCAGAAGCACAGGAAAGCCGGCAGAGCTGCTCCTCTAGCTGCTCTACGCACAGGCAACTGTAAATCAGCTAGACAGTGATCCTGTTGTGGAAAAGGCAGGAAAGTGGCTGCAAAAGCGTTCTGGCTTGCTGGAAGCAGCAGCAAGCACGCGGGCTTCTCTGCACGCTGCAAACACAAAACAGAAGCACCTACACGGCGAGAGGAGACTGCCTGACACCTCCTGCACTCAGTACAGCTCTGGGCTGCTGTCAGGAAAGGTATTTCAAGGAACTAGCCACGGGGACTCTGCACTGTGCTGGGAGAGTCCTCATTTGTATAGAATTTTAGTGGAATTTTAGTAGGCATAAGCCCAGTGTCTGGCAGACAGCATTAGGCACGAACGGTGGTCCATTTCCTTGGGAAACCAAAGTCTTCATCTTACGTGCCTGATGTCAGTTTGTAGGAGGCCTTTGGCACTACAAGGGCAGACAAACTTCCAACTGGTGGTAGATTCCGTGTGGGAGATATCCTCATTTGTGAGGAATTTCAGCAGGCATAACCCCAGTGGCAGGAAGACTGCATTAGACACAAACGGTGACCCTTTTCCATGGGAAACCGAAGTCTCTACCCCACGTTCCTGATATTAGTTTGTAAGAGGCCTTTGGAAGTACAAGGGCAGAAAGACTTCCATCTCGTGGTAGATTGCACCTGGGAGATATCCTCATTTTTATGGAATTTTAGTGGTATTAAAGTAGGCAGAAATCCAGCGGCAAGCAGACTGCTTTACACACGAACGCTGGCCCATATCCATGGGTAACCAAAGTCTCCACTCCAGGCTCCTCATGTCAGTTTGTAGAAGGCCTTTGGAAATACAAGGGCAGAAAAACTTATATCTGGCGGTAGACTGCACCCGGGAGATGTCTTCATTTTTATGGAATTTCAGTGGAATTTTCGTAGGTAGAAGCCCAATGGCCGACAGACATTATTAGACATGAACGGTGGCCCATTTCCATGAGAAACCAAAGTCTCCACAACAGGTTCCTGATGTCAGTTTTTAGGAGGCCTTTGGCACTAGAAGGGTAAACAAATTTCGAACTGGTGGTGGATTCCATCTGGGAGATATCCTCATTTGTGAGGAATTTCAGCAGGCATAACCCCAGTGGCAGGCAGACAGCATTAGACACGAACAGTGGCCCTTTTCCATGGGAAACCAAAATCTCCACCCCATGTTGCTGATGTCACTTTGTAGGAGGCGTTTTCCAATATAAGGGCAGAGAAACTTCCATCTGGTTGTAGATTGCACCTGGGAGATATCCTCATTTCTATGGAGTTTTAGTGGAATTTTACTAGGAAGAAGCACAGTGGCAGGCAGACAGCATTAGACACGAACAATGGCCCATTTTTATGGGAAACCAAAGTCTCCACCCCACGTTCCTGATGTCTGTTTCTAGGAGGCCTTTGACACTACAAAGGTAGACAAACTTCCGTCTTGTGGTTGATTGCATCGGGGAGATATCCTCATTTGTATGGAATTTCAGCAGGTAAAAGCCCAGTGGCAGGCAGACAGCATTAGACATGAACGGTGGCCCTTTTCCCATGGGCAGCCAAAGTCTCCAAGCCACGTTCCTGATGTCAGGTTTTAGGAGGCCTTTGGCAGTACAAGGGCAAACAAACTTCCGTCTGGTGGCTGATTGCATCGGGGAGATATCCTCATTTGTATGGGATTTCAGCAGGTAAAAGCCCAGTGGCAGGCAGATAGCATTAGACACGAACGGTGGCCCTTTTCCATGGGAAAACAAAGTCTCCAACCCAGGCTCCTGATGTCAGTTTGTAGGAGGCCTTTGGCATAAAAAGGGCAGACAAACTTCCATCTGGTGGGAAATTGCATTTGGGAGATATCCTCATTTGTAGGGAATTTTGGTAGGCTTCTGCCCACTGGCAGGCAGAGAGCATTAGACACGAACAGTGGCCCCTTTCCATGTAAAAACAAATTATCCATCCTATGTTCCTGATGTCAGTTTTTAGGAGGCTTTTGGCACTGCAAGGGCTGACAAACTTCCACCTGGTGGTAGATTGCACCTGGGAGATATCCTCATTTTTATGGAATTTTAGTGGTATTTTAGTACTCAGAAGCCCAATGGCAGACAGACAGCATTAAACATGAATGGTGGGCCTTTTCTATAGGAAACCAAAGTCTCCAGGTGAGGTTCCGAATGTCAGTTTGAAGGAGGCCTTTGGCACTGCAAGAGCAGACAAATTTCCATCTGGTGGCATATTGCGTCTCGGAGATATCCTCATTTGTATGTAATTTCAGTAGTCATAAGTCAGTGGCAAGGAGACAGCATTAAACACCAAGGGTGGCCCTTTTCCATGGGAAACCAAAGCGTCCTCTCCAGGTTCCTGATGTCAGTTTGTAGGAGGCCGTTGCATTACAAGGGCAGACAAACTTTCAACTGGTGGTAGACTCCATCTGGGAGATATCCTCATTTTTATGGAATTTTACTAGGCATACGCCCAGTGGCAGGCACATAGCATTAGACAAAAAGGGTGGCCCATTTCCATGGGAAAACAAAGTCTCCACCGCACGTTCCTGATGTCAATTTTTAGGAGGCCTTTGGCACTTCAAGGGCAGACAAACTTCCACCTGGTGGTAGATTGCACCTGGGACTTATCAGCATTTGTATGGAACTGCAGCAGTCATAGCCACAGTGACAGGCAGACAGCATTAGACAGGAACGGTGGTCCTTTTACATGGGAAACCAAAGTCTCCACCCTAGGTTCCTCATGGCAGTTTTTAGGAGGTCTTTGGCACTACAAGGGCAGAGAAACATCCATCTAGTTTAGATTACACCTGGGAGATATCCTCATTTGTATAGAATTTTAGTGGAATTTAACAGGCATAAGCCCAGTGGCTAGCAGACAGCATTAGACACAAATGGTGGCCCATTCCCTTGGGAAAGCAAAGTCTCCACCCCACGTTCCTGATGTCAGTTTTTAGGAGGCCTTTGGCACTACGAGGGCAGAAAAACTTCCAACTGGTGGTAGATTCCATCTGGGAGATGTCCTCATTTGTGAGGAATTTAAGTAGGCATTACTCCAGTGGCAGGCAGACAGCATTAGACACGAACAGTGGCCCTTTTCCATGGGAAACCAAAATCTCCACCCCACGTTGCTTCTGTCACTTTGTAGGAGGCGTTTTCCAATATAAGGGCAGAGAAACTTCCATCTGGTTGTAGATTGCACCTGGGAGATATCCTCATTTTTAAGGAGATTTAGTGAAATTTTAGTAGGAAGAAACCCAGTGGCAGGCAGACAGCATTAGACACGAATAATGGCCCATTTGATGGGAAACCAAAATCTCCACCCCACGTTCCTGATGTCCGTTTCTAGGAGGCTATTGTCACTACAAGGGCAGACAAACTTCCGTCTGGTGGTTGATTGCATCGTTGAGATATCCTCATTTTTATGGAATTTCATCAGGTAGAAGCCCAGTGGCAGGCAGAGAGACTTAGACACGTACGGTGGCCCTTTTCCATGGGAAAACAAAGTCTCCAACCCAGGCTCCTGATGTCAGTTTTTAGTAGGCCTTTGGCATTAAAAGGGCAGACAAACTTCCATCTGGTGGGAAATTTTGTTTAGGGAGATATCCTCATTTGTATGTAATTTCAGTAGTCATAAGCCCAGTGGCAAGGAGACAGCATTAAACACCAAGGTGCCCCTTTTCCATGGGAAACCAAAGCGTCCTCTCCAGAATCCTGATGTCAGTGTGTAGGAGGCCATTGGCATTACAAGGGCAGACAAACTTTCATCTGGTGGTAGACTCTATCTGGGAGATATCCTCATTTGTATGGGATTTTACAAGGCATAATCCCAGTGGCAGGCAGACACCATTAGACACGAAAGGTGGCCCATTTCCATGGGAAACCCAAATCTCCGCGCTCATTGCTGATGTCACTTTGTAGGAGGCCTTTTCCAACATACAGGCAGAAAAACTTCCATCTGGTGGTAGATTGCACCTGGGAGTTATCCTCATTTCTATGGAATTTTATTGGAATTTTATTACGAAGATCCCCAGTGGCAGGCAGACAGCATTAGACACAAACGGTGGCCCATTTTTATAGGGAAACCAAAGTCTCCACCCCACATTCCTGATGTCCGTTACTAGGAGGCCTTTGGCACTACAAGGGCAGACAAACTTCCACCTGGTGGTAGATTGCTCCTGGGAGATATCCTCATTTGTATGGACCTTCAGCAGTCATAACCACAGTGCCAGGCAGACCGCATTAGACAGGAACGGTGGTCCTTTTCCTAGGGAAACCAAAGTCTCCACACCACGTTCCCGATGTCAGGTTTTAGTAGGCCATTGACAGTACAAGGGCAGAGAAACTTCCGTCTGGTGGTTGATTGCATCGGGAAGATATCCTCATTTGTATGGAATTTCAGCAGATAGAAGCCCAGTGGCAGGCAGACAGCATTAGACACGAACGGTGGCCCTTTTCCATGGGAAAACAAAGTCTCCAACCCAGGCTCCTGATGTCAGTTTGTAGTAGGCCTTTGGCACTACAAGGGCAGACAAACTTCCATCTAGTGGTGGATCGCACCTCGTAGATGTCCTTATTTGTATGGAATTTTAGTGGTATTTTAGTACTCAGAAGCCCAGTTGCAGACCGAGAGAATTAAACACGAACGGTGGGCCTTTTCCATAGGAAACCAAAGTCTCCAGGCCAGGTTCCGAATGTCAGTATAAAGGAGGCCTTTGTCACTGCAAGAGCAGACAAACTAACATCTGGTGGTACATTGCACCTGGGAGATATCCTCATTTGTATAGAATTTTAGTGGAATTATAGTACTCAGAATCCCAGTTGCAGACCGACCACATTAAAAATGAACGGTGGACCTTTTCCGTAGGAAACCAATGTCTCCAGGCCAGGTTCCGAATGTCAGTTTGAAGGAGGCCTTTGGCACTGCTAGAGCAGACAAACTTCCATCTGGTGGCATATTGCATCTGGGAGATATCCTCATTTGTATGGAACTTCAGCAGTCATAACCACAGTGCCAGGCAGACAGCATTAGACAGGAACGGTGGTCCTTTTCCATGGAAAGACAAATTATCCATCCTATGTTCCTGATGTCAGTTTGAAGGAGGTCTTTGGCAATACAAGGGCAGAGAAACTTCCATCTGGTGTTTGATTGCACCCGGGAGATATTCGCATTTGCATGGAATTTTAGTGGAATTTTAGTAGGCAGAATCCTAGCGGCAGGCAGAAAAAATTAGACATGAATAGTGGCCCATTTCCATGGGAAACCAAAGTCTCCACCCCAGGTTCCTGATGTCATTTTCTAGGAGGCCTCTGGCACTACAAGAGGAGACAAACTTCCAACTGGTGGCATATTGCATCTGGGAGATATCCTCATTTGTATGTAATTTTAGTAGCCATAAGCCCAGTGGCAGGCAGACAGCATTAGACAGGAACCGTGGCCCTTTGCCATGGGAAACCAAAGTCTCTGCCCCAGCTTCTTGATGTCAATTTGTAGGAAGCCTTTTGCTCTACAGGGGCAGACAAACTTCCATTTGGTGTTAGATTGCACGTGAGAGACATCTTCAATGGTATGGAATTTTATTGTAATTTTAATAGGCAGAATCCTAGTGGCAGGCAAACATCATTAGACACGAACGTTGTCGCATTTCCATGGGAAACCAAAGTCTCCACTCCAGGTTCTTGATGTCAGTATGTAGGAGGCCTTTGGCACTACAAGGGCAGACAAAGTTCCGTCTGGTGGTTGATTGCATTGAGGAGATATCCTCATTTGTATGGAATTTCAGCAGGCAGAAGATCAGTGGCAGGCAGACAGCATAGGACACGAACGGTGGACCTTTTTCATGGGAAACCGATGTCTCCACCCCAGGTTCCTGATGTCAGTTTTTAGGAGGCCATTGGCACTACAAGGGCAAACAAACTTCGAACTGGTGGTAGATTCCATCTGGGAGATAGCCTCATTTGTGAGGAATTTCAGCAGGCGTAACCCAGTGGCAGGCAGAGAGCATTAGACAGGAACGGTACCCCTTTTCCATTGGAAACAAAGTCTCCATCCCACGTTCCTGATGTCAGTTTGTAGGAGGCAATTGGCACTATAAGGGCAGACGAATTTCCGACTGGTTGTAGATTCCATCTGGGAGATATCCTCATTTGTATGGAATTTCACTAGGCATAAGCCCAGTGGCAGGCACATTGCATTAGACACAAACGGTGGTCCTTTCCCATGGGAAACCAAAGTCTCCACCCCTGGTTCCTGATGTCAGTTTTTTAGGAGGCCTTTGCCACTACAAGGGCAGACAATCTTCCATCTGGTGGTAAATTGCATCTGGGAGATATCCTCACTTGTATGGAATTTTAGGAGGCATACGCCCAGTGGCAGGCACACAGCATTAGGCATGAACAGTGGCTCTTTTTCATGGGAAACCAAATTATCCATCCTACGTTTCAGATGTCATTTTATAGGAGACCTTTGGCAATACAAGGGCAGAGAAACTTCAAACCGGGGGTAGATTGCACCTGCGAGATATTCTCATTTGTATAGAATTTTAGAGGAATTTTAGTACGCAGAATCCCAGTGGCAGGCAGACAGAATTAGACATGAATAATGGCCCTTTTCCAGGGGAAACCAAAGTCTCCAGGCCAGGTTCCTGATGTCAGTTTTTAGGAGGCCTTTTGCACTACAAGAACAGACAAACTTCCAACTGGTGGCATATTGAATCTGGGAGATATCCTCATTTGTATGTAATTTCTGTAGCCACAACCCAGTTGTGGGCAGACAGCATTAGACACGAACGCTGGCCCTTTTCCATGGGAAACCAAAGTCTCCACTCCAGGCTCCTCATGTCAATTTGTAGGAGGCCTTTGGCTCTACAGGGGCAGACAAACTTCCGTCAGGTGGTTGATTACATCGGAGAGATTTCCAAATTTATTTTGGAATTTCAGCAGGCAGAAGCTCATTGGCAGGCAGACAGCATTAGACATGAACGCTGGTCCTTTTCCATGGGAAATCAAAGTCTCCACCCATGGTTCCTGATGTCAGTTTTTTAGGAGGGCTTTGGTACAACAAGGGCAGAGAATCTTCCATCTGGTTGTAGATTGCACCTGGGATATATCCTTATTTCTATGGAATTTTATTGGAATATTAATAGGAAGAAGCCAAGTGGCAGGCAGACAGCATTAGACACGAACGGTGGCCCATTTCCATGGGAAACCAAAGTCTCCACCCCACGTTCCTGATGTCCATTTCTAGGAGGCCGTAGGCACTACAAGGGCAGACAAACTTCCACCTGGTGGTAGATTGCACCTGGGAGATATCCTCATTTGTATGGAACTTCAGCACTCATAATCTCAAAGCCAGGCAGACAGCATTAGAAACAAACGGTGGACCTTTTCCATGGGAAACCAAAGTCTTCACCCCACGTTCCTGATGTCCGTTTTTTGGAGGCCTTTGGCACTACAAGGGCAGACAAAGTTCCACCTGGTGGTAGATTGCACCTGGGAGATATCCTCATTTGTATGGAACTTCAGCAGTCATCACCACAGTGCCAGGCAGACAGCATTAGATACGAACAGTGGTCCTTTTCCATTGGAAACCAAAGTCTCCACGCCTGGTTCCTGATGTCAGTTTTTTAGGGGGCTTTTGCCACTACAAGGGCAGACAAACTTCCACCTCGCGGTAAATTGCATCTGCGAGATATCCTCATTTGTATTGAGTTTTTGCAGGCATACGCCCAGTGGCAGGCACACAGCATTAGGCATAAACAGTGACCTTTTTCCATGAGAAACCAAATTATCCATCCTATGTTTCAGATGTCAGTTTATAGGAGCCCTTTTGCACTACAAGGGCAGAGAAACTTCAAACTGGGGGAGGATTGCACCTGCGAAATATTCCCATTTGTATAGAATTTTAGAGGAATTTTAGTACGCAGAATCCCAGCTGCAGGCACACAGAATTAGACATGAATAGTGGCCGTTTTCCAGGGGAAAACAAAGTCTCCAGGCCAGCTTCCTGATGTCAGTTTTTAGGAGGCCTTTTGCAGTACAAGAACAGACAAACTTCCAACTGGTGGCATATTGCGTCTTGGAGATATCCTCATTTGTATGGAATTTTAGTGGAATTAAAGTAGGCAGAAGCCCAGTGGCAAGTAGACAGCATTAAACACCAACGGTGGCCCATTTCCATGGGAAACCAAAGTCTCCACACCACGTGCCTTATGTCCGTTTATAGGAGGACTTTTGCACTACAAGAGCAGACAAACTTCCAACTGGTGGTAGACTCCATCTGGGAGATATATTCATTTGTGAGGAATTTCAGCAGGCGTAACAACAGGGGCAGGCAGACAGCATTAGACACGAACTGTGGCCCTTTTCCATGGGAAACCAAAGTCTCCACCCCACGTTCCTGATGTCAGTTTGTAAGAGGTGTTTGGAACTACAAGGGCAGAAAAACTTCCATCAGGTGGTAGATTGCACCTGGGAGATATCCTCATTTCCATGGAATATTAGTGGAATTTTAGTAGGAAGAAGCCCAGTGGCAGGCACATAGGATTAGACACAAACGGTGGCCCATTTCCATGCAAAAAGAAAGTCTTCACCCCACTTTCCTGCTGTCAGTTTTTAGGAGGGCTTTGGCACTACAAGGGCAGAGAAACTTCCATCTGGTTTAGATTGCACCTGGGAGACATCCTCATTTTTATGGAATTTTAGTGGGATTTTAATAGGCAGAAGCCTAGTGGCAGACGCAAGTCATTAGACACAAACGCTGGCCCATTTCCATGGGAAACCAAAGTCTCTACTCCAGGTTCCTGATGTGAGTTTGTAGGAGGCCTTTGGCACTACAAGAGCAGACAAAGTTCCATCTGGTGGTTGATTGCATCGAGGAGATAAACTCATTTGTATGGAATTTCAGCAGGCAGAAGCCCAGTGGCAGGCAGACAGCATTAGACACGAACAATGGACCTTTTCCATGGGAAACCAAAGTCTCCACCCTAGGTTCCTGATGGCAGTTTGTAGGAGGCCTTTGGAAATACAAGGGCAGAGAAACTTCCATCTGGTGTTAGGTTGTAGCTGGGAGATATACTCATTTTTACGGAATTTTAGTGGAATTTTAGTAGGCAGAATCCCAGCAGCATGTAGACAGAATTAGACATGAATAGTGGCCCATTTCCATAGGAAACCAAAGTCTCCAACCCATGATCCTGATGTCATTTTCTAGGAGGCCTCTGGCACTACAAGAGGGGACAAACTTCCAATTGGTGGCATATTGCATCTGGGAGATATCCTCATTTGTATGCAATTTTAGTACCCATAAGCCCAGTGGCAGGCAGACAGCATTAGACACGAACGGTGGCCCTTTTCCATGGGAAACCAAAGTCTCCGCCCCAGGTTCCTGATGTCAGTTTCTAGGAGGCCTTTGGAACTACAAGGGCAGACAAACTTCCATCTGGTGGTAGATTGCACCTGGGAGATATCCTCATTTGTATAGAATTTTAGTGGAATTTTAGTAGGCATAAGCCCAGTGGCAGGCAGATAGCATTAGACACGAACGGTGCCCTTTTCCATGGGAAACCAAAGTCTCCATCCCACGTTCCTGATGTCAGTCATTAAGAGGCGAATGGAACTACAAGGGCAGAAAAATTTCCATCTGGTGGTAGATTGGACCTGGGAGATATTGCCATTTGTATGGAATTTTAGTGGTATTTTAGTAGGCAGAAGTCCAGCGGCAGGCAGACAGCATTACACACGAACGCTGGCCAATATCCATGGGAAACCAAAGTCTCCAACCCAGGCTCCTCATGTCAGTTTGTAGGAGGCCTTTGGCATTAAAAGGGCAGACAAACTTCCATCTGGTGGGAAATTCCATTTGGGAGATATCCTCATATGTATGGAACTTTAATAGGCATATGCCCACTGGCAGGCAGACAGCATTAGACACGAACGGTGGCCCTTTTCCATGGAAAGACAAATTATCCATCCTATGTTCCTGATGTCAGTTTGAAGGAGGCCTTTGGCAAGACAAGGGCAGAAAAACTTCCATCTGGTGGTTGATTGCATCGGGGAGATATGCTCATTTGTATGGGATTTCAGAAGGCAGAAGCCAAGTGGCACGCAGACAGCATTGGACACGAACAGTGGCCCTTTTCCATGGGAAACCAAAATCTCCACCCCACGTTGCTGATGTCTCATTGTAGGAGGCGTTTTCCAATTTAAGGGCAGAGAAACTTCCATCTGGTTGTAGATTGCACCTGGGAGATATCCTCATTTCTATGGAATTTTAGTGGAATTTTAGTAGGAAGAAACCCAGTGGCAGGCAGACAGCATTAGACATGAACAACGGCCCATTCCTATGGGAAACCACAGTCTCCACCCCACGTTCCTGATGTCCGTTTCTAAGAGGCCTGTGGCACTACAAGGGCAGACAAACTTCCGCCTGGTGGCATATTGCATCTGGGCAATATCCTCATGTGTATGTAGTTTCAGTAGTCATAAACCCAGTGGCAAGGAGACAGCATTAAACACAAAGGGTGGCCCTTTTCCAATAGAAACCAAAGCGTTCTCTCCAGATTCCTGATGTCAGTTTGTAGGAGGCCGTTGGCATTACTAAGGCAGACAAACTTTCAACTGGTGGTAGACTCCATCTGGGAGATATCCTCATTTGTATGGAATTTTACTAGGCATAAGCCCAGTGGCAGGCACATAGCATTACACATAAACGGTGGCCCATTTCCATGGGAAAACAAAGTCTCCACCCCACGGTCCTGATGTCAGTTTTTAGGAGGCCTTTGGCACTACGAGGGCAGTCAAACGTCCACGTGGTTGTAGATTGCACCTGGGAGATATCCTCATTTATATAGAATTTTAGTGGAATTTTAGTAGGCATAAGCCCAGTGGCTGGCAGACGGCATTAGACACAAACGGTGGCCCATTTCCTTGGGAAACCAAAGTCTCCACCCCACGTTCCTGATGTCAGTTTTTAGGAGGCCTTTGGCACTACGAGGGCAGACAAACGTCCACGTGGTTGTAGATTGCACCTGGGAGATATCCTCATTTGAATGGAACTTCAGCAGTCATAACCACAGTGGCACGCAGATAGCATTAGAAACGAACGGTGGTCCTTTTCCATGGGAAACCAAAGTCTCCGCCCTAGGTTCCTGATGTCAATTTGTAGGAAGCCTTTGGCTCACATGGGCAGACAAACTTCCATCTGGTGGTAGATTGCACCTGGGAGATATTCTCATTTGTATGGTATTTTAGAGGAATTTTAGTAGGCAGAATCCCAGCGGCAGGCAGGCAGAATTAGACATGAATAGTGGCCCATTTCCATGGGAAACCAAAGTCTCCACCCCAGGTTCCTGATGTCATTTTTTAGGAGGCCTCTGGCACTACAAGAGGAGACTAACTTCCAACTGCTGGCATATTGCATCTGGGAGATATCCTCATTTGTATGTAATTTTAGTAGCCATAAGCCCAGTAGCAGGCAGACAGCATAAGATACGAACGGTGGCCCTTTTCCATGGGAAACCAAAGTCTCCGCCCCAGGTTCCTGATGTCAATTTGTAGGAAGCCTTTGGCTCTACAGGGGCAGACAAACTTCTATCTGGTGGTAGATTGCACCTGGGAGACATCCTCATTTGTAAGGAATTTTAGTGGTATTTTAATAGGCAGAAGCCTAGTGGCAGGAACACATCATTAGACACGAACGCTGGCCCATTTCCATGGGAAACCAAAGTCTCCACACCAGGTTCCTGGTGTCAGTTTGGAGGAGGCCTTTGGCACTACGAAGGCAGACAAACGTCCATCTGGTGGTAGATTGCACCTGGGAAATATCCTCATTTGTATGGAACTTCAGCAGTCATAACCTCAGTGCCAGGCAGACAGCATTAGACAGGAACGGTGGTCCTTTTCCATGGGAAACCAAAGTCTCCACCCTAGGTTCCTGATGGCAGTTTGTAGGAGGCCTTTGGAAACACAAGGGCAGAGAAAGGTCCATCTGGTGTTTGATTGCACCTGGCAGATATTCTTATTTGTATGGAATTGTAGTGGAATTTTAGTAGGCATAAGCCCAGCGGCAGGCAGACAGAATTAGACATGAATAGTGGCCCATTTCCATGGGAAACCAAAGTCTCCACCCCAGGTTCCTGATGTCATTTTCTAGGAGGCCTCTGGCACTACAAGAGGAGACAAACTTCCAACTGGTGGCATATTGCATCTGGGAGATATCCTCATTTGTATGTAATTTTAGTAGCCATAAGCCCAGTGGCAGGCAGACAGCATTAGACAATAACGGTGGCCCTTTTCCATGGCAAACCAAAGTCTCTGCCCCAGGTTCCTGATATCAATTTGTAGGAAGCCTTTGGCACTACAGGGCAGACAAACTTCCATGTGGTAGTAGATTGCACCCGGGAGACATCCTCATTTGTATGGAATTTTAGTGGGATTTTAATAGGCAGAAGCCTAGTGGCAGGCACACAGCATTAGACACGAACGCTGGCCCATTTCCCTGGGAAACCAAAGTCTCCACCCCACGGTCCTGATGTCAGTTTGTAAGAGGCCTTTGGCACTAAAAGGGCAGACAAAGTTCCATCTGATGGTTGATTGCATCGAGGAGATATCCTCATTTGTATGGAATTTCAGATGGCAGAAGCCCAGTGGCAGGCAGACAGCATTAGACACGAACGGTGCCCCTTTCCCATGGGAAACCAAAGTCTCCACCCCTGGTTCCTGATGTCAGTTTGTAAGAGGCGTTTGGAGCTACAAGGGCAGAAAAACTTCCATCTGGTGGTAGATTGCACCTGGGAGATATCCTAATTTCCATGGAATTTTAGTGGAATTTTAGTAGGAAGAAGCCCAGTGGCAGGCACATAGCATTAGACACAAATGGTGGCCCATTTCCATGGGAAAAGTAGAGTCTCCACCCCACGTTCCTGATGTCAGTTTTTAGGAGGGCTTTGGCACTACAAGGGCAGAGAAACTTCCATCTGGTTGTAGATTGCACCTGAGAGATATCCTCATTTATATAGAATTTTAGTGGAATTTAAGTAGGCATAAGCCCAGTGGCTGGCAGGCAGCATTAGAGACAAACGGTGGCCCATTTCCTTGGGAAACCAAAGTCTCCACCCCACGTTCCTGATGTCAGTTCTTAGGAGGCCTTTGGCACTATGAGGGCTGACAAACTTCCACCTGGTGGTAGATTACACCTGGGCGATATCCTCATTTGTATGGAATTTGAGTGGAATTTTAGTAGGCAGAATCCCAGCGGCAGGCAGACAGAATTAGACATGAATAGTGGCCCATTTCCATGGGAAACCAAAGTCTCCACCCCAGGTTCCTGATGTCATTTTTTAGGAGGTCTCTGGCACTACAAGAGGGGACAAACTTCCAACTGGTGGGAGACTCCATCTGGGATATATCCTCATTTGTGAGGAATTTCAGCAGGCATAACCCCAGTGACAGGCAGACAGCCTTAGACACGAACAGTGGCCCTTTTCCGTGGGAAACCAAAACCTCCAGCCCATGTTGCAAATGTCACTTTGTAGGAGGCGTTTTCCAATATAAGGGCAGAGAAACTTCCATCTGGTGGTAGATTACACCTGATAGATATCCTCATTTCTATTGAATTTTAGTGCAATTTTAGTAGGAAGAAGCCCAGTGGCAGGCAGACAGCATTAAACACGAACAATGGCCCATTTCTATGGGAAACCAAAGTCTCCACCCCACGTTCCTGATGTCCGTTTCTAGAAGGCCTTTGGAACGACAAGGGCAGACAAACTTCCGTCTGGTGGTTGATTGCATCGTGGAGATATCCTCATTTGTATGGAATTTCAGCAGGTAGAAGCCCAGTGGCAGGCAGATACCATTAGACATGAATGGTGGCCCTTTTCCCATGGGCAGCCAAAAATCTCCAGGCCACGTTCCTGATGTCAGGTTTTAGGAGGCCTTTGGCAGTACAAGGGCAAACAAACTTCCGTCTGGTGGCTGATTACATCGGGGAGATATCCTCATTTGTATGGAATTTCAGCAGGTAGAAGCCCAGTGGCAGGCAGAGAGACTTAGACACGTACGGTGGCCCTTTTCCATGGGAAAACAAACTCTCCAACCCAGGCTCCTGATGTCAGTTTGTAGGAGGCCTTTGGCATTAAAAGGGCAGACAAACTTCCATCTGGTGGGAAATTGCATTTGGGAGATATCCTCATTTGTAGGGAATTTTAGTCGGCATATGTCCACTGGCAGGCAGACAGCATTGAACAAAAAAGGTGGCCCTTTTCCATGGGAAACCAATGCGTCCTCTCCAGATTCCTGATGTCAGTTTGTATGAGGCCGTTGGCATTAGAAGGGCAGACAAACTTTCAACTGGTGGTAGACTCCATCTGGGAGATATCCTCATTTGTATGGGATTTTACTAGGCATAAGCCCAGTGGCAGGCACATAGCATTAGACACAAACCGTGGCCCATTTCCATGGGAAACCAAAGTCTCCACCGCCCGTTCCTGATGTCAGTTTGTAGGAAGCCTTTGGCTCTACAGGGGCAGACATACTTCTATCTTGTGGTAGATTGCACCTGGGAGACATCCTCATTTGTATGTACCCATAAGCCCAGTGGCAGGCAGACAACATTAGACACGAACGGTGGCCCTTTTCCATGGGAAACCAAAGTGTCCGCCCCAGGTTCCTGATGTCAATTTGTAGGAAGCCTTTGGCTCTACAGGGGCAGAGGAACTTCCATCTTGTGGTAGATTGCACCCGGGAGACATCCTCATTTGCATGGAAATTTAGTGGGATTTTAATAGGCAGAAGCCTAGTGGCAGGCACACATCATTAGACACGAACAATGGACCTTTTCCATGGGAAACCAAAGTCTCCACCTCACGTTCCTGATGTCAGTTTGTAGGAGGCCTTTGGACCTACAAGGGCAGACGAACTTCCATCTGGTGGTAGATTGCACCTGGGAGATATGCTCATTTGAATAGAATTTTAGTGGAATTTTAGTAGGCATAACCACAGTGCCAGGCAGACAGCATTAGACACGAACGGTGGCCCATTTCCCGGGGAAACCAAAGTCTCCATCCCACATGCCTGATATCAGTTTGGACGAGGCCTTTGGTACTACAAGCGCAGACAAACTTCCAACTGGTGGTAGATTCCATGTGGGAGATATCCTCATTTGTGAGGAATTTCTGCAGGCATAACCCCAGTGGCAGGCAGACAGCATTAGAAACGAACGGTGCCCCTTTTCCATGGGAAACCAATGTCTCCACCCCACGTTCCTGATGTCAGTTTTTAGGAGGCCTTTGGCACTACAAGGGCAGAGAAACTTCCATCTGGTTGTAGATTGTACCTGGGAGATATCCTCATTTCTATAGAATTTTAGTGGAATTTTAGTAGGCATAAGCCTAGTGGCTGTCAGACAGCATTAGACACAAACGGTGGCCCATTTCTATGGGAAACCACAGTCTCCACCCCATGTTCCTGATGTCAGTTTTTAGGAGGCATTTGGCACTACGAGGGCAGACAAACTTCCACCTGGTGGTAGATTGCACCTGGGAGATATCCTCATTTTTATGGAACTTCAGCAGTCATAACCACAGTGCCAGGCAGACAGTATTAGACAGGAACAGTGGTCCTTTTCCTAGGGAAACCAAAGTCTCCACCCTAGGTTCCCGAGGGCAGTTTGTAGGAGACCTTTGGAAACACAAGGGCAGAGAAACTTCCATCTGGTGTTTGATTGCACCTGGGAGATATTCTCATTTGTATGGAATTTAAGTGGAATTTTAGTAGGCAGAATCCCAGCGGCAGGCAGACAGAATTAGACATGAATAGTGGCCCATTTCCATGGGAAACCAAAGTCTCCACCCCACGTTCCTGATGTCATTTTCTAGGAGGCCTCTGGCACTACAAGAGGAGGCAAACTTCCAACTGGTGGCATATTGAATCTGGGAGATATCCTCATTTGTATGTAATTTTAGTAGCCATAAGCCCAGTGGCAGGCAGACAGCATTAGACACGAACGGTGGCCCTTTTCCATGGGAAACCAAAGTGTCCGCCCCAGGTTACTGATGTCAATTTGTAGGAAGCCTTTGGCTCTACAGGGGCAGACAAACTTCCATCTGGTGGTAGATTGCACCTGGGAGACATCCTCATTTGTATGGAATTTTAGTGGGATTTTAATAGGCAGAAGCCTAGTGGCATGCACAAGTCATTAGGCACGAACGCTGGCCCATTTCCATGGGAAACCAAAGTCTCCACTCCAGGGTCCTGGTGTGAGTTTGTAGGAGGCCTTTGGCACTACAAGAGCAGACAAAGTTCCATCTGGTGGTTGATTGCATCGAGGAGATATCCTCATTTGTATGGAATTTCAGCAGGCAGAAGCCCAGTGGCAGGCAGACAGCATTAGACACAAACAATGGACCTTTTCCATGGGAAACCAAAGTCTCCACCCCAGCTTCTTGATGTCAGTTTGTAGGAGGCCTTTGGCACTACGCGGGCAGACAAACTTCCACCCGGTGGTAGATTACACCTGGGAGATATCCTCATTTTTATGGAACTTCAGCAGTCATAAACACAGTGCCAGGCAAAGAGCATTAGACAGGAACGGTGGTCCTTTTCCATGGGAAACCAAAGTCTCCACCATAGGTTCCTGATGGCAGTGTGTAGGAGGCCTTTGGCACTACAAGGGCAGAGAAACTTCCATCTGGTGTTAGGTTGTAGCTGGGAGATATACTCATTTGTATGGAATTTTAGTGGAATTTTAGTAGGCAGAATCCCAGCAGCAGGTAGATAGAATTAGACATGAATAGTGGCTCATTTCCATGGGAAACCAAAGTCTCCATCCCCTGTTCCTGATGTTAGTCTGTAAGAGGCGATTGGAACTACAAGGGCAGAAAAAATTCCATCTGGTGGTAGATTGGACCTGGGAGATATCGCCATTTGTATGGAATTTTAGTGGTATTTTAGTAGGCAGAATTCCAGCGGCAGGCAGACAGCATTACACAGGAACGCTGCCCAATATCCATGGGAAACCAAAGTCTCCAACCCAGGCTCCTCATGTCAGTTTGTAGGAGGCCTTTGGCATTAAAAGGGCAGACAAACTTCCATCTGGTGGTTGATTGCATCGGGGAGATATGCTCATTTGTATGGGATTTCAGAAGGCAGAAGCCAAGTGGCACGCAGACAGCATTGGACACGAACAGTGGCCCTTTTCCATGGGAAACCAAAATCTCCACCCCACGTTGCTGATGTCTCATTGTAGGAGGCGTTTTCCAATTTAAGGGCAGAGAAACTTCCATCTGGTTGTAGATTGCACCTGGGAGATATCCTCATTTCTATGGAATTTTAGTGGAATTCTAGTAGGAAGAAACCCAGTGGCAGGCAGATAGCATTAGACACGAACAACGGCCCATTCCTATGGGAAACCACAGTCTCCACCCCACGTTCCTGATGTCCGTTTCTAAGAGGCCTGTGGCACTACAAGGGCAGACAAACTTCCGCCTGGTGGCATATTGCATCTGGGAGATATCCTCATGTGTATGTAGTTTCAGTAGTCATAAACCCAGTGGCAAGGAGATAGCATTAAACACAAAGGGTGGCCCTTTTCCAATAGAAACCAAAGCGTTCTCTCCAGATTCCTGATGTCAGTTTGTAGGAGGCCGTTGGCATTACTAAGGCAGACAAACTTTCAACTGGTGGTAGACTCCATCTGGGAGATATCCTCATTTGTATGGAATTTTACTAGGCATAAGCCCAGTGGCAGGCACATAGCATTACACATAAACGGTGGCCCATTTCCATGGGAAAACAAAGTCTCCACCCCACGGTCCTGATGTCAGTTTTTAGGAGGCCTTTGGCACTACGAGGGCAGTCAAACGTCCACGTGGTTGTAGATTGCACCTGGGAGATATCCTCATTTATATAGAATTTTAGTGGAATTTTAGTAGGCATAAGCCCAGTGGCTGGCAGACGGCATTAGACACAAACGGTGGCCCATTTCCATGGGAAACCAAAGTCTCCACCCCACGTTCCTGATGTCAGTTTTTAGGAGGCCTTTGGCACTACGAGGGCAGACAAACGTCCACGTGGTTGTAGATTGCACCTGGGAGATATCCTCATTTGTATGGAACTTCAGCAGTCATAACCACAGTGGCAGGCAGACAGCATTAGAAACGAACGGTGGTCCTTTTCCATGGGAAACCAAAGTCTCCGCCCTAGGTTCCTGATGTCAATTTGTAGGAAGCCTTCGGCTCACCATGGGCAGACAAACTTCCATCTGGTGGTAGATTGCACCTGGCAGATATTCTCATTTGTATGGAATTTTAGAGGAATTTTAGTAGGCAGAATCCCAGCGGCAGGCAGGCAGAATTAGACATGAATAGTGGCCCATTTCCATGGGAAACCAAAGTCTCCACCCCAGGTTCCTGATGTCATTTTTTAGGAGGCCTCTGGCACTACAAGAGGAGACTAACTTCCAACTGCTGGCATATTGCATCTGGGAGATATCCTCATTTGTATGTAATTTTAGTAGCCATAAGCCCAGTAGCAGGCAGACAGCATAAGATACGAACGGTGGCCCTTTTCCATGGGAAACCAAAGTCTCCGCCCCAGGTTCCTGATGTCAATTTGTAGGAAGCCTTTGGCTCTACAGGGGCAGACAAACTTCTATCTGGTGGTAGATTGCACCTGGGAGACATCCTCATTTGTAAGGAATTTTAGTGGTATTTTAATAGGCAGAAGCCTAGTGGCAGGAACACATCATTAGACACGAACGCTGGCCCATTTCCATGGGAAACCAAAGTCTCCACTCCAGGTTCCTGGTGTCAGTTTGGAGGAGGCCTTTGGCACTACGAAGGCAGACAAACTTCTATCTGGTGGTAGATTGCACCTGGGAAATATCCTCATTTGTATGGAACTTCAGCAGTCATAACCTCAGTGCCAGGCAGACAGCATTAGACAGGAACGGTGGTCCTTTTCCATGGGAAACCAAAGTCTCCACCCTAGATTCCTGATGGCAGTTTGTAGGAGGCCTTTGGAAACACAAGGGCAGAGAAAGGTCCATCTGGTGTTTGATTGCACCTGGCAGATATTCTCATTTGTATGGAATTGTAGTGGAATTTTAGTAGGCATAAGCCCAGCGGCAGGCAGACAGAATTAGACATGAATAGTGGCCCATTTCCATGGGAAACCAAAGTCTCCACCCCAGGTTCCTGATGTCATTTTTTAGGAGGCCTCTGGCACTACAAGAGGGGACAAACTTCCAACTGGTAGGAGACTCCATCTGGGATATATCCTCATTTGTGAGGAATTTCAGCAGGCATAACCCCAGTGACAGGCAGACAGCCTTAGACACAAACAGTGGCCCTTTTCCGTGGGAAACCAAAACCTCCAGCCCATGTTGCAAATGTCACTTTGTAGGAGGCGTTTTCCAATATAAGGGCAGAGAAACTTCCATCTGGTGGTAGATTACACCTCATAGATATCCTCATTTCTATTGAATTTTAGTGCAATTTTAGTAGGAAGAAGCCCAGTGGCAGGCAGACAGCATTAAACACGAACAATGGCCCATTTCTATGGGAAACCAAAGTCTCCACCCCACGTTCCTGATGTCCGTTTCTAGAAGGCCTTTGGAAGGACAAGGGCAGACAAACTTCCGTCTGGTGGTTGATTGCATCGTGGAGATATCCTCATTTGTATGGAATTTCAGCAGGTAGAAGCCCAGTGGCAGGCAGATACCATTAGACATGAATGGTGGCCCTTTTCCCATGGGCAGCCAAAAATCTCCAGGCCACGTTCCTGATGTCAGGTTTTAGGAGGCCTTTGGCAGTACAAGGGCAAACAAACTTCCGTCTGGTGGCTGATTACATCGGGGAGATATCCTCATTTGTATGGAATTTCAGCAGGTAGAAGCCCAGTGGCAGGCAGAGAGACTTAGACACGTACGGTGGCCCTTTTCCATGGGAAAACAAACTCTCCAACCCAGCCTCCTGATGTCAGTTTGTAGGAGGCCTTTGGCATTAAAAGGGCAGACAAACTTCCATCTGGTGGGAAATTGCATTTGGGAGATATCCTCATTTGTAGGGAATTTTAGTCGGCATATGTCCACTGGCAGGCAGACAGCATTGAACAACAAAGGTGGCCCTTTTCCATGGGAAACCAATGCTTCCTCTCCAGATTCCTGATGTCAGTTTGTATGAGGCCGTTGGCATTAGAAGGGCAGACAAACTTTCAACTGGTGGTAGACTCCATCTGGGAGATATCCTCATTTGTATGGGATTTTACTAGGCATAAGCCCAGTGGCAGGCACATAGCATTATACACAAACGGTGGCCCATTTCCATGGGAAACCAAAGTCTCCACCGCACGTTCCTGATGTCAGTTTGTAGGAAGCCTTTGGCTCTACAGGGGCAGACAAACTTCCATCTGGTGGTAGATTGCACCTGGGAGACATCCTCATTTGTATGTACCCATAAGCCCAGTGGCAGGCAGACAACATTAGACACGAACGGTGGCCCTTTTCCATGGGAAACCAAAGTGTCCGCCCCAGGTTCCTGATGTCAATTTGTAGGAAGCCTTTGGCTCTACAGGGGCAGAGGAACTTCCATCTTGTGGTAGATTGCACCCGGGAGACATCCTCATTTGCATGGAAATTTAGTGGGATTTTAATAGGCAGAAGCCTAGTGGCAGGCACACATCATTAGACACGAACAATGGACCTTTTCCATGGGAAACCAAAGTCTCCACCTCACGTTCCTGATGTCAGTTTGTAGGAGGCCTTTGGACCTACAAGGGCAGACGAACTTCCACCTGGTGGTAGATTGCACCTGGGAGATATGCTCATTTGAATAGAATTTTAGTGGAATTTTAGTAGGCATAACCACAGTGCCAGGCAGACAGCATTAGACACGAACGGTGGCCCATTTCCCGGGGAAACCAAAGTCTCCATCCCACATGCCTGATATCAGTTTGGACGAGGCCTTTGGTACTACAAGCGCAGACAAACTTCCAACTGGTGGTAGATTCCATGTGGGAGATATCCTCATTTGTGAGGAATTTCTGCAGGCATAACCCCAGTGGCAGGCAGACAGCATTAGAAACGAACGGTGCCCCTTTTCCATGGGAAACCAATGTCTCCACCCCACGTTCCTGATGTCAGTTTTTAGGAGGCCTTTGGCACTACAAGGGCAGAGAAACTTCCATCTGGTTGTAGATTGTACCTGGGAGATATCCTCATTTCTATAGAATTTTAGTGGAATTTTAGTAGGCATAAGCCTAGTGGCTGTCAGACAGCATTAGACACAAACGGTGGCCCATTTCTATGGGAAACCACAGTCTCCACCCCATGTTCCTGATGTCAGTTTTTAGGAGGCATTTGGCACTACGAGGGCAGACAAACTTCCACCTGGTGGTAGATTGCACCTGGGAGATATCCTCATTTTTATGGAACTTCAGCAGTCATAACCACAGTGCCAGGCAGACAGTATTAGACAGGAACAGTGGTCCTTTTCCTAGGGAAACCAAAGTCTCCACCCTAGGTTCCCGAGGGCAGTTTGTAGGAGACCTTTGGAAACACAAGGGCAGAGAAACTTCCATCTGGTGTTTGATTGCACCTGGGAGATATTCTCATTTGTATGGAATTTAAGTGGAATTTTAGTAGGCAGAATCCCAGCGGCAGGCAGACAGAATTAGACATGAATAGTGGCCCATTTCCATGGGAAACCAAAGTCTCCACCCCACGTTCCTGATGTCATTTTCTAGGAGGCCTCTGGCACTACAAGAGGAGGCAAACTTCCAACTGGTGGCATATTGCATCTGGGAGATATCCTCATTTGTATGTAATTTTAGTAGCCATAAGCCCAGTGGCAGGCAGACAGCATTAGACACGAACGGTGGCCCTTTTCCATGGGAAACCAAAGTGTCCGCCCCAGGTTACTGATGTCAATTTGTAGGAAGCCTTTGGCTCTACAGGGGCAGACAAACTTCCATCTGGTGGTAGATTGCACCTGGGAGACATCCTCATTTGTATGGAATTTTAGTGGGATTTTAATAGGCAGAAGCCTAGTGGCATGCACAAGTCATTAGGCACGAACGCTGGCCCATTTCCATGGGAAACCAAAGTCTCCACTCCAGGGTCCTGGTGTGAGTTTGTAGGAGGCCTTTGGCACTACAAGAGCAGACAAAGTTCCATCTGGTGGTTGATTGCATCGAGGAGATATCCTCATTTGTATGGAATTTCAGCAGGCAGAAGCCCAGTGGCAGGCAGACAGCATTAGACACAAACAATGGACCTTTTCCATGGGAAACCAAAGTCTCCACCCCAGCTTCTTGATGTCAGTTTGTAGGAGGCCTTTGGCACTACGCGGGCAGACAAACTTCCACCCGGTGGTAGATTACACCTGGGAGATATCCTCATTTTTATGGAACTTCAGCAGTCATAAACACAGTGCCAGGCAAAGAGCATTAGACAGGAACGGTGGTCCTTTTCCATGGGAAACCAAAGTCTCCACCATAGGTTCCTGATGGCAGTGTGTAGGAGGCCTTTGGCACTACAAGGGCAGAGAAACTTCCATCTGGTGTTAGGTTGTAGCTGGGAGATATACTCATTTGTATGGAATTTTAGTGGAATTTTAGTAGGCAGAATCCCAGCAGCAGGTAGATAGAATTAGACATGAATAGTGGCTCATTTCCATGGGAAACCAAAGTCTCCATCCCCTGTTCCTGATGTTAGTCTGTAAGAGGCGATTGGAACTACAAGGGCAGAAAAAATTCCATCTGGTGGTAGATTGGACCTGGGAGATATCGCCATTTGTATGGAATTTTAGTGGTATTTTAGTAGGCAGAATTCCAGCGGCAGGCAGACAGCATTACACAGGAACGCTGCCCAATATCCATGGGAAACCAAAGTCTCCAACCCAGGCTCCTCATGTCAGTTTGTAGGAGGCCTTTGGCATTAAAAGGGCAGACAAACTTCCATCTGGTGGTTGATTGCATCGGGGAGATATGCTCATTTGTATGGGATTTCAGAAGGCAGAAGCCAAGTGGCACGCAGACAGCATTGGACACGAACAGTGGCCCTTTTCCATGGGAAACCAAAATCTCCACCCCACGTTGCTGATGTCTCATTGTAGGAGGCGTTTTCCAATTTAAGGGCAGAGAAACTTCCATCTGGTTGTAGATTGCACCTGGGAGATATCCTCATTTCTATGGAATTTTAGTGGAATTCTAGTAGGAAGAAACCCAGTGGCAGGCAGATAGCATTAGACACGAACAACGGCCCATGCCTATGGGAAACCACAGTCTCCACCCCACGTTCCTGATGTCCGTTTCTAAGAGGCCTGTGGCACTACAAGGGCAGACAAACTTCCGCCTGGTGGCATATTGCATCTGGGAGATATCCTCATGTGTATGTAGTTTCAGTAGTCATAAACCCAGTGGCAAGGAGATAGCATTAAACACAAAGGGTGGCCCTTTTCCAATAGAAACCAAAGCGTTCTCTCCAGATTCCTGATGTCAGTTTGTAGGAGGCCGTTGGCATTACTAAGGCAGACAAACTTTCAACTGGTGGTAGACTCCATCTGGGAGATATCCTCATTTGTATGGAATTTTACTAGGCATAAGCCCAGTGGCAGGCACATAGCATTACACATAAACGGTGGCCCATTTCCATGGGAAAACAAAGTCTCCACCCCACGGTCCTGATGTCAGTTTTTAGGAGGCCTTTGGCACTACGAGGGCAGTCAAACGTCCACGTGGTTGTAGATTGCACCTGGGAGATATCCTCATTTATATAGAATTTTAGTGGAATTTTAGTAGGCATAAGCCCAGTGGCTGGCAGACGGCATTAGACACAAACGGTGGCCCATTTCCATGGGAAACCAAAGTCTCCACCCCACGTTCCTGATGTCAGTTTTTAGGAGGCCTTTGGCACTACGAGGGCAGACAAACGTCCACGTGGTTGTAGATTGCACCTGGGAGATATCCTCATTTGTATGGAACTTCAGCAGTCATAACCACAGTGGCAGGCAGACAGCATTAGAAACGAACGGTGGTCCTTTTCCATGGGAAACCAAAGTCTCCGCCCTAGGTTCCTGATGTCAATTTGTAGGAAGCCTTCGGCTCACCATGGGCAGACAAACTTCCATCTGGTGGTAGATTGCACCTGGCAGATATTCTCATTTGTATGGAATTTTAGAGGAATTTTAGTAGGCAGAATCCCAGCGGCAGGCAGGCAGAATTAGACATGAATAGTGGCCCATTTCCATGGGAAACCAAAGTCTCCACCCCAGGTTCCTGATGTCATTTTTTAGGAGGCCTCTGGCACTACAAGAGGAGACTAACTTCCAACTGCTGGCATATTGCATCTGGGAGATATCCTCATTTGTATGTAATTTTAGTAGCCATAAGCCCAGTAGCAGGCAGACAGCATAAGATACGAACGGTGGCCCTTTTCCATGGGAAACCAAAGTCTCCGCCCCAGGTTCCTGATGTCAATTTGTAGGAAGCCTTTGGCTCTACAGGGGCAGACAAACTTCTATCTGGTGGTAGATTGCACCTGGGAGACATCCTCATTTGTAAGGAATTTTAGTGGTATTTTAATAGGCAGAAGCCTAGTGGCAGGAACACATCATTAGACACGAACGCTGGCCCATTTCCATGGGAAACCAAAGTCTCCACTCCAGGTTCCTGGTGTCAGTTTGGAGGAGGCCTTTGGCACTACGAAGGCAGACAAACTTCTATCTGGTGGTAGATTGCACCTGGGAAATATCCTCATTTGTATGGAACTTCAGCAGTCATAACCTCAGTGCCAGGCAGACAGCATTAGACAGGAACGGTGGTCCTTTTCCATGGGAAACCAAAGTCTCCACCCTAGATTCCTGATGGCAGTTTGTAGGAGGCCTTCGGAAACACAAGGGCAGAGAAAGGTCCATCTGGTGTTTGATTGCACCTGGCAGATATTCTCATTTGTATGGAATTGTAGTGGAATTTTAGTAGGCATAAGCCCAGCGGCAGGCAGACAGAATTAGACATGAATAGTGGCCCATTTCCATGGGAAACCAAAGTCTCCACCCCAGGTTCCTGATGTCATTTTTTAGGAGGCCTCTGGCACTACAAGAGGGGACAAACTTCCAACTGGTGGGAGACTCCATCTGGGATATATCCTCATTTGTGAGGAATTTCAGCAGGCATAACCCCAGTGACAGGCAGACAGCCTTAGACACAAACAGTGGCCCTTTTCCGTGGGAAACCAAAACCTCCAGCCCATGTTGCAAATGTCACTTTGTAGGAGGCGTTTTCCAATATAAGGGCAGAGAAACTTCCATCTGGTGGTAGATTACACCTGATAGATATCCTCATTTCTATTGAATTTTAGTGCAATTTTAGTAGGAAGAAGCACAGTGGCAGGCAGACAGCATTAAACACGAACAATGGCCCATTTCTATGGGAAACCAAAGTCTCCACCCCACGTTCCTGATGTCCGTTTCTAGAAGGCCTTTGGCAGGACAAGGGCAGACAAACTTCCGTCTGGTGGTTGATTGCATCGTGGAGATATCCTCATTTGTATGGAATTTCAGCAGGTAGAAGCCCAGTGGCAGGCAGATACCATTAGACATGAATGGTGGCCCTTTTCCCATGGGCAGCCAAAAATCTCCAGGCCACGTTCCTGATGTCAGGTTTTAGGAGGCCTTTGGCAGTACAAGGGCAAACAAACTTCCGTCTGGTGGCTGATTACATCGGGGAGATATCCTCATTTGTATGGAATTTCAGCAGGTAGAAGCCCAGTGGCAGGCAGAGAGACTTAGACACGTACGGTGGCCCTTTTCCATGGGAAAACAAACTCTCCAACCCAGCCTCCTGATGTCAGTTTGTAGGAGGCCTTTGGCATTAAAAGGGCAGACAAACTTCAATCTGGTGGGAAATTGCATTTGGGAGATATCCTCATTTGTAGGGAATTTTAGTCGGCATATGTCCACTGGCAGGCAGACAGCATTGAACAACAAAGGTGGCCCTTTTCCATGGGAAACCAATGCTTCCTCTCCAGATACCTGATGTCAGTTTGTATGAGGCCGTTGGCATTAGAAGGGCAGACAAACTTTCAACTGGTGGTAGACTCCATCTGGGAGATATCCTCATTTGTATGGGATTTTACTAGGCATAAGCCCAGTGGCAGGCACATAGCATTATACACAAACGGTGGCCCATTTCCATGGGAAACCAAAGTCTCCACCGCACGTTCCTGATGTCAGTTTGTAGGAAGCCTTTGGCTCTACAGGGGCAGACAAACTTCCATCTGGTGGTAGATTGCACCTGGGAGACATCCTCATTTGTATGTACCCATAAGCCCAGTGGCAGGCAGACAACATTAGACACGAACGGTGGCCCTTTTCCATGGGAAACCAAAGTGTCCGCCCCAGGTTCCTGATGTCAATTTGTAGGAAGCCTTTGGCTCTACAGGGGCAGAGGAACTTCCATCTTGTGGTAGATTGCACCCGGGAGACATCCTCATTTGCATGGAAATTTAGTGGGATTTTAATAGGCAGAAGCCTAGTGGCAGGCACACATCATTAGACACGAACAATGGACCTTTTCCATGGGAAACCAAAGTCTCCACCTCACGTTCCTGATGTCAGTTTGTAGGAGGCCTTTGGACCTACAAGGGCAGACGAACTTCCATCTGGTGGTAGATTGCACCTGGGAGATATGCTCATTTGAATAGAATTTTAGTGGAATTTTAGTAGGCATAACCACAGTGCCAGGCAGACAGCATTAGACACGAACGGTGGCCCATTTCCCGGGGAAACCAAAGTCTCCATCCCACATGCCTGATATCAGTTTGGACGAGGCCTTTGGTACTACAAGCGCAGACAAACTTCCAACTGGTGGTAGATTCCATGTGGGAGATATCCTCATTTGTGAGGAATTTCTGCAGGCATAACCCCAGTGGCAGGCAGACAGCATTAGAAACGAACGGTGCCCCTTTTCCATGGGAAACCAATGTCTCCACCCCACGTTCCTGATGTCAGTTTTTAGGAGGCCTTTGGCACTACAAGGGCAGAGAAACTTCCATCTGGTTGTAGATTGTACCTGGGAGATATCCTCATTTCTATAGAATTTTAGTGGAATTTTAGTAGGCATAAGCCTAGTGGCTGTCAGACAGCATTAGACACAAACGGTGGCCCATTTCTATGGGAAACCACAGTCTCCACCCCATGTTCCTGATGTCAGTTTTTAGGAGGCATTTGGCACTACGAGGGCAGACAAACTTCCACCTGGTGGTAGATTGCACCTGGGAGATATCCTCATTTTTATGGAACTTCAGCAGTCATAACCACAGTGCCAGGCAGACAGTATTAGACAGGAACAGTGGTCCTTTTCCTAGGGAAACCAAAGTCTACACCCTAGGTTCCCGAGGGCAGTTTGTAGGAGACCTTTGGAAACACAAGGGCAGAGAAAGGTCCATCTGGTGTTTGATTGCACCTGGGAGATATTCTCATTTGTATGGAATTTAAGTGGAATTTTAGTAGGCAGAATCCCAGCGGCAGGCAGACAGAATTAGACATGAATAATGGCCCATTTCCATGGGAAACCAAAGTCTCCACCCCACGTTCCTGATGTCATTTTCTAGGAGGCCTCTGGCACTACAAGAGGAGGCAAACTTCCAACTGGTGGCATATTGCATCTGGGAGATATCCTCATTTGTATGTAATTTTAGTAGCCATAAGCCCAGTGGCAGGCAGACAGCATTAGACACGAACGGTGGCCCTTTTCCATGGGAAACCAAAGTGTCCGCCCCAGGTTACTGATGTCAATTTGTAGGAAGCCTTTGGCTCTACAGGGGCAGACAAACTTCCATCTGGTGGTAGATTGCACCTGGGAGACATCCTCATTTGTATGGAATTTTAGTGGGATTTTAATAGGCAGAAGCCTAGTGGCATGCACAAGTCATTAGGCACGAACGCTGGCCCATTTCCATGGGAAACCAAAGTCTCCACTCCAGGGTCCTGGTGTGAGTTTGTAGGAGGCCTTTGGCACTACAAGAGCAGACAAAGTTCCATCTGGTGGTTGATTGCATCGAGGAGATATCCTCATTTGTATGGAATTTCAGCAGGCAGAAGCCCAGTGGCAGGCAGACAGCATTAGACACAAACAATGGACCTTTTCCATGGGAAACCAAAGTCTCCACCCCAGCTTCTTGATGTCAGTTTGTAGGAGGCCTTTGGCACTACGCGGGCAGACAAACTTCCTCCCGGTGGTAGATTACACCTGGGAGATATCCTCATTTTTATGGAACTTCAGCAGTCATAAACACAGTGCCAGGCAAAGAGCATTAGACAGGAACGGTGGTCCTTTTCCATGGGAAACCAAAGTCTCCACCATAGGTTCCTGATGGCAGTTTGTAGGAGGCTTTTGGCACTACAAGGGCAGAGAAACTTCCATCTGGTGTTAGGTTGTAGCTGGGAGATATACTCATTTGTATGGAATTTTAGTGGAATTTTAGTAGGCAGAATCCCAGCAGCAGGTAGATAGAATTAGACATGAATAGTGGCTCATTTCCATGGGAAACCAAAGTCTCCATCCCCCGTTCCTGATGTTAGTCTGTAAGAGGCGATTGGAACTACAAGGGCAGAAAAAATTCCATCTGGTGGTAGATTGGACCTGGGAGATATCGCCATTTGTATGGAATTTTAGTGGTATTTTAGTAGGCAGAATTCCAGCGGCAGGCAGACAGCATTACACACGAACGCTGCCCAATATCCATGGGAAACCAAAGTCTCCAACCCAGGCTCCTCATGTCAGTTTGTAGGAGGCCTTTGGCATTAAAAGGGCAGACAAACTTCCATCTGGTGGGAAATTCCATTTGGGAGATATCCTCATATGTATGGAACTTTAGTAGGCATATGCCCACTGGCAGGCAGACAGCATTAGACAAGAACGGTGGCCCTTTTCCATGGAAAGACAAATTATCCATCCTATGTTCCTGATGTCAGTTTGAAGGAGGCGTTTTCCAATACAAGGGCAGAAAAACTTCCATCTGGTGGTTGATTGCATCGGGGAGATATGCTCATTTGTATGGGATTTCAGAAGGCAGAAGCCAAGTGGCATGCAGACAGCATTGGACACGAACAGTGGCCCTTTTCCATGGGAAACCAAAATCTCCACCCCACGTTGCTGATGTCTCATTGTAGGAGGCGTTTTCCAATTTAAGGGCAGAGAAACTTCCATCTGGTTGTAGATTGCACCTGGGAGATATCCTCATTTCTATGGAATTTTAGTGGAATTTTAGTAGGAAGAAACCCAGTGGCAGGCAGATAGCATTAGACACGAACAACGGCCCATTCCTATGGGAAACCACAGTCTCCACCCCACGTTCCTGATGTCCGTTTCTAAGAGGCCTGTGGCACTACAAGGGCAGACAAACTTCCGCCTGGTGGCATATTGCATCTGGGAGATATCCTCATGTGTATTTAGTTTCAGTAGTCATAAACCCAGTGGCAAGGAGACAGCATTAAACACAAAGGGTGGCCCTTTTCCAATAGAAACCAAAGCGTTCTCTCCAGATTCCTGATGTCAGTTTGTAGGAGGCCGTTGGCATTACAAAGGCAGAAAAACTTTCAACTGGTGGTAGACTCCATCTGGGAGATATCCTCATTTGTATGGAATTTTACTAGGCATAAGCCCAGTGGCAGGCACATAGCATTACACATACACTGTGGCCCATTTCCATGGGAAAACAAAGTCTCCACCCCACGGTCCTGATGTCAGTTTTTAGGAGGCCTTTGGCACTACGAGGGCAGACAAACGTCCACGTGGTTGTAGATTGCACCTGGGAGATATCCTCATTTGTATGGAACTTCAGCAGTCATAACCACAGTGGCAGGCAGACAGCATTAGAAACGAACGGTGGTCCTTTTCCATGGGAAACCAAAGTCTCCGCCCTAGGTTCCTGATGTCAATTTGTAGGAAGCCTTTGGCTCACCATGGGCAGACAAACTTCCATCTGGTGTTAGATTGCACCAGGGAGATATTCTTATTTGTATGGAATTTTAGTGGAATTTTAGTAGGCAGAATCCCAGCGGCAGGCAGACAGAATTAGACATGAATAGTGGCCTATTTCCATGGGAAACCAAAGTCTCCCCCCCAGGTTCCTGATGTCATTTTCTAGGAGGCCTCTGGCACTACAAGAGGAGACAAACTTCCAACTGGTGGCATATTGCATCTGGGAGATGTCCTCATTTGTATGTAATTTTAGTAGCCATAAGCCCAGTGGCAGGCAGACAGCATTAGACACGAACGGTGGCCCTTTTCCATGGGAAACCAAAGTCTACGCCCCAGGTTCCTAATGTTAATCTGTAGGAAGCCTTTGGCACTACAAGGGCAGACAAACTTCCATCTGGTGGTAGCTTGCACCTGGGAGGTATCCTCATTTGTATAGAATTTTAGTGGAATTTTATTAGGCATAAGCCCAGTATTTGGCAGACAGCATTAGACACGAACGGTGGCCCATTTCATTGGGAAACCAAAGTCTCCATCCCACGTTCCTGATGTCAGTTTGTAGGAGGCCTTTGGCACTACGAGGGCAGACAAACTTCCAACTGGTGGTAGATTCCATCTGGGAGATGTCCTCATTTGTGAGGAATTTCAGTAGCCATAACTCCAGTGCCAGGCAGACAGCATTAGACACGAACAGTGGCCCTTTTCAGTGGGAAACCAAAATCTCCAGCCCATGTTGCAAATGTCACTTTGTAGGAGACGTTTTCCAATATAAGGGCAGAGAAACTTCCATCTGGTTGTAGATTGCACCTGGGTGATATCCTCATTTTTATGAAGTTTTAGTGGAATTTTAGTAGGAAGAAACCCAGTGGCAGGCAGACAGCATTAGACACGAAAAATGGCCCATTTGATGGGAAACCAAAGTCTCCACCCCACGTTACTGATGTCCCTTTCTAGGAGGCCTTTGTCCCTACAAGGGCAGACAAACTTCCGTCTGGTGGTTGATTGCATCATTGAGATATCCTCATTTTTATGGAATTTCATCAGGTAGAAGCCCAGTGGCAGGCAGACAGCATTAGAGAGGAACGGTGGCCCTTTTCCATGGGAAAACAAAGTCTCCAACCCAGGCTCCTGATGTCAGTTTTTAGGAGGCCTTTGGCATTAAAAGTGTAAACAAACTTCCATCTGGTGGGAAATTTTCTTAGGGAGATATCCTCATTTGTATGTAATTTCAGTAGTCATAAGCCCAGTGGCAAGGAGACAGCATTAAACACCAAGGGTGCCCCTTTTCCATGGGAAACCAAAGCGTCCTCTCCAGAATCCTGATGTCAGTTTGTAGGAGGCCGTTGGCATTACAAGGGCAGACAAACTTTCATCTGGTGGTAGACTCTATCTGGGAGATATCCTCATTTGTACGGGATTTTACTAGGCATAATCCCAGTGGCAGTCACATAGCATTAGACACAAACGGTGGTCCATTTCCATGGGAAAACAAAAGTCTCCACCCAACGTTCCTGATCTCAATTTGTAGAAGGCGTTTGGAACTACAAGGGCAGAAAAACGTCCATCTGGTGGTAGATTGCACCTGGGAGATATCCTCATTTCTATGGAATTTTATTGGAATTTTGTTACGAAGATCCCCAGTGGCAGGCAGACAGCATTAGACACGAACGGTGGCCCATTTTTATGGGAAACCAAAGTCTCCACCCCACGTTCCAGATGTCCGTTACTAGGAGGCCTTTGGCACTACAAGGGCAGACAAACTTCCACCTGGTGGTAGATTGCTCCTGGGAGATATCCTCATTTGTATGGACCTTCAGCAGTCATAACCACAGTGCCAGGCAGACCGCATTAGACAGGAACGGTGGTCCTTTTCCTAGGGAAACCAAAGTCTCCACACCACGTTCCCGATGTCAGGTTTTAGTAGGCCATTGAGAGTACAAGGGCAGAAAAACTTCCGTCTGGTGGTTGATTGCATCGGGAAGATATCCTCATTTGTATGGAATTTCAGCAGATAGAAGCCCAGTGGCAGGCAGACAGCATTAGACACGAACGGTGGCCCTTTTCCATGGGAAAACAAAGTCTCCAACCCAGGCTCCTGATGTCAGTTTGTAGGAGGCCTTTGGCACTACAAGGGCAGACAAACTTCCATCTTGTGGTGGATCGCACCTCGTAGATGTCCTTATTTGTATGGAATTTTAGTGGTATTTTAGTACTCAGAAGCCCAGTTGCAGACAGAGAGCATTAAACATGAACGGTGGGCCTTTTCCATAGGAAACCAAAGTCTCCAGGCCAGGTTCCAAATGTCAGTATAAAGGAGGCCTTTGGCACTGCAAGAGCAGACAAACTTCCATCTGGTGGTAGATTGCACCTGGGAGATATCCTCATTTGTATAGATTTTTAGTGAAATTATAGTACTCAGAATCCCAGTGGCAGACCGACAGCATTAAAAATGAGCAGTGGGCCTTTTCCATAGGAAACCAATGTCTCCAGGCCAGGTTCCGAATGTCAGTTTGAAGGAGCCCTTTGGCACTGCAAGAGCAGACAAACTTCCATCTGGTGGCATATTGCATCTGGGAGATATCCTCATTTGTATGGAACTTCAGCAGTCATAACCACAGTGCCAGGCAGACACCATTAGACAGGAACGGTGGTCCTTTTCCATGGGAAACTAAAGTCTCCACCCTAGGTTTCTGATGGCATTTTTTAGGAGGCCTTTGGAAACATAAGGGCAGAGAAACTTCCATCTGGTGTTTGATTGCACCTGGGAGATATTCCCATTTGTATAGAATTTTAGAGGAATTTTAGTAGGCAGAATCCCAGCGGCAGGCGGACAGAATTAGACATGAATAGTGGCCCATTTCCATGGGAAACCAAAGTCTCCCCCCCAGGTTCCTGATGTCATTTTCTAGGAGGCCTCTGGCACTACAAGAGGAGACAAACTTCCAACTGGTGGCATATTGCATCTGGGAGATATCCTCATTTGTATGTAATTTTAGTAGGCATAAGCCCTGTGGCAGGCAGACAGCATTAGACAGGAACCGAGGCCCTATGGGAAACCAAAATCTCCACCCCAGCTTCATGATGTCAATTTGTAGGAAGCCTTTTGCTCTACAGGGGCAGACAAACTTCCATTTGGTGGTAGATTGCACGTGAGAGACATCTTCAATGGTATGGAATTTTATTGGAATTTTAATAGGCAGAAGCCTAGTGGCAGGCAAACATCATTAGACACGAACGCTGTCCCATTTCCATGGGAGACCAAAGTCTCCACTCCAGGTTCCTGATGTCAGTTTGTAGGAGGCCTTTGGCACTACAAGGGCAGACAAAGTTCCGTCTGGTGGTTGATTGCATTGAGGAGATATCCTCATTTGTATGGAACTTCAGCACTCATAACCACAATGCCAGGCTGACAGCATTAGATACGAACGGTGGTCCTTTTCCATGGGAAACCAAAGTCTCTACCCCTGGTTCCTGATGTCAGATTTTTAGGAGGCCTTTGCCACTACAAAGGCAGACAATCTTCCATCTGGTGGTAAATTGCATCTGCGAGATATCCTCATTTGTATGAAATTTTGGGAGGCATACGCCCAGTAGCAGGCACACAGCATTAGGCATGAACAGTGGCCCTTTTTCATGGGAAACCAAATTATCCATCCTACGTTTCAGATGTAAGTTTATAGGAGACCTTTGGCACTACAAGGGCTGAGAAACTTCAAACCGGGGGTAGATTGCACCTGTGAGATATTCTCATTTGTATAGAATTTTAGAGGAATTTTAGTACGCAGAATCCCAGTGGCACGCAGACAGAATTAGACATGAATAGTGGCCCTTTTCCAGGGGAAACCAAAGTCTCCAGGCCAGGTTCCTGATGTCAGTTTTTAGGAGGCCTTTTGCACTACAAGAACAGACAAACTTCCGACTGGTGGCATATTGCATCTTGGAGATATCTTCATTTGTATTGGGGTTGTAGTGGAAGTAAAGTAGGCAGAAGCCCAGTGGCAAGTAGACAGCATTAAACACCAACCGTGGACCATTTCCATGGGAAACCAAAGTCTCCACTCCAGGCTCCTGATGTCAATTTGTAGGAGGCCTTTGGCACTACAGGGGCCGACAAACTTCCGTCAGGTGGTTGATTGCATCGGAGAGATTTCCAAATTTCTTTGGAATTTCAGCAGGCAGAAGCCCAGTGGCAGGCAGACAGCATTAGACACGAACGCTGGCCGTTTTCCATGGGAAAACAAAGTCTCCACCCCTGGTTCCTGATATCAGTTTCTTAGGAGGGCTTTGGTAGTACAAGGGCAGAAAATCTTCCATCTGGTTGTAGATTGCACCTGGGAGATATCCTCATTTCTATCGAATTTTCGTGGAATTTTAGTAGGAAGAAGCCCAGTGGCAGGCAGACTGCATTAGACACGAACGGTGGCCCATTTCTATGGGACACCAAAGTCTCCACCCCACGTTCCGGACATACGTTTCTCAGAGGCCTTGGCACTACAAGGGTAGACAAACTTCCACCTGGTGGTAGATTGCACCTGGGAGATATCCTCATTTTTATGGAACTTCAGCAGTCATAACCACAGTGCCAGGCAGACAGCATTAGACAGGAACAGTGGTCCTTTTCCTAGGGAAACCAAAGTCTCCACCCTAGGTTCCCGAGGGCAGTTTGTAGGAGACCTTTGGAAACACAAGGGCAGAGAAACTTCCATCTGGTGTTTGATTGCACCTGGGAGATATTCTCATTTGTATGGAATTTAAGTGGAATTTTAGTAGGCAGAATCCCAGCGGCAGGCAGACAGAATTAGACATGAATAGTGGCCCATTTCCATGGGAAACCAAAGTCTCCACCCCACGTTCCTGATGTCATTTTCTAGGAGGCCTCTGGCACTACAAGAGGAGGCAAACTTCCAACTAGTGGCATATTGCATCTGGGAGATATCCTCATTTGTATGTAATTTTAGTAGGCATAAGCCCTGTGGCAGGCAGACAGCATTAGACACGAACAATGGCCCATTCCTATGGGAAACCACAGTCTCCACCCCACGTTCCTGATGTCAGTTTTTAGGAGGCCTTTGGCACTACGAGGGCAGACAAACGTCCACGTGGTTGTAGATTGCACCTGGGAGATATCCTCATTTGTATGGAACTTCAGCAGTCATAACCACAGTGGCAGGCAGACAGCATTAGAAACGAACGGTGGTCCTTTTCCATGGGAAACCAAAGTCTCCGCCCTAGGTTCCTGATGTCAATTTGTAGGAAGCCTTTGGCTCACCATGGGCAGACAAACTTCCATCTGGTGGTAGATTGCACCTGGGAGATATTCTCATTTGTATGGAATTTTAGAGGAATTTTAGTAGGCAGAATCCCAGCGGCAGGCAGGCAGAATTAGACATGAATAGTGGCCCATTTCCATGGGAAACCAAAGTCTCCACCCCAGGTTCCTGATGTCATTTTTTAGGAGGCCTCTGGCACTACAAGAGGAGACTAACTTCCAACTGCTGGCATATTGCATCTGGGAGATATCCTCATTTGTATGTAATTTTAGTAGCCATAAGCCCAGTAGCAGGCAGACAGCATAAGATACGAACGGTGGCCCTTTTCCATGGGAAACCAAAGTCTCCGCCCCAGGTTCCTGATGTCAATTTGTAGGAAGCCTTTGGCTCTACAGGGGCAGACAAACTTCTATCTGGTGGTAGATTGCACCTGGGAGACATCCTCATTTGTAAGGAATTTTAGTGGTATTTTAATAGGCAGAAGCCTAGTGGCAGGAACACATCATTAGACACGAACGCTGGCCCATTTCCATGGGAAACCAAAGTCTCCACTCCAGGTTCCTGGTGTCAGTTTGGAGGAGGCCTTTGGCACTACGAAGGCAGACAAACTTCCATCTGGTGGTAGATTGCACCTGGGAAATATCCTCATTTGTATGGAACTTCAGCAGTCATAACCTCAGTGCCAGGCAGACAGCATTAGACAGGAACGGTGGTCCTTTTCCATGGGAAACCAAAGTCTCCGCCCTAGGTTCCTGATGTCAATTTGTAGGAGGCCTTTGGAAACACAAGGGCAGAGAAAGGTCCATCTGGTGTTTGATTGCACCTGGCAGATATTCTCATTTGTATGGAATTGTAGTGGAATTTTAGTAGGCATAAGCCCAGCGGCAGGCAGAGAGAATTAGACATGAATAGTGGCCCATTTCCATGGGAAACCAAAGTCTCCACCCCACGTTCCTGATGCCATTTTCTACGAGGCCTCTGGCACTACAAGAGGAGACAAACTTCCAACTGGTGGCATATTGCATCTGGGAGATATCCTCATTTGTATGTAATTTTAGTAGCCATAAGCCCAGTGGCAGGCAGACAGCTTTAGACACTAACGGTGGCCCTTTTCCATGGGAAACCAAAGTCTCTGCCCCAGGTTCCTGATATCAATTTGTAGGAAGCCTTTGGCACTACAGGGCAGACAAACTTCCATGTGGTAGTAGATTGCACCTGGGAGACATCCTCATTTGTATGGAATTTTAGTGGGATTTTAATAGGCAGAAGCCTAGTGGCAGGCACACAGCATTAGACACGAACGCTGGCCCATTTCCATGGGAAACCAAAGTCTCCACCCCACGGTCCTGATGTCAGTTTGTAAGAGGCCTTTGGCACTAAAAGGGCAGACAAAGTTCCATCTGATGGTTGATTGCATCGAGGAGATATCCTCATTTGTATGGAATTTCAGCAGACAGAAGCCCAGTGGCAGGCAGACAGCATTAGACACGAACGGTGCCCCTTTCCCATGGGAAACCAAAGTCTCCACCCCACGTTCCTGATGTCAGTTTGTAAGAGGCGTTTGGAGCTACAAGGGGAGAAAAACTTCCATCTGGTGGTAGATTGCACCTGGGAGATATCCTAATTTCCATGGAATTTTAGTGGAATTTTAGTAGGAAGAAGCCCAGTGGCAGGCACATAGCATTAGACACAAATGGTGGCCTATTTCCATGGGAAAAGTAGAGTCTCCACCCCACGTTCCTGATGTCAGTTTTTAGGAGGGCTTTGGCACTACGAGGGCAGAGAAACTTCCATCTGGTTGTAGATTGCACCTGAGAGATATCCTCATTTATATAGAATTTTAGTGGAATTTTAGTAGGCATAAGCCCAGTGGCTGGCAGACAGCATTAGACAAAAACGGTGGCCCATTTCCTTGGGAAACCAAAGTCTCCACCCCACGTTCCTGATGTCAGTTCTTAGGAGGCCTTTGGCACTATGAGGGCAGACAAACTTCCACCTGGTGGTAGATTACACCTGGGAGATATCCTCATTTGTATGGAATTTGAGTGGAATTTTAGTAGGCAGAATCCCAGCGGCAGGCAGACAGAATTAGACATGAATAGTGGCCCATTTCCATGGGAAACCAAAGTCTCCACCCCAGGTTCCTGATGTCATTTTTTAGGAGGCCTCTGGCACTACAAGAGGGGACAAACTTCCAACTGGTGGCATATTGCATCTGGGATATATCCTCATTTGTGAGGAATTTCAGCAGGCATAACCCCAGTGACAGGCAGACAGCCTTAGACACAAACAGTGGCCCTTTTCCGTGGGAAACCAAAACCTCCAGCCCATGTTGCAAATGTCACTTTGTAGGAGGCGTTTTCCAATATAAGGGCAGAGAAACTTCCATCTGGTGGTAGATTACACCTGATAGATATCCTCATTTCTATTGAATTTTAGTGCAATTTTAGTAGGAAGAAGCCCAGTGGCAGGCAGACAGCATTAAACACGAACAATGGCCCATTTCTATGGGAAACCAAAGTCTCCACCCCACGTTCCTGATGTCCGTTTCTAGAAGGCCTTTGGAAGGACAAGGGCAGACAAACTTCCGTCTGGTGGTTGATTGCATCGTGGAGATATCCTCATTTGTATGGAATTTCAGCAGGTAGAAGCCCAGTGGCAGGCAGATACCATTAGACATGAACGGTGGCCCTTTTCCCATGGGCAGCCAAAAATCTCCAGGCCACGTTCCTGATGTCAGGTTTTAGGAGGCCTTTGGCAGTACAAGGGCAAACAAACTTCCGTCTGGTGGCTGATTACATCGGGGATATATCCTCATTTGTATGGAATTTCAGCAGGTAGAAGCCCAGTGGCAGGCAGAGAGACTTAGACACGTACGGTGGCCCTTTTCCATGGGAAAACAAAGTCTCCAACCCAGGCTCCTGATGTCAGTTTGTAGGAGGCCTTTGGCATTAAAAGGGCAGACAAACTTCCATCTGGTGGGAAATTGCATTTGGGAGATATCCTCATTTGTAGGGAATTTTAGTCGGCATATGTCCACTGGCAGGCAGACAGCATTGAACAACAAAGGTGGCCCTTTTCCATGGGAAACCAATGCGTCCTCTCCAGATTCCTGATGTCAGTTTGTATGAGGCCGTTGGCATTAGAAGGGCAGACAAACTTTCAACTGGTGGTAGACTCCATCTGGGAGATATCCTCATTTGTATGGGATTTTACTAGGCATAAGCCCAGTGGCAGGCACATAGCATTAGACACAAACCGTGGCCCATTTCCATGGGAAACCAAAGTCTCCACCGCACGTTCCTGATGTCAGTTTGTAGGAAGCCTTTGGCTCTACAGGGGCAGACAAACTTCCATCTGGTGGTAGATTGCACCTGGGAGACATCCTCATTTGTATGTAATTTTAGTACCCATAAGCCCAGTGGCAGGCAGACAACATTAGACACGAACGGTGGCCCTTTTCCATGGGAAACCAAAGTGTCCGCCCCAGGTTCCTGATGTCAATTTGTAGGAAGCCTTTGGCTCTACAGGGGCAGAGGAACTTCCATCTTGTGGTAGATTGCACCCGGGAGACATCCTCATTTGCATGGAAATTTAGTGGGATTTTAATAGGCAGAAGCCTAGTGGCAGGCACACATCATTAGACACGAACAATGGACCTTTTCCATGGGAAACCAAAGTCTCCACCTCACGTTCCTGATGTCAGTTTGTAGGAGGCCTTTGGACCTACAAGGGCAGACGAACTTCCATCTGGTGGTAGATTGCACCTGGGAGATATGCTCATTTGAATACAATTTTAGTGGAATTTTAGTAGGCATAACCACAGTGCCAGGCAGACAGCATTAGACACGAACGGTGGCCCATTTCCCGGGGAAACCAAAGTCTCCATCCCACATGCCTGATATCAGTTTGGACGAGGCCTTTGGTACTACAAGCGCAGACAAACTTCCAACTGGTGGTAGATTCCATGTGGGAGATATCCTCATTTGTGAGGAATTTCTGCAGGCATAACCCCAGTGGCAGGCAGACAGCATTAGAAACGAACGGTGCCCCTTTTCCATGGGAAACCAATGTCTCCACCCCACGTTCCTGATGTCAGTTTTTAGGAGGCCTTTGGCACTACAAGGGCAGAGAAACTTCCATCTGGTTGTAGATTGTACCTGGGAGATATCCTCATTTCTATAGAATTTTAGTGGAATTTTAGTAGGCATAAGCCTAGTGGCTGTCAGACAGCATTAGACACAAACGGTGGCCCATTTCTATAGGAAACCACAGTCTCCACCCCACGTTCCTGATGTCAGTTTTTAGGAGGCATTTGGCACTACGAGGGCAGACAAACTTCCACCTGGTGGTAGATTGCACCTGGGAGATATCCTCATTTTTATGGAACTTCAGCAGTCATAACCACAGTGCCAGGCAGACAGTATTAGACAGGAACAGTGGTCCTTTTCCTAGGGAAACCAAAGTCTCCACCCTAGGTTCCCGAGGGCAGTTTGTAGGAGACCTTTGGAAACACAAGGGCAGAGAAACTTCCATCTGGTGTTTGATTGCACCTGGGAGATATTCTCATTTGTATGGAATTTAAGTGGAATTTTAGTAGGCAGAATCCCAGCGGCAGGCAGACAGAATTAGACATGAATAGTAGCCCATTTCCATGGGAAACCAAAGTCTCCACCCCACGTTCCTGATGTCATTTTCTAGGAGGCCTCTGGCACTACAAGAGGAGGCAAACTTCCAACTGGTGGCATATTGCATCTGGGAGATATCCTCATTTGTATGTAATTTTAGTAGCCATAAGCCCAGTGGCAGGCAGAAAGCATTAGACACGAACGGTGGCCCTTTTCCATGGGAACCCAAAGTCTCTACCTCACGTTCCTGATGTCCGTTTTTAGGAGGCCTTTGGCACTACACGGGCAGACAAACTTCCACCTCGTGGTAGATTGCACCTGGGAGATATCCTCATTTGTATGGAACTTCCGCACTCATAACCACAATGCCAGGGTGACAGCATTAGATACGAACGGTGGTCCTTTCCCATGGGAAACCAAAGTCTCCAACCCTGGTTCCTGATGTCAGTTTTTTAGGAGGCCTTTGCCACTACAAGGGCAGACAATCTTCCATCTGATGGTAAATTGCACCTGCGAGATATCCTCACTTGTATGGAATTTTAGGAGGCATACGCCCAGTGGCAGGCACACAGCATTAGGCATGAACAGTGGCTCTTTTTCATGGGAAACCAAATTATCCATCCTACGTTTCAGATGTCAGTTTATAGGAGACCTTTGGCAACACAAGGGCAGAGAAACTTCAAACCGGGGGTAGATTGCACCTGCGAGATATTCTCATTTGTATAGAATTTTAGAGTAATTTTAGTACGCAGAATCCCAGTGGCAGGCAGACAGAATTAGACATGAATAGTGGCTGTTTTCCAGGGGAAACCAAAGTCTCCAGGCCAGGTTCCTGATGTCAGTTTTTAGGAGGCCTTTTGCACTACAAGAACAGACAAACTTCCAACTGGTGTCATATTGCATCTTGGAGATATCTTCATTTGTATGGAGTTTTAGTGGAATTAAAGTAGGCAGAAGCCCAGTGGCAAGTAGACAGCATTAAAAACCAACGGTGGCCCATTTCCATGGGAAACCAATGTCTCCGCCCCTGGTTTCTGATGTCACTTTGTAGGAAGCCTTTGGCTCTACATGGGCAGACAAACTTCCATCTGGTGGTAGATTGCACCTAGGAGACATCCTCATTTGTAAGGAATTTTAGTGGGATTTTAATAGGCAGAAGCCTAGTGGCAGGAACACATCATTAGACACGAACGCTGGCCCATTTCCAAGGGAAACCAAAGTCTCCACTCCAGGTTCCTGGTGTCAGTTTGTAGGAGGCCTTTGGAACTACAAGGGCAGATAAACTTCCAACTGGTGGTAGATTCCATCTGGGAGATATCCTCCTTTCTCTGGAATTTCAGCAGGCATAAGCCCAGTGGCCGGCAGACAGCATTAGACAGGAACGGTGGCCCTTTTCCATGGAAAACCAAAGTCTCCACCCCACGTTACTGATGTCAATTTGCAGGAGGCCTTTGGCACTACAAGGGCTACATACTTCCATCTCGTTGTATATTCCATTACTGAGATATCCTTCTTTGTATGGAATTTTATTGGAATTTTAGTATGCAGAAGCCGAGTAGCCAGCAAACAGCATCTGACAAGAACTGTGGCCCTTTTCCATGGGAAATAAAAGTCTCCACCCAACATTCCTGATGTCCGTTTGTAGGAGGCCTTTGGAACTACAAGGCCAGGAAAATTTCCAACTGGTGGTAGATTGCATCTGGAAGACATCCTCATTTGTATGCAATATTAGCAGCCATAAGCCCAGTGGCAGGCAGACAGCATTAGATTTGCACGGTGGTCCTTTTCCATGGGAAACCAAGGTCACCACCTCACGTTCCTGAATGTCAGTTTGTAGGAGGCCTTTGGCACTACAAGGGCAGCCAAAATTCTATCTGGTGGTAGATTCCACCTGGGAGATGTCCTCATTTGTATGGAAATTCATCAGGCATGAGCCCAGTGGCAGGCAGACAGCATTAGATTTGAACGGTGGCCCTTTTCCATGGGAAACCAAAGTCTCCACCTCACGTTCCTGATGACAATTTGTAGGAGGCCTTTGGAATTACACAGGAAGACAAACTTCCATCTGGTAGTAGATTGTTCCTGGGAGATATCCTCATTTCTATGCAATTTTAGAAGGGAGAACCACAGTGGCAGGTAGACTGCATTAGACACGAACAGTGGCCCCTTTCCATGGGAAACCAAAGTCTTCACTCCAGGTTCCTGATGTCTGTGTGTTGGAAACCTTAACACTGCAAGGGAAGACAAACATCCAAGTGGTGGTGGATTCTATCTGGGAGATATCCCCATTTGTATGGAATTTAAGACGGCATAAGCCCAGTGGCCGGCAGACAGCATTAGACAAAAACGGTGGCATTTTTCCATGGGAAACCAAAGTCTCCACCTCACGTTCCTGATGTCAGTTTGTAAGCCACCTTAGGCACTACAAAGGCAAAGGAAAATTCATCTGTTGGTAGATTGCACCAGGGAGATATCCTAATTTGAATGGAATTTTAGTGGAATTTTAGTCGGCAGAATCCGAAAAGTCGCCAGATAGCATTAGACCAGAACGGTGGCCCTTTTCCATGGGAAACTAAAGTCTCCATCTCACGTTCCTGATGTCAGTTTGTAGGATGCCTTTGGCACTACAAAGGCAGATAAACTTCCATCTGGTGGTAGATTCCATCTGGGAGATATCCTCATTTTTGTGGAATTTCAGCAGGCATGAGCCTAGTTCCAGGCAGACTGCATTAGACACTAACGGTGGCCCTTTTCAATGGGACACCAAAGTCTCCACCTCACGTTCCTTATGTCAGTTTATAGGAGGCCTTTGGAACTACAAGGGCACACAAACTTCCATCTCTTGGGAGAATGCAACTGCGAGATATCCTCATTTGCATGGAATTTAAGTGGAATTCTTGTGGGCAGAATCCCAGCGGCACATAGCGAGCATTAGACACGAACGGTGGCCCTTTTCCATGGGAAATCAACGTCTCCACCTCACGTTCTTTATATCAGTCACTACGAGGCCTTTGGCACTACAAGGGCAGACAAAATTCCATCTGCTGGTAGATTCCACCTGGGAGATATCCTCTGTTGTATGGAATTTCAGCAGGCATATGCCCAGTTGCAGGCAGACAGCATTAGACAAGAACGGTGGCCTTTTTCATGGGAAACCAAAGTCTCCACCCCACATTCCTGATGTAAATTTATACGAGGCTTTTGGCACGATAAGGGCAGACAAACTTCCAACTGGTGGTAGATTGCACGTGAGAGATATCTTCATTTGCATGGAATTTTAGTGGAATTTTAGTAGGCAGAATCCCAATGATCGACAGAGAGCATAAGACACAAACGGTGTCCCTTTTCCATTAGACACGAAGGTCTCTACCCCAGTCTCCTGATGTCAGTTGCTGGGAGGCCTTTGGAACTACAAGGCTAGAAAAACTTCCACCTGGTGGTAGATTGCATCTGGGAGATATCTTCATTTGTATGCAATTTTAGCAGGCAGAAGCCCAGTGGCAGGCAGACAACATTAGACACAAACGGTGGCCATTTTCCATAGGAAACCAAAGTCTCCACCTCACATTCCTGATGTCAATTTGTAGGAGGCCTTTGGCATTACAAGGGCAAACAAAACTCCATCTCGTGGGAGAATGCAACTGCGAGATATCCTCATTTGCATGGAATTTAAGTGGAATTCTTGTGGGCAGAATCCCAGCGGCAGGTAGAGAGCATTAGACACGAACGGTGGCTCTTTTCCATGGGACACCAAAGTACGGTTATGCCTGCTAAAATTCCATACAAATGAGGATATCTCGCAGATGCAATTTACCACAAGATGGAAGTTTGCCTGACCTTGTAGTGGCAAAGGCCTACTAATATCTGACATCGGGAACGTGGTGTGGAGACTTTGGTTTCCCATGGAAAAGGACTACCGTTTGTGTCTAATGCTGTCTGCCTGGCACTGTGGTTATGACTGCTGAAGTTCCATACAAATGAGGTTATCTCCCAGGTGCAATCTACAACCAGGTGGAAGTTTGTCTGCCCTTGTAGTGCCAAAGGCCTCCTAAAAATGAACAACAGAAACGCAGGCTGGAGACTTTGGTTTCCCATAGAAATGGGCCACCGTTCGTGTCTAATGCTGTCTGCCTGCCACTGGCCTACTTCCTACTAAAATTCCACTAAAATTCCAAAAAAAAATGAGGATATCTCCCAGGTGCAATCTGCAACCAGATGGAAGTTTCTCTGCCCTTATATTGGAAAACACCTCCTACAAAGTGACATCAGCAACGTGGGGTGGAGATTTTGAATTCCCGTGGAAAAGGGCCACCGTTCGTGTCTAACGATGTCTGCCTCCCACTGGGGTTATGCCTGCTGAAATTCCATACAAATGAGGATATCTCCCAGATAGAATCTACCACCAGTTGGAAGTTTGTCTGCCCTTGTAGTGCCAAAGGCCTCCTAAAAGAGGACATCAGGAACCTGGAGTGGACACTTTGGTTTCCCATGGAAATGGGCCACTGTTCGTATCTAAGGCTGTCTGCCTGGTATTGTGGTTATGAGTGCTGAAGTTCCATACAAATGAGGATATCTCCCAGGTGCAATCTACCACCAAATGGAAGTTTGTCTGCCCTTGTAGTGCCAAAGGCCTCCTAAATACTGACATCAGGAACGTGGATTGGACTTTGGTTTCCCATGGAAAAGGGGCACCGTTTGTGCCTAATGCAATGTGCCTGCCGCTGGGCTTATGCCTAGTAAAATTCCATACAAATGAGGATATCTCCCACATGGAATTTACCATCAGATGGAAGTTTGTCTGCCCTAGTAGTGGCAAAGGCCTCCTATGAAACTGACATCAGGAACCAGGGGTGGAGACTTTGTTTTCCCATGGAAAAGGGCCACCGTTCGTGTCTAATGCTGTCTGCCTTCCACTTGGGTTATGCCTGCTGAAATTCCTCAGAAATGAGGATATCTCCCTGATGGAATCTACCACCAGTTGGAAGTATATCTGCCCTTATAGTGCCAAAGTCCTCCTAAAAACTGACATCAGGAACGTGGGGTGGAGACTTTGGTTTCCCAAGGAAATTGGCCACCGTTCGTGTCTAATGCTGTCTGTTTGCCACTGGGCTTCTGCCTGCTGAAATTCCAAAGATATTTGGAAATCTCTCCGATGCAATCAACCACCTGACAGAAGTTTATTTGCCCCTATAGTGCCAAAGGCCTCTTAAACACTGACATCCGGAACCCGGAGTGGAGACTTTTGTTTCCCATGGAAATGGGCCACCGTTCGTTCCTAATGCTGTCTGCCTGCCACTGGGTTTCTTCCAACTAAAATTCCACTAAAATTCCACAGAAATAAGGATATCTCCCAAGTGCAATCTACAACCAGATGGAAGAATCTCTGCCCTTGTAGTACCAAAGCTCTCCTAAAAAACTGACATCAGAAACCAGGGGTGGAGACTTTGTTTTCCCATGGAAATGGGCCAGCGATCGTGTCTAATGCTATCTGCCTGCCACTGGGCTTATGGCTACTGAAATTACATACAAATGAGGATATCACCCAGATGCAATATGCCACCAGTTGCAAGTTTGTCTGCTCTTGTAGTGCCAAAGGCATCCTAGAAACGGACATCAGGAACGTGGGGTGGAGACTTTGGTTTCCCATGGAAAAGGGCCACCGTTGGTGTTTAATGCTGTCGACATGCCACTGGGCTTCTGCCTACTTTAATTCCACTAAAGTTCCATACAAATGAGGATATCTCCAAGACGAAATATGCCACCAGTTGGAAGTTTGTCTGCTCTTGTAGTGCAAAAGGCCTCCTAAAAACTAACATCAGGAAGCTGGCCTGGAGACTTTGTTTTCCCCTGGAAAACGGCCACTATTCATGTCTAATTCTGTGTGCCTGCAGCTAGGATTCTGCGTACTAAAATTCCTCTAAAATTCTATACAAATGGGAATATTTCCCAGGTGCAATCCTCCCCCGGTTTGAAGTTTCTCTGCCCTTGTAGTGCCAAAGGGCTCCTATAAACTGACATCTGAAACATAGGATGGATAATTTGGTTTCCCATGGAAAAGGGCCACTGTTCATGCCTAATGCTGTGTGCCTGCCACTGGGCGTATGACTGCTAAAATTCCATACAAATGAGGATATCTCGCAGATGCAATTTACCACGAGATGGAATTTTGTCTGCCCTTGTAGTGGTGAAAGCCCCCTAAAAAACTGACATCAGAAACCAGGCGTAGAGACTTTGGTTTCCCATGGAAAAGGACCACCGTTCGTATCTCATGCTGTCTGCCTGGCACTGTGGTGATGACTGCTGAAGTTCCATACAAATAAGGATATCTCCCAGGTGCAATCTACCACCAGGTGGAACTTTGTCTGCCCTCGTAGTGCCAAAGGCCTCCAAAAAACTGACATCAGGAACGTGGGGTGAAGACTTTGGTTTCCCATGGAAAAGGTCCACCGTTCGTTTCTAATGCTGTCTGCCTGGCTTTCAGATTATGAGTGCTGAAGTTCCATACAAATGAGGATATCTCCCAGGTGCAATCTACCACCAGATGGATGTTTGTCTGCCCTTGTAGTGCCAAAGGCCTCCTAAAAACTGACATCAGGAACGTGGGGTGAAGACTTTGGTTTCCCATGGAAATGGGCCACCGTTTGTGTCTAATACTATGTGCCTGCCACTGGGCTTATGCCTAGTAAAATTCCATGCAAATGAGGATATTTCCCAGATGGAATCTACCACCACTTGAAAGTTTGTCTGCCCTTGTAATGCCAACGGCCTCCTACAAACTGACATCAGGAATCTGGAGAGGACGCTTTGGTTTCCCATGGAATAGGGCCACCCTTTGTGTTTAATGCTGTCTCTTTGCCACTGGGCTTATGACTACTGAAATTACATACAAATGAGGATATCTCCCAGACGCAATATGCCAACAGATGGAAGTTTGTCTGCTCTTGCAGTGCCAAAGGTCTCGTTCAAAGTGATATCTGGAACCTGGCCTGGAACTTTGGTTTCCTATGGAAAAGGCCCACCGTTCGGGTTTAATGCTGTCGGTCTGCAACTGGGCTTCTGAGTACTAAAATTCCACTAAAATTCCATACAAATGAGGACTTCTCCAAGGTGCAATCTACCACCAGTTGGAAGTTTGTCTGCCCTTGTAGTGCCAAAGGCCTCCTAAAAACTGACATCAGGAACGTGAGGGGGAGACTTTGGTTTCCCAAGGAAATTGGCCACAGTTCGTGTCTAATGCTGTCTGCCTGCCACTGGGCTTATGGCTACTGAAATTACATACAAATGAGGATATCTCCCAGATTCAATATGCCACCAGATGGAAGTTTGTCTGCTCTTGTAGTGCCAAAGGCCTCCTAGAAACGGACATCAGGAACGTGCAGTGGAGACTTTGGTTTCCCATGGAAATGGGGCACCCTTTGTGTCTAATGCTCTGTGCTTGCCACTGGGCTTATGCCTAGTAAAATTCCATACAAATGGGATATCTCCCAGATGGAATTTACCATCAGATGGAAGTTTGTCTGCCCTTGTAGTGGCAAAGGCCTCCTACAAACTGACATCTGAAACCAGGGGTGGAGATTTTCGTTTCCCATTGATAAGGGCCACGGTTCGTGTCTAATGGTGTCTGCCTGCCACTGGGGTTATGCCTGCTGAAATTCCTCACAAATGAGGATATCTCCCTGATGGAATCTACCACCAGTTGGAAGTATGTTTGCCCTTATAGTGCCAAACTCCTCGTAAAAACTGAAATGAGGAATGTGGGGTGGAGGTTTTGGTTTCCCAAGGAAATTGGTCATAGTTCGTGTCTAATGCTGTCTGTTTGCCACTGGGCTTCTGCTTGCTGAAATTCCAAAGATATTGGGAAATCTCTCCGATGCAATCAACCACCTGACGGAAGTTTATCTGCCCCTGTAGTGCCAAAGGCCTCCTAAAAACTGACATTAGGAATCTGGAGTGGAGACATTGGTTTCCCATGGAAATGGGCCAGCGTTCCTGTCTAATGCTGTCTGCCTGGCACTGTGGTTATGGCTGCTGAAATTCTATACAAATGAGGATATCTCCCAGGTGCAATCTACCACCAGGTGGAAGTATGTCTGCACTTGTAGTGCCAAAGGCCTCCTAGAAACAGATATCAGGAACGTGGGGTGGAGACTTTGGTTTCCCATGGAAATGGGCCACCGTTAGTGTTTAATGCTGTCTACTTGCCACTGGGCTTCTGCCTACTTTAATTCCACTAAAATTCCATACAAAGGAGGATATCTCCAAGATGCAATATGCCACCAGTTGGAAGTTTGTCTGTTCTTGTAGTGCAAAATGCCTCCTAAAAACAATCATCAGGAACCAGGCGTGGAGACTTTGGTTTCCCATGGAAAAGGACCTCCGTTCGTATCTAATGCTGTCTGCCTGGCATTGTGGTTATGAGTGCTGAAGTTCCATAAAAATGAGGATATCTCCCAGGTGCAATCTACCACCAGGTGGATGTTCATCTGCCCTTATAGTGCTAAACACCTCCTAAAAACTGACATCAGGAACGTGGGTTGGAGACTTTGGTTTCCCATGGAAAAGGGGCACCTTTTGTGTCTAATGCTATGTGCCTGCCACTTGGCTTATGCCGGGTAAAATTCCATACAAATGCGGATATCTCCCAGGTGGAATTTACCATCAGATGGAAGTTTGTCTGCCCTTGTAGTAGCAAAGGCCTCCTAAAAATCTGACATCAGGAACCCGGGGTGGAGATTTTTTTTTCCCATTGAAAAGGGCCAGCGTTTGTGTCTAATGCTCTCTGCCTGCCAATGATCTTCTGCCTGCTGAAATTCCAAAGATAGTTGGAAATCTCTCCGATGCAATCAACCACCTGACGGAAGTTTATCTGCCCCTGTAGTGCCAAAGGCCTCCTAAAAACTGACATCCGGAACCTGGATTGGAGACTTTGGTTTCCCATGGAAATGGGCCAGGGTTCTTGTCTAATGCTGTCTGCCTGGCACTGTGGTGATGACTGCTGAAGTTCCATACAAATGAGGATATCTCCCAGGTGCAATCTACCACCAGGTGGAAGTTTGTCTGCCCTTGTAGTGCCAACGGCCTCCTAGAAACGGACATCAGGAACGTGGGGTGGAGACTTTGGTTTCCCATGGAAATGGGCCACCGTTCGTGTCTAATGCTGTCTGCCTGCCACTTGGTTTCTTCCTATTAATATTCCACTAAAATTCCATAGAAACAAGGATATATCCCAGGTGCAATCTACAACCAGATGGAAGATTCTCTGCCCTTGTTGTACCAAAGCCCTCCTAAAAAACTGACATCAGGAACCATGGGTGGAGACTTTGATTTCCCATGGAAAAGGACCAGCGTTCATGTCTAATGCTGTCTGCCTGCCAATGAGCTTCTGCCTTCTGAAATTCCAAAAAAATTTGGAAATCTCTCCAATGTAATCAACCACCTGACGGAAGTTTATCTGCCCCTGTAGTGCCAAAGGCCTCCTACAAATTTACATGAGGAGCCTGGAGTGGAGACTTTGGTTTCCCATGGAAAAGGGCCAGCGTTCGTGTCTAATGCTGTCTGCCCGCCACAGGTTTGTGGCTACTGAAATTACATACAAATGAGGATATCTCCCAGATTCAATATGCCACCAGTTGGAAGTTTGTCTGCTCTTGTAGTGCAAAAGGCCTCCTATAACTGACATCAGGAACCTGGCCTGGAGACGTTGTTTTCCTCTGGAAAAGGGCCACTATTCATGTCTAATTCTGTCTGCCTGCCGCTGGGATTCTGCGTACTAAAATTGCTCTAAAATTCTATACAAATGAGAATATCTCGCAGGTGCAATCTACCACCAGGTGGAAGTTTGTCCGCCCTTGTAGTGCCAAAGGCCTCCTAGAAACGGACATCAGGAACGCGGGGTGGAGACTTTGGTTTCCCATACAAATGGGCCACCGTTTGTGTCTAATGCTGTCTTCCTGCCACTGGGCTTCTTCCTACTAAAATTCCACTAAAATTCCATAGAAATGAGGATATCTCCCAGGTGCAATCTACAACCAGATGGAAGTTTCTCTGCCCTTATATTGGAAAAAGCCTCCTACAAAGTGACATCAGCAACGTGGGGTGGAGATTTTGTTTCCCATAAAAAAGGGCCATCGTTCGTGTCTAATGCTCTCTGCCTGCCACTGGCGTAATGCCTGCTGAAATTCCTCACAAATGAGGATATCTCCCAGATGGAATCTCCCACCACTTGGAAGTTTGTCTGCCCTTTTAGTGCCAAAGTCCTCCTAAAAACTGGCATCAGGAACATGGGGTGGAGACATTGGTTTCCTAAGGCAATGGGCTACTGTTCTTGTCTAATGCTGTTTGCCTTCCAATGGGCTTCTGCCTGCTGAAATCCAAAAAACATTTTGAAATCTCTCCAATGCAATCAACCACCTGACGGAAGTTTGTCTGCCCTTGAAGTGCCAAAGGCCTCCTAAAAACTGACATCAAGAACCTGGAGTGGAGACTTTGGTTTCCCATGGAAATGGGCCACTATTCATGTCTAATTCCTTCTGCCTCCCGCTGGGATTCTGCCTACTAAAATTCCACTAAAATTCCATACAAATGAGAATAACTCCCAGGTGCAATCTAACACCAGATGGAAGTTTCTCTGCCCTTGTGTTTCCAAAGGCCTCCTACAAACTGCCATCAGGAACCTAGGGTGGAGACTTTGGTTTGCCATGAAAAAATGACCACTATTCCTGTCTAATGCTGTCTGCCTGGCACTGTGGTTATGACTGCTGAAGTTCCATACAAATGAGGATATCTCCCAGGTGCAATCTACCACCAGGTGGAAGTTTGTCTGCCCTTGTAGTGCCAACGGCCTCCTAGAAACGGACATCAGGAACGTGGGGTGGAGAGTTTGTTTTCCCATGGATATGGGACACCGTTTGTGTCTAATGCTGTCTGCCTGCCACTGGGCTTATGCCTAGTAAAATCCCATACAAATGAGGATATCTCAGAGACGGAGTCTACCACCAGTTGAAAATTTGTCTGCCCTTGTAATGCCAACGGCCTCCTACAAACTGACATCAGGAATCTGGAGAGGACGCTTTGGTTTCCCATGGAAAAGGGCACCCTTGGTGTTTAATGCTGTCTCCTTGCCACTGGGCTTATGACTACTGAAATTACATACAAATGAGGATATCTCCCAGATGCAATATGCCACCAGATGGAAGTTTGTCTGCCCTTGCAGTGCCAAAGGCCTCCTACAAACTGACATTCGGAACCTCACATGGAGACTTTGGTTTCCTATGGAAATGGCCCACCGTTCATGTTTAATGCTGTCTGTTTGCAATTGGGTTTCTGAGTACTAAAATACGACTAAAATCCCATGCAAATGAGGATATCTCCCAAATGCATATTCCCAGTGGCAGGCAGACAGCATTAGACACGAACAGTGGCCCTTTTCCATGGAAAAACCAATGATCCATCCCATGTTCCTGATGTCAGTTTGAAGGGGGCCTTTGGCACTACAAGGGCTGACAAACTCCCTTCTGGCGGTAGATTGCACCTCGGAGATGTCCTGATTTGTATGGAATTTGTGTGGAATTTTAGTACTCAGTAGACAAGTGGGAGACAGACAGCATTAAACAAGAACGGTGGGCCTTTACCGTAGGACACCAAAGTCTCCAGGCCAGGTTCCAAATATCAGATTGAAGGAGGCCTTTGGCACTGCAAGAGCAGGAAAACTTCCATCTGGTGGCATATTTCATCTGGGAGATATCCTCATTTGTATGGAACTTCAGCAGTCATAACCACAGTGCCAGGCAGACAGCATTAGACACGAACGGTAGTCCTTTTCCATGGGAAACAAAAGCCTCCACACCACGTTCCCGATGTCAGGTTTAAGGAGGCCTTTGGCAGTACAAGGACAGACAAACTTCCGTCAGGTGGTTGATTGCATCGGGGAGATATCCTCATTTGTATGTAATTTCAGCAGGTAGAAGCCCAGTGCCAGGCAGACAGCATTAGACACGAACGGTGGCCCTTTTCCATGGGAAAACAAAGTCTCCAACCCAGGCTCCTGATGTCAGTTTGTAGGAGGCCTTTGGCATTAAAAGGGCAGACAAACTTCGAACTGGTGGGCAATTGCATTTGGGAGATATCCTCATTTGTAGGGAATTTTAGTAGGCATATGCTCACAGGCAGGCAGACATCATTAGACACGAACGCTGTCCCATTTCCATGGGAAACCAAAGTATCCACTCCAGGTTCTTGATGTCAGTTTGTAGGAGGCCTTTGGCACTACAAGGGCAGACAAACTTCCATCTGGCTGTAGATTGCACCACGGAGATGTCCTCATTTGTATGGAATTTTAGTGGTATTTTAGTACTCAGAAGCCCAGTGGCAGAAAGACAGCATTAAACATGAACAGTGGGCCATTTCCATAGGAAACCAAAGTCTCCATGTGAGGTTCCGAATGTCAGTTTGTAGGAGGCCTTTGGCACTGCAAGGGCAGACAAACTTCCATCTGGTGGCATATTGCATCTGGGAGATATCCTCATTTGTATGTAATTTCAGTAGTCATAAGCCCAGTGGCAAGAAGACAGTATTAAATACAAATGGTGGCCCTTTTCCATGGGAAACCAAAGCGTCCACTCCAGATTCCTGATGTCAGTTTGTAGGAAGGCGTTGGCATTACAAAGGCAGACAAACTTTCAACTGGTGGTAGACTCCATCTGGGAGATATCCTCATTTGCATGGAATTTTACTACGCATAAGCCCAGTGGCAGGCACATAGCATTAGACAAAAACGGTGGCCCATTTCTATGGGAAACCAAAGTCTCCACCACACGTGCCTGATGTCAGTTTTTAGGAGGCCTTTAGCACTACAAAGGGCAGACAAACTTCCACGTGGTGATAGATTGCACCTGGGAGATATCCTCATTTGTATGGAACTTCAGCAGTCATCACCACAGTGCCAGGCAGACAGCATTAGACAGGAACGGTGGTCCTTTTCCATGGGAAACCATAGTCTCCACCCCAGGTTCCTGATGGCAGTTTGTAGGAGGCCTTTGGAACCACAAGAGGATACAAACTTCCAACTGGTGGCATATTGCATCTGGGAAATATCCTCATTTGTATGGAATTTAAATGGAATTTTAGTAGGCAGAATCCCAGAGGCTGGTAGACAGAATTGCACAGGAATAGTGGCCCATTTCCATGGGAAACCAAAGTCTCCACCCCAGGTTCCTGATGTCATGTTCTAGGAGGCCTCTGGCACTACAAGAGGAGACAAACTTTCAACAGGTGGCATATTGCATCTGGGAGATATCCTCACTTGTATGTGACTTTACTAGCCATAAGCCCAGTGGCAGGCAGACAGCATTAGACACGAACGGTGGCCCTTTTCCATGGGAAACCAAAGTCTCCGCCCGAAGTTCCTGGTGTCAATTTGTAGGAAGCCTTTGGCGCTACAGGGGTACACAATCTTCCATCTGGTGGTAGATTGCACCTGGTAGACATCAGCATATGTATGGAATTTTAGTGGAATTTTAATAGGCAGAAGCCTAGTGGCAGGCACACATCATTAGACACGAACGCTGGCCCATTTCCATGGAAATCCAAAGTCTCCACTCCAGGTTCCTGATGTCAGTATGTAGGAGGCCTTTAGCACTACAAGGGCAGACAAACTTCTGTCAGGTGGTTGATTGCATCGAGGAGATATCCTCATTTGTATGGAATTTCAGCAGGCAGAAGCTCAGTGGCAGGCAGACAGAATTAGACACGAACAGTCGACCTTTTCCATGGGAAACCAAAGTCTCCACCCCACGTTCCTGATGTCCGTTTCTAGGAGGCCTTTGGAACCTCAAGGGCAGACAAACTTCCATCTGGTGGTAGATTGCACCTGGGAGATATCCTCATTTGTATGGAACTTCAGCAGTCATAAACACAGTGCCAGGCAGACAGCATTAGACACGAACCGTGGTCCTTTTCCATGGAAACCAAAGTCTCCACACCACGTTCCCGATATCAGGTTTTAGGAGGCCTTTGGCAGTACATAGGAAGAAAAATTTCCATCTGGTGGTTGATTGCATCGGGGACATATCCTCATTTGTATGGAATTTCAGCAGGTAGAAGCCCAGTGGCAGGCAGACAGCATTAGAAACGAACGGTGGCCCTTTTCCATGGGAAACCAAAGTCTCAAACCCAGGCTCCTGATGTCAGTTTTTAGGAGGCCTTTGGCATTAAAAGGGTAGACAAACTTCCATCTGGTGGGAAATTGCATTTGGGAGATATCCTCATATGTATGGAATTTTAGTAGGCTTAAATTCCCAGTGGCAGGCAGTAGAATTAGACACGAACGGTACCCCTTTTCCATTGGAAACAAAGTCTCCATCCCAGATTCCTGATGTCAGTTTGAAGGAGGCCTTTGGCACTAAAAGGACAGACATACTTCCATCTGGCTGTAGATTGCACCTCAGAGATTTCCTCATTTGTATGGAATTTTAGTGGAATTTTAGTACTCAGAAGCCCAGTGGCAGACAGACACCATTAAATACAAACGGCGGCCCATTTCCATGGGAAAACAAAATCTCCACCCCACGTTCCTGATGTCAGTTTTTAGGAGGCCTTTGGCACTACGACGGCAGACAAACTTCCACCTGGTGGTAGATTGCACCTGGGAGATATCCTCATTTATATGGAACTTCAGCAGTCAAAACCACAGTGCCAGGCAGAGAGCAATAGACACGAACGGTGGTCCTTTTCCATGAGAAAGCAAAGTTTACACCCCAGGTTCCTGATGTCAGTTTATAGGAGGCCTTTGGAAGCACAGCGGCAGAGAAACTTCCATCTGGTGTTAGATTGCACCTGAGAGATATTCTCATTTGTATGGAATTTTAGTGGAATTTTAGTAGGCAGAATCCCAGCGGAAGGCAGACAGAATTAGACATGAATAGTGGCCCATTTCCATGGGAAACCAAAGTCTCCACACCGTGTAGATGCTTTTGTTTTGTGTTTGCATCGTGCAGAGAAGCCCGCGTGCTTGCTGCTGCTTCCAGCAAGCCAAAACGCTTTTGCAGCCACTTTCCTGCCTTTTCCACAACAGGATCACTGTCTAGCTGATTTACAGTTGCCTGTGCGTAGAGCAGCTAGAGGAGCAGCTCTGCCGGCTTTCCTGTGCTTCTGCATAGCAGAGCTGTCAAGAACGAGAAGCTGCGTTTTGCCGAGAAAGCAGCGCTTCGCGGAAGCACAGCCAGCGGCGTCTTCGGTACAGCCGCAGCTTGTGCGGAGAAGCGAAAGAGAGCCGGGGAAGAACGTGGAAAGCCGAACTCGGTCGCTGCAAGCGGGTGCTGGCGAACAGCTTCTGGTCACCTTGTAGAAACTGTCCCAGCACAGTGCAGAGTCCCCGTGGCTAGTTCCTTGAAATACCTTTCCTGGCAGCAGCCCAGAGCTGTACTGAGTGCAGCAGGTGTCAGGCAGTCTCCTCTCGCCGTGTAGGTGCTTCTGTTTTGTGTTTGCAGCGTGCAGAGAAGCCCGCGTGCTTGCTGCTGCTTCCAGCAAGCCAAAACGCTTTTGCAGCCACTTTCCTGCCTTTTCCACAACAGGATCACTCTCTAGCTGATTTACAGTTGCCTCTGCGTAGAGCAGCTAGAGGAGCAGCTCTGCCGGCTTTCCTGTGCTTCTGCATAGCAGAGCTGTCAAGAACGAGAAGCTGCGTTTTGCCGAGAAAGCAGCGCTTCGCGGAAGCACAGCCAGCGGCGTCTTCGGTACAGCCGCAGCTTGTGCGGAGAAGCGAAAGAGAGCCGGGGAAGAACGTGGAAAGCCGAACTCGGTCGCTGCAAGCGGGTGCTGGCGAACAGCTTCTGGTCACCTTGTAGAAACTGTCCCAGCACACTGCAGAGTCCCCGTGGCTAGTTCCTTGAAATACCTTTCCTGGCAGCAGCCCAGAGCTGTACTGAGTGCAGCAGGTGTCAGGCAGTCTCCTCTCGCCGTGTAGGTGCTTCTGTTTTGTGTTTGCAGCGTGCAGAGAAGCCCGCGTGCTTGCTGCTGCTTCCAGCAAGCCAAAACGCTTTTGCAGCCACTTTCCTGCCTTTTCCACAACAGGATCAGTGTCTAGCTGATTTACAGTTGCCTGTGCGTAGAGCAGCTAGAGGAGCAGCTCTGCCGGCTTTCCTGTGCTTCTGCATAGCAGAGCTGTCAAGAACGAGAAGCTGCGTTTTGCCGAGAAAGCAGCGCTTCGCGGAAGCACAGCCAGCGGCGTCTTCGGTACAGCCGCAGCTTGTGCGGAGAAGCGAAAGAGAGCCGGGGAAGAACGTGGAAAGCCGAACTCGGTCGCTGCAAGCGGGTGCTGGCGAACAGCTTCTGGTCACCTTGTAAAAACTGTCCCAGCACACTGCAGAGTCCCCGTGGCTAGTTCCTTGAAATACCTTTCCTGGCAGCAGCCCAGAGCTGTACTGAGTGCAGCAGGTGTCAGGCAGTCTCCTCTCGCCGTGTAGGTGCTTCTGTTTTGTGTTTGCAGCGTGCAGAGAAGCCCGCGTGCTTGCTGCTGCTTCCAGCAAGCCAAAACGCTTTTGCAGCCACTTTCCTGCCTTTTCCACAACAGGATCACTGTCTAGCTGATTTACAGTTGCCTCTGCGTAGAGCAGCTAGAGGAGCAGCTCTGCCGGCTTTCCTGTGCTTCTGCATAGCAGAGCTGTCAAGAACGAGAAGCTGCGTTTTGCCGAGAAAGCAGCGCTTCGCGGAAGCACAGCCAGCGGCGTCTTCGGTACAGCCGCAGCTTGTGCGGAGAAGCGAAAGAGAGCCGGGGAAGAACGTGGAAAGCCGAACTCGGTCGCTGCAAGCGGGTGCTGGCGAACAGCTTCTGGTCACCTTGTAGAAAGTGTCCCAGCACAGTGCAGAGTCCCCGTGGCTAGTTCCTTGAAATACCTTTCCTGGCAGCAGCCCAGAGCTGTACTGAGTGCAGCAGGTGTCAGGCCGTCTCCTCTCGCCGTGTAGGTGCTTCTGTTTTGTGTTTGCAGCGTGCAGAGAAGCCCGCGTGCTTGCTGCTGCTTCCAGCAAGCCAAAACGCTTTTGCAGCCACTTTCCTGCCTTTTCCACAACAGGATCACTGTCTAGCTGATTTACAGTTGCCTGTGCGTAGAGCAGCTAGAGGAGCAGCTCTGCCGGCTTTCCTGTGCTTCTGCATAGCAGAGCTGTCAAGAACGAGAAGCTGCGTTTTGCCGAGAAAGCAGCGCTTCGCGGAAGCACAGCCAGCGGCGTCTTCGGTACAGCCGCAGCTTGTGCGGAGAAGCGAAAGAGAGCCGGGGAAGAACGTGGAAAGCCGAACTCGGTCGCTGCAAGCGGGTGCTGGCGAACAGCTTCTGGTCACCTTGTAGAAACTGTCCCAGCACAGTGCAGAGTCCCCGTGGCTAGTTCCTTGAAATACCTTTCCTGGCAGCAGCCCAGAGCTGTACTGAGTGCAGCAGGTGTCAGGCAGTCTCCTCTCGCCGTGTAGGTGCTTCTGTTTTGTGTTTGCAGCGTGCAGAGAAGCCCGCGTGCTTGCTGCTGCTTCCAGCAAGCCAAAACGCTTTTGCAGCCACTTTCCTGCCTTTTCCACAACAGGATCACTCTCTAGCTGATTTACAGTTGCCTCTGCGTAGAGCAGCTAGAGGAGCAGCTCTGCCGGCTTTCCTGTGCTTCTGCATAGCAGAGCTGTCAAGAACGAGAAGCTGCGTTTTGCCGAGAAAGCAGCGCTTCGCGGAAGCACAGCCAGCGGCGTCTTCGGTACAGCCGCAGCTTGTGCGGAGAAGCGAAAGAGAGCCGGGGAAGAACGTGGAAAGCCGAACTCGGTCGCTGCAAGCGGGTGCTGGCGAACAGCTTCTGGTCACCTTGTAGAAACTGTCCCAGCACAGTGCAGAGTCCCCGTGGCTAGTTCCTTGAAATACCTTTCCTGGCAGCAGCCCAGAGCTGTACTGAGTGCAGCAGGTGTCAGGCAGTCTCCTCTCGCCGTGTAGGTGCTTCTGTTTTGTGTTTGCAGCGTGCAGAGAAGCCCGCGTGCTTGCTGCTGCTTCCAGCAAGCCAAAACGCTTTTGCAGCCACTTTCCTGCCTTTTCCACAACAGGATCACTGTCTAGCTGATTTACAGTTGCCTGTGCGTAGAGCAGCTAGAGGAGCAGCTCTGCCGGCTTTCCTGTGCTTCTGCATAGCAGAGCTGTCAAGAACGAGAAGCTGCGTTTTGCCGAGAAAGCAGCGCTTCGCGGAAGCACAGCCAGCGGCGTCTTCGGTACAGCCGCAGCTTGTGCGGAGAAGCGAAAGAGAGCCGGGGAAGAACGTGGAAAGCCGAACTCGGTCGCTTCAAGCGGGTGCTGGCGAACAGCTTCTGGTCACCTTGTAGAAACTGTCCCAGCACAGTGCAGAGTCCCCGTGGCTAGTTCCTTGAAATACCTTTCCTGGCAGCAGCCCAGAGCTGTACTGAGTGCAGCAGGTGTCAGGCAGTCTCCTCTCGCCGTGTAGGTGCTTCTGTTTTGTGTTTGCAGCGTGCAGAGAAGCCCGCGTGCTTGCTGCTGCTTCCAGCAAGCCAAAACGCTTTTGCAGCCACTTTCCTGCCTTTTCCACAACAGGATCACTCTCTAGCTGATTTACAGTTGCCTCTGCGTAGAGCAGCTAGAGGAGCAGCTCTGCCGGCTTTCCTGTGCTTCTGCATAGCAGAGCTGTCAAGAACGACAAGCTGCGTTTTGCCGAGAAAGCAGCGCTTCGCGGAAGCACAGCCAGCGGCGTCTTCGGTACAGCCGCAGCTTGTGCGGAGAAGCGAAAGAGAGCCGGGGAAGAACGTGGAAAGCCGAACTCGGTCGCTTCAAGCGGGTGCTGGCGAACAGCTTCTTGTCACCTTGTAGAAACTGTCCCAGCACAGTGCAGAGTCCCCGTGGCTAGTTCCTTGAAATACCTTTCCTGGCAGCAGCCCAGAGCTGTACTGAGTGCAGCAGGTGTCAGGCCGTCTCCTCTCGCCGTGTAGGTGCTTCTGTTTTGTGTTTGCAGCGTGCAGAGAAGCCCGCGTGCTTGCTGCTGCTTCCAGCAAGCCAAAACGCTTTTGCAGCCACTTTCCTGCCTTTTCCACAACAGGATCACTGTCTAGCTGATTTACAGTTGCCTCTGCGTAGAGCAGCTAGAGGAGCAGCTCTGCCGGCTTTCCTGTGCTTCTGCATAGCAGAGCTGTCAAGAACGAGAAGCTGCGTTTTGCCGAGAAAGCAGCGCTTCGCGGAAGCACAGCCAGCGGCGTCTTCGGTACAGCCGCAGCTTGTGCGGAGAAGCGAAAGAGAGCCGGGGAAGAACGTGGAAAGCCGAACTCGGTCGCTGCAAGCGGGTTCTGGCGAACAGCTTCTGGTCACCTTGTAGAAACTGTCCCAGCACAGTGCAGAGTACCCGTGGCTAGTTCCTTGAAATACCTTTCCTGGCAGCAGCCCAGAGCTGTACTGAGTGCAGCAGGTGTCAGGCCGTCTCCTCTCGCCGTGTAGGTGCTTCTGTTTTGTGTTTGCAGCGTGCAGAGAAGCCCGCGTGCTTGCTGCTGCTTCCAGCAAGCCAGAACGCTTTTGCAGCCACTTTCCTGCCTTTTCCACAACAGGATCACTGTCTAGCTGATTTACAGTTGCCTCTGCGTAGAGCAGCTAGAGGAGCAGCTCTTCCGGCTTTCCTGTGTTTCTGCATAGCAGAGCTGTCAAGAAAGTTATTTCAGGGAACTAGCCACGGGGACTCTGCACTGTGCTGGGACAGTTTCTACAAGGTGACCAGAAGCTGTTCGCCAGCACCCGCTTGCAGCGACCGAGTTCGGCTTTCCACGTTCTTCCCCGGCTCTCTTTCGCTTCTCCGCACAAGCTGCGGCTGTACCGAAGACGCCGCTGGCTGTGCTTCCGCGAAGCGCTGCTTTCTCGGCAAAACGCAGCTTCTCGTTCTTGACAGCTCTGCTATGCAGAAGCACAGGAAAGCCGGCAGAGCTGCTCCTCTAGCTGCTCTACGCACAGGCAACTGTAAATCAGCTAGACAGTGATCCTGTTGTGGAAAAGGCAGGAAAGTGGCTGCAAAAGCGTTTTGGCTTGCTGGAAGCAGCAGCAAGCACGCGGGCTTCTCTGCACGCTGCAAACACAAAACAGAAGCACCTACACGGCGAGAGGAGACTGCCTGACACCTGCTGCACTCAGGACAGCTCTGGGCTGCTGTCAGGAAAGGTATTTCAAGGAACTAGGCACGGGGACTCTGCACTGTGCTGGGAGAGTCCTCATTTGTATAGAATTTTAGTGGAATTTTAGTAGGCATAAGCCCAGTGTCTGGCAGAGAGCATTAGGCACGAACGGTGGTCCATTTCCTTGGGAAACCAAAGTCTTCATCTTACGTGCCTGATGTCAGTTTGTAGGAGGCCTTTGGCACTACAAGGGCAGACAAACTTCCAACTGGTGGTAGATTCCGTGTGGGAGATATCCTCATTTGTGAGGAATTTCAGCAGGCATAACCCCAGTGGCAGGAAGACTGCATTAAACAGAAACGATGACCCTTTTCCATGGGAAACCGAAGTCTCTACCCCACGTTCCTGATATTAGTTTGTAAGAGGCCTTTGGAAGTACAAGGGCAGAAAGACTTCCATCTCGTGGTAGATTGCACCTGGGAGATATCCTCATTTTTATGGAATTTTAGTGGTATTAAAGTAGGCAGAAATCCAGCGGCAAGCAGACTGCTTTACACACGAACGCTGGCCCATATCCATGGGTAACCAAAGTCTCCACTCCAGGCTCCTCATGTCAGTTTGTAGAAGGCCTTTGGAAATACAAGGGCAGAAAAACTTATATCTGGCGGTAGACTGCACCTGGGAGATGTCTTCATTTTTATGGAATTTCAGTGGAATTTTCGTAGGTAGAAGCCCAATGGCCGACAGACATTATTAGACATGAACGGTGGCCCATTTCCATGAGAAACCAAAGTCTCCACAACAGGTTCCTGATGTCAGTTTTTAGGAGGCCTTTGGCACTAGAAGGGTAAACAAATTTCGAACTGGTGGTGGATTCCATCTGGGAGATATCCTCATTTGTGAGGAATTTCAGCAGGCATAACCCCAGTGGCAGGCAGAGACGATTAGACACGAACAGTGGCCCTTTTCCATGGGAAACCAAAATCTCCACCCCACGTTGCTTCTGTCACTTTGTAGGAGGCGTTTTCCAATATAAGGGCAGAGAAACTTCCATCTGGTTGTAGATTGCACCTGGGAGATATCCTCATTTCTATGGAGTTTTAGTGGAATTTTAGTAGGAAGAAGCACAGTGGCAGGCAGACAGCATTAGACACGAACAATGGCCCATTTCTATGGGAAACCAAAGTCTCCACCCCACGTTCCTGATGTCCGTTTCTAGGAGGCCTTTGACACAACAAAGGTAGACAAAGTTCCGTCTTGTGGTTGATTGCATCGGGGAGATATCCTCATTTGTATGGAATTTCAGCAGGTAAAAGCCCAGTGGCAGGCAGACAGCATTAGACATGAACGGTGGCCCTTTTCCCATGGGCAGCCAAAGTCTCCAAGCCACGTTCCTGATGTCAGGTTTTAGGAGGCCTTTGGCAGTACAAGGGCAAACAAACTTCCGTCTGGTGGCTGATTGCATCGGGGAGATATCCTCATTTGTATGGAATTTCAGCAGGTAAAAGCCCAGTGGCAGGCAGATAGCATTAGACACGAACGGTGGCCCTTTTCCATGGGAAAACAAAGTCTCCAACCCAGGCTCCTGATGTCAGTTTTTAGTAGGCCATTGGCATTAAAAGGGCAGACAAACTTCCATCTGGTGGGAAATTTTGTTTAGGGAGATATCCTCATTTGTATGTAATTTCAGTAGTCATAAGCCCAGTGGCAAGGAGACAGCATTAAACACCAAGGTGCCCCTTTTCCATGGGAAACCAAAGCGTCCTCTCCAGAATCCTGATGTCAGTGTGTAGGAGGCCATTGGCATTACAAGGGCAGACAAACTTTCATCTGGTGGTAGACTCTATCTGGGAGATATCCTCATTTGTATGGGATTTTACAAGGCATAATCCCAGTGGCAGGCAGACACCATTAGACACGAAAGGTGGCCCATTTCCATGGGAAACCCAAATCTCCGCGCTCATTGCTGATGTCACTTTGTAGGAGGCCTTTTCCAACATACAGGCAGAAAAACTTCCATCTGGTGGTAGATTGCACCTGGGAGTTATCCTCATTTCTATGGAATTTTATTGGAATTTTATTACGAAGATCCCCAGTGGCAGGCAGACAGCATTAGACACGAACGGTGGCCCATTTTTATAGGGAAACCAAAGTCTCCACCCCACATTCCTGATGTCCGTTACTAGGAGGCCTTTGGCACTACAAGGGCAGACAAACTTCCACCTGGTGGTAGATTGCTCCTGGGAGATATCCTCATTTGTATGGACCTTCAGCAGTCATAACCACAGTGCCAGGCAGACCGCATTAGACAGGAACGGTGGTCCTTTTCCTAGGGAAGCCAAAGTCTCCACACCACGTTCCCGATGTCAGGTTTTAGTAGGCCATTGACAGTACAAGGGCAGAGAAACTTCCGTCTGGTGGTTGATTGCATCGGGAAGATATCCTCATTTGTATGGAATTTCAGCAGATAGAAGCCCAGTGGCAGGCAGACAGCATTAGACACTAACGGTGGCCCTTTTCCATGGGAAAACAAAGTCTCCAACCCAGGCTCCTGATGTCAGTTTGTAGTAGGCCTTTGGCACTACAAGGGCAGACAAACTTCCATCAAGTGGTGGATCGCACCTCGTAGATGTCCTTATTTGTATGGAATTTTAGTGGTATTTTAGTACTCAGAAGCCCAGTTGCAGACAGAGAGAATTAAACACGAACGGTGGGCCTTTTCCATAGGAAACCAAAGTCTCCAGGCCAGGTTCCGAATGTCAGTATAAAGGAGGCCTTTGTCACTGCAAGAGCAGACAAACTAACATCTGGTGGTAGATTGCACCTGGGAGATATCCTCATTTGTATAGAATTTTAGTGGAATTATAGTACTCAGAATCCCAGTTGCAGACCGACCGCATTAAAAATGAACGGTGGACCTTTTCCGTAGGAAACCAATGTCTCCAGGCCAGGTTCCGAATGTCAGTTTGAAGGAGGCCTTTGGCACTGCTAGAGCAGACAAACTTCCATCTGGTGGCATATTGCATCTGGGAGATATCCTCATTTGTATGGAACTTCAGCAGTCATAACCACAGTGCCAGGCAGACAGCATTAGACAGGAACGGTGGTCCTTTTCCATGGAAAGACAAATTATCCATCCTATGTTCCTGATGTCAGTTTGAAGGAGGTCTTTGGCAATACAAGGGCAGAGAAACTTCCATCTGGTGTTTGATTGCACCCGGGAGATATTCGCATTTGCATGGAATTTTAGTGGAATTTTAGTAGGCAGAATCCCAGCGGCAGGCTGAAAAAATTAGACATGAATAGTGGCCCATTTCCATGGGAAACCAAAGTCTCCACCCCAGGTTCCTGATGTCATTTTCTAGGAGGCCTCTGGCACTACAAGAGGAGACAAACTTCCAACTGGTGGCATATTGCATCTGGGAGATATCCTCATTTGTATGTAATTTTAGTAGCCATAAGCCCAGTGGCAGGCAGACAGCATTAGACAGGAACCGTGGCCCTTTGCCATGGGAAACCAAAGTCTCTGCCCCAGCTTCTTGATGTCAATTTGTAGGAAGCCTTTTGCTCTACAGGGGCAGACAAACTTCCATTTGGTGTTAGATTGCACGTGAGAGACATCTTCAATGGTATGGAATTTTATTGTAATTTTAATAGGCAGAATCCTAGTGGCAGGCAAACATCATTAGACACGAACGTTGTCGCATTTCCATGGGAAACCAAAGTCTCCACTCCAGGTTCTTGATGTCAGTATGTAGGAGGCCTTTGGCACTACAAGGGCAGACAAAGTTCCGTCTGGTGGTTGATTGCATTGAGGAGATATCCTCATTTGTATGGAATTTCAGCAGGCAGAAGATCAGTGGCAGGCAGACAGCATAGGACACGAACGGTGGACCTTTTTCATGGGAAACCGATGTCTCCACCCCAGGTTCCTGATGTCAGTTTTTAGGAGGCCGTTGGCACTACAAGGGCAAACAAACTTCGAACTGGTGGTAGATTCCATCTGGGAGATAGCCTCATTTGTGAGGAATTTCAGCAGGCGTAACCCAGTGGCAGGCAGAGAGCATTAGACAGGAACGGTACCCCTTTTCCATTGGAAACAAAGTCTCCATCCCACGTTCCTGATGTCAGTTTGTAGGAGGCATTTGGCACTATAAGGGCAGACTAATTTCCGACTGGTTGTAGATTCCATCTGGGAGATATCCTCATTTGTATGGAATTTCACTAGGCATAAGCCCAGTGGCAGGCACATTGCATTAGACACAAACGGTGGTCCTTTCCCATGGGAAACCAAAGTCTCCACCCCTGGTTCCTGATGTCAGTTTTTTAGGAGGCCTTTGCCACTACAAGGGCAGACAATCTTCCATCTGGTGGTAAATTGCATCTGCGAGATATCCTCACTTGTATGGAATTTTAGGAGGCATACGCGCAGTGGCAGGCACACAGCATTAGGCATGAACAGTGGCTCTTTTTCATGGGAAACCAAATTATCCATCCTACGTTTCAGATGTCATTTTATAGGAGACCTTTGGCAATACAAGGGCAGAGAAACTTCAAACCGGGGGTAGATTGCACCTGCGAGATATTCTCATTTGTATAGAATTTTAGAGGAATTTTAGTACGCAGAATCCCAGTGGCAGGCAGACAGAATTAGACATGAATAATGGCCCTTTTCCAGGGGAAACCAAAGTCTCCAGGCCAGGTTCCTGATGTCTGTTTTTAGGAGGCCTTTTGCACTACAAGAACAGACAAACTTCCAACTGGTGGCATATTGAATCTGGGAGATATCCTCATTTGTATGTAATTTCTGTAGCCACAACCCAGTGGCGGGCAGACAGCATTAGACACGAACGCTGGCCCTTTTCCATGGGAAACCAAAGTCTCCACTCCAGGCTCCTCATGTCAATTTGTAGGAGGCCTTTGGCTCTACAGGGGCAGACAAACTTCCGTCAGGTGGTTGATTACATCGGAGAGATTTCCAAATTTATTTTGGAATTTCAGCAGGCAGAAGCTCATTGGCAGGCAGACAGCATTAGACATGAACGCTGGTCCTTTTCCATGGGAAATCAAAGTCTCCACCCATGGTTCCTGATGTCAGTTTTTTAGGAGGGCTTTGGTACAACAAGGGCAGAGAATCTTCCATCTGGTTGTAGATTGCACCTGGGATATATCCTTATTTCTATGGAATTTTAGTGGAATATTAATAGGAAGAAACCAAGTGGCAGGCAGACAGCATTAGACACGAACGCTGGCCCATTTCCATGGGAAAACAATGTCTCCACCCCACGTTCCTGATGTCCATTTCTAGGAGGCCGTTGGCACTACAAGGGCAGACAAACTTCCACCTGGTGGTAGATTGCACCTGGGAGATATCCTCATTTGTATGGAACTTCAGCACTCATAATCTCAAAGCCAGGCAGACAGCATTAGAAACAAACGGTGGACCTTTTCCATGGGAAACCAAAGTCTTCACCCCACGTTCCTGATGTCCGTTTTTTGGAGGCCTTTGGCACTACAAGGGCAGACAAAGTTCCACCTGGTGGTAGATTGCACCTGGGAGATATCCTCATTTGTATGGAACTTCAGCAGTCATCACCACAGTGCCAGGCAGACAGCATTAGATACGAACAGTGGTCCTTTTCCATTGGAAACCAAAGTCTCCACGCCTGGTTCCTGATGTCAGTTTTTTAGGGGGCTTTTGCCACTACAAGGGCAGACAAACTTCCACCTCGTGGTAAATTGCATCTGCGAGATATCCTCATTTGTATTGAGTTTTTGCAGGCATACGCCCAGTGGCAGGCACACAGCATTAGGCATGAACAGTGACCTTTTTCCATGGGAAACCAAATTATGCATCCTATGTTTCAGATGTCAGTTTATAGGAGCCCTTTTGCACTACAAGGGCAGAGAAACTTCAAACTGGGGGAGGATTGCACCTGCGAAATATTCCCATTTGTATAGAATTTTAGAGGAATTTTAGTACGCAGAATCCCAGCTGCAGGCACACAGAATTAGACATGAATAGTGGCCGTTTTCCAGGGGAAAACAAAGTCTCCAGGCCAGCTTCCTGATGTCAGTTTTTAGGAGGCCTTTTGCAGTACAAGAACAGACAAACTTCCAACTGGTGGCATATTGCGTCTTGGAGATATCCTCATTTGTATGGAATTTTAGTGGAATTAAAGTAGGCAGAAGCCCAGTGGCAAGTAGACAGCATTAAACACCAACGGTGGCCCATTTCCACGGGAAACCAAAGTCTCCACACCACGTGCCTTATGTCCGTTTATAGGAGGACTTTTGCACTACACGAGCAGACAAACTTCCAACTGGTGGTAGACTCCATCTGGGAGATATATTCATTTGTGAGGAATTTCAGCAGGCGTAACAACAGGGGCAGGCAGACAGCATTAGACACGAACTGTGGCCCTTTTCCATGGGAAACCAAAGTCTCCACCCCACGTTCCTGATGTCAGTTTGTAAGAGGTGTTTGGAACTACAAGGGCAGAAAAACTTCCATCTGGTGGTAGATTGCACCTGGGAGATATCCTCATTTCCATGGAATATTAGTGGAATTTTAGTAGGAAGAAGCCCAGTGGCAGGCACATAGGATTAGACACAAACGGTGGCCCATTTCCATGCGAAAAGAAAGTCTTCACCCCACTTTCCTGCTGTCAGTTTTTAGGAGGCCTTTGGCACTACAAGGGCAGAGAAACATCCATCTGGTTTAGATTGCACCTGGGAGACATCCTCATTTGTATGGTATTTTAGTGGAATTTTAATAGGCAGAAGCCTAGTTGCAGGCACACATCATTAGACACGAACGCTGGCCCATTTCCAAGGGAACGCAAAGTTTCAACTCCAGGTTCCTGATGTCAGTTTCTAGGAAGCCTTTGGCACTACAAGGGCAGACAAAGTTCCGTCTTGTGGTTGATTGAATTGAGGAGATACCCTCATTTGTATGGAATTTCAGCAGGCAGAAGCCCAGTGGCAGGCAGACAGCATTAGACCCGAACAATGGACCTTTTCCATGGGAAACCAAAGTCTCCACCTCACGTTCCTGATGTCAGTTTGTAGGAGGCCTTTGGAACTACAAGAGCAGGCAAACTTCAAACTGGTGGTAGATTGCACCTGGGAGATATCCTCATTTGTATAGAATTTTAGTGGAATTTTAGTAGGCATAAGCCCAGTGTCTGGCAGACAGCATTAGACACGAACGGTGGTCTATTTCCTTGGGAAACCAAAGTCTCCATGTCACATGCCTGATGTCAGTTTGTAGGAGGCCTTTGGCACTACAAGGGCAGACAAAATTCCATCTGCTGATAGATTCCACCTGGAGATATCCTCTGTTGTATGGAATTTCAGCAGGCATATGCCCAGTTGCAGGCAGACAGCATTAGACACTAACGGTGACCCTTTTCCATGGGAACCTATGTGTCCACCCTAGGTTTAAGATGTCAATTTATACGAGGCTTTTGGCACTACAAAGGCAGAGGAACTTTCATCTGGTGGTAGATTGAACCAGGGAGATATCCTCATTTTTATGGAATTTTAGTGAAATTTTAGTAGGAAGAAGCCCAGTGCCAGGCAGACAGCATTAGACACGAACGGTGGCTTTTTCATGGGAAACCAAAGTCTCCACCCCACATTCCTGATGATAATTTATACGAGGCTTTTGGCACTATAAGGGTAGACAAACTTCCAACTGGTGGTAGATTGCACGTGATAGATATCCTCATTTGCATGGAATTTTAGTGGAATTTTAGTAGGCAGAATCCAAATGATCGGCAGAGAGCATAAAACACAAACGGTGCCTCTTTTTCATGGGACACGAAGGTCTCTACCCCAGTCTCCTGATGTCAGTTGGTAGGAGGCCTTTGGCACTACAAGGTTAGAAAAACTTCCAACTGGTGGTAGATTGCATCTGGGAGATATCCTCATTTGTATGCAATTTTTGCAGCCATAAGCCATGTGACAGGCAGACAGCATTAGACAGGAACGGTGGACCTTTTCCTTGGAAAACCAAAGTCTCCACCCCACGTTCCTGATGTCAGTTTGCAGGAGGCCTTTGGACGACAAGGTCTACAAAATTCCATCTCGTTGTATATTCCATCATGGAGATATCCTTATTTGTATGGAATTTTATTGGAATTTTAGTATGCAGAAGCCGAGTGGCCAGCAGACAGCATCAGAGAAGAACGGTGGCCCTTTTCCATGGAAACCAAAGTTTCCACTCCAGGTTCCTGGTGTCAGTTTGTAGGAGGCCTTTGGCACTACAAGGGCCGACAAAGTTCCGTCTGGTGGTTGATTGCATCGAGGAGATATCCTCATTTGTATGGAATTTCAGCAGGCAGGAACCCATTGGCAGGCAGACAGCATTAGACACGAACAATGGACCTTTTCCATGGGAAACCAAAGTCTCCATCTCACGTTCCTGATGTCAGTTTGTAGGAGGCCTTAGGACCTACAAGGGCAGACAAACTTCCATCTGGTGGTAGATTGCACCTGGGAGATATCCTCATTTGAATAGAATTTTAGTGGAATTTTAGTAGGCATAACCCCAGTGGCAGGCAGACCGCATTAGACACGAACGGTGGTCCATTTCCATGGGAAAACAATGTCTCCACCCCTTATTCCTGATGTCAGTTTTTAGGAGTCCTTTGGCACTACAAGGGCAGACAAACTTCCAACTGGTGGTAGATTCCGTGTGGGAGATATCCTCATTTGTGAGGAACTTCAGCAGTCATAACCACAGTGCCAGGCAGACAGCATTAGGCAGGAACGGTGGCCCTTTTCCATGGAAAAACAAATTATCCATACTATGTTCCTGATGTCAGTTTGAAGGAGGCTTTTGGCACTACAAGGGCAGACACACTTCCATCTGGTGGTTGATTGCACCGGGGAGATATCCTCATTTGTGAGGAATTTCAACAGGCATAACCCCAGTGACAGGTAGACAGCATTAGACACAAAGAGTGGCCCTTTTCCATGGGAAACCAAAATCTCCACCCCATGTTGCAAATGTCACTTTGTAGGAGGCGTTTTCCAATATAAGGGCAGAGAAACTTCCATCTGGTTGTAGATTGCACCTGGGAGATATCCTCATTTCTATGGAATTTTAGTGGAATATTAGTAGGCAGAATCCCAGCGGAAGGCAGAGAGAATTAGACAGGAACAGTGGCCCGTTTCCTAGGGAAACCAAAGTCTCCATCCCACATTCCTGATGTCAGGTTGTCGGAGGACTTTGGCATTAAACGGGCTGACAAACTTCCATCTGGTGGGAAATTGCATTTGGGAGATATCCTCATTTGTAGGGAATTTTAGTAGGCATATGCCCACTGGCAGGCAGACAGCATTAAACACCAAGGGTGGCCCTATTCCATGGGAAACCAAAGCGTCCTTTCCAGATTCCTGATGTCAATTTGTAGGAGGCCGTTGGCATTACAAGGGCAGACAAACTTTCAACTGGTGGTAGACTCCATCTGGGAGATATCCTCATTTGTATGGGATTTTACTAGGCATAAGCCCAGTGGCAGGCACATAGCATTATACACAAACGGTGGCCCATTTCCATGGGAAACCAAAGTCTCCACCGCACGTTCCTGATGTCAGTTTGTAAGAAGCCTTTGGCTCTAAATGGGCACACAAACTTCCATCTGGTGGTAGATTGCACCTGGGAGACATCCTCATTTGTATGGAATTTTAGTGGAATTTTAAAAGGCAGAAGCCTAGTGGCAGGCAGAGAGCATTACACACGAACGCTGGCCAATATCCATGGGAAACCAAAGTTTCCAATCCAGGATCCTGATGTCAGTTTGAAGGAGGCGTTTGGCACTAGAAGGGCAGACAAAGTTCTGTCTGGTGGTTGATTGCATCGAGGAGATATACTCATTTGTATGGAATTTCAGCCGGCAGAAGCCCAGTGGCACTCAGACAGCATTAGACACGAACAATGGACCGTTTCCATGGGAAACCAAAGTCTCCACCTCACGTTCCTGATGTCAGTTTGTAGGAGGCCTTTGGAACTAAAAGGGCAGACAAACTTCCATCTGGTGGTAGATTGCACCTGGGAGATATCCTCATTTGTATAGAATTTTAGTGGAATTTTAGTAGGCAGAAGTCCAGCGGCAGGCAGAGAGCATTACACACGAACGCTGGCCAATATCCATGGGAAACCAAAGTCTCCAACCCAGGCTCCTCATGTCAGTTTGTAGGAGGCCTTTGGCATTAAAAGGGCAGACAAACTTTCATCTGGTGGGAAATTGCATTTGGGAGATATCCTCATATGTATGGAACTTTGGTAGGCATATGCCCGCTGGCAGGCAGACAGCATTAGACACGAACGGTGGCCTCTTTCCATGGAAAAACAAAGTCTCCACCCCACGTTCCTGATGTCAGTTTTTAGGAGACCCCTGGCACTACAGGAGGAGACAAACTTCCAACTGCTGGCATATTGCATCTGGGAGATATCCTCATTTGTGAGGTATTTCAGCAGGCATAACACCAGTGACAGGCAGACAGCATTAGACACAAACGGTGCCCCTTTTCCATGGGAAACCAAAGTCTCCACCCCACGTTCCTGACGTCAGTTTTTAGGAGGCATTTGGCACTACAGAGGCAGACAAACTTCCATCTGGTGGTAGATTGCACCTGGGAGACATCCTCATTTGTATGGAATTTTAGTGGGATTTTAATAGGCAGAAGCCTAGTGGCAGACGCAAGTCATTAGACACAAACGCTGGCCCATATCCATGGGAAACCAAAGTCTCCACTCCAGGTTCCTGATGTGAGTTTGTAGGAGGCCTTTGGCACTACAAGAGCAGACAAAGTTCCATCTGGTGGTTGATTGCATCGAGGAGATATCCTCATTTGTATGGAATTTCAGCAGGCAGAAGCCCAGTGGCAGGCAGACAGCATTAGACACGAACAATGGACCTTTTCCATGGGAAACCAAAGTCTCCACCCTAGGTTCCTGATGGCAGTTTGTAGGAGGCCTTTGGAAATACAAGGGCAGAGAAACTTCCATCTGGTGTTAGGTTGTAGCTGGGAGATATACTCATTTTTATGGAATTTTAGTGGAATTTTAGTAGGCAGAATCCCAGCAGCATGTAGACAGAATTAGACATGAATAGTGGCCCATTTCCATAGGAAACCAAAGTCTCCAACCCATGATCCTGATGTCATTTTCTAGGAGGCCTCTGGCACTACAAGAGGGGACAAACTTCCAATTGGTGGCATATTGCATCTGGGAGATATCCTCATTTGTATGTAATTTTAGTACCCATAAGCCCAGTGGCAGGCAGACAGCATTAGACACGAACGGTGGCCCTTTTCCATGGGAAACCAAAGTCTCCGCCCCAGGTTCCTGATGACAATTTGTAGGAGGCCTTTGGAATTACAAGGGCAGACCAACTTCTATCTGGTGGTAAATTGCACCTGGGAGATATCCTCATTTGTATAGAATTTTAGTGGAATTTTAGTAGGCATAAGCCCAGTGGCAGGCAGACAGCATTAGACACGAACAATGGACCTTTTCCATGGGAAACCAAAGTCTCCACCTCACGTTCCTGATGTCAGTTTCTAGGAGGGCTTTGGAACTACAAGGGCAGACAAACTTCCATCTGGTGGTAGATTGCACCTGGGAGATATCCTCATTTGTGAGGAATTTCAGAAGGCATAACCCCAGTGGCAGGCAGATAGCATTAGACACGAACGGTGCCCTTTTCCAATGGAAACCAAAGTCTCCATCCCACGTTCCTGATGTCAGTCATTAAGAGGCGAATGGAACTACAAGGGCAGAAAAATTTCCATCTGGTGGTAGATTGGACCTGGGAGATATCGCCATTTGTATGGAATTTTAGTGGTATTTTAGTAGGCAGAAGTCCAGCGGCAGGCAGACAGCATTACACACGAACGCTGGCCAATATCCATGGGAACCCAAAGTCTCCAACCCAGGCTCCTCATGTCAGTTTGTAGGAGGCCTTTGGCATTAAAAGGGCAGACAAACTTCCATCTGGTGGGAAATTCCATTTGGGAGATATCCTCATATGTATGGAACTTTAGTAGGCATATGCCCACTGGCAGGCAGACAGCATTAGACACGAACGGTGGCCCTTTTCCATGGAAAGACAAATTATCCATCCTATGTTCCTGATGTCAGTTTGAAGGAGGCCTTTGGCAATACAAGGGCAGAAAAACTTCCATCTGGTGGTTGATTGCATCGGGGAGATATGCTCATTTGTATGGGATTTCAGAAGGCAGAAGCCAAGTGGCACGCAGACAGCATTGGACACGAACAGTGGCCCTTTTCCATGGGAAACCAAAATCTCCACCCCACGTTGCTGATGTCTCATTGTAGGAGGTGTTTTCCAATTTAAGGGCAGAGAAACTTCCATCTGGTTGTAGATTGCACCTGGGAGATATCCTCATTTCTATGGAATTTTAGTGGAATTTTAGTAGGAAGAAACCCAGTGGCAGGCAGACAGCATTAGACACGAACAACGGCCCATTCCTATGGGAAACCACAGTCTCCACCCCACGTTCCTGATGTCCGTTTCTAAGAGGCCTGTGGCACTACAAGGGCAGACAAACTTCCGCCTGGTGGCATATTGCATCTGGGCAATATCCTCATGTGTATGTAGTTTCAGTAGTCATAAACCCAGTGGCAAGGAGACAGCATTAAACACAAAGGGTGGCCCTTTTCCAATAGAAACCAAAGCGTTCTCTCCAGATTGCTGATGTCAGTTTGTAGGAGGCCGTTGGCATTACTAAGGCAGACAAACTTTCAACTGGTGCTAGACTCCATCTGGGAGATATCCTCATTTGTATGGAATTTTACTAGGCATAAGCCCAGTGGCAGGCACATAGCATTACACATAAACGGTGGCCCATTTCCATTGGAAAACAAAGTCTCCACCCCACGGTCCTGATGTCAGTTTTTAGGAGGCCTTTGGCACTACGAGGGCAGTCAAACGTCCACGTGGTTGTAGATTGCACCTGGGAGATATCCTCATTTATATAGAATTTTAGTGGTATTTTAGTAGGCAGAAGTCCAGCGGCAGGCAGACAGCATTAGACACGAACGCTGGCCAATATCCATGGGAAACCAAAGTCTTCACCCCACGTTCCTGATGTCATTTTTTAGGAGGCCTTTGGCACTACGAGAGCAGACAAACTTCCACCTGGTGGTAGATTGCACCTGGGAGATATCCTCATTTGTATGGAACTTCAGCAGTCATCACCACAGTGCCAGGCAGACAGCATTAGATACGAACAGTGGTCCTTTTCCATTGGAAACCAAAGTCTCCACGCCTGGTTCCTGATGTCAGTTTTTTAGGGGGCTTTTGCCACTACAAGGGCAGACAAACTTCCACCTCGTGGTAAATTGCATCTGCGAGATATCCTCATTTGTATTGAGTTTTTGCAGGCATACGCCCAGTGGCAGGCACACAGCATTAGGCATGAACAGTGACCTTTTTCCATGGGAAACCAAATTATCCATCCTATGTTTCAGATGTCAGTTTATAGGAGCCCTTTTGCACTACAAGGGCAGAGAAACTTCAAACTGGGGGAGGATTGCACCTGCGAAATATTCCCATTTGTATAGAATTTTAGAGGAATTTTAGTACGCAGAATCCCAGCTGCAGGCACACAGAATTAGACATGAATAGTGGCCGTTTTCCAGGGGAAAACAAAGTCTCCAGGCCAGCTTCCTGATGTCAGTTTTTAGGAGGCCTTTTGCAGTACAAGAACAGACAAACTTCCAACTGGTGGCATATTGCGTCTTGGAGATATCCTCATTTGTATGGAATTTTAGTGGAATTAAAGTAGGCAGAAGCCCAGTGGCAAGTAGACAGCATTAAACACCAACGGTGGCCCATTTCCACGGGAAACCAAAGTCTCCACACCACGTGCCTTATGTCCGTTTATAGGAGGACTTTTGCACTACAAGAGCAGACAAACTTCCAACTGGTGGTAGACTCCATCTGGGAGATATATTCATTTGTGAGGAATTTCAGCAGGCGTAACAACAGGGGCAGGCAGACAGCATTAGACACGAACTGTGGCCCTTTTCCATGGGAAACCAAAGTCTCCACCCCACGTTCCTGATGTCAGTTTGTAAGAGGTGTTTGGAACTACAAGGGCAGAAAAACTTCCATCTGGTGGTAGATTGCACCTGGGAGATATCCTCATTTCCATGGAATATTAGTGGAATTTTAGTAGGAAGAAGCCCAGTGGCAGGCACATAGGATTAGACACAAACGGTGGCCCATTTCCATGCGAAAAGAAAGTCTTCACCCCACTTTCCTGCTGTCAGTTTTTAGGAGGCCTTTGGCACTACAAGGGCAGAGAAACATCCATCTGGTTTAGATTGCACCTGGGAGACATCCTCATTTGTATGGTATTTTAGTGGAATTTTAATAGGCAGAAGCCTAGTTGCAGGCACACATCATTAGACACGAACGCTGGCCCATTTCCAAGGGAACGCAAAGTTTCAACTCCAGGTTCCTGATGTCAGTTTCTAGGAGGCCTTTGGCACTACAAGGGCAGACAAAGTTCCGTCTTGTGGTTGATTGAATCAAGGAGATACCCTCATTTGTATGGAATTTCAGCAGGCAGAAGCCCAGTGGCAGGCAGACAGCATTAGACCCAAACAATGGACCTTTTCCATGGGAAACCAAAGTCTCCACCTCACGTTCCTGATGTCAGTTTGTAGGAGGCCTTTGGAACTACAAGGGCAGGCAAACTTCAAACTGGTGGTAGATTGCACCTGGGAGATATCCTCATTTGTATAGAATTTTAGTGGAATTTTAGTAGGCATAAGCCCAGTGTCTGGCAGACAGCATTAGACACGAACGGTGGTCCATTTCCTTGGGAAACCAAAGTCTCCATGTCACATGCCTGATGTCAGTTTGTAGGAGGCCTTTGGCACTACAAGGGCAGACAAAATTCCATCTGCTGATAGATTCCACCTGGAGATATCCTCTGTTGTATGGAATTTCAGCAGGCATATGCCCAGTTGCAGGCAGACAGCATTAGACATGAACGGTGACCCTTTTCCATGGGAACCTATGTGTCCACCCTAGGTTTAAGATGTCAATTTATACGAGGCTTTTGGCACTACAAAGGCAGAGGAACTTTCATCTGGTGGTAGATTGAACCAGGGAGATATCCTCATTTGTATGGAATTTTAGTGAAATTTTAGTAGGAAGAAGCCCAGTGCCAGGCAGACAGCATTAGACACGAACGGTGGCTTTTTCATGGGAAACCAAAGTCTCCACCCCACATTCCTGATGATAATTTATACGAGGCTTTTGGCACTATAAGGGTAGACAAACTTCCAACTGGTGGTAGATTGCACGTGATAGATATCCTCATTTGCATGGAATTTTAGTGGAATTTTAGTAGGCAGAATCCAAATGATCGGCAGAGAGCATAAAACACAAACGGTGCCTCTTTTTTATGGGACACGAAGGTCTCTACCCCAGTCTCCTGATGTCAGTTGGTAGGAGGCCTTTGGCACTACAAGGTTAGAAAAACTTCCAACTGGTGGTAGATTGCATCTGGGAGATATCCTCATTTGTATGCAATTTTTGCAGCCATAAGCCATGTGACAGGCAGACAGCATTAAACAGGAACGGTGGACCTTTTCCTTGGAAAACCAAAGTCTCCACCCCACGTTCCTGATGTCAGTTTGCAGGAGGCCTTTGGACTACAAGGTCTACAAAATTCCATCTCGTTGTATATTCCATCATGGAGATATCCTTATTTGTATGGAATTTTATTGGAATTTTAGTATGCAGAAGCCGAGTGGCCAGCAGACAGCATCAGAGAAGAACGGTGGCCCTTTTCCATGGAAACCAAAGTTTCCACTCCAGGTTCCTGGTGTCAGTTTGTAGGAGGCTTTTGGCACTACAAGGGCCGACAAAGTTCCGTCTGGTGGTAGATTGCATCGAGGAGATATCCTCATTTGTATGGAATTTCAGCAGGCAGGAACCCATTGGCAGGCAGACAGCATTAGACACGAACAATGGACCTTTTCCATGGGAAACCAAAGTCTCCATCTCACGTTCCTGATGTCAGTTTGTAGGAGGCTTTAGGACCTACAAGGGCAGACAAGCTTCCATCTGGTGGTAGATTGCACCTGGGAGATATCCTCATTTGAATAGAATTTTAGTGGAATTTTAGTAGGCATAACCCCAGTGGCAGGCAGACAGCATTAGACACGAACGGTGGTCCATTTCCATGGGAAAACAATGTCTCTAACCCTTGTTCATGATGTCAGTTTTTAGGAGTCCTTTGGCACTACAAGGGCAGACAAACTTCCAACTGGGGGTAGATTCCGTGTGGGAGATATCCTCATTTGTGAGGAACTTCAGCAGTCATAACCACAGTGCCAGGCAGACAGCATTAGACACGAACGGTGGCCCTTTTCCATGGAAAAACAAATTATCCATACTATGTTCCTGATGTCAGTTTGAAGGAGGCTTTTGGCACTACAAGGGCAGACACACTTCCATCTGGTGGTTGATTGCACCGGGGAGATATCCTCATTTGTGAGGAATTTCAACAGGCATAACCCCAGTGACAGGTAGACAGCATTAGACACAACGAGTGGCCCTTTTCCATGGGAAACCAAAATCTCCACCCCATGTTGCAAATGTCACTTTGTAGGAGGCGTTTTCCAATATAAGGGCAGAGAAACTTCCATCTGGTTGTAGATTGCACCTGGGAGATATCCTCATTTCTATGGAATTTTAGTGGAATGTTAGTAGGCAGAATCCCAGCGGAAGGCAGAGAGAATTAGACAGGAACAGTGGCCCGTTTCCTAGGGAAACCAAAGTCTCCATCCCACATTCCTGATGTCAGGTTGTCGGAGGACTTTGGCATTAAACGGGCTGACAAACTTCCATCTGGTGGGAAATTGCATTTGGGAGATATCCTCATTTGTAGGGAATTTTAGTAGGCATATGCCCACTGGCAGGCAGACAGCATTAAACACCAAGGGTGGCCCTTTTCCATGGGAAACCAAAGTCTCCTTTCCAGATTCCTGATGTCAATTTGTAGGAGGCCGTTGGCATTACAAGGGCAGACAAACTTTCAACTGGTGGTAGACTCCATCTGGGAGATATCCTCATTTGTATGGGATTTTACTAGGCATAAGCCCAGTGGCAGGCACATAGCATTATACACAAACGGTGGCCCATTTCCATGGGAAACCAAAGTCTCCACCGCACGTTCCTGATGTCAGTTTGTAAGAAGCCTTTGGCTCTAAATGGGCACACAAACTTCCATCTGGTGGTAGATTGCACCTGGGAGACATCCTCATTTGTATGGAATTTTAGTGGAATTTTAATAGGCAGAAGCCTAGTGGCAGGCACACATCATTAGACACGAACGCTGGCCCATTTCCATGGGAGAAGAAAGTCTCCAACCCACGTTCCTGATTTCAGTTTTTAGGAGGCGTTTGGAACTGCAAGGGCAGACAAACTTCCATCTGGTGGGAAATTGCATTTGGGAGATATCCTCATATGTATGGAACTTTGGTAGGCATATGCCCACTGGCAGGCAGAGAGCATTAGACCCGAACGGTGGCCTCTTTCCATGGAAAAACAAAGTCTCCAACCCACGTTCCTGATGTCGGTTTTTAGGAGGCCTCTGGCACTACAAGTGGAGACAAACTTCCAACTGCTGGCATATTGCATCTGGGAGATATCTTCATTTGTGAGGAATTTCAGCAGGCATAACCCCAGTGACAGGCAGACAGCATTAGACACGAACAATGGACCTTTTCCATGGGAAACCAAAACCTCCACCCCACGTTGCTGATGTCACTTTGTAGGAGGCGTTTTCCAATATAAGGGCAGAGAAACTTCCATCTGGTCGTAGATTGCACCTGGGAGATATCCTCATTTGTATGGAATTTTAGTGGAATTTTAGTAGGAAGAAGCCCAGTGGCAGGCACATAGCATTAGACACAAACGGTGGCCCATTTCCATGGGAGAAGAAAGTCTTCAACCCACGTTCCTGATTTTAGTTTTTAGGAGGCGTTTGGAACTACAAGGGCAGACAAACTTCCATCTGGTTATAGATTGCACCTGGGAGATATCCTCATTTGTGTAGAATTTTAGTGGAATTTTAGTAGGCATAAGCCCAGTGGCTGGCAGGCAGCATTAGCCGCAAACGGTGGCCCATTACCTTGGGAAACCAAAGTCTCCACCCCACGTTCCTGATGTCAGTTTTTACGAGGCCTTTGGCACAAGGAGGGCAAACAAACGTCCACCTGGTGGTAGATTGCACCTGGGAGATATCCTCATTTGTATTGAACTTCAGCAGTCATAACCACAGTGCCAGGCAGACAGAATTAGACAGGAACGGTGGTCCTTTTCAATGGGAAACCAAAGTCTCCGCCCCAGGTTCCTGATGTCAATTTGTAGGAAGCCTTTGCCTCTACATGGGCAGACAAACTTCCATCTGGTGGTAGATTGCACATGGGAGACATCCTCATTTGTATGGAATTTTAGTGGAATTTTAATAGGCAGAAGCCTCGTGGCAGGCACACATCATTAGACACGAACGCTGGCCCATTTCCATGGGAAACCAAAGTTTCCAATCCAGGATCCTGATGTCAGTTTGAAGGAGGCGTTTGGCACTAGAAGGGCAGACAAAGTTCTGTCTGGTGGTTGATTGCATCGAGGAGATATCCTCATTTGTATGGAATTTCAGCCGGCAGAAGCCCAGTGGCACTCAGACAGCATTAGACACGAACAATGGACCTTTTCCATGGGAAACCAAAGTCTCCACCTCACGTTCCTGATGTCAGTTTGTAGGAGGCCTTTGGAACTACAAGGGCAGACAAACTTCCATCTGGTGGTAGATTGCACCTGGGAGATATCCTCATTTGTATAGAATTTTAGTGGAATTTTTGTAGGCAGAAGTCCAGCGGCAGGCAGACAGCATTACACACGAACGCTGGCCAATATCCATGGGAAACCAAAGTCTCCAACCCAGGCTCCTCATGTCAGTTTGTAGGAGGCCTTTGGCATTAAAAGGGCAGACAAACTTTCATCTGGTGGAAAATTGCATTTGGGAGATATCCTCATATGTATGGAACTTTGGTAGGCATATGCCCGCTGGCAGGCAGACAGCATTAGACACGAACGGTGGCCTCTTTCCATGGAAAAACAAAGTCTCCACCCCACGTTCCTGATGTCAGTTTTTAGGAGACCTCTGGCACTACAGGAGGAGACAAACTTCCAACTGCTGGCATATTGCATCTGGGAGATATCCTCATTTGTGAGGTATTTCAGCAGGCATAACACCAGTGACAGGCAGACAGCATTAGACACGAACGGTGCCCCTTTTCCATGGGAAACCAAAGTCTCCACCCCACGTTCCAGACGTCAGTTTTTAGGAGGCATTTGGCACTACAGAGGCAGACAAACTTCCATCTGGTGGTAGATTGCACCTGGGAGATATCCTCATTTGTATGGAATTTTAGTGGGATTTTAATAGGCAGAAGCCTAGTGGCAGATGCAAGTCATTAGACACGAACGCTGGCCCATTTCCATGGGAAACCAAAGTCTCCACTCCAGGTTCCTGATGTGAGTTTGTAGGAGGCCTTTGGCACTACAAGAGCAGACAAAGTTCCATCTGGTGGTTGATTGCATCGAGGAGATATCCTCATTTGTATGGAATTTCAGCAGGCAGACGCCCAGTGGCAGGCAGACAGCATTAGACACGAACAATGGACCTTTTCCATGGGAAACCAAAGTCTCCACCCTAGGTTCCTGATGGCAGTTTGTAGGAGGCCTTTGGAAATACAAGGGCAGAGAAACTTCCATCTGGTGTTAGGTTGTAGCTGGGAGATATACTCATTTTTATGGAATTTTAGTGGAATTTTAGTAGGCAGAATCCCAGCAGCATGTAGACAGAATTAGACATGAATAGTGGCCCATTTCCATAGGAAACCAAAGTCTCCAACCCATGATCCTGATGTCATTTTCTAGGAGGCCTCTGGCACTACAAGAGGGGACAAACTTCCAATTGGTGGCATATTGCATCTGGGAGATATCCTCATTTGTATGTAATTTTAGTACCCATAAGCCCAGTGGCAGGCAGACAGCATTAGACACGAACGGTGGCCCTTTTCCATGGGAAACCAAAGTCTCCGCCCCAGATTCCTGATGACAATTTGTAGGAGGCCTTTGGAATTACAAGGGCAGACAAACTTCTATCTCGTGGTAGATTGCACTTGGGAGATATCCTCATTTGTATAGAATTTTAGTGGAATTTTAGTAGGCATAAGCCCAGTGGCAGGCAGACAGCATTAGACACGAATAATGGACCTTTTCCATGGGAAACCAAAGTCTCCACCTCACGTTCCTGATGTCAGTTTCAAAGAGGGCTTTGGAACTACAAGGGCAGACAAACTTCCATCTGGTGGTAGATTGCACCTGGGAGATATCCTCATTTGTGAGGAATTTCAGAAGGCATAACCCCAGTGGCAGGCAGATAGCATTAGACACGAACGGTGCCCTTTTCCAATGGAAACCAAAGTCTCCATCCCACGTTCCTGATGTCAGTCATTAAGAGGCGAATGGAACTACAAGGGCAGAAAAATTTCCATCTGGTGGTAGATTGGACCTGGGAGATATCGCCATTTGTATGGAATTTTAGTGGTATTTTAGTAGGCAGAAGTCCAGCGGCAGGCAGACAGCATTACACACGAACGCTGGCCAATATCCATGGGAACCCAAAGTCTCCAACCCAGGCTCCTCATGTCAGTTTGTAGGAGGCCTTTGGCATTAAAAGGGCAGACAAACTTCCATCTGGTGGGAAATTCCATTTGGGAGATATCCTCATATGTATGGAACTTTAGTAGGCATATGCCCACTGGCAGGCAGACAGCATTAGACACGAACGGTGGCCCTTTTCCATGGAAAGACAAATTATCCATCCTATGTTCCTGATGTCAGTTTGAAGGAGGCCTTTGGCAATACAAGGGCAGAAAAACTTCCATCTGGTGGTTGATTGCATCGGGGAGATATGCTCATTTGTATGGGATTTCAGAAGGCAGAAGCCAAGTGGCACGCAGACAGCATTGGACACGAACAGTGGCCCTTTTCCATGGGAAACCAAAATCTCCACCCCACGTTGCTGATGTCTCATTGTAGGAGGTGTTTTCCAATTTAAGGGCAGAGAAACTTCCATCTGGTTGTAGATTGCACCTGGGAGATATCCTCATTTCTATGGAATTTTAGTGGAATTTTAGTAGGCAGAAGTCCAGCGGCAGGCAGACAGCATTACACACGAACGCTGGCCAATATCCATGGGAAACCAAAGTCTCCAACCCAGGCTCCTCATGTCAGTTTGTAGGAGGCCTTTGGCATTAAAAGGGCAGACAAACTTTCATCTGGTGGAAAATTGCATTTGGGAGATATCCTCATATGTATGGAACTTTGGTAGGCATATGCCCGCTGGCAGGCAGACAGCATTAGACACGAACGGTGGCCTCTTTCCATGGAAAAACAAAGTCTCCACCCCACGTTCCTGATGTCAGTTTTTAGGAGACCTCTGGCACTACAGGAGGAGACAAACTTCCAACTGCTGGCATATTGCATCTGGGAGATATCCTCATTTGTGAGGTATTTCAGCAGGCATAACACCAGTGACAGGCAGACAGCATTAGACACGAACGGTGCCCCTTTTCCATGGGAAACCAAAGTCTCCACCCCACGTTCCAGACGTCAGTTTTTAGGAGGCATTTGGCACTACAGAGGCAGACAAACTTCCATCTGGTGGTAGATTGCACCTGGGAGATATCCTCATTTGTATGGAATTTTAGTGGGATTTTAATAGGCAGAAGCCTAGTGGCAGATGCAAGTCATTAGACACGAACGCTGGCCCATTTCCATGGGAAACCAAAGTCTCCACTCCAGGTTCCTGATGTGAGTTTGTAGGAGGCCTTTGGCACTACAAGAGCAGACAAAGTTCCATCTGGTGGTTGATTGCATCGAGGAGATATCCTCATTTGTATGGAATTTCAGCAGGCAGACGCCCAGTGGCAGGCAGACAGCATTAGACACGAACAATGGACCTTTTCCATGGGAAACCAAAGTCTCCACCTCACGTTCCTGATGTCAGTTTGTAGGAGGCCTTTGGAACTACAAGGGCAGACAAACTTCCATCTGGTGGTAGATTGCACCTGGGAGATATCCTCATTTGTATAGAATTTTAGTGGAATTTTAGTAGGCAGAAGTCCAGCGGCAGGCAGAGAGCATTACACACGAACGCTGGCCAATATCCATGGGAAACCAAAGTCTCCAACCCAGGCTCCTCATGTCAGTTTGTAGGAGGCCTTTGGCATTAAAAGGGCAGACAAACTTTCATCTGGTGGGAAATTGCATTTGGGAGATATCCTCATATGTATGGAACTTTGGTAGGCATATGCCCGCTGGCAGGCAGACAGCATTAGACACGAACGGTGGCCTCTTTCCATGGAAAAACAAAGTCTCCACCCCACGTTCCTGATGTCAGTTTTTAGGAGACCCCTGGCACTACAGGAGGAGACAAACTTCCAACTGCTGGCATATTGCATCTGGGAGATATCCTCATTTGTGAGGTATTTCAGCAGGCATAACACCAGTGACAGGCAGACAGCATTAGACACAAACGGTGCCCCTTTTCCATGGGAAACCAAAGTCTCCACCCCACGTTCCTGACGTCAGTTTTTAGGAGGCATTTGGCACTACAGAGGCAGACAAACTTCCATCTGGTGGTAGATTGCACCTGGGAGACATCCTCATTTGTATGGAATTTTAGTGGGATTTTAATAGGCAGAAGCCTAGTGGCAGACGCAAGTCATTAGACACAAACGCTGGCCCATATCCATGGGAAACCAAAGTCTCCACTCCAGGTTCCTGATGTGAGTTTGTAGGAGGCCTTTGGCACTACAAGAGCAGACAAAGTTCCATCTGGTGGTTGATTGCATCGAGGAGATATCCTCATTTGTATGGAATTTCAGCAGGCAGAAGCCCAGTGGCAGGCAGACAGCATTAGACACGAACAATGGACCTTTTCCATGGGAAACCAAAGTCTCCACCCTAGGTTCCTGATGGCAGTTTGTAGGAGGCCTTTGGAAATACAAGGGCAGAGAAACTTCCATCTGGTGTTAGGTTGTAGCTGGGAGATATACTCATTTTTATGGAATTTTAGTGGAATTTTAGTAGGCAGAATCCCAGCAGCATGTAGACAGAATTAGACATGAATAGTGGCCCATTTCCATAGGAAACCAAAGTCTCCAACCCATGATCCTGATGTCATTTTCTAGGAGGCCTCTGGCACTACAAGAGGGGACAAACTTCCAATTGGTGGCATATTGCATCTGGGAGATATCCTCATTTGTATGTAATTTTAGTACCCATAAGCCCAGTGGCAGGCAGACAGCATTAGACACGAACGGTGGCCCTTTTCCATGGGAAACCAAAGTCTCCGCCCCAGGTTCCTGATGACAATTTGTAGGAGGCCTTTGGAATTACAAGGGCAGACCAACTTCTATCTGGTGGTAAATTGCACCTGGGAGATATCCTCATTTGTATAGAATTTTAGTGGAATTTTAGTAGGCATAAGCCCAGTGGCAGGCAGACAGCATTAGACACGAACAATGGACCTTTTCCATGGGAAACCAAAGTCTCCACCTCACGTTCCTGATGTCAGTTTCTAGGAGGGCTTTGGAACTACAAGGGCAGACAAACTTCCATCTGGTGGTAGATTGCACCTGGGAGATATCCTCATTTGTGAGGAATTTCAGAAGGCATAACCCCAGTGGCAGGCAGATAGCATTAGACACGAACGGTGCCCTTTTCCAATGGAAACCAAAGTCTCCATCCCACGTTCCTGATGTCAGTCATTAAGAGGCGAATGGAACTACAAGGGCAGAAAAATTTCCATCTGGTGGTAGATTGGACCTGGGAGATATCGCCATTTGTATGGAATTTTAGTGGTATTTTAGTAGGCAGAAGTCCAGCGGCAGGCAGACAGCATTACACACGAACGCTGGCCAATATCCATGGGAACCCAAAGTCTCCAACCCAGGCTCCTCATGTCAGTTTGTAGGAGGCCTTTGGCATTAAAAGGGCAGACAAACTTCCATCTGGTGGGAAATTCCATTTGGGAGATATCCTCATATGTATGGAACTTTAGTAGGCATATGCCCACTGGCAGGCAGACAGCATTAGACACGAACGGTGGCCCTTTTCCATGGAAAGACAAATTATCCATCCTATGTTCCTGATGTCAGTTTGAAGGAGGCCTTTGGCAATACAAGGGCAGAAAAACTTCCATCTGGTGGTTGATTGCATCGGGGAGATATGCTCATTTGTATGGGATTTCAGAAGGCAGAAGCCAAGTGGCACGCAGACAGCATTGGACACGAACAGTGGCCCTTTTCCATGGGAAACCAAAATCTCCACCCCACGTTGCTGATGTCTCATTGTAGGAGGTGTTTTCCAATTTAAGGGCAGAGAAACTTCCATCTGGTTGTAGATTGCACCTGGGAGATATCCTCATTTCTATGGAATTTTAGTGGAATTTTAGTAGGAAGAAACCCAGTGGCAGGCAGACAGCATTAGACACGAACAACGGCCCATTCCTATGGGAAACCACAGTCTCCACCCCACGTTCCTGATGTCCGTTTCTAAGAGGCCTGTGGCACTACAAGGGCAGACAAACTTCCGCCTGGTGGCATATTGCATCTGGGCAATATCCTCATGTGTATGTAGTTTCAGTAGTCATAAACCCAGTGGCAAGGAGACAGCATTAAACACAAAGGGTGGCCCTTTTCCAATAGAAACCAAAGCGTTCTCTCCAGATTGCTGATGTCAGTTTGTAGGAGGCCGTTGGCATTACTAAGGCAGACAAACTTTCAACTGGTGCTAGACTCCATCTGGGAGATATCCTCATTTGTATGGAATTTTACTAGGCATAAGCCCAGTGGCAGGCACATAGCATTACACATAAACGGTGGCCCATTTCCATTGGAAAACAAAGTCTCCACCCCACGGTCCTGATGTCAGTTTTTAGGAGGCCTTTGGCACTACGAGGGCAGTCAAACGTCCACGTGGTTGTAGATTGCACCTGGGAGATATCCTCATTTATATAGAATTTTAGTGGTATTTTAGTAGGCAGAAGTCCAGCGGCAGGCAGACAGCATTAGACACGAACGCTGGCCAATATCCATGGGAAACCAAAGTCTTCACCCCACGTTCCTGATGTCATTTTTTAGGAGGCCTTTGGCACTACGAGAGCAGACAAACTTCCACCTGGTGGTAGATTGCACCTGGGAGATATCCTCATTTGTATGGAACTTCAGCAGTCATCACCACAGTGCCAGGCAGACAGCATTAGATACGAACAGTGGTCCTTTTCCATTGGAAACCAAAGTCTCCACGCCTGGTTCCTGATGTCAGTTTTTTAGGGGGCTTTTGCCACTACAAGGGCAGACAAACTTCCACCTCGTGGTAAATTGCATCTGCGAGATATCCTCATTTGTATTGAGTTTTTGCAGGCATACGCCCAGTGGCAGGCACACAGCATTAGGCATGAACAGTGACCTTTTTCCATGGGAAACCAAATTATCCATCCTATGTTTCAGATGTCAGTTTATAGGAGCCCTTTTGCACTACAAGGGCAGAGAAACTTCAAACTGGGGGAGGATTGCACCTGCGAAATATTCCCATTTGTATAGAATTTTAGAGGAATTTTAGTACGCAGAATCCCAGCTGCAGGCACACAGAATTAGACATGAATAGTGGCCGTTTTCCAGGGGAAAACAAAGTCTCCAGGCCAGCTTCCTGATGTCAGTTTTTAGGAGGCCTTTTGCAGTACAAGAACAGACAAACTTCCAACTGGTGGCATATTGCGTCTTGGAGATATCCTCATTTGTATGGAATTTTAGTGGAATTAAAGTAGGCAGAAGCCCAGTGGCAAGTAGACAGCATTAAACACCAACGGTGGCCCATTTCCACGGGAAACCAAAGTCTCCACACCACGTGCCTTATGTCCGTTTATAGGAGGACTTTTGCACTACAAGAGCAGACAAACTTCCAACTGGTGGTAGACTCCATCTGGGAGATATATTCATTTGTGAGGAATTTCAGCAGGCGTAACAACAGGGGCAGGCAGACAGCATTAGACACGAACTGTGGCCCTTTTCCATGGGAAACCAAAGTCTCCACCCCACGTTCCTGATGTCAGTTTGTAAGAGGTGTTTGGAACTACAAGGGCAGAAAAACTTCCATCTGGTGGTAGATTGCACCTGGGAGATATCCTCATTTCCATGGAATATTAGTGGAATTTTAGTAGGAAGAAGCCCAGTGGCAGGCACATAGGATTAGACACAAACGGTGGCCCATTTCCATGCGAAAAGAAAGTCTTCACCCCACTTTCCTGCTGTCAGTTTTTAGGAGGCCTTTGGCACTACAAGGGCAGAGAAACATCCATCTGGTTTAGATTGCACCTGGGAGACATCCTCATTTGTATGGTATTTTAGTGGAATTTTAATAGGCAGAAGCCTAGTTGCAGGCACACATCATTAGACACGAACGCTGGCCCATTTCCAAGGGAACGCAAAGTTTCAACTCCAGGTTCCTGATGTCAGTTTCTAGGAGGCCTTTGGCACTACAAGGGCAGACAAAGTTCCGTCTTGTGGTTGATTGAATCAAGGAGATACCCTCATTTGTATGGAATTTCAGCAGGCAGAAGCCCAGTGGCAGGCAGACAGCATTAGACCCAAACAATGGACCTTTTCCATGGGAAACCAAAGTCTCCACCTCACGTTCCTGATGTCAGTTTGTAGGAGGCCTTTGGAACTACAAGGGCAGGCAAACTTCAAACTGGTGGTAGATTGCACCTGGGAGATATCCTCATTTGTATAGAATTTTAGTGGAATTTTAGTAGGCATAAGCCCAGTGTCTGGCAGACAGCATTAGACACGAACGGTGGTCCATTTCCTTGGGAAACCAAAGTCTCCATGTCACATGCCTGATGTCAGTTTGTAGGAGGCCTTTGGCACTACAAGGGCAGACAAAATTCCATCTGCTGATAGATTCCACCTGGAGATATCCTCTGTTGTATGGAATTTCAGCAGGCATATGCCCAGTTGCAGGCAGACAGCATTAGACATGAACGGTGACCCTTTTCCATGGGAACCTATGTGTCCACCCTAGGTTTAAGATGTCAATTTATACGAGGCTTTTGGCACTACAAAGGCAGAGGAACTTTCATCTGGTGGTAGATTGAACCAGGGAGATATCCTCATTTGTATGGAATTTTAGTGAAATTTTAGTAGGAAGAAGCCCAGTGCCAGGCAGACAGCATTAGACACGAACGGTGGCTTTTTCATGGGAAACCAAAGTCTCCACCCCACATTCCTGATGATAATTTATACGAGGCTTTTGGCACTATAAGGGTAGACAAACTTCCAACTGGTGGTAGATTGCACGTGATAGATATCCTCATTTGCATGGAATTTTAGTGGAATTTTAGTAGGCAGAATCCAAATGATCGGCAGAGAGCATAAAACACAAACGGTGCCTCTTTTTTATGGGACACGAAGGTCTCTACCCCAGTCTCCTGATGTCAGTTGGTAGGAGGCCTTTGGCACTACAAGGTTAGAAAAACTTCCAACTGGTGGTAGATTGCATCTGGGAGATATCCTCATTTGTATGCAATTTTTGCAGCCATAAGCCATGTGACAGGCAGACAGCATTAAACAGGAACGGTGGACCTTTTCCTTGGAAAACCAAAGTCTCCACCCCACGTTCCTGATGTCAGTTTGCAGGAGGCCTTTGGACTACAAGGTCTACAAAATTCCATCTCGTTGTATATTCCATCATGGAGATATCCTTATTTGTATGGAATTTTATTGGAATTTTAGTATGCAGAAGCCGAGTGGCCAGCAGACAGCATCAGAGAAGAACGGTGGCCCTTTTCCATGGAAACCAAAGTTTCCACTCCAGGTTCCTGGTGTCAGTTTGTAGGAGGCTTTTGGCACTACAAGGGCCGACAAAGTTCCGTCTGGTGGTAGATTGCATCGAGGAGATATCCTCATTTGTATGGAATTTCAGCAGGCAGGAACCCATTGGCAGGCAGACAGCATTAGACACGAACAATGGACCTTTTCCATGGGAAACCAAAGTCTCCATCTCACGTTCCTGATGTCAGTTTGTAGGAGGCTTTAGGACCTACAAGGGCAGACAAGCTTCCATCTGGTGGTAGATTGCACCTGGGAGATATCCTCATTTGAATAGAATTTTAGTGGAATTTTAGTAGGCATAACCCCAGTGGCAGGCAGACAGCATTAGACACGAACGGTGGTCCATTTCCATGGGAAAACAATGTCTCTAACCCTTGTTCATGATGTCAGTTTTTAGGAGTCCTTTGGCACTACAAGGGCAGACAAACTTCCAACTGGGGGTAGATTCCGTGTGGGAGATATCCTCATTTGTGAGGAACTTCAGCAGTCATAACCACAGTGCCAGGCAGACAGCATTAGACACGAACGGTGGCCCTTTTCCATGGAAAAACAAATTATCCATACTATGTTCCTGATGTCAGTTTGAAGGAGGCTTTTGGCACTACAAGGGCAGACACACTTCCATCTGGTGGTTGATTGCACCGGGGAGATATCCTCATTTGTGAGGAATTTCAACAGGCATAACCCCAGTGACAGGTAGACAGCATTAGACACAACGAGTGGCCCTTTTCCATGGGAAACCAAAATCTCCACCCCATGTTGCAAATGTCACTTTGTAGGAGGCGTTTTCCAATATAAGGGCAGAGAAACTTCCATCTGGTTGTAGATTGCACCTGGGAGATATCCTCATTTCTATGGAATTTTAGTGGAATGTTAGTAGGCAGAATCCCAGCGGAAGGCAGAGAGAATTAGACAGGAACAGTGGCCCGTTTCCTAGGGAAACCAAAGTCTCCATCCCACATTCCTGATGTCAGGTTGTCGGAGGACTTTGGCATTAAACGGGCTGACAAACTTCCATCTGGTGGGAAATTGCATTTGGGAGATATCCTCATTTGTAGGGAATTTTAGTAGGCATATGCCCACTGGCAGGCAGACAGCATTAAACACCAAGGGTGGCCCTTTTCCATGGGAAACCAAAGTCTCCTTTCCAGATTCCTGATGTCAATTTGTAGGAGGCCGTTGGCATTACAAGGGCAGACAAACTTTCAACTGGTGGTAGACTCCATCTGGGAGATATCCTCATTTGTATGGGATTTTACTAGGCATAAGCCCAGTGGCAGGCACATAGCATTATACACAAACGGTGGCCCATTTCCATGGGAAACCAAAGTCTCCACCGCACGTTCCTGATGTCAGTTTGTAAGAAGCCTTTGGCTCTAAATGGGCACACAAACTTCCATCTGGTGGTAGATTGCACCTGGGAGACATCCTCATTTGTATGGAATTTTAGTGGAATTTTAATAGGCAGAAGCCTAGTGGCAGGCACACATCATTAGACACGAACGCTGGCCCATTTCCATGGGAGAAGAAAGTCTCCAACCCACGTTCCTGATTTCAGTTTTTAGGAGGCGTTTGGAACTGCAAGGGCAGACAAACTTCCATCTGGTGGGAAATTGCATTTGGGAGATATCCTCATATGTATGGAACTTTGGTAGGCATATGCCCACTGGCAGGCAGAGAGCATTAGACCCGAACGGTGGCCTCTTTCCATGGAAAAACAAAGTCTCCAACCCACGTTCCTGATGTCGGTTTTTAGGAGGCCTCTGGCACTACAAGTGGAGACAAACTTCCAACTGCTGGCATATTGCATCTGGGAGATATCTTCATTTGTGAGGAATTTCAGCAGGCATAACCCCAGTGACAGGCAGACAGCATTAGACACGAACAATGGACCTTTTCCATGGGAAACCAAAACCTCCACCCCACGTTGCTGATGTCACTTTGTAGGAGGCGTTTTCCAATATAAGGGCAGAGAAACTTCCATCTGGTCGTAGATTGCACCTGGGAGATATCCTCATTTGTATGGAATTTTAGTGGAATTTTAGTAGGAAGAAGCCCAGTGGCAGGCACATAGCATTAGACACAAACGGTGGCCCATTTCCATGGGAGAAGAAAGTCTTCAACCCACGTTCCTGATTTTAGTTTTTAGGAGGCGTTTGGAACTACAAGGGCAGACAAACTTCCATCTGGTTATAGATTGCACCTGGGAGATATCCTCATTTGTGTAGAATTTTAGTGGAATTTTAGTAGGCATAAGCCCAGTGGCTGGCAGGCAGCATTAGCCGCAAACGGTGGCCCATTACCTTGGGAAACCAAAGTCTCCACCCCACGTTCCTGATGTCAGTTTTTACGAGGCCTTTGGCACAAGGAGGGCAAACAAACGTCCACCTGGTGGTAGATTGCACCTGGGAGATATCCTCATTTGTATTGAACTTCAGCAGTCATAACCACAGTGCCAGGCAGACAGAATTAGACAGGAACGGTGGTCCTTTTCAATGGGAAACCAAAGTCTCCGCCCCAGGTTCCTGATGTCAATTTGTAGGAAGCCTTTGCCTCTACATGGGCAGACAAACTTCCATCTGGTGGTAGATTGCACATGGGAGACATCCTCATTTGTATGGAATTTTAGTGGAATTTTAATAGGCAGAAGCCTCGTGGCAGGCACACATCATTAGACACGAACGCTGGCCCATTTCCATGGGAAACCAAAGTTTCCAATCCAGGATCCTGATGTCAGTTTGAAGGAGGCGTTTGGCACTAGAAGGGCAGACAAAGTTCTGTCTGGTGGTTGATTGCATCGAGGAGATATCCTCATTTGTATGGAATTTCAGCCGGCAGAAGCCCAGTGGCACTCAGACAGCATTAGACACGAACAATGGACCTTTTCCATGGGAAACCAAAGTCTCCACCTCACGTTCCTGATGTCAGTTTGTAGGAGGCCTTTGGAACTACAAGGGCAGACAAACTTCCATCTGGTGGTAGATTGCACCTGGGAGATATCCTCATTTGTATAGAATTTTAGTGGAATTTTTGTAGGCAGAAGTCCAGCGGCAGGCAGACAGCATTACACACGAACGCTGGCCAATATCCATGGGAAACCAAAGTCTCCAACCCAGGCTCCTCATGTCAGTTTGTAGGAGGCCTTTGGCATTAAAAGGGCAGACAAACTTTCATCTGGTGGAAAATTGCATTTGGGAGATATCCTCATATGTATGGAACTTTGGTAGGCATATGCCCGCTGGCAGGCAGACAGCATTAGACACGAACGGTGGCCTCTTTCCATGGAAAAACAAAGTCTCCACCCCACGTTCCTGATGTCAGTTTTTAGGAGACCTCTGGCACTACAGGAGGAGACAAACTTCCAACTGCTGGCATATTGCATCTGGGAGATATCCTCATTTGTGAGGTATTTCAGCAGGCATAACACCAGTGACAGGCAGACAGCATTAGACACGAACGGTGCCCCTTTTCCATGGGAAACCAAAGTCTCCACCCCACGTTCCAGACGTCAGTTTTTAGGAGGCATTTGGCACTACAGAGGCAGACAAACTTCCATCTGGTGGTAGATTGCACCTGGGAGATATCCTCATTTGTATGGAATTTTAGTGGGATTTTAATAGGCAGAAGCCTAGTGGCAGATGCAAGTCATTAGACACGAACGCTGGCCCATTTCCATGGGAAACCAAAGTCTCCACTCCAGGTTCCTGATGTGAGTTTGTAGGAGGCCTTTGGCACTACAAGAGCAGACAAAGTTCCATCTGGTGGTTGATTGCATCGAGGAGATATCCTCATTTGTATGGAATTTCAGCAGGCAGACGCCCAGTGGCAGGCAGACAGCATTAGACACGAACAATGGACCTTTTCCATGGGAAACCAAAGTCTCCACCCTAGGTTCCTGATGGCAGTTTGTAGGAGGCCTTTGGAAATACAAGGGCAGAGAAACTTCCATCTGGTGTTAGGTTGTAGCTGGGAGATATACTCATTTTTATGGAATTTTAGTGGAATTTTAGTAGGCAGAATCCCAGCAGCATGTAGACAGAATTAGACATGAATAGTGGCCCATTTCCATAGGAAACCAAAGTCTCCAACCCATGATCCTGATGTCATTTTCTAGGAGGCCTCTGGCACTACAAGAGGGGACAAACTTCCAATTGGTGGCATATTGCATCTGGGAGATATCCTCATTTGTATGTAATTTTAGTACCCATAAGCCCAGTGGCAGGCAGACAGCATTAGACACGAACGGTGGCCCTTTTCCATGGGAAACCAAAGTCTCCGCCCCAGATTCCTGATGACAATTTGTAGGAGGCCTTTGGAATTACAAGGGCAGACAAACTTCTATCTCGTGGTAGATTGCACTTGGGAGATATCCTCATTTGTATAGAATTTTAGTGGAATTTTAGTAGGCATAAGCCCAGTGGCAGGCAGACAGCATTAGACACGAATAATGGACCTTTTCCATGGGAAACCAAAGTCTCCACCTCACGTTCCTGATGTCAGTTTCAAAGAGGGCTTTGGAACTACAAGGGCAGACAAACTTCCATCTGGTGGTAGATTGCACCTGGGAGATATCCTCATTTGTGAGGAATTTCAGAAGGCATAACCCCAGTGGCAGGCAGATAGCATTAGACACGAACGGTGCCCTTTTCCAATGGAAACCAAAGTCTCCATCCCACGTTCCTGATGTCAGTCATTAAGAGGCGAATGGAACTACAAGGGCAGAAAAATTTCCATCTGGTGGTAGATTGGACCTGGGAGATATCGCCATTTGTATGGAATTTTAGTGGTATTTTAGTAGGCAGAAGTCCAGCGGCAGGCAGACAGCATTACACACGAACGCTGGCCAATATCCATGGGAACCCAAAGTCTCCAACCCAGGCTCCTCATGTCAGTTTGTAGGAGGCCTTTGGCATTAAAAGGGCAGACAAACTTCCATCTGGTGGGAAATTCCATTTGGGAGATATCCTCATATGTATGGAACTTTAGTAGGCATATGCCCACTGGCAGGCAGACAGCATTAGACACGAACGGTGGCCCTTTTCCATGGAAAGACAAATTATCCATCCTATGTTCCTGATGTCAGTTTGAAGGAGGCCTTTGGCAATACAAGGGCAGAAAAACTTCCATCTGGTGGTTGATTGCATCGGGGAGATATGCTCATTTGTATGGGATTTCAGAAGGCAGAAGCCAAGTGGCACGCAGACAGCATTGGACACGAACAGTGGCCCTTTTCCATGGGAAACCAAAATCTCCACCCCACGTTGCTGATGTCTCATTGTAGGAGGTGTTTTCCAATTTAAGGGCAGAGAAACTTCCATCTGGTTGTAGATTGCACCTGGGAGATATCCTCATTTCTATGGAATTTTAGTGGAATTTTAGTAGGCAGAAGTCCAGCGGCAGGCAGACAGCATTACACACGAACGCTGGCCAATATCCATGGGAAACCAAAGTCTCCAACCCAGGCTCCTCATGTCAGTTTGTAGGAGGCCTTTGGCATTAAAAGGGCAGACAAACTTTCATCTGGTGGAAAATTGCATTTGGGAGATATCCTCATATGTATGGAACTTTGGTAGGCATATGCCCGCTGGCAGGCAGACAGCATTAGACACGAACGGTGGCCTCTTTCCATGGAAAAACAAAGTCTCCACCCCACGTTCCTGATGTCAGTTTTTAGGAGACCTCTGGCACTACAGGAGGAGACAAACTTCCAACTGCTGGCATATTGCATCTGGGAGATATCCTCATTTGTGAGGTATTTCAGCAGGCATAACACCAGTGACAGGCAGACAGCATTAGACACGAACGGTGCCCCTTTTCCATGGGAAACCAAAGTCTCCACCCCACGTTCCAGACGTCAGTTTTTAGGAGGCATTTGGCACTACAGAGGCAGACAAACTTCCATCTGGTGGTAGATTGCACCTGGGAGATATCCTCATTTGTATGGAATTTTAGTGGGATTTTAATAGGCAGAAGCCTAGTGGCAGATGCAAGTCATTAGACACGAACGCTGGCCCATTTCCATGGGAAACCAAAGTCTCCACTCCAGGTTCCTGATGTGAGTTTGTAGGAGGCCTTTGGCACTACAAGAGCAGACAAAGTTCCATCTGGTGGTTGATTGCATCGAGGAGATATCCTCATTTGTATGGAATTTCAGCAGGCAGACGCCCAGTGGCAGGCAGACAGCATTAGACACGAACAATGGACCTTTTCCATGGGAAACCAAAGTCTCCACCTCACGTTCCTGATGTCAGTTTGTAGGAGGCCTTTGGAACTACAAGGGCAGACAAACTTCCATCTGGTGGTAGATTGCACCTGGGAGATATCCTCATTTGTATAGAATTTTAGTGGAATTTTTGTAGGCAGAAGTCCAGCGGCAGGCAGACAGCATTACACACGAACGCTGGCCAATATCCATGGGAAACCAAAGTCTCCAACCCAGGCTCCTCATGTCAGTTTGTAGGAGGCCTTTGGCATTAAAAGGGCAGACAAACTTTCATCTGGTGGAAAATTGCATTTGGGAGATATCCTCATATGTATGGAACTTTGGTAGGCATATGCCCGCTGGCAGGCAGACAGCATTAGACACGAACGGTGGCCTCTTTCCATGGAAAAACAAAGTCTCCACCCCACGTTCCTGATGTCAGTTTTTAGGAGACCTCTGGCACTACAGGAGGAGACAAACTTCCAACTGCTGGCATATTGCATCTGGGAGATATCCTCATTTGTGAGGTATTTCAGCAGGCATAACACCAGTGACAGGCAGACAGCATTAGACACGAACGGTGCCCCTTTTCCATGGGAAACCAAAGTCTCCACCCCACGTTCCAGACGTCAGTTTTTAGGAGGCATTTGGCACTACAGAGGCAGACAAACTTCCATCTGGTGGTAGATTGCACCTGGGAGATATCCTCATTTGTATGGAATTTTAGTGGGATTTTAATAGGCAGAAGCCTAGTGGCAGATGCAAGTCATTAGACACGAACGCTGGCCCATTTCCATGGGAAACCAAAGTCTCCACTCCAGGTTCCTGATGTGAGTTTGTAGGAGGCCTTTGGCACTACAAGAGCAGACAAAGTTCCATCTGGTGGTTGATTGCATCGAGGAGATATCCTCATTTGTATGGAATTTCAGCAGGCAGACGCCCAGTGGCAGGCAGACAGCATTAGACACGAACAATGGACCTTTTCCATGGGAAACCAAAGTCTCCACCCTAGGTTCCTGATGGCAGTTTGTAGGAGGCCTTTGGAAATACAAGGGCAGAGAAACTTCCATCTGGTGTTAGGTTGTAGCTGGGAGATATACTCATTTTTATGGAATTTTAGTGGAATTTTAGTAGGCAGAATCCCAGCAGCATGTAGACAGAATTAGACATGAATAGTGGCCCATTTCCATAGGAAACCAAAGTCTCCAACCCATGATCCTGATGTCATTTTCTAGGAGGCCTCTGGCACTACAAGAGGGGACAAACTTCCAATTGGTGGCATATTGCATCTGGGAGATATCCTCATTTGTATGTAATTTTAGTACCCATAAGCCCAGTGGCAGGCAGACAGCATTAGACACGAACGGTGGCCCTTTTCCATGGGAAACCAAAGTCTCCGCCCCAGATTCCTGATGACAATTTGTAGGAGGCCTTTGGAATTACAAGGGCAGACAAACTTCTATCTCGTGGTAGATTGCACTTGGGAGATATCCTCATTTGTATAGAATTTTAGTGGAATTTTAGTAGGCATAAGCCCAGTGGCAGGCAGACAGCATTAGACACGAATAATGGACCTTTTCCATGGGAAACCAAAGTCTCCACCTCACGTTCCTGATGTCAGTTTCAAAGAGGGCTTTGGAACTACAAGGGCAGACAAACTTCCATCTGGTGGTAGATTGCACCTGGGAGATATCCTCATTTGTGAGGAATTTCAGAAGGCATAACCCCAGTGGCAGGCAGATAGCATTAGACACGAACGGTGCCCTTTTCCAATGGAAACCAAAGTCTCCATCCCACGTTCCTGATGTCAGTCATTAAGAGGCGAATGGAACTACAAGGGCAGAAAAATTTCCATCTGGTGGTAGATTGGACCTGGGAGATATCGCCATTTGTATGGAATTTTAGTGGTATTTTAGTAGGCAGAAGTCCAGCGGCAGGCAGACAGCATTACACACGAACGCTGGCCAATATCCATGGGAACCCAAAGTCTCCAACCCAGGCTCCTCATGTCAGTTTGTAGGAGGCCTTTGGCATTAAAAGGGCAGACAAACTTCCATCTGGTGGGAAATTCCATTTGGGAGATATCCTCATATGTATGGAACTTTAGTAGGCATATGCCCACTGGCAGGCAGACAGCATTAGACACGAACGGTGGCCCTTTTCCATGGAAAGACAAATTATCCATCCTATGTTCCTGATGTCAGTTTGAAGGAGGCCTTTGGCAATACAAGGGCAGAAAAACTTCCATCTGGTGGTTGATTGCATCGGGGAGATATGCTCATTTGTATGGGATTTCAGAAGGCAGAAGCCAAGTGGCACGCAGACAGCATTGGACACGAACAGTGGCCCTTTTCCATGGGAAACCAAAATCTCCACCCCACGTTGCTGATGTCTCATTGTAGGAGGTGTTTTCCAATTTAAGGGCAGAGAAACTTCCATCTGGTTGTAGATTGCACCTGGGAGATATCCTCATTTCTATGGAATTTTAGTGGAATTTTAGTAGGAAGAAACCCAGTGGCAGGCAGACAGCATTAGACACGAACAACGGCCCATTCCTATGGGAAACCACAGTCTCCACCCCACGTTCCTGATGTCCGTTTCTAAGAGGCCTGTGGCACTACAAGGGCAGACAAACTTCCGCCTGGTGGCATATTGCATCTGGGCAATATCCTCATGTGTATGTAGTTTCAGTAGTCATAAACCCAGTGGCAAGGAGACAGCATTAAACACAAAGGGTGGCCCTTTTCCAATAGAAACCAAAGCGTTCTCTCCAGATTGCTGATGTCAGTTTGTAGGAGGCCGTTGCATTACAAGGGCAGACAAACTTTCAACTGGTGGTAGACTCCATCTGGGAGATATCCTCATTTGTATGGAATTTTACTAGGCATAAGCCCAGTGGCAGGCACATAGCATTAGACACAAACGGTGGCCCATTTCCATGGGAAAACAAAGTCTCCACCGCACGTTCCTGATGTCAGTTTTTAGGAGGCCTTTGGCACTACAAGGGCAGACAAACTTCCACCTGGTGGTAGATTGCACCTGGGACATATCAACATTTGTATGGAACTGCAGCAGTCATAACCACAGTGGCAGGCAGACAGCATTAGACAGGAACGGTGGTCCTTTTCCATGGGAAACCAAAGTCTCCACCCTAGGTTCCTGATGGCAGTTTGTAGGAGGCCTTTGGAACCACAAGGGCACAGAAACTTCCATCTGGTTTTAGATTGCACCCGGGAGATATTCTTATTTGTATGGAATTTTCGTGGAATTTTAGTAGGCAGAATCCCAGCGGCAGGCAGACGGAATTAGTCATGAATAGTGGCCTATTTCCATGGGAAACCAAAGTCTCCACCCCAGGTTCCTGATGTCATTTTTTAGGAGGCCTCTGGCACTACAAGAGGAGACAAACTTCCAACTGGTGGCATATTGCATCTGGGAGATATCCTCATTTGTATGTAATTTTAGTAGCCATAAACCCAGTGGCAGGCAGACAGCATTAGACACGAACGGTGGCCCTTTTCCATGGGAAACCAAAGTCTATGCCCCAGGTTCCTGATGTTAATTTGCAGGAAGCCTTTGGCACTACAAGGGCAGAAAAACTTACATCTGGTGGTAGATTGCACCTGGGATGTATCCTCATTTGTATAGAATTTTAGTGGAATTTTAGTAGGCATAAGCCCAGTATCTGGCAGACAGCATTAGACACAAACGGTGGCCCATTTCCTTGGGAAACCAAAGTCTCCATCCCACGTTCCTGATGTCAGTTTGTAGGAGGCCTTTGGCACTACAAGAGGAGACAAACTTCCAACTGGTGGCATATTGCATCTGGGAGATATCCTCATTTGTATGTAATTTTAGTAGCCATAAACCCAGTGGCAGGCTGACAGCATTAGACAGGAACGGTGGTCCTTTTCCATGGGAAACCAAAATCTCCACCCCATGTTGCTGATGTCACGTTGTAGGAGACGTTTTCCAATATAAGGGCAGAGAAACTTCCATCTGGTTGTAGATTGCACCTGGGAGATATCCTCATTTTTATGGAGTTTTAGTGGAATTTTAGTAGGAAGAAACCCAGTGGCAGGCAGACAGCATTAGACACGAACAATGGCCCATTTGATGGGAAACCACAGTCTCCACGCCACGTTCCTGATGTCCGTTTCTAGGAGGCCTTTGTCACTACAAGGGCAGACAAACTTCTGTCTGGTGGTTGATTGCATCGTTGAGATATCCTCATTTTTATGGAATTTCATCAGGTAGAAGCCCAGTGGCAGGCAGACAGCATTAGAGAGGAACGGTGGCCCTTTTCCATGGGAAAACAAAGTCTCCAACCAGGCTCCTGATGTCAGTTTTTAGTAGGCCTTTGGCATTAAAAGGGCAGACAAACTTCCATCTGGTGGGAAATTTTGTTAGGGAGATATCCTCATTTGTATGTAATTTCAGTAGTCATAAGCCCAGTGGCAAGGAGACAGCATTAAACACCAAGGGTGCCCCATTTCCATGGGAAACCAAAGCGTCCTCTCCAGATTCCTGATGTCAGTTTGTAGGAGGCCGTTGGCATTACAAGGGCAGACAAACTTTCATCTGGTGGTAGACTCTATCTGGGAGATATCTTCATTTGTACGGGATTTTACTAGGCATAATCCCAGTGGCAGGCAGACACCATTAGACACGAACGGTGGCCCATTTCCATGGGAAACCCAAATCTCCGCGCTCATTGCTGATGTCACTTTGTAGGAGGCCTTTTCCAACATACAGGCAGAAAAACTTCCATCTGGTGGTAGATTGCACCTGGGCGATATCCTCATTTCTATGGAATTTTATTGGAATTTTATTATAAAGATCCCTAGTGGCAGGCAGACAGCATTAGACACGAACGGTGGCCCATTTTTATGGGAAACCAAAGTCTCCACCCCACATTCCTGATGTCCGTTACTAGGAGGCCTTTGGCTCTACAAGGGCAGACAAACTCCCACCTGGTGGTAGATTGCTCCTGGGAGATATCCTCATTTGTATGGACCTTCTGCAGTCATAACCACAGTGCCAGGTAGACAGCATTAGAGAGGACATTGGGGGATCCAGAGGGGACATTGAGGGCTAGGGAGAAGACATAGGGGGCTATGGAGGGGACATTGGGGGCTCCATAGCGGACATTGGGGGCTCCAGAGGGGACATTGAGGGCTATGGAGGGGACATTGTGGGCTACGGAGGGGACATTGGGGGCTCCAGAGGGGATGTTGGGGGCTTTGGAGAGGACACTGAGGGCTTTGAAGAGGTCATTGAGAGCTATGGAGTGGACATTGAGGGCTGTGGAGGGGACATTGGGGGATCCTGAGGGGACATTGGGTTCTCAAGAAGGGACATTGGGGGCTCCATAGGGGACATATAGGTCTCCAGAGGGGACATTGAGGGCTATTAAGGGGACCTTGGGTGCTCAGGAGGGGACATTGGGGGCTCCATAGTGGAAATTGCGGGCTCTAGAGGGGACATTGAGGGCTCCAGAGGGAACATTGGGGGCTCCATAGGGGACATTGAGAGCTATGGAGGTGACACAGGGGGCTACAGAGGGGATATTGAGAACTATGGAGGGGACATTGGGTGCTCAAGAGGGGATATTGGGGGCTCCAGAGTGGACATTGAGGGCTCCGTAGGGTAGAATGAGGGCTCCAGATGGGACATTGAAGGCTCCAGAGGGGACATTGGGGACTCATGAGGGGACATTGGGGGCTCCATAGGGGACATTGAGGACTAGGGAGGGGACATAGGGGGCTATGGAGGGGACATGGGGGGCTCCAGAGGGGACATTGGGGGCTATGGAGGGGACATTGGGTGCTCAGGAGGGGACATTGGGGGCTCCATAGTGGAAATTGCGGGCTCTAGAGGGGACATTGAGGGCTCCAGAGGGAACATTGGGGGCTCCATAGGGGACATTGAGAGCTATGGAGGTGACACAGGGGGCTACAGAGGGGATATTGAGGGCTATGGAGGGGACATTGGGTGCTCAAGAGGGGATATTGGGGGCTCCAGAGTGGACATTGAGGGCTCCGTAGGGTACAATGAGGGCTCCAGATGGGACATTGAAGGCTCCAGAGGGGACATTGGGGACTCACGAGGGGACATTGGGGGCTCCATAGGGGACATTGAGGGCTAGGGAGGGGACATTGGGGGCTATGGAGGGGACATGGGAGGCTCCAGAGGGGACATTGGGGGCTATGGAGGGGACATTAGGAGTTCCATAGGAGACATTGAGGGCTATGGAGGGGACATTGAGGGCTATGGAGGGGACATGGGGGGCTCCAGAGGGGACATTGGGGGCTATGGTGAGGACATTAGGGGCTCCATAGGGGACATTGGGGGCTATGGAGGGGACATTGACAACTCCAGAGGCGATACTGAGGGCAATGGAGGGTACATTGGGGGCTCCATAGGGGACATTGGGGGCTCAAGAGGGGACATTGAGGGCTATGGAGGGGACATTGAGGGCTCCAGAGGAGACATTGGGCGCTATGGAGGGGACATTGGGGGCTATGGAGGGGATATTGGGGGATCCATAGGGGACACTGGGCGCTACAGAGGGAACATTAAGGGCTCCAGAGGGGACATTAGGGGCTATGGAGGGGACTTTGAGGGCTCCAGAGGGGAGATTGAGGGCTCCAGAGGGGACATTGAGGGCTCCATAGGGGACATTGGGGGCTATGGAGGGGGCATTGGGGGCTCCATAGGGGACATTGAGGGCTATGAAGGTGACACTGGGTACTAGAGAGTGAATATTGAGGGCTATGGAGGGGACATTGGGGGCTCCAGAGGGGACATTGGGGACTCAAGAGGGGGCATTGGGGGCTCCATAGGCGATATTGATGGCTATGGAGGGGACATTGGGGGCTCCATAGGAAACATTGAGTGCTCCAGAGGGGACATTGTGGGCTACGGAGTGGACATTGGGGGCTGCCGAGGGGAAATTGAGGGCTATGGAGGGGACATTTTGGGTTCCAGAGGGGACATTGCGGGCTCCATAGAGGACATTGGGGGCTATGGAGGGGACATTGAGGACTATGGAGGGGTCATGGGGGGGCTGCAGAGGGGACATTGGAGGCTATGGATGTGACCCTGGGGGCTACAGAGGGGACATTGTGGGCTCCAGAGAGGACATTGAGGGCTATGGAAGAGACATTGGGGGCTCTAGAGGGTACATTGGCGACTATGGAGGGGCCATTGGAGGTTTGGATGGGCCATTAGGGGCATGGAGGGGACATTGGGGTCACCTGAAGGGACATTGGGGGCTATGGAGGGAACACTGAGGGCTAGGGAGGGGTCATTGTGGGCTATGGTGGGGACACTGAGGGCTGTGAAGGGGACATTGGGGGCTCCATTGGGGACTTTGGGAACTCCATATTGGACATTGTGGGCTATGGAGTGGACATTGGGGGCTCCAGAGGGGACATTGGAGGCTTTGGAGAGGACATTGGGGGCTCCATAGGGGACTTTGGGAACTCCATATTGGACATTGTGGGCTATGGAGAGGACATTGGGAGCTCCAGCGGGGACATTGGGGGCTTTGGAGGGGACATTGGGGGCTCCATAGGGGACTTTGGGAACTCCATATTGGACATTGTTGGCTATGGAGTGGACATTGGGGCCTCCAGATGGGACATTGGGGGTTGCATAGGGGACATTAGGGGCTCTTTAGGGGACATTGCGGGCTCCAGAGGGGACATTGACGGCTCCATAGGGGACATTGCGAGCTATGGAGAGGACATTGGGGGCTCCATAAGGGACATTGGGGGCTCCATAGGGGACATTGCGAGCTATGGAGGGGACATTGGGGGCTCCATAAGGGACATTGGGGGCTCCATAGGGGACATTGAGGGCTATGGGTGAGATATTGTGGGCTATGGAGGGGAGATTGGGGGCTATGGAGAGGACATTGCGGGCTCCATAAGGGACATTGAGGGCTATGGTGTGAACATTGTGGCCTATGTAGGGGACATTGGGGGCGCCATAGGGGACATTGGGGACTCCATAAAAGACATCGAGGGCTTTGGAGGGGACATTGGGGGCTATGGAGGGGATATTGGCGGCTCCGTATGGGACATTGGGGCTCCATAGGGGACATTGAGGTCTATGGTGGTACATTGGGGGCTATGGAGGTGATATTGGGGGCTCCATACGAGACATGGAAGGCTATGGAGGGGACATTTGGGGCTATGGAGGAGACATTGGGGGCTCCAGAGGGGATATTAAGGGCTATGGAGGGGACTCAACTCCACATTCCTGATATCAGTTTGTAGGAGGCCTTTGGCACAACAAGAGCAGACAAACTTCCATCTGGTGGCATATTGCGTCTGGGAGATATCCTCATTTTTATGTAATTTCAGTAGTCATAAGCCCAGTGGCCAGGAGACAGCATTAATTACCAACGGTGGCCCCTTTCCATGGGAAACCAAAGCGTCCTCTCCAGATTCCTGATGTCAGTTTGTAGGAGGCCGTTGGCATTACAAGGGCAGACAAACTTTCAACTGGTGGTAGATTCCATCTGGGAGAGATCCTCATTTGTATGGAATTTTCCTAGGCATAAGCCCAGTGGCAGGCACATAGCATTAGACACAAACGGTGGACCTTTTCCATGGGAAACCAAAGTCTATACGGCACGTTCCTGATGTCAGTTTTTAGAAGGCCTTTGGCACTACAAGGGCAGACAAAATTCCATCTGGTGGGAAATTGCATTTGGGAGATATCCTCATTTGTATGGAATTTTAGAAGGCATATGCCCAGTGGCAGACAGACAGCATTAAACACGAACGGTGGGCCTTTTCCATAGGAAACAAAGTCTCTCGGCCAGGTACCGGATATCAGTTTGACGGAGGCCTTTGGCACTGCAAGAGCAGAAAAACTTCAATCTGGTGGCATATTGCATCTGGGAGATATCCTCATTTGTATGGAACTTCAGCAGTCATAACCACAGAACCAGGAAGACAGCATTAGACACTAACGGTGGTCCTTTTCCATGGGAAACCAAAGTCTCCACACCACGTTCCCGATGTCAGGTTTTAGGAGGCCGTTCGCAGTACAAGCGCAGACAAACTTCCGTCAGGTGGTTGATTGCATCGGGGAGATATCCTCATTTGTATGGAATTTCAGCAGGTAAAAGCCCAGTGGCAGGCAGACAGCATTAGACACGAACGGTGACCCTTTTCCATGGGAAAACAAAGTCTCCACCCCAGGCTCCTGAAGTGAGTTTGTCAGAGGCCTTTGGCATTAAAAGGGCAGACAAACTTCCATCTGGTGGGAAATTGCATTTGGGAGATATCCTCATTTGTAGGGAATTTTAGTAGGCATATGCCCACTGGCAGGCAGACAGCATTAGACACGAAAGGTGGCCCTTTTCCATGGAAAAACAAATTATCCATCCTATGTTCCTGATGTTAGTTTTTAGGAGGCCTTTGGCACTACAAGGGCAGACAAACTTCCATCTGGCGGTAGATTGCACCTCGGAGATATTCCCTATTTTTATTGTATTTTAGTGGTATTTTAGTGCTCAGAAGCCCAGTGGTAGACAGACAGCATTAAACATGAACGGTGGGCCTTTTCTATAGGAAACCAAAGTCTCCAGGTGAGGTTCCGAATGTCAGTTTGAAGGAGGCCTTTGGCACTGCAAGAGCAGACAAACTTCCATCTGGTGGCATATTGCATCTGGGAGATATCCTCATTTGTATGTAATTTCAGTAGTCATAAGCCCAGTGCCAAGGAGACAGCATTAAACACAAAGGGTGGCCCTTTTCCATGGGAAACCAAAGCGTCCTCGCCTGATTCCTAATGTCAGTTTGTCGGAGGCCGTTGTCATTACAAGGGCAGACACACTTTCAACTGGTGGTAGACTCCATCTGGGAGATATCCTCATTTGTATGGGATTTTACTAGGCATAAGCCCAGTGGCAGGCACATAGCATTAGACACAAAGGGTGGCCCATTTCCATGGGAAACCAAAGTCTCCACCCCACATTCCTGCTGTCAGTTTTTAGGAGGCATTTGGCACAACAAGGGCAGACAAACTTCCATCTGGTGGTAGATTGCACCTGGGAGATACCCTCATTTGTATGGAACTTCAGCAGTCATAACCACAGTGCCAGGCAGACAGCATTCGACAGGAACAGTGGTCCTTTTCCATGGGAAACCTAAGTCTCCACCCTAGGTTCCTGATGTCAGTTTGTAGGAGGCCTTTGGAAACACAAGGGCAGAGAAACTTTAATCTGGTGTTAGATTGCAACTGGGAGATATTCTCATATGTATGGAATTAAATGGAATTATAGCAGGCAGAATCCCAGCGGCAGGCAGACAGAATTAGACAGGAATAGTGGCCCATTTCCATAGGAAACCAAAGTCTCCAACCTAGGTTCCTAATGTCAGTTTTTAGGAGGCCTTTGGCATAAAAAGGGTAGACAAATTTCCATCTGGTGGTAGACTGCACCTGGGAGATATCCTCATGTGTATAGAATTTTGGTGGAATTTTAGTAGTCATAAACCCAGTAGCTGGCCGACAGCATTAGACACGAACGGAGGCCCATTTCCTTGGGAAACCAAAGTCTCCATCCCACGTTCCCGATGTAAGTTTTTAGGAGGCCTTTGGCATTAAAAGGGTAGACAAACTTCAATCTGGTGGGAAATTGCATTTGGCAGATATCCTCATTTGTAAGGAATTTTAGTAGGCATATGCCCAGTGGCAGGCAGACAGCATTAGACTCGAACAGTGGCCCTTTTCCATGGAAAAGCAAATTATCAATCCTATGTTGCTGATGTCAGTTTGAAGGAGGCCTTTGGCACTACAAGGGCAGACAAACTTCCACCTTGTGGTAGATTGCACCTGGGAGATATCCTCATTTGTATGGAACTTTGCAGTCATAACCACAGTGCCAGGCAGACAATATTAGACAGGAACGGTGGTCCGTTTCCATGGGAAACCAAAGTCTCCACCCCAGGTTCCTGAAGTAGGTTTGTAGGAGGCCATTGGAACCACAAGGGCAGAGAAACCTATATCTGGTGTTAGATTGCACCTGGGAAGACAAATTTCCCTCTGGTGGTGTATTGCATCGGGGAGATATCCTCATTTGTATGGAATTTTACTAGGCATAAGCCCAGTGCCAGGCAGACAGCATTAGACACAAACGGTGGCCCATTTCCATGGGAAACCAAAATCTCTTACCCAAGATCCTGATGTCAGTTTTTAAAAGGCCTTTGGCATTACAAGGGTAGACAAACTTCCATCTGGTGGAAAATTGCATTTGGGAGATATCTTCATTTCTATGGAATTTTAGAAGTCATATGCCCACTGGCAGGCAGACAGTATTAGACACGAACGGTGGCCTTTTTCCATGGGAAAAACAAATTATCCATACTATGTTCCTGATGTCAATTTTTAGGAGGCCTTTGGCACTACAAGGGCAGACAAACTTCCATCTGGCGGTAGATTGCACCTCGGAGATGTCCTTATTTGTATGGAATTTTAGTGGAATTTTAGTACTCAGAAGCCCAGTGGCAGACAGACTGCATTAAACAGGAACGGTGGGCCTTTTCTATAGGAAACCAAAGCGTCCTCTCCAGATTCCTGATGTCAGTTTGTAGGAGGCCGTTGGCACTACAAGGGCAGACAAACTTTCAACTGGTGCTAGATTCCATCTGGGAGATATCCTCATTTGCATGGAATTTTAGCAGGCAGAAGCCCAGTGGCAGGCAGACAACATTAGACACAAACGGTGGCCATTTTCCATAGGAAACCAAAGTCTCCACCTCACATTCCTGATGTCAATTTGTAGGAGGCCTTTGGCATTACAAGGGCAAAGAAAACTCCATCTCGTGGGAGAATGCAACTGCGAGATATCCTCATTTGCATGGAATTTAAGTGGAATTCTTGTGGGCAGAATCCCAGCGGCAGGTAGAGAGCATTAGACACGAACGGTGGCTCTTTTCCATGGGACACCAAAGCAGGGTTATGCCTGCTAAAATTCCATACAAATGAGGATATCTCGCAGATGCAATTTACCACAAGATGGAAGTTTGCCTGACCTTGTAGTGGCAAAGGCCTACAAAACTCTGACATCGGGAACGTGGTGTGGAGACTTTGGTTTCCCATGGAAAAGGACCACCGTTTGTGTCTAATGCTGTCTGCCTGGCACTGTGGTTATGACTGCTGAAGTTCCATACAAATGAGGTTATCTCCCAGGTGCAATCTACAACCAGGTGGAAGTTTGTCTGCCCTTGTAGTGCCAAAGGCCTCCTAAAAATGAACATCAGAAACGCGGGCTGGAGACTTTGGTTTCCCATAGAAATGGGCCACCGTTCGTGTCTAATGCTGTCTGCCTGCCACTGGCCTACTTCCTACTAAAATTCCACTAAAATTCCAAAAAAAAATGAGGATATCTCCCAGGTGCAATCTGCAACCAGATGGAAGTTTCTCTGCCCTTATATTGGAAAACACCTCCTACAAAGTGACATCAGCAACGTGGGGTGGAGATTTTGAATTCCCATGGAAAAGGGCCACCGTTCGTGTCTAACGATGTCTGCCTCCCACTGGGGTTATGCCTGCTGAAATTCCATACAAATGAGGATATCTCCCAGATGGAATCTACCACCAGTTGGAAGTTTGTCTGCCCTTGTAGTGCCAAAGGCCTCCTAAAAAAGGACATCAGGAACCTGGAGTGGACACTTTGGTTTCCCATGGAAATGGGCCACTGTTCGTATCTAATGCTGTCTGCCTGGTATTGTGATTATGAGTGCTGAAGTTCCATACAAATGAGGATATCTCCCAGGTGCAATCTACCACCAAATGGAAGTTTGTCTGCCCTTGTAGTGCCAAAGGCCTCCTAAATACTGACATCAGGAACGTGGATTGGACTTTGGTTTCCCATGGAAAAGGGGCACCGTTTGTGCCTAATGCAATGTGCCTGCCGCTGGGCTTATGCCTAGTAAAATTCCATACAAATGAGGATATCTCCCACATGGAATTTACCATCAGATGGAAGTTTGTCTGCCCTTGTAGTGGCAAAGGCCTCCTATGAAACTGACATCAGGAACCAGGGGTGGAGACTTTGTTTTCCCATGGAAAAGGGCCACCGTTCGTGTCTAATGCTGTCTGCCTTCCACTCGGGTTATGCCTGCTGAAATTCCTCACAAATGAGGATATCTCCCTGATGGAATCTACCACCAGTTGGAAGTATGTCTGCCCTTATAGTGCCAAAGTCCTCCTAAAAACTGACATCAGGAACGTGGGGTGGAGACTTTGGTTTCCCAAGGAAATGGGCCACCGTTCGTGTCTAATGCTGTCTGTTTGCCACTGGGCTTCTGCCTGCTGAAATTCCAAAGATATTTGGAAATCTCTCCGATGCAATCAACCACCTGACAGAAGTTTATCTGCCCCTATAGTGCCAAAGGCCTCTTAAACACTGACATCCGGAACCCGGAGTGGAGACTTTGGTTTCCCATGGAAATGGGCCACCGTTCGTTCCTAATGCTGTCTGCCGGCCACTGGGTTTCTTCCTACTAAAATTCCACTAAAATTCCACAGAAATAAGGATATCTCCCAAGTGCAATCTACAACCAGATGGAAGAATCTCTGCCCTTGTAGTACCAATGCTCTCCTAAAAAACTGACATCAGAAACCAGGGGTGGAGACTTTGTTTTCCCATGGAAATGGGCCAGCGATCGTGTCTAATGCTATCTGCCTGCCACTGGGCTTATGGCTACTGAAATTACATACAAATGAGGATATCTCCCAGATGCAATATGCCACCAGATGGAAGTTTGTCTGCTCTTCTAGTGCCAAAGGCCTCCTAGAAACGGACATCAGGAACGTGGAGTGGAGACTTTGGTTTCCCATGGAAATGGGCCACTATTCATGTCTAATTCTGTCTGCCTGCCGCTGGGCTTATGTCTACTAAAATTCCACTACAATTCCATACAAATGAGAATATCTGCCAGGTGCAATCAAACACCAGATGGACCTTTCTCTGCCCTTGTGTTTCCAAAGGCCTCCTACAAACTGCCATCAGGAACCTAGGGTGGAGACTTTGGTTTCCCATGGAAAAGGACCACCGTTCCTGTCTAATGCTGTCTGCCTGGCACTGAGGTTATGACTGCTGAAGTTCCATACAAATGAGGATATTTCCCAGGTGCAATCTACCACCAGATAGAAGTTTGTCTGCCTTCGTAGTGCCAAAGGCCTCCTCCAAACTGACACCAGGAACCTGGAGTGGAGACTTTGGTTTCCCATGGAAATGGGCCAGCGTTCGTGTCTAATGATATGTTCCTGCCACTAGGCTTCTGCCTATTAAAATACCACTAAAATTCCTTACAAATGAGGATGTCTCCCAGGTGCAATCTACCACCAGATAGAAGTTTGTCTGCCCCTGTAGAGCCAAAGGCTTCCTACAAATTGACATCAGGAACCTGGGGCGGAGACTTTGGTTTCCCATGGAAAAGGGCCACCGTTCGTATCTTATGCTGTCTGCCTGCTACTGGGCTTATGGCTACTAAAATTACATACAAATGAGGATATCTCCCAGATGCAATATGCCAGCAGTTGGAAGTTAGTCTCCTCTTGTAGTGCCAGAGGCCTCCTAAAAAATGACATCAGGAACCTGGGGTGGAGACTTTGGTTTCCCATGGAAATGGGCCACTATTCATGTCTAATTCTGCCTGCCTGCCGCTGGGATTCTGCCTACTAAAATTCCTCTAAAATTCCATACAAATGAGAATATCTCCCAGGTGCAATCTACCACCAGATGGAATTTTGTCTGCCCATGGTGAGCCAAAGGCTTCCTACAAATTGACATCAGGAACCTAGGGCGGAGACTTTGGTTTCCCATGGAAAAGGACCACCGTTCGTTTCTAATGCTGTCTGCCTGCCACTGTGGTTATGACTGCTGAAGTTCCATACAAATGAGGATATCTCCCAGGTGCAATCTACAACCACGTGGACGTTTGTCTGCCCTCGTAGTGCCAAAGGCCTCCTAAAAACTGACATCAGGAACGTGGGGTGGAGACTTTGTTTTCCCATGGAAATGGGCCACCGTTTATGTGTAATGCTATGTGCCTGCCACTGGGCTTATGCCTAGTAAAATTCCATACAAATGAGGATATCTCCCAGATGGAGTCTACCACCAGTTGAAAGTTTGTCTGCCTTAGTAATGCCAACGGCCTCCTACAAACTGACATCAGGAATCTGGAGAGAACGCTTTGGTTTCTATAGGAAAAGGGCCACCCTTGGTGTTTAATGCTGTCTTCCTGCCCGTGGGCATATACCTACTAAAATTCTCTACAAATGAGGATATCTCCCAAATGCAATTTCCCACCAGATGGAAGTTTGTCTGCCCTTTTAATGCCAAAGGCCTCCGACAACCTGACATCAGGAATGTGGGATGGAGACTTTGGTTTCCTTAGGAAACGGGCCACTGTTCCTGTCTAATTCTCTCTGCCTTCCGCTGGGATTCTGCCTACTAAAATTCCACTAAAATTCCATAGAAATGAGGATATCTCCCAGGTGCAATCTACAACCAGATGGAAGTTTCTCCTCCCTTATATTGGAAAACGCCTCCTACAAAGTGACATTTGCAACATGGGGTGGAGATTTTGTTTTCCCATGGAAAAGGGCCACTGTTTATGTCTAATGCTGTCTGCCTGCCAGGGGGCATATGCCTACTAAAATTCCATACCAATGAGGATATCTCCCAAACGCAATTTCCCACCAGATGGAAGTTTGTCTACCCTTTTAATGCCAAAGACCTCCTAAAAACTGCCATCAGGAGCCTGGGTTGGAGACTTTGGTTTCCCATGGAAATGGGCCACCGTTCGTGTCTAATGCTGTTTGTCTGCCACTGGGGTTCTGCCTGCTGAAATTCCTCACAAATGAGGATATCTCCCTGATGCAATCAGCCACCAGACGGAAGTTTGTCTGCCCTTGTAGTGCCAAAGGCCTCTTACAAACTGACATCAGGAACAGGGAATGAAGACTTGGGTTTCCCATGGAAAAGGTACACTCTTTGTGTCTAATGCTGTCTGCCTGCCACTGGGCTTCTGTCTGCTGAAATTCCATACAAATGAGGATATCTCCTCGATGCAATCAACCACCAGACGGAACTTTGTCTGCCCTTGTAGTGCCAAAGTCCTCCTACAAACTGACATCAAGAACCTGGAGTGGAGACTTTGGTTTCCCATAGAAATGGGCCAGCGTTCGTGTCTAATTATATGTGCCTGCCACTAGGCTTCTGCCTATTAATTTTCCACTTAAATTCCATACAAATGAGGATGTCTTCCAGGTGCAATCTACCACCAGATAGAAGTTTGACTGCCCTTGTAATGACAACGGCCTTTTACAAACTGACATCTGGAATCTGGAGAGGACTGTTGCAGTGCGTGCCTGCTCTGGCCTGGCTCAGTGTCTAGCCTGGCCTACCCGGCAGCTCTCGGCACGCCCCAACCAGTCACTTTGTGGGGGTTCGTGTCTTGTCACTGGATAACGCTGTCAAGGCCGGATTGAAGAAAGAAGGGACTCTCTCTTGAATTTTCTAGGGAACAGAGGCTTTATTCAGGGGCGGGGGGAAGGGGGTCAGGATGATCCCCCCAGCCACCCCAGGCTGGTGCCTCTGGAGAGAGAGACCCTGAGCCTGGGGTGGTGGGCGGTTTAATACTACAATTCTGGGGTGGATTCTAAGTTACAGTTACTAATAAAACAATCTAAATACATCATGCTAAATTAAGTCATTTAGGTTCTAACAAATCTAGCACAAGTTTTGGGATGGGCCGAGAACAGTTTTGCAAAATGAATGGCTAGCTCTACTGTACTTCAAAGATAAGAATTAAATGATGGACACGAGGATAATTATGCATGACAAAGGAGGTAAGGCAGGGGAGAACTAATAAAAGAAAGATTCTAAGCAGGGGCAAAGCTGTCCTAGAAACTCTTATTGGAACTACAAAAAGTTACATATTAAAACAAGCAATACATCTTAAGACAAAAGGGCTTTCTTGAATTTTGCAGACTATTCTAAACCTAACAATAAAACTCTTCATGCTGAATTTTCAGCTAAGGCCTGCACATATTATTTTTGCAGAGTCATACTTCCCCCTTTTTTTTTTTTTTTTTTTTTTTTTTGTTACTGATCTGGTGTGTAAACTTCTGAGCTATTTTCACTGCTGGTAACTTCGTCTAGCGGAAATTCGTTGGCTGGCTCTACTGAATGCACTGAATGCACAGAGGGGGTGGAAGTGGAAAAAACTGCACGCATGATCAAACTTTTTACTAAACTAAAAGCAAAGGCCACAACTAATACAATGAACAACACTAACAGTCCTGTTTTGATCCATGAGCTGGCAACTTTAGAAAGTCCGACACCTGAAAAGATGTTGTCAAACCAGTCTCCTATTTCTTCTTTGATGGAACTGACCATCCCTCGTAGCTGGTGGACAGATTTTCTGACGTCTTCTGCTTTAGATGATAGGTTGAAGCAGCAGAGTCCTTCGAACTCCTCGCACGAATGTTGATTCAACAAAAGCAAGTAATCAATGGCAGCTCTATTTTGGAGCGTTGCCCGTCTAGTTATCTGTTCGTCTGATAAGAGGTCACTTATAGCACGAGATGTTAAATTTGCTTGTTTAGCTACCCAACATTCTAATTGGCCTAATTCTCCCACAGACTTTCCAATTGAAACCCAAGGTAAAAAAACTGACAGGGCTGCTGCTTTTGCCCTGGACCAATGGATAATTTCTGAATTGCAATCCGAATTAAGACTTGTCAAGTCTCTCTTCTGAACTTTTAGAGAGGAATTTTTCTTGTGCCAATTGAGAATTTGAGTCATGTTAGGGGTAAAAAGGCTCAGCTTACTCAGAGTGCAAGGACCTCCAATGAGACGAGCTGGGATCCCAGTAAAGGCTCTGTCACTACAAACAAGGAAAAAACCTTTGGGAAGGGAAAGGGAATTGCTAGCAGAAAAAGTAAGGACATGAACAATTTTTGCACACCAATTTGTTGCCATATAAGAAATTTCAGCTTGTCTCAAATTGTAAAACGACTTTTCTTGCTCTTTGGGTGGGGTATACATAAATTGAACACAAAAAGGAGCTTTGGAGCACCCAAGGAGTTCTAATTCTTGGGGCTCCAGGTGGGGGCGGCCGAGAGACTGAGACCATTGTTTCCAAAAAGCAAGGGGATTTTTAACAACAGTAGAAGGGGGCTCATTTATTTCTTGAAACTCTTTAACTGCGCTAGGTTTCTGATTAAAACTTTGACGCTACCGGAGGAGTGGTTGAGGATACTCTTCTTCTTTTGCAGGGATCCCTACTAAGCAGGCAGACATGGGATTTTGGGCTGAGGCTGAGGCTAGACAAATGTGATCTTGGCCTAGACTCTGTGCAAGGGTTTTCCACACATTGGTTTTTGGCTGTGGGACAATCCAGAAGAAAGCCAGGGTTGGCAAACTGAGCAGCATCACAAATGCAAACACTCTCGAACTACGAATTTCCATGCTGACCACCAGGCCTGTAGTTCTGTAACTTAAAAGAAAAGAATTTAGTTAAACAAACACTGAAAACACTCAGCAAGAGGAAGCAGCTCTTCTGCTTCTTCCTCTTGCCAAAACATCCAGGAAGGAATACTAACTGGACAAGAAGGCTCTGTGTCTGAACCTTCCTGTTCTTCATCTTTTTTTCTCTTTCTCCAGGAGGCGACAGCTGCCTGGGGCACTTTTGCTTCTGATGTTTTGGGGACATAGGGTCTCACACATCGGGAGGAAATCTACCGCAAGCCGGTGGGAGTGGAGACACAGGCGTACCCGCGCCTCCAGGTGACTAAATCATGAGGACTCTGTATCCTCAAAGTTTCTGGATCTTTGACAAGGACCTTTGGCCTTTCATGGGGTTCTAACAGAGAGCTCCCTCGAAAGTGCCTTGTCACCGGCGGGTTCATGGTCTCAAAGGAACAGTTAGGAAAATTCAAAGTGAACAGAGCACGGGCCAATCTCACAGATGGTGGTTCAATTTTGAGGATTGGTTGCTGCTGACTGAGGACTCTTTTGAGGTTAAGATGAGTCCTCTCCACAATTGCTTGGCCTGTGGGAGAGTGGGGAATCCCTGTTTTGTGTTTTACTTCTCATTGCTGTAAAAAGTTGCTGAATTCTTTAGATGTGTATGCTGGAGCATTATCTGTTTTCAAGGACTTTGGGATGCTTAATACAGCGAAAGCCTGGATAAAATGCTTGATAGCATCTCCAGCTTTCTCTCCTGTGTGGGCAGATGCAAAAACAGCTCCTGAGAACGTGTCGACAGAGACATGCACGAACTTTTGCTTTCCGAAAGGGGCAAAGTGCGTGACGTCTGATTGCCACACTTCACAGCTGGACAAACCTCGGGGATTGACACCTGTGGGCAGAGATGAGATTGCACATTTGTTACATTGTGAACAGTTGTTTACAATTGCTTTGGCTTGGTCACGAGTTAAATTAAACTGCCTGACCAGTCCAGGTGCATTTTGGTGATGGAGTTGGTGACTGATTCTTGCTTGCTCAAAGTGATTTGGCAGAGGAGCTATCTCCACGGTGGTGGCAAGAGCATCAGCTCTCTTGTTTCCCTCTGCAATGAATCCTGGGAGTTCTGTGTGTGACCTGGTGTGCATCACAAAAAAGGGGTGTTCTCGGAGAGAAATAAGTTTCACGAGCTTAGAAAGCAACTGAAAAAGTGTGATGTTAGAGACTTCTTGCAGCACAGACTGTTCTGCTCTAGAAACTATCCCTGCTACATAACTGGAATCTGTCACTAAATTAAAGGGTTCAGAAAATTTTTCAAATGCTCTGACAACTGCAGCCAATTCAGCAACCTGAGGTGAGCCTTCCACCTCTGCAACATCAGATTCCCACGGATGTGAATCGGGATCTCGCCAAGTCATTACCGACTTGTGAGATTTACCCGACGCGTCTGTGAACACTGTCAGTGCATTAAGTGGATTTCTGCTTTGCATAGTTTTCAGCTCTAAATGAAATTGGACATCAGCACTGAACATTTTAAACCTAAACCTATTCTAAACCTAACAATAAAACTCTTCATGCTGAATTTTCAGCTAAGGCCTGCACATATTATTTTTGCAGAGTCATAGAGGACGCTTTGGTTTCCCATGGAAAAGGGCCACCCTTGGTGTTAAATGCTGTCTGCTTGCCAATGGGCTTATGACTACTGAAATTCCATACAAATGAGAATATCTCCCAGGTGCAATCTAACACGAGATGGAAATTTCTCTGCCCTTGTGGTTCCAAAGGCCTCCTACAAATTTCCATCAGGAACCTAGTGTGGAGACTTTGGTTTCCCATGGAAAAGGACCACCGTTCCTGTCAAATGCTGTCTGCCTGGCACTGTGGTTATGAGTGCTGAAGTTCCATACAAATGAGGATATCTCCCAGGTGTAATCTACCACCGGGTCGAAGTTTGTCTGCCCTCGTAGTGCCAAAGCCCTCCTAAAAACTGACATCAGGAACGTGGGGTGGAGACTTTGTTTTCCCATGGAAATGGGCCACCGTTTGTGTCTAATGCTATGTGCCTGCCACTGGGCTTATGCCTAGTAAAATCCCATACAATGAGGATATCTCCCAGATGGAGTCTACGACCAGATGAAAGTTTGTCTGCCCTTGTTATGCCAACGGCCTCCTACAAACTGACATCAGGAATCTGGAGAGGACACTTTGGTTTCCCATGGAAAAGGGCCACCCTTGGTGTTTAATGCTGTCTCCTTGCCACTGGGCTTATGACTACTGAAATTACATACAAATGAGGATATCTCCCAGATGCAATATGCCACCAGATGGAAGTTTGTCTGCTCTTGTTGTGCCAAAGGCCTCCTTCAAACTGACATTCAGAACCTCACATGGAGACTTTGGTTTCCTATGAAAAAGGCCCACCGTTCATATTTAATGCTGTCTGTCTGCAACTGGGCTTCTGAGTACTAAAATTCCACTAAAATTCCATAAAAATGAGGACATCTCCGAGGTGCAATCTACCGCCAGATGGAAGTTTGTCTGCCCTTGTAGTGCCAAAGGCCTCCTAAAAACTAACATCAGGAACATAGGATGGATAATTTGTTTTTCCATTGAAAAGGGCCACCGTTCGTGTCTAATGCTGTCTGCCTGCCAGTGGGCATAAGCCTACTAAAATTACCTACAAATGAGGATATCTCCCAAATGCAATTTCCCACCAGATGGAAGTTTCTCTGCCCTTTTAATGCCAAAGGCCTCCTACAAACTGATATCAGGGGCCTGGGTTGGAGACTTTGTTTTCCCATGGAAAAGGGCCACCGTTCGTGTCTAATGCTGTCTGCCTGCCACCGGGCTTCTACCTGCTGAAATTCCATACAAATGAGGATATCTCCCCAATGCAATCAGCCACCAGACGGAAGTTTGTTTGCCCTTGTACTGCCAAAGGCCTCCTAAAACCTGACATCAGGAACGTGGGGTGGAGACTTTGGCTGCCCATGGGAAAAGGGCCACCGTTCATGTCTAATGCTGTCTGCCTGCCACTGGGCTTCTACCTGCTGAAATTCCATACAAATGAGGATTTCTCCCCGATTGAATCAACCAGCAGATGGAAGATTGTCTGCCCATGTAGTGCCAAAGCCTTCCTAGAATCGGACATCAGGAACGTGGGGTGGAGACTTTGGTTTCCTATAGAAATGGGCCACCGTTCGTGTGTAATGCTGTCTGCCTGCCACTGGGCTTCTTCCTACTAAAATTCCACTAAAATTCCATAGAAACGAGGATATCTCCCAGGTGCAATCTACAACCAGATGGAAGTTTCTCTGCCTGTATGTTGGAAAAGGCCTCCTACAAAGTGACATCAGCAATGAGCGCGGAGATTTGGGTTTCCCATGGAAATGGGCCACCGTTCGTGTCTAATGGTGTCTGCCTGCCACTGGGGTTATGCCTGCTGAAATTCCTCACAAATGAGGATATCTCCCAGATGGAATCCACCACCAGTTCGAAGTTTGTTTGCCCTTGTAGTGCCAAAGGCCTCCTAAAAACTGACATCAGGAACCTGGGGTGGTGTCTTTGGTTTCTCATGGAAATGGGCCACCGTTCGTGTCTAATGATTTCTGCCGGCCATTGGGCTTCTGCCTACGAAAATTCCACTGAAATTCCAGACAAATGAAGACATCTCCCGGGTGCAGTCTATCGTCAGATATAAGTTTGTCTGCTCTTATAGTGCCAAATGCTTCCTGCAAACTGACATCAGGAATCTGGGGTGGAGACTTTGGTTTCCCCTGGAAAAGGGCCACCGTTCGCGTCTAATGATGTGTGCCTGCCACTAGGCTTCTGCCTATTAAAATTCCACTAAAATTCCATACATATGCGGATGTCTCTCAGGTGTAATCTACCACCAGATGGAAGTTTGTCTGCCCCTGTAGAGCCAAAGGCTTCCTACAAATTGACATCAGGAACCTGGGGCGGAGATTTTGGTTTCCCAAGAAAAAGGGCTACCGTTCGTGTCTAATGCTGTCTGCCTGCCACTGGGATTATGGCTACTAAAATTACATACAAATGAGGATGTCTCCCAGATGGAATCTACCAGCAGTTGGAAGTTTGTCTACTCTTGTAGTGCCAGAGGCCTCCTAGGAAATGACATCAGGAACGTGGGGTGGAGTATTTGGTTTCCCATGGAAAAGGACCACCGTTCCTGTCTAATGCTGTCTGCCTGGCACTGTGATTATGACTGCGAAGTTCCATACAAATGAGGATATCTCCCAGGTGCAATCTACCACCAGGTGGAAGTTTGTCTGCCCTTGTAGTTCCAAAGGCCTCCTAAAAACTGACATCAGGAATGTGGGGTGGAGACTTTGGTTTCCCATGGAAATGGGCCACCGTTTGTGTCTAATGCTATGTGCCTGCCACTGGGCTTATGCCTAGTAAAATCCCATACAAATGAGGATCTCTCCCAGATGGAATCTACCACCAGTTGAAAGTTTGTCTGCCCTTGTAATGCTAACGGCCTCCTACAAACTGACATCAGGAATCTGGAGAGGACGCTTTGGTTTCCCATGGAAAGGGGCCACCGTTGGTAATTAATGCTGTCTCCTGGCCACTGGGCTTATGACTACTGAAATTACATAAAAATGAGGATATCTCCCAGACGCAATATGCCACCAGATGGAAGTTTGTCTGCTCTTGTTGTGCCAAAGGCCTCCTACAAACTGATATCAGGAATGTGGAGTTGAGTCCCCTCCATAGCCCTCAATATCCCCTCTGGAGCCCCCAATGTCTCCTCCATAGCCCCAAATGTCCCCTCCATAGCCTTCCATGTCTCGTATGGAGCCCCCAATATCACCTCCATAGCCCCCAATGTACCACCATAGACCTCAATGTCCCCTATGGAGCCCCAATGTCCCATACGGAGCCGCCAATATCCCCTCCATAGCCCCCAATGTCCCCTCCAAAGCCCTCGATGTCTTTTATGGAGTCCCCAATGTCCCCTATGGCGCCCCCAATGTCCCCTACATAGGCCACAATGTTCACACCATAGCCCTCAATGTCCCTTATGGAGCCCGCAATGTCCTCTCCATAGCCCCCAATCTCCCCTCCATAGCCCACAATATCTCACCCATAGCCCTCAATGTCCCCTATGGAGCCCCCAATGTCTCTTATGGAGCCCCCAATGTCCCCTCCATAGCTCGCAATGTCCCCTATGGAGCCGTCAATGTCCCCTCTGGAGCCCGCAATGTCCCCTAAAGAGCCCCTAATGTCCCCTATGCAACCCCCAATGTCCCATCTGGAGGCCCCAATGTCCACTCCATAGCCAACAATGTCCAATATGGAGTTCCCAAAGTCCCCTATGGAGCCCCCAATGTCCCCTCCAAAGCCCCCAATGTCCCCTCTGGAGCCCCCAATGTCCTCTCCATAGCCCACAATGTCCAATATGGAGTTCCCAAAGTCCCCTATGGAGCCCCCAATGTCCTCTCCAAAGCCCCCAATGTCCCCTCTGGAGCCCCCAATGTCCACTCCATAGCCCACAATGTCCAATATGGAGTTCCCAAAGTCCCCAATGGAGCCCCCAATGTCCCCTTCACAGCCCTCAGTGTCCCCACCATAGCCCACAATGACCCCTCCCTAGCCCTCAGTGTTCCCTCCATAGCCCCCAATGTCCCTTCAGGTGACCCCAATGTCCCCTCCATAGCACTCAGTGCCCCCTCCAAAGCCCCCAATGTCCCCTCCATGCCCCTAATGGCCCATCCAAACCCACAATGGCCCCTCCATAGTCGCCAATGTACCCTCTAGAGCCCCCAATGTCCCTTCCATAGCCCTCAATGTCCTCTCTGGAGCCCTCAATGTCCCCTCTGTAGCCCCCAGGGTCACATCCATAGCCTCCAATGTCCCCTCTGCAGCCCCCCCCATGACCCCTCCATAGTCCTCAATGTCCCCTCCATAGCCCCCAATGTCCTCTATGGAGCTCCCAATGTCCCCTCTGGAACCCAAAATGTCCCCTCCATAGCCCTCAATTTCCCCTCGGCAGCCCCCAATGTCCACTCCGTAGCCCACAATGTCCCCTCTGGAGCACTCAATGTTTCCTATGGAGCCCCCAATGTCCCCTCCATAGCCATCAATATCTCCTATGGAGCCCCCAATGCCCCCTCTTGAGTCCCCAATGTCCCCTCTGGAGCCCCCAATGTCCCCTCCATAGCCCTCAATATTCACTCTCTAGTACCCAGTGTCACCTTCATAGCCCTCAATGTCCCCTATGGAGCCCCCAATGCCCCCTCCATAGCCCCCAATGTCCCCTATGGAGCCCTCAATGTCCCCTCTGGAGCCCTCAATGTCCCCTCTGGAGCCCTCAAAGTCCCCTCCATAGCCCCCAATGTCCCCTCTGGAGCCCTTAATGTTCCCTCTGTAGCGCCCAGTGTCCCCTATGGATCCCCCAATGTCCCCTCCATAGCCCCCAATGTCCCCTCCATAGCGCCCAATGTCTCCTCTGGAGCCCTCAATGTCCCCTCCATAGCCCTCAATGTCCCCTCTTGAGCCCCCAATGTCCCCTATGGAGCCCCCAATGTACCCTCCATTGCCCTCAGTATCGCCTCTGGAGTTGTCAATGTCCCCTCCATAGCCCCCAATGTCCCCTATGGAGCCCCTAATGTCCTCACCATAGCCCCCAATGTCCCCTCTGGAGCCCCCCATGTCCCCTCCATAGCCCTCAATGTCCCCTCCATAGCCCTCAATGTCTCCTATGGAACTCCTAATGTCCCCTCCATAGCCCCCAATGTCCCCTCTGGAGCCTCCCATGTCCCCTCCATAGCCCCCAATGTCCCCTCCCTAGCCTTCAATGTCCCCTATGGAGCCCCCAATGTCCCCTCGTGAGTCCCCAATGTCCCCTCTGGAGCCTTCAATGTCCCATCTGGAGCCCTCATTGTACCCTACGGAGCCCTCAATGTCCACTCTGGAGCCCCCAATATCCCCTCTTGAGCACCCAATGTCCCCTCCATAGCCCTCAATATCCCCTCTGTAGCCCCCTGTGTCACCTCCATAGCTCTCAATGTCCCCTATGGAGCCCCCAATGTTCCCTCTGGAGCCCTCAATGTCCCCTCTAGAGCCCGCAATTTCCACTATGGAGCCCCCAATGTCCCCTCCTGAGCACCCAAGGTCCCCTTAATAGCCCTCAATGTCCCCTCTGGAGACCTATATGTCCCCTATGGAGCCCCCAATGTCCCTTCTTGAGAACCCAATGTCCCCTCAGGATCCCCCAATGTCCCCTCCACAGCCCTCAATGTCCGCTCCATAGCTCTCAATGACCTCTTCAAAGCCCTCAGTGTCCTCTCCAAAGCCCCCAACATCCCCTCTGGAGCCCCCAATGTCCCCTCCGTAGCCCACAATGTCCCCTCCATAGCCCTCAATGTCCCCTCTGGAGCCCCCAATGTCCACTATGGAGCCCCCAATGTCCCCTCCATAGCCCCCTATGTCTTCTCCCTAGCCCTCAATGTCCCCTCTGGATCCCCCAATGTCCTCTCCGTAGCCCCCAATGTCCCCTACATAGCCCTCAATGTCGCCTCCATCGCCCTAAATGTCCCCTACTGAGCCCCCAATATCCCCTCCATTGCTCTCAATGGCCCCTCTGGAGCCTTCAATGTCCCCTCCATAGCCTTCAATGTCCCCTATGGATCCCAAATATCCCCTCTTGAGCCCCCAATGTCCCCTCCATAGCCGTCAACATCCCCTCTGGTGCCCTCAATATCCCCTCCATAGCCTTCAATGTCCCCTATGGAGCCCTCAATGTCCCCTCTGGTTCCCCAAATGTCCCCTCCGTAGCCCCCAATGTCCCCTCATGGCCTCCAAATTACCCTTCATAGCCCTCAATGTCCCCTCTGGAGCCCTCAATGTCCCCTCCATAGCCCTCAATGTCCCCTCCACAGCCCCCAGTGTCCCCTCTTGAGCCCCTAATGTCCCCTCCGTAGCCCTCAATGTCTCCTCTGGAGCCCTCAATGTCCCCTCCATAGACCTCGATGTCCCCTATGGAGGCTCGAATGTCCCCTTTGTAGGCCCCAAAGTACCTTCCATAGCCCTCAATGTCCCCTCGATAGCCCTCAATGTCCCTTAAGGAGCCCCCAATGTCCCCTCCATAGCCATCAATATCCCCTCTGGAGCCCTCAATGTCCCCTGCAAAGCCCTCAATATCCCCTATGGAGCCTCCAATGTCCCCACTGTAGCCCCCAGTGTCACCTCCATAGCCCTTAATGTCCCCTACAGAGCCCCAAATGTCCCGCCTGTAGCTCTCAATGTCCCTTCTGGAGCCCCCAATGTCCCCTATGGAGCCACCAATGTCCCGTCTCTAGCCCCCAATGTCCCCTCACGAGCACCCAATGTCCCCTCCATACCCCTCAATGTCCCCTCTGTAGCCCCCAGTGTCACCTCCTTAGCCCCCAATGACCACTCCATAGCCTGCAGTGTCCCCTCCATAGCCCCTAATGTCCCCTCAGGAGCCCCCAATGTCCCCTCCATAGCCCCCAATGTCTCCTCCATAGCCCTCAATGTCCCCTCCATAGGCCTCAATGTCCCCTATGGAGCCCCCAATGTCCCCTCCATAGCCCCCAATGTCCCCTCTAGAGCCCTCAATGTCCCCTATGGTGCCCCCAATGTCCCCTCCATAGCCCTCAATGTCCCATCTGCAGCCCTCAATGTCCCCTATGGAGCCCCCAATGTCCCCTCCATAGATCCCAATGTCCCCTCTGGAGCCCCCAATGTCCCCTCCATAGCCCCCAATATCCCCTCCATAGCGCCCAATGGCCTCTCTGGAGCCCTCAATGTCCCCTCCATAGCCCTCAGTGTCCCCTCTGGAGCCCTCAATGTCCCCTCCATGGCCTTCAATGTCCCCTATGGAGCCATCAATGTCCCCTCTGGATCCCCCAATGTCCCCCCCATAGCCCCCAATGTCCCCTCATGGCCCCCAAAGTACCCTCCATAGCCCCCAGTGTCCCCTCTTGAGCCCCCAATGTCCCCTCTGGAGCCCTCAATGTCCCCTCCATAGACCTCAATGTCCCTTATGGAGGCCCGAATGTCCCCTTTGTAGCCCCCAAAGTACCTTCCAGAGCCCTCAATGTCCCCTCCATAGCCCTCAATGTCCCCTAAGGAGCCCCCAATGTCCCCTATGTAGCGCCCAATGTCCCCTTTGTAGCCCCCAACGTACCCTCCATAGCCCCCAATGTCCCCGCTGGAGCCCCCAGTGTCCCCTCCATAGCCATCAATGTCCCCTCTGGAGCCCTCAATGTCCCCTCTGTAGCCCCCAGTGTCACCTCCATAGCCCTTAATGTCCCCTATAGAGCCCCAAATATCCCATCTGTAGCCCTCAATGTCCTCTCTGGAGCCCTCAATGTCCCCTATGGAGCCCCAAATGTCCCCTCTCTAGCCCCCAATGTCCCCTCACGAGCACCCAATGTCCCCTCCATAGCCCTCAATGACCCCTCTGTAGCCCCCAGTGTCACCTCCTTAGCCCCCAATGACCACTCCATAGCCTGCAGTGTCCCCTCCATAGCCCCTAATGTCCCCTCAGGAGCCCCCAATGTCCCCTCCATAGCCCCCAATGTCTCCTCCATAGCCCTCAGTGTCCCCTCCATAGCCCTCAATGTGCCCTATGGAGCCCCCAATGTCCCCTTTGTAGCCCCCAAAGTACCCTCCATAGCCCTCAATGTCCCGTATGGAGCCCTCAATGTCCCCTATGGAGCCCCCAATGTCCCCTCCATAGCTCCCTATGTCCTCTCCCTAGCCCTCAATGTCCCCTCTGGAGCACTCAATGTTTCCTATGGAGCCCCCAATGTCCCCTCCATAGCCATCAATATCTCCTATGGAGCCCCCAATGCCCCCTCTTGAGTCCCCAATGTCCCCTCTGGAGCCCCCAATGTCCCCTCCATAGCCCTCAATATTCACTCTCTAGTACCCAGTGTCACCTTCATAGCCCTCAATGTCCCCTATGGAGCCCCCAATGCCCCCTCCATAGCCCCCAATGTCCCCTATGGAGCCCTCAATGTCCCCTCTGGAGCCCTCAATGTCCCCTCTGGAGCCCTCAAAGTCCCCTCCATAGCCCCCAATGTCCCCTCTGGAGCCCTTAATGTTCCCTCTGTAGCGCCCAGTGTCCCCTATGGATCCCCCAATGTCCCCTCCATAGCCCCCAATGTCCCCTCCATAGCGCCCAATGTCTCCTCTGGAGCCCTCAATGTCCCCTCCATAGCCCTCAATGTCCCCTCTTGAGCCCCCAATGTCCCCTATGGAGCCCCCAATGTACCCTCCATTGCCCTCAGTATCGCCTCTGGAGTTGTCAATGTCCCCTCCATAGCCCCCAATGTCCCCTATGGAGCCCCTAATGTCCTCACCATAGCCCCCAATGTCCCCTCTGGAGCCCCCCATGTCCCCTCCATAGCCCTCAATGTCCCCTCCATAGCCCTCAATGTCTCCTATGGAACTCCTAATGTCCCCTCCATAGCCCCCAATGTCCCCTCTGGAGCCTCCCATGTCCCCTCCATAGCCCCCAATGTCCCCTCCCTAGCCTTCAATGTCCCCTATGGAGCCCCCAATGTCCCCTCGTGAGTCCCCAATGTCCCCTCTGGAGCCTTCAATGTCCCATCTGGAGCCCTCATTGTACCCTACGGAGCCCTCAATGTCCACTCTGGAGCCCCCAATATCCCCTCTTGAGCACCCAATGTCCCCTCCATAGCCCTCAATATCCCCTCTGTAGCCCCCTGTGTCACCTCCATAGCTCTCAATGTCCCCTATGGAGCCCCCAATGTTCCCTCTGGAGCCCTCAATGTCCCCTCTAGAGCCCGCAATTTCCACTATGGAGCCCCCAATGTCCCCTCCTGAGCACCCAAGGTCCCCTTAATAGCCCTCAATGTCCCCTCTGGAGACCTATATGTCCCCTATGGAGCCCCCAATGTCCCTTCTTGAGAACCCAATGTCCCCTCAGGATCCCCCAATGTCCCCTCCACAGCCCTCAATGTCCGCTCCATAGCTCTCAATGACCTCTTCAAAGCCCTCAGTGTCCTCTCCAAAGCCCCCAACATCCCCTCTGGAGCCCCCAATGTCCCCTCCGTAGCCCACAATGTCCCCTCCATAGCCCTCAATGTCCCCTCTGGAGCCCCCAATGTCCACTATGGAGCCCCCAATGTCCCCTCCATAGCCCCCTATGTCTTCTCCCTAGCCCTCAATGTCCCCTCTGGATCCCCCAATGTCCTCTCCGTAGCCCCCAATGTCCCCTACATAGCCCTCAATGTCGCCTCCATCGCCCTAAATGTCCCCTACTGAGCCCCCAATATCCCCTCCATTGCTCTCAATGGCCCCTCTGGAGCCTTCAATGTCCCCTCCATAGCCTTCAATGTCCCCTATGGATCCCAAATATCCCCTCTTGAGCCCCCAATGTCCCCTCCATAGCCGTCAACATCCCCTCTGGTGCCCTCAATATCCCCTCCATAGCCTTCAATGTCCCCTATGGAGCCCTCAATGTCCCCTCTGGTTCCCCAAATGTCCCCTCCGTAGCCCCCAATGTCCCCTCATGGCCTCCAAATTACCCTTCATAGCCCTCAATGTCCCCTCTGGAGCCCTCAATGTCCCCTCCATAGCCCTCAATGTCCCCTCCACAGCCCCCAGTGTCCCCTCTTGAGCCCCTAATGTCCCCTCCGTAGCCCTCAATGTCTCCTCTGGAGCCCTCAATGTCCCCTCCATAGACCTCGATGTCCCCTATGGAGGCTCGAATGTCCCCTTTGTAGGCCCCAAAGTACCTTCCATAGCCCTCAATGTCCCCTCGATAGCCCTCAATGTCCCTTAAGGAGCCCCCAATGTCCCCTCCATAGCCATCAATATCCCCTCTGGAGCCCTCAATGTCCCCTGCAAAGCCCTCAATATCCCCTATGGAGCCTCCAATGTCCCCACTGTAGCCCCCAGTGTCACCTCCATAGCCCTTAATGTCCCCTACAGAGCCCCAAATGTCCCGCCTGTAGCTCTCAATGTCCCTTCTGGAGCCCCCAATGTCCCCTATGGAGCCACCAATGTCCCGTCTCTAGCCCCCAATGTCCCCTCACGAGCACCCAATGTCCCCTCCATACCCCTCAATGTCCCCTCTGTAGCCCCCAGTGTCACCTCCTTAGCCCCCAATGACCACTCCATAGCCTGCAGTGTCCCCTCCATAGCCCCTAATGTCCCCTCAGGAGCCCCCAATGTCCCCTCCATAGCCCCCAATGTCTCCTCCATAGCCCTCAATGTCCCCTCCATAGGCCTCAATGTCCCCTATGGAGCCCCCAATGTCCCCTCCATAGCCCCCAATGTCCCCTCTAGAGCCCTCAATGTCCCCTATGGTGCCCCCAATGTCCCCTCCATAGCCCTCAATGTCCCATCTGCAGCCCTCAATGTCCCCTATGGAGCCCCCAATGTCCCCTCCATAGATCCCAATGTCCCCTCTGGAGCCCCCAATGTCCCCTCCATAGCCCCCAATATCCCCTCCATAGCGCCCAATGGCCTCTCTGGAGCCCTCAATGTCCCCTCCATAGCCCTCAGTGTCCCCTCTGGAGCCCTCAATGTCCCCTCCATGGCCTTCAATGTCCCCTATGGAGCCATCAATGTCCCCTCTGGATCCCCCAATGTCCCCCCCATAGCCCCCAATGTCCCCTCATGGCCCCCAAAGTACCCTCCATAGCCCCCAGTGTCCCCTCTTGAGCCCCCAATGTCCCCTCTGGAGCCCTCAATGTCCCCTCCATAGACCTCAATGTCCCTTATGGAGGCCCGAATGTCCCCTTTGTAGCCCCCAAAGTACCTTCCAGAGCCCTCAATGTCCCCTCCATAGCCCTCAATGTCCCCTAAGGAGCCCCCAATGTCCCCTATGTAGCGCCCAATGTCCCCTTTGTAGCCCCCAACGTACCCTCCATAGCCCCCAATGTCCCCGCTGGAGCCCCCAGTGTCCCCTCCATAGCCATCAATGTCCCCTCTGGAGCCCTCAATGTCCCCTCTGTAGCCCCCAGTGTCACCTCCATAGCCCTTAATGTCCCCTATAGAGCCCCAAATATCCCATCTGTAGCCCTCAATGTCCTCTCTGGAGCCCTCAATGTCCCCTATGGAGCCCCAAATGTCCCCTCTCTAGCCCCCAATGTCCCCTCACGAGCACCCAATGTCCCCTCCATAGCCCTCAATGACCCCTCTGTAGCCCCCAGTGTCACCTCCTTAGCCCCCAATGACCACTCCATAGCCTGCAGTGTCCCCTCCATAGCCCCTAATGTCCCCTCAGGAGCCCCCAATGTCCCCTCCATAGCCCCCAATGTCTCCTCCATAGCCCTCAGTGTCCCCTCCATAGCCCTCAATGTGCCCTATGGAGCCCCCAATGTCCCCTTTGTAGCCCCCAAAGTACCCTCCATAGCCCTCAATGTCCCCTCTGGAGCCGCTAGTGTGATTCCATAGCCCTCAATGTCCCCTCTGGAGCCCTCAATGTCCCCTCTGTAACCCCCAGTGTCAACTCCATAGTCCCCAATGTGTCCTCCATAGCCCTCAATGTCCCGTATGGACGCCTCAATGTCCCCTATGGAGGTTCCAATGTCCCCTCCATAGACCCCAGTGTCCCCTCCAGAGCCCTTAGTGTCCCCTCCATAACCCCCAATGTCCCCTCTGGAGCCCCCAATGTCCCTTCCATAGACCCCAATAACCCCTCCATAGCCCTCAATGTCCCCCCCATAGCCCCCAGTGTCCCCTCTGGAGCCCCCAATGTCCTCTCCATAGCCCACCATGTCCCCTCCATAGCCCTCAATGTCCCCTATGGAGCCTCCAATGTCCCCTCTGTAGCCTCCAATGTCCATTCCATAGCCCTCAATGTCCCCTCTGGAGCCCCCAATGTCCCCTCCATAGCCCCCAATGTCCCCTATGGAGCTCCCAATGTCTTTTCCAAAGCCCTCAATGTCCCCTATGGAGCCCCCAATGTCCCCTCCATAGCCCTCAATGTCCCCTCTGGAGCCCCCAATGTCTCCTAAGGAGCCCCCAATGTCCCCTCCATAGCCCTCTATGTCCCCTCTGGAGCCCCCGTTGTCCCTAATGGAGCCCCCAGTGTCCCCTATGGAGCCCCCAATGTCCCCTCCATAGCCCCCTATGTCCCCTCTAAAGCCATCAGCTTAGATGCAGACTTTGAACTTCATGTACTAACGTGCTGTGCAAATGATACTAAGAGCTGGAATTCTCAGTTATTCCTGTGCTTTTTCCAGGTCCATATCTAACCCTTGAGACTGACTTTTTTCCCTGGAAACAAATCATCTGTCATTGCAGCAAAACTGCAACTTGAACATTTGGCCAAAATGACCTTGTTCTGTGTATTTCCCAGCGACATGTGTTGGGGTACACACTGAACTGTTTTGATTCCCAGAGTGTGTGTAAGAACAACTCTAAAAACCGAGCCAAAAGTCCCTGGCTAAAAGCTTTGTCTTATGCATTTTTCATGCTCACCTATCTCTTATACAGGGAAGCATTTTAGGGTTCGGAGTAAAACTTGGTTTTCTTTTCTGTGTTGGTTTTTTGTTTCTATGAGCACCTTAATAGTTTCTGGTTTTGAGACCAAGCAATTACTTCACCAGGCAGATCTGCTTTCAGATCTGCTAGAGCAAACCCAAGTGTGTCCCTTTTCATAAATTTAGGAAACTTTGAAGTTTTAGCTTTTTAGGAAACCTTTGAAGCTTCTTCTCTGGAGGAAAATGTTACTTTAGTATGAGGTACAGCTGTCTTGGAGGCTCAGTTCCTCAGCAGTGCCACTGGCTACAGATGTTTCAGCTGAGGGGTCTCGACAGGGCCCTTCAACAAAGCAATGTCATTGTAGAGTACGTAAATCCATGGCAGCGTGGGTGTGGTAACTACCACGTCTTTCTCTTTCAGGCCATGAAGCCATCCAACCATGCCACCATCCAGAGCAGTGTGAGAGCTGTTGGAGTCGTCCCTGGCATTCCCGAGCCTTGCTGTGAGCCTGACAAGATGTCTTCTCTTAGTATCTTATTCTTTGATGAAAACAAAAACGTGGTGCTGAAGGTGTACCCCAACATGACAGTTGAGTCCTGTGCATGCAAGTAATGCCTTGGGAGGCCTTTTGGCAATGCTGGGGTGATTTGGCAATAAGCCTGGGTGCTGAGTGCTGCCACTCCCCTGCTCGTTGGGGAGGGGAAGTGGGCAGGAGTCTCATTGTACCTACTTTGTGTTTGCACTGCCAATGCATTTCCTTTGGACAAAAAAAAAAGGAAATGTAAAGAAATGCAATCAATGAGAATGGGAACAGAACGGATTCCAAGTAGCCATTCCAAGGAAAGTGAATACAAACTTAATTTGTCTGTGGTTTTGACCGAAACACAAGGCCAGGAATGGGACCTGACCGTACCTGTTGGAAGCGAGAGGTGAAAGAAGAGTCTGGAGATTTTTGAGACTGCGCAAAGGACATAGTGATCTATTTTTGTACAAGATTTTGGAAGCAGCACAAGCTGGTAATTCCTATCTCTGTTCTAATGGTGACTAATGGCGGGGGAACACTAGAAATGCAATAGTCTTCATTTTAAAACAAAGTTTCTTGCCTTAGGTTTTAGAGTAGTACAGCAAGGTGGCAAAACAAATCTGACATCCTAAAAGCTATAGATGACCCTACCTGACCATGCATCTCCTTGGTACAAGGTTACTCACCTTGTGTGCGAGTTCCACTGACATGTACTCTGTAATTCAGCTCTTTGGAGCCTGGCAGCCCTGGGCAGAAGAGCTGCAAACAGGACTACTGAGTGCATCACTGACTTGTGCTATGGAAACTCAGCCGGCCAGGGGTATGAAAATATCACGCTCAGTGCAGTGCCCGAATGACTTGTTCTCCACGTGTTCTAGAACATACTTGCAAATAATCTGCGGGTTGTCTCCCTGCAAGGACACTGTAACCAGATTGTGGAGTGGCCTCTTCCCCAGGTACCAAGCAACAGGACGAGAGGTCATAGCCTCAAGCTGCACCGGGGGAGGTTCAGGCTGGACATTAGGAAGAATTTTTTCATGGAAAGGATGGTCAGGCAGTGGTAAGGGCTGCCCAGGGAAGTGGTGGAGTCACCCTCAGTGGAGCTGTTCAGGAAAGGACTGGATGGGGCGCTCGGTGCACTGGTTTAGCTGGCAAAGTGGTGATCTGTTCTTCCGTGCTCTGGGGGCCCTGAACTCATCAGCAGCAGTGTCACTCCCGGGGCAGGGCTGGTCCCAAAGATAGACACCCGCAGCCGAGGAGAGGCTTATGAGTTTGCAGGATGGGTTGTTTAGTGGCTCCTTTTTCCTTGTGACACCAGCATTTTTAAATGATTTCTGGTGAAAGGTTTATCTGTGTACAGACTGTCAATTTAAAAAAATGAAAATCAACCCCAAAAGAAAAGTTATTTTGTATACGGAAAGAAACTCTTACAGATGCTTTTCATTTATTTTATATCCATGGCCCTCCTAATGTATCCTTCTTTATCTCAGCACCCTTTAAACCATGCAGTTTTCTCTGTCAGGGCAAAGATGGACTGCCAGGACTGTAGGGGAGATCCAGAGGACAGGTGCACCCACTGTGTGAAAGGGACGTCGTACTGCTGATTGATAAGCTTCTCTGATCTGTATTGTTTTCCTTCAGTAATACAGACGCTCTGCTTGGAACTCTGGAGAAATGTAAAATAAAATTACTTCAAAATGAAAATGCACGTTCTCCTGTGTGGCATTCAGATGTTTGCAGGAACATGAATGATTTTGTTTGTTTGTTTGTGTTTGATAATATGGTTGAGAGATAGATAATTTCGGGGAGAATGATAGAGGATATCATAATATCATTTTAGGACACTTCAGGCATTTATGGTACAAATACCCTCTAATGTCAGAAGGTTAAAAGCACTAACACCAACATGGCACCTCCTTAATTTTTAGCAGCAAAACTTGATCTTAAAACTTTGTTTTTCTGCTCCTACTAACTTAATAAAGGAGTTTATCAGCTTTTGCTGCCCTTCACTGATACTCAAGGTCCTTAAAATTGGCTCTACTGTTCTAAAATAAATACAGATTTTAGACCTCCCTCATTCTCCCCAGACTAGAAACATGTGAATTGATTTTTGATCTTCTTTCTTTGGGTTTCTGTGGCTTTTTAAGCTGCATGGAGAAGGTGTCTTTGGATATGGCACCCAGGGAATGGTGCTGGGAAGGGCAGGATGGGAAGGAACTGCCCAGAAATCCAGAAGCAGCAGTGGACTGGGAGCTGATCCTGCCTCAGTCACACCCTTCTGGACAGTCTGTGTAATGCTAATATTCCTTTTTTCCTTCCTGAACATGGAGTCGGAGAAGAACAGAAGTCATTGCCTTGATGGAAAGGGGAACCCTAGGGAAAAACTGCTGCTCGTGTCCGCAGGGAGCAGAGGGAAGAGCCCGAGAGAATCTTGGCTGGCTGAGGGGCACTTGTGTCCCCTGTGGAACAGAGCCCTGCATCTCCTCAGACCTGCTGGTTTGCAGGACAGTTGGGACACCTTTTGCTGCCGCTTTGGCTCTTAAGAACTGGAGATCCGTGCATTTCTGGATGGTTTCCATAGGCTCTCCTGTTTTGTAGGAGCTGCACGGTGAGGTAGGAATTTTGAGGGAGGCCCTGGCAAAGCTGCCAGCGGCGAGGAACGTGGAGCATCCGGGGGGTTTCTCCCACCTGACTTCATCCTGGAGCGTGCTGGGTGTCCTGCTGGATGTTTAAACTGGGTTTGGGGCGTTCTCCTGCAGGCCCAGCTCCAACTGCTGCCCCTGGGGCCAGGCCTTGCTGTGTCCCGGCACTAAAGCCGGCAGCTGGCTGTGCTTTTCCAGCCCTTGAATGCCATGGGCAATCCCAGATTCCCGGAGCTCCCCGGCGCACAGCCTGGCCTCGCTCCCTGGGAGTTGCGCTTCAGTCTGCTTGAGCCAAGGATGTCCTGCCCAGGTTTGGAACTGTATTCCTGGTTTTTTTTCCTCTTCAGGTAGTTGGCAAAAAAGGAGAGAGCCAAGGAAGCCAGGCCAGTGGAAGGCCTTGTCCCAGTCCAAGGTTCCCACTTTTGTCTCCGACTCCTGGAGAATTGCTTGGCCATGACCAGAGGCTGTCAGTTGGATTTCCTGCCTTTTCCAAATAAATCGTTGCTTTCAGCTGGAGTGTGTTCCTGGTGTCATCCTCCTCCTCCTCCTCCTCCTCCTCCTCCTCCATGGATTTGTAAATAAAGTTCCTGACGTTTGCCAAGTTGAATTTTGTTATTCCAGCAATTGTGGTGGCTCTTTTCTTCTATTGAAACTTCCCAGCTCTGCTAAGAGCTTCAGATGTCAGATACAAGTACGCCTGGAGTTTCTTTGCAATGTTACTCCCACAGAATACAGATGATTGTTGGATAGGAGTTACTTGAGATGTTTAGTTCTCACTTCCCTTTAAAATCTGAGCAGAGGAAGAAGATTTTATGTCAGCATTCCACGAACTTCCACCATGAAACTGCTAACTGTTTCCAAAGTTTTCAGTGTTAGAAATGCCTGAGCTTGTCTTCCAGGCAGGATGAGATTTAGATATTTTTCCTTCCTTTCCTTTAATGTTTTTCCTCTTTTTGATTTTAGTAAGGGAGTATTTATTGCAAATGCCAGTTTTCCATCCTAGTTGGAGTTTTGCCTCATCGTAGGGCACATTTCAAGGACATTTACCAAATTCCTGTTGGTAAATCCCAATTGTTCAGCACCAGCCAACTTGCGAAGTGTTTATTTACCATAATTCATCTCTCTGTAAAGTTATATGTACTGCATTTTTAACTATCCCATTAAAATCCCATTAATACTTAAATCCTAAATGGCCTAATTGCTGTTCCTTGGACACAATGGGGTGGGTCTTTCCTGGCTTGGCACATTTGGATGTTCATCCAAAGAAAGCTTTCCCTGCCCCTGCAGAATCCAGATATTCCCGGAGCTGTGTTAGGCAGTGGCACGAGGGGAGAGCTGCATTTATTTAATTTTGTCTTTTATTCTAGGTATTGTTTGTTTTATTTTTTTATTTATTGCTTTTTGATTTGGGGTTTTTTTAATGCTATATTTTGATTTTATTGTGTTTTATTGCTTCATGTTATTTTATTTCTTGTTCTGTATTTTTAAATGTTTTTATAATTTATTCCCCCAAATTTTGTTTTTATTTTAGTTTTTTGTTTTGTTTTTTTTTTTAATTCCTTTTGTACTTTCTTGTTTTTTATTTCTTTAAATTTTTTTTATATTATTTGGTTTTTTATTTGCTTTTAGTTTTTTATTGTTTTTCTTTTCTATCTTATTTTTCTTTTTATAGTTTTACTAAAAAATTTTAATTGTGAAATTTTATACTAAAATTTTACTTTCAAATTAATTTTTAAATTTTAATTTTATTTCTCTTTTTTGTTATATATTTTTATTTTATTTTTTTTCATGATTCCTTTGTTCCTTTACTTTTTTTCCCCATTACTCCTTCTTGCCCGGAGTGTCTGGAAGTTTGGCTGTTGGCAAGAAAGGAGCTGAAGAACGACACCCATGGCCACTGGACGTCTGGATCGGGTTGAGAGTGCAGTCAGCAAAACCTCTGCGTTTTCTGCTCCATTAAAAATCCTAAACGCGGGCGGTGCCATGTTTTTCTTTGGAACCCCCAACAACAGGTCTCATTCTACCCATGTACAGCATCACCAGCAGTAACTTGGTGTCGAGGTGTATTTCAGAGACAGCAATAAAAACAAGTAGGCATTTTATGTTGTAACTCTCAGAACCTCATGGTTTACTAACAGAGAAATCCAAACCAAAGCAAACAAAAACACCACAAAACAAACCCCCCGAAAAAAACCCCACCTCCCGAAAAAACCACAAAAAGAGAAAATATGCCAATATTATTTTAATAAAAATGAAATCTTTACCCTTGGAAAACCAGGCTAATTTAATTGTAATTAATTGTCCTTCTGCTGTGTTAGGTTAATGAATTCATGTTTTAAAAATTGGTTAAAACATGAACACGAATTTTAAAAAAAATACAGAAATAGAACAATATAAATAATAAAAATAGAAATATAAAACAAAAAATATCAATAATATAAAGACAATATATCATATTACATGTTGCATATATTATATGAGATATAATATAGATAGGAATAGAAAAGATAAGTTATAAATAGCAATATAAAAATAAAAAAAAGATTAAAAATTTGGAAATATAACTTAAAGACTTTTTTGATTTCAATTTCATTGGTGACAGGGTTCTCGTAGTTGTGGCTGGGAGACTGTTGTGGCATTTAATTTAGAGAATGTTTGGAAGGGGATTTTTGGACGCCTTTTTGGCCTCCGCTCTCTGCCTGTCCCCGACCCAGGGCTGAGCTCGGGTGCAGTGCTGCCACCGTGTGGACAGAGCGCGGTACTGCAGCGCTCCCGCGCCCGTCCCCAACGCGTGTGACAGCCCCTGGCTGAGCTTAAGGGCAGTGCTGCCACCGTGTGGACAGAGCGCGGTACTGGAGCACTCTCCCGAGCCCAGCCCGATGCGCGTGGCAGCCCCGGACTGTGAGCTTGCCGGCACTGCTTGACGTTTCCAAGATGGCGGCAAAAAGGGCGGGAAAAAAGCAAGGACCCTGGTGGCATCTAGCCAGCTGCCTGCGCAAAAACCCGACCACAGCGCCGGCCGAGAGTGATTTTTCTGGGGTGTTTCCAGGTGCGCGGGTACGAGCTGGAGGCTCGGCGGTGCCCCCGAGGGGTTCCGACAGTCGATTTAGTCAGGCACTTCTGTGTGGAGCCGGGGGGACCATAAGGGTGCCACAAAAAAGATGGCGGATCGACCAGAACTGGCTTCAGCCACAACCAAGATGGCGGCGAGTGGAAAAAAGGGCGGGAAAAATCAAAGACCCCGAAGGCGTCTAACTGACTGCCTGTGCGCAACCCCGACCAGACTGCTTCACAGATTAAATTCTCCGTGGCGTTTCCAGGTGTGTGGGCAGGGTCTGTAAGCTCAGCCATGCCGCGGCCTGGTTCAAGCAGTAGATTTAGTCAGGCGTCTCTGTTTGAAGCCGGAGGGGGCCTTAAGAGTGCCAAAAAAAAGATGGCGTCTCAACCGGAAGTGGCTTCAGACACAACCAAGATGGCGGCGAGTGAGGGCGGAAGTCATGTGACATCCCTCTCAAGATGGCTGCTCGGCTATTGTAATATTTTAAAATATTAATCGCAGAACTTTATATTAATAGAGATTTTTGTAGGATCTTTTATGTGTTTAGTGAAAGGATTTTAAAGAGTATTAGTTTTGTTTAGTTTTGTTTTTTTAATATAAAAAAAAGACGCCGCTCTTGACAGCGTATCCATGGTAACTTTGGGGCTTCTCCAGCCTGCATCTCGATGGTAACTTCCGGGACGCTCTGGCCAGCATCTCTATGCTAACTTCTGGAACGCTCTGGCCTGCGTCTCTATTGTATTTTTGCGGGCCGCTCTGGCCCGCGTCTCTATGGTAAGCTCCGGGCCGCTCTATCCTTCGTGTCTATGGTAATTTCTGTGCTTCTCTGTCCCGCGTCTCCATGATAACTTCCGGGCCGCTGCGTCTCTCGTTTCCATGGTAACACCCCGGGCCGCTTTGAACCACGTGTCTCTGTGAAGTTCTGGTCGCGTGTCGGGGCTACAGTGGGGACATTGGAGGCTCCATAGGGGATATTGAGGGCTTTGCAGGGGACATTGAGGGCTCCAGAAGGGAAATTGATGGCTATGGAGGGGACATTGGGGGCTCCTTAAGGGACATTGAGGGCTATGGAGGGGACATTGTGGGCTATGGAAGGTACTTTGGGGCCTACAAAGGGGACATTCGAGCCTCCATAGGGGACATCGAGGTCTATGGAGGGGACATTGAGGGCTCCAGAGGAGACATTGAGGGCTATGGAGGGGACATTAGGGGCTCAAGAGGGGACACTGGGGGCTGTGGAGGGGACATTGAGGGCTATGGAGGGGACATTGAGGGCTCCAGAGGGGACATTGAGGGCTATGAAGGGTAATTTGGAGGCCATGAGAAGACATTGGGGGCTACGGAGGGGACATTTGGGGAACCAGAGGGGACATTGAGGGCTCCATAGGGGACATTGAAGGCTATGGAGGGGATATTGAGGGCACCAGAGGGGATGTTGACGGCTATGGAGGGGACATTGGGGGCTCAAGAGGGGATATTTGGGATCCATAGGGGACATTGAAGGCTATGGAGGGGACATTGAAGGCTCCAGAGGGGCCATTGAGAGCAATGGAGGGGATATTGGGGGCTCAGTAGGGGACATTTAGGGCGATGGAGGCGACATTGAGGGCTATGTAGGGGACATTGGGGGCTACGGAGAGGACATTGGGGGATCCAGAGGGGACATTGAGGGCTAGGGAGAAGACATAGGGGGCTATGGAGGGGACATTGGGGGCTCCATAGTGGACATTGGGGGCTCCAGAGGGGACATTGAGGGCTATGGAGGGGACATTGTGGGCTACGGAGGGGACATTGGGGGCTCCAGAGGGGATGTTGGGGGCTTTGGAGAGGACACTGAGGGCTTTGAAGAGGTCATTGAGAGCTATGGAGCGGACATTGAGGGCTGTGGAGGGGACATTGGGGGATCCTGAGGGGACATTGGGTTCTCAAGAAGGGACATTGGGGGCTCCATAGGGGACATATAGGTCTCCAGAGGGGACATTGAGGGCTATTAAGGGGACCTTGGGTGCTCAGGAGGGGACATTGGGGGCTCCATAGTGGAAATTGCGGGCTCTAGAGGGGACATTGAGGGCTCCAGAGGGAACATTGGGGGCTCCATAGGGGACATTGAGAGCTATGGAGGTGACACAGGGGGCTACAGAGGGGATATTGAGGGCTATGGAGGGGACATTGGGTGCTCAAGAGGGGATATTGGGGGCTCCAGAGTGGACATTGAGGGCTCCGTAGGGTACAATGAGGGCTCCAGATGGGACATTGAAGGCTCCAGAGGGGACATTGGGGACTCATGAGGGGACATTGGGGGCTCCATAGGGGACATTGAGGACTAGGGAGGGGACATTGGGGGCTATGGAGGGGACATGGGGGGCTCCAGAGGGGACATTGGGGGCTATGGACGGGACATTGGGTGCTCAGGAGGGGACATTGGGGGCTCCATAGTGGAAATTGCGGGCTCTAGAGGGGACATTGAGGGCTCCAGAGGGAACATTGGGGGCTCCATAGGGGACATTGAGAGCTATGGAGGTGACACAGGGGGCTACAGAGGGGATATTGAGGGCTATGGAGGGGACATTGGGTGCTCAAGAGGGGATATTGGGGGCTCCAGAGTGGACATTGAGGGCTCCGTAGGGTACAATGAGGGCTCCAGATGGGACATTGAAGGCTCCAGAGGGGACATTGGGGACTCACGAGGGGACATTGGGGGCTCCATAGGGGACATTGTGGGCTAGGGAGGGGACATTGGGGGCTATGGAGGGGACATGGGAGGCTCCAGAGGGGACACTGGGGGCTATGGAGGGGACATTAGGAGTTCCATAGGAGACATTGAGGGCTATGGAGGGGACATTGAGGGCTATGGAGGGGACATGGGGGGCTCCAGAGGGGACATTGGGGGCTATGGAGAGGACATTAGGGGCTCCATAGGGGACATTGGGGGCTATGGAGGGGACATTGACAACTCCAGAGGCGATACTGAGGGCAATGGAGGGTACACTGGGGGCTCCATAGGGGACATTGGGGGCTCAAGAGGGGACATTGAGGGCTATGGAGGGGACATTGAGGGCTCCAGAGGAGACATTGGGCGCTATGGAGGGGACATTGGGGGCTATGGAGGGGGCATTGGGGGCTCCATAGGGGACATTGAGGGCTATGAAGGTGACACTGGGTACTAGAGAGTGAATATTGAGGGCTATGGAGGGGACATTGGGGGCTCCAAAGGGGACATTGGGGACTCAAGAGGGGGCATTGGGGGCTCCATAGGAGATATTGATGGCTATGGAGGGGACATTGGGGGCTCCATAGGAAACATTGAGTGCTCCAGAGGGGACATTGTGGGCTACGGAGTGGACATTGGGGGCTGCCGAGGGGAAATTGAGGGCTATGGAGGGGACATTTTGGGTTCCAGAGGGGACATTGGGGGCTCCATAGAGGACATTGGGGGCTATGGAGGGGACATTGAGGACTATGGAGGGGTCATGGGGGGGCTGCAGAGGGGACATTGGAGGCTATGGATGTGACCCTGGGGGCTACAGAGGGGACATTGAGGGCTCCAGAGAGGGCATTGAGGGCTATGGAAGGGACACTGGGGGCTCTAGAGGGTACATTGGCGACTATGGAGGGGCCATTGTGGGTTTGGATGGGCCATTAGGGGCATGGAGGGGACATTGGGGGCTTTGGAGGGGGCACTGAGGGCTATGGAGGGGACATTGGGGTCACCTGAAGGGACATTGGGGGCTATGGAGGGAACACTGAGGGCTAGGGAGGGGTCATTGTGGGCTATGGTGGGGACACTGAGGGCTGTGAAGGGGACATTGGGGGCTCCATTGGGGACTTTGGGAACTCCATATTGGACATTGTGGGCTATGGAGTGGACATTGGGGGCTCCAGAGGGGACATTGGGTGCTTTGGAGAGGACATTGGGGGCTCCATAGGGGACTTTGGGAACTCCATATTGGACATTGTGGGCTATGGAGAGGACATTGGGGGCTCCAGAGGGGACATTGGGGGCTTTGGAGGGGACATTGGGGGCTCCATAGGGGACTTTGGGAACTCCATATTGGACATTGTTGGCTATGGAGTGGACATTGGGGCCTCCAGATGGGACATTGGGGGTTGCATAGGGGACATTAGGGGCTCTTTAGGGGACATTGCGGGCTCCAGAGGGGACATTGACGGCTCCATAGGGGACATTGCGAGCTATGGAGGGGGCATTGGGGGCTCCATAAGGGACATTGGGGGCTCCATAGGGGACATTGCGAGCTATGGAGGGGACATTGGGGGCTCCATAAGGGACATTGGGGGCTCCATAGGGGACATTGAGGGCTATGGGTGAGATACTGTGGGCTATGGAGGGGAGATTGGGGGCTATGGAGAGGACATTGCGGGCTCCATAAGGGACATTGAGGGCTATGGTGTGAACATTGTGGCCTATGTAGGGGACATTGGGGGCGCCATAGGGGACATTGGGGACTCCATAAAAGACATCGAGGGCTTTGGAGGGGACATTGGGGGCTATGGAGGGGATATTGGCGGCTCCGTATGGGACATTGGGGCTCCATAGGGGACATTGAGGTCTATGGTGGTACATTGGGGGCTATGGAGGTGATATTGGGGGCTCCATACGAGACATGGAAGGCTATGGAGGGGACATTTGGGGCTATGGAGGAGACATTGGGGGCTCCAGAGGGGATATTGAGGGCTATGGAGGGGACTCAACTCCACATTCCTGATATCAGTTTGTAGGAGGCCTTTGGCACAACAAGAGCAGACAAACTTCCATCTGGTGGCATATTGCGTCTGGGAGATATCCTCATTTTTATGTAATTTCAGTAGTCATAAGCCCAGTGGCCAGGAGACAGCATTAATTACCAACGGTGGCCCCTTTCCATGGGAAACCAAAGCGTCCTCTCCAGATTCCTGATGTCAGTTTGTAGGAGGCCGTTGGCATTACAAGGGCAGACAAACTTTCAACTGGTGGTAGATTCCATCTGGGAGAGATCCTCATTTGTATGGAATTTTCCTAGGCATAAGCCCAGTGGCAGGCACATAGCATTAGACACAAACGGTGGACCTTTTCCATGGGAAACCAAAGTCTCTACGGCACGTTCCTGATGTCAGTTTTTAGAAGGCCTTTGGCACTACAAGGGCAGACAAACTTCCATCTGGTGGGAAATTGCATTTGGGAGATATCCTCATTTGTAGGGAATTTTAGAAGGCATATGCCCAGTGGCAGACAGACAGCATTAAACACGAACGGTGGGCCTTTTCCATAGGAAACAAAGTCTCTCGGCCAGGTACCGGATATCAGTTTGACGGAGGCCTTTGGCACTGCAAGAGCAGAAAAACTTCAATCTGGTGGCATATTGCATCTGGGAGATATCCTCATTTGTATGGAACTTCAGCAGTCATAACCACAGAACCAGGAAGACAGCATTAGACACGAACGGTGGTCCTTTTCCATGGGAAACCAAAGTCTCCACACCACGTTCCCGATGTCAGGTTTTAGGAGGCCTTTGGCAGTACAAGGGCAAACAAACTTCCGTCAGGTGGTTGATTGCATCGGGGAGATATCCTCATTTGTATGGAATTTCAGCAGGTAGAAGCCCAGTGGCAGGCAGACAGCATTAGACACGAACGGTGACCCTTTTCCATGGGAAAACAAAGTCTCCACCCCAGGCTCCTGAAGTGAGTTTGTCAGAGGCCTTTGGCATTAAAAGGGCAGACAAACTTCCATCTGGTGGGAAATTGCATTTGGGAGATATCCTCATTTGTAGGGAATTTTAGTAGGCATATGCCCACTGGCAGGCAGACAGCATTAGACACGAAAGGTGGCCCTTTTCCATGGAAAAACAAATTATCCATCCTATGTTCCTGATGTTAGTTTTTAGGAGGCCTTTGGCACTACAAGGGCAGACAAACTTCCATCTGGCGGTAGATTGCACCTCAGAGATATTCCCTATTTTTATTGTATTTTAGTGGTATTTTAGTGCTCAGAAGCCCAGTGGTAGACAGACAGCATTAAACATGAACGGTGGGCCTTTTCTATAGGAAACCAAAGTCTCCAGGTGAGGTTCCGAATGTCAGTTTGAAGGAGGCCTTTGGCACTGCAAGAGCAGACAAACTTCCATCTGGTGGCATATTGCGTCTGGGAGATATCCTCATTTGTATGTAATTTCAGTAGTCATAAGCCCAGTGCCAAGGAGACAGCATTAAACACCAAGGGTGGCCCTTTTCCATGGGAAACCAAAGCGTCCTCGCCTGATTCCTAATGTCAGTTTGTCGGAGGCCGTTGTCATTACAAGGGCAGACACACTTTCAACTGGTGGTAGACTCCATCTGGGAGATATCCTCATTTGTATGGGATTTTCCTAGGCATAAGCCCAGTGGCAGGCACATAGCATTAGACACAAAGGGTGGCCCATTTCCATGGGAAACCAAAGTCTCCACCCCACATTCCTGCTGTCAGTTTTTAGGAGGCATTTGGCACAACAAGGGCAGACAAACTTCCATCTGGTGGTAGATTGCACCTGGGAGATACCCTCATTTGTATGGAACTTCAGCAGTCATAACCACAGTGCCAGGCAGACAGCATTCGACAGGAACAGTGGTCCTTTTCCATGGGAAACCTAAGTCTCCACCCCAGGTTCCTGATGTCAGTTTGTAGGAGGCCTTTGGAAACACAAGGGCAGAGAAACTTTAATCTGGTGTGAGATTGCAATTGGGAGATATTCTCATATGTATGGAATTAAATGGAATTTTAGCAGGCAGAATCCCAGCGGCAGGCAGACAGAATTAGACAGGAATAGTGGCCCATTTCCATAGGAAACCAAATTCTCCAACCTAGGTTCCTAATGTCAGTTTTTAGGAGGCCTTTGGCATAAAAAGGGTAGACAAATTTCCATCTGGTGGTAGACTGCACCTGGGAGATAGCCTCATATGTATAGAATTTTGGTGGAATTTTAGTAGTCATAAACCCAGTAGCTGGCCGACAGCATTAGACACGAACGGAGGCCCATTTCCTTGGGAAACCAAAGTCTCCATCCCACGTTCCCGATGTAAGTTTTTAGGAGGCCTTTGTCATTAAAAGGGTAGACAAACTTCAATCTGGTGGGAAATTGCATTTGGGAGATATCCTCATTTGTAAGGAATTTTAGTAGGCATATGCCCAGTGGCAGGCAGACAGCATTAGACTCGAACAGTGGCCCTTTTCCATGGAAAAGCAAATTATCCATCCTATGTTGCTGATGTCAGTTTGAAGGAGGCCTTTGGCACTACAAGGGCAGACAAACTTCCACCTTGTGGTAGATTGCACCTGGGAGATATCCTCATTTGTATGGAACTTTGCAGTCATAACCACAGTGCCAGGCAGACAATATTAGACAGGAACGGTGGTCCTTTTCCATGGGAAACCAAAGTCTCCACCCCATGTTCCGGATGTCCGTTTCTAGGAGGCCTTTGGAACTACAAGAGCAGACAAACTTCCAACTGGTGGCATATTGCATCTGGGAGATATCCTCATTTGTATGTAATTTCTGTAGCCATAAGCCCAGTGGTCGGCAGACAGCATTAGACACGAACGGTGGCCCTTTTCCATGGGAAACCGAATTCTTCACTCCAGGCTCCTGATGTCAATTTGTAGGAGGCCTTTGGCACTACAGGGGCAGACAAACTTCCGTCAGGTGGTTGATTGCATGGGAGAGATTTCCCAATTTCTTTGGAATTTCAGCAGGCAGAAGCCCAGTGGCAGGCAGACAGCATTAGACATGAACGCTGGCCCTTTTCCATGGGAAAACAAAGTCTCCACCCCTGGTTCCTGATGCCAGTTTTTTAGGAGGGCTTTGGTACTACAAGGGCAGAGAATCTTCCATCTGGTTGTAGATTGCACCTAGGAGATATCCTCATTTCTATGGAATTTTAGTGGAATTTTAATAGGCAGAAGCCCAGTGGCAAGCCGACAGCATTACACACGAACGGTGGCCCATTTGCATGGGAAACCAAAGTCGCCACTCCCGGTTCCTGATGTCAGTTTTTAGGAGGCCTTTGGCACTACAAGGGCAGGCAAACTTCCATCTGGTGGTAAATTGCATCTGCGAGATATCCTCGTTTGTATGGAATTTTAGCAGGCATACGCCCAGTGGCAGGCACACAGCATATGGCATGAACAGTGCCCTATTCCACGGGAAACCAAATTATACCTCCCACGTTTAAGAAGTGAGTTTATAGGAGCCCTTTGGCACTACAAGGGCAGAGAAACTTCAATCCGGGAGTAGATTGCACCTGCAAGATATTCTCAATTTTATAGAATTTTAGAGGAATTTCAGTACGCCGAATCCCAGCGGCAGGCACACAGAATTAGACATGAATAGTGGCCGTTTTCCAGGGGAAAACAAAGTCTCCAGGCCAGGTTCCTGATGTCAGTTTATAGGAGGCCTTTTGCACTACAAGAACAGACAACCTTCCGACTGGTGGCATATTGCATCTTGGAGATATCCTCATTTGTATGGAATTCTAGTGGAATTAAAGCAGGCAGAAGCCCAGTGGCAAGTAGACAGCATTAAACACCAACGGTGGCCCTTTTCCATGGGAAACCAAAGTCTCCGCCCCAGGTTCCTGATGTCAATTTGTAGGAAGCTTTTGGCTCTACAGGGGCAGACAAACTTCCGATGGTGGTAGATTGCACCTAGGAGACATCCTCATTTGTAAGGAATTTTAGTGGGATTTTAATAGGCAGAAGCCTAGTGGCAGGAACACATCATTAGACACGAACGCTGGCCCATTTCCAAGGGAAACCAAAGTCTCCACTCCAGGTTCCTGGTGTCAGTTTTTAGGAGGCCTTTGGAACTACAAGGGCAGATAAACTTCCAACTGGTGGTAGATTCCATCTGGGAGATATCCTCATTTCTCTGGAATTTCAGCAGGCATAAGCCCAGTGGCCGGCAGACAGCATTAGACAGGAACGGTGGCCCTTTTCCATGGAAAACCAAAGTCTCCACCCCACGTTACTGATGTCAATTTGCAGGAGGCCTTTGGCACTACAAGGGCTACATACTTCCATCTCGTTGTATATTCCATTACTGAGATATCCTTCTTTGTATGGAATTTTATTGGAATTTTAGTATGCAGAAGCCGAGTAGCCAGCAAACAGCATCTGACAAGAACTGTGGCCCTTTTCCATGGGAAATAAAAGTCTCCACCCAACATTCCTGATGTCCGTTTGTAGGAGGCCTTTGGAACTACAAGGCCAGGAAAATTTCCAACTGGTGGTAGATTGCATCTGGAAGACATCCTCATTTGTATGCAATATTAGCAGCCATAAGCCCAGTGGCAGGCAGACAGCATTAGATTTGCACGGTGGTCCTTTTCCATGGGAAACCAAGGTCACCACCTCACGTTCCTGAATGTCAGTTCGTAGGAGGCCTTTGGCACTACAAGGGCAGCCAAAATTCTATCTGGTGGTAGATTCCACCTGGGAGATGTCCTCATTTGTATGGAAATTCATCAGGCATGAGCCCAGTGGCAGGCAGACAGCATTAGATTTGAACGGTGGCCCTTTTCCATGGGAAACCAAAGTCTCCACCTCACGTTCCTGATGACAATTTGTAGGAGGCCTTTGGAATTACACAGGAAGACAAACTTCCATCTGGTAGTAGATTGTTCCTGGGAGATATCCTCATTTCTATGCAATTTTAGAAGGGAGAACCACAGTGGCAGGTAGACTGCATTAGACACGAACAGTGGCCCCTTTCCATGGGAAACCAAAGTCTTCACTCCAGGTTCCTGATGTCTGTGTGTTGGAAACCTTAACACTGCAAGGGAAGACAAACATCCAAGTGGTGGTGGATTCTATCTGGGAGATATCCCCATTTGTATGGAATTTAAGACGGCATAAGCCCAGTGGCCGGCAGACAGCATTAGACAAAAACGGTGGCATTTTTCTATGGGAAACCAAAGTCTCCACCTCACGTTCCTGATGTCAGTTTGTAAGCCGCCTTAGGCACTACAAAGGCAAAGGAAAATTCATCTGTTGGTAGATTGCACCAGGGAGATATCCTCATTTGAATGGAATTTTAGTGGAATTTTAGTCGGCAGAATCCAAAAAGTCGCCAGATAGCATTAGACCAGAACGGTGGCCCTTTTCCATGGGAAACCAAAGTCTCCATCTCACGTTCCTGATGTCAGTTTGTAGGATGCCTTTGGCACTACAAAGGCAGATAAACTTCCATCTGGTGGTAGATTCCATCTGGGAGATATCCTCATTTTTGTGGAATTTCAGCAGGCATGAGCCTAGTTCCAGGCAGACTGCATTAGACACTAACGGTGGCCCTTTTCAATGGGACACCAAAGTCTCCACCTCACGTTCCTTATGTCAATTTATAGGAGGCCTTTGGAACTACAAGGGCACACAAACTTCCATCTCTTGGGAGAATGCAACTGCGAGATATCCTCATTTGCATGGAATTTAAGTGGAATTCTTGTGGGCAGAATCCCAGCGGCACATAGCGAGCATTAGACACGAACGGTGGCCCTTTTCCATGGGAAATCAACGTCTCCACCTCACGTTCTTTATATCAGTTACTACGAGGCCTTTGGCACTACAAGGGCAGACAAAATTCCATCTGCTGGTAGATTCCACCTGGGAGATATCCTCTGTTGTATGGAATTTCAGCAGGCATATGCCCAGTTGCAGGCAGACAGCATTAGACAAGAACGGTGGCCTTTTTCATGGGAAACCAAAGTCTCCACCCCACATTCCTGATGTAAATTTATACGAGGCTTTTGGCACGATAAGGGCAGACAAACTTCCAACTGGTGGTAGATTGCACGTGAGAGATATCTTCATTTGCATGGAATTTTAGTGGAATTTTAGTAGGCAGAATCCCAATGATCGACAGAGAGCATAAGACACAAACGGTGTCCCTTTTCCATTAGACACGAAGGTCTCTACCCCAGTCTCCTGATGTCAGTTGCTGGGAGGCCTTTGGCACTACAAGGCTAGAAAAACTTCCACCTGGTGGTAGATTGCATCTGGGAGATATCCTCATTTGTATGCAATTTTAGCAGGCAGAAGCCCAGTGGCAGGCAGACAACATTAGACACAAACGGTGGCCATTTTCCATAGGAAACCAAAGTCTCCACCTCACATTCCTGATGTCAATTTGTAGGAGGCCTTTGGCATTACAAGGGCAAACAAAACTCCATCTCGTGGGAGAATGCAACTGCGAGATATCCTCATTTGCATGGAATTTAAGTGGAATTCTTGTGGGCAGAATCCCAGCGGCAGGTAGAGAGCATTCGACACGAACGGTGGCTCTTTTCCATGGGACACCAAAGCAGGGTTATGCCTGCTAAAATTCCATACAAATGAGGATATCTCGCAGATGCAATTTACCACAAGATGGAAGTTTGCCTGACCTTGTAGTGGCAAAGGCCTACTAAAATCTGACATCGGGAACGTGGTGTGGAGACTTTGGTTTCCCATGGAAAAGGACTACCGTTTGTGTCTAATGCTGTCTGCCTTGCACTGTGGTTATGACTGCTGAAGTTCCATACAAATGAGGTTATCTCCCAGGTGCAATCTACAACCAGGTGGAAGTTTGTCTGCCCTTGTAGTGCCAAAGGCCTCCTAAAAATGAACATCAGAAACGCGGGCTGGAGACTTTGGTTTCCCATAGAAATGGGCCACCGTTCGTGTCTAATGCTGTCTGCCTGCCACTGGCCTACTTCCTACTAGAATTCCACTAAAATTCCAAAAAAAAATGAGGATATCTCCCAGGTGCAATCTGCAACCAGATGGAAGTTTCTCTGCCCTTATATTGGAAAACACCTCCTACAAAGTGACATCAGCAACGTGGGGTGGAGATTTTGAATTCCCATGGAAAAGGGCCACAGGTCGTGTCTAACGATGTCTGCCTCCCACTGGGGTTATGCCTGCTGAAATTCCATACAAATGAGGATATCTCCCAGATGGAATCTACCACCAGTTGGAAGTTTGTCTGCCCTTGTAGTGCCAAAGGCCTCCTAAAAAAGGACATCAGGAACCTGGAGTGGACACTTTGGTTTCCCATGGAAATGGGCCACTGTTCGTATCTAAGGCTGTCTGCCTGGTATTGTGGTTATGAGTGCTGAAGTTCCATACAAATGAGGATATCTCCCAGGTGCAATCTACCACCAAATGGAAGTTTGTCTGCCCTTGTAGTGCCAAAGGCCTCCTAAATACTGACATCAGGAACGTGGATTGGACTTTGGTTTCCCATGGAAAAGGGGCACCGTTTGTGCCTAATGCAATGTGCCTGCCGCTGGGCTTATGCCTAGTAAAATTCCATACAAATGAGGATATCTCCCACATGGAATTTACCATCAGATGGAAGTTTGTCTGCCCTTGTAGTGGCAAAGGCCTCCTATGAAACTGACATCAGGAACCAGGGGTGGAGACTTTGTTTTCCCATGGAAAAGGGCCACCGTTCGTGTCTAATGCTGTCTGCCTTCCACTCGGGTTATGCCTGCTGAAGTTCCATACAAATGAGGATATCTCCCAGGTGCAATCTACCACCAAATGGAAGTATGTCTGCCCTTATAGTGCCAAAGTCCTCCTAAAAACTGACATCAGGAACGTGGGGTGGAGACTTTGGTTTCCCAAGGAAATTGGCCACCGTTCGTGTCTAATGCTGTCTGTTTGCCACTGGGCTTCTGCCTGCTGAAATTCCAAAGATATTTGGAAATCTCTCCGATGCAATCAACCACCTGACAGAAGTTTATCTGCCCCTGTAGTGCCAAAGGCCTCTTAAACACTGACATCCGGAACCCAGAGTGGAGACTTTGGTTTCCCATGGAAATGGGCCACCGTTCGTTCCTAATGCTGTCTGCCTGCCACTGGGTTTCTTCCAACTAAAATTCCACTAAAATTCCACAGAAATAAGGATATCTCCCAAGTGCAATCTACAACCAGATGGAAGAATCTCTGCCCTTGTAGTACCAAAGCTCTCCTAAAAAACTGACATCAGAAACCAGGGGTGGAGACTTTGTTTTCCCATGGAAATGGGCCAGCGATCGTGTCTAATGCTATCTGCCTGCCACTGGGCTTATGGCTACTGAAATTACATACAAATGAGGATATCACCCAGATGCAATATGCCACCAGTTGCAAGTTTGTCTGCTTTTGTAGTGCCAAAGGCATCCTAGAAACGGACATCAGGAACGTGGGGTGGAGACTTTGGTTTCCCATGGAAAAGGGCCACCGTTGGTGTTTAATGCTGTCGACATGCCACTGGGCTTCTGCCTACTTTAATTCCACTAAAATTCCATACAAATGAGGATATCTCCAAGACGAAATATGCCACCAGTTGGAAGTTTGTCTGCTCTTGTAGTGCAAAAGGCCTCCTAAAAACTAACATCAGGAAGCTGGCCTGGAGACTTTGTTTTCCCCTGGAAAAGGCCACTATTCATGTCTAATTCTGTGTGCCTGCAGCTAGGATTCTGCGTACTAAAATTCCTCTAAAATTCTATACAAATGGGAATATTTCCCAGGTGCAATCCTCCCCCGGTTTGAAGTTTCTCTGCCCTTGTAGTGCCAAAGGGCTCCTATAAACTGACATCTGAAACATAGGATGGATAATTTGGTTTCCCATGGAAAAGGGCCACTGTTCATGCCTAATGCTGTGTGCCTGCCACTGGGCGTATGACTGCTAAAATTCCATACAAATGAGGATATCTCGCAGATGCAATTTACCACGAGATGGAATTTTGTCTGCCCTTGTAGTGGCGAAAGCCCCCTAAAAAACTGACATCAGAAACCAGGCGTAGAGACTTTGGTTTCCCATGGAAAAGGACCACAGTTCGTATCTAATGCTGTCTGCCTGGCACTGTGGTGATGACTGCTGAAGTTCCATACAAATAAGGATATCTCCCAGGTGCAATCTACCACCAGGTAGAACTTTGTCTGCCCTCGTAGTGCCAAAGGCCTCCAAAAAACTGACATCAGGAACGTGGGGTGAAGACTTTGGTTTCCCATGGAAAAGGTCCACCGTTCGTTTCTAATGCTGTCTGCCTGGCTTTCAGATTATGAGTGCTGAAGTTCCATACAAATGAGGATATCTCCCAGGTGCAATCTACCACCAGATGGATGTTTGTCTGCCCTTGTAGTGCCAAAGGCCTCCTAAAAACTGACATCAGGAACGTGGGGTGGAGACTTTGGTTTCCCATGGAAAAGGGCCACCATTTGTGTCTAATACTATGTGCCTGCCACTGGGCTTATGCCTAGTAAAATTCCATACAAATGAGGATATTTCCCAGATGGAATCTACCACCACTTGAAAGTTTGTCTGCCCTTGTAATGCCAACGGCCTCCTACAAACTGACATCAGGAATCTGGAGAGGACGCTTTGGTTTCCCATGGAATAGGGCCACCCTTTGTGTTTAATGCTGTCTCTTTGCCACTGGGCTTATGACTACTGAAATTACATACAAATGAGTATATCTCCCAGATGCAATATGCCAACAGATGGAAGTTTGTCTGCTCTTGCAGTGCCAAAGGTCTCGTACAAAGTGATATCTGGAACCTGGCCTGGAACTTTGGTTTCCTATGGAAAAGGCCCACCGTTCGGGTTTAATGCTGTCAGTCTGCAACTGGGCTTCTGAGTACTAAAATTCCACTAAAATTCCTTACAAATGAGGACTTCTCCAAGGTGCAATCTACCACTAGTTGGAAGTTTGTCTGCCCTTGTAGTGCCAAAGGCCTCCTAAAAACTGACATCAGGAACGTGAGGTGGAGACTTTGGTTTCCCAAGGAAATTGGCCACAGTTCGTGTCTAATGCTGTCTGCCTGCCACTGGGCTTATGGCTACTGAAATTACATACAAATGAGGATATCTCCCAGATTCAATATGCCACCAGATGGAAGTTTGTCTGCTCTTGTAGTGCCAAAGGCCTCCTAGAAATGGACATCAGGAACGTGGAGTGGAGACTTTGGTTTCCCATGGAAATGGGGCATGGTTGTGTCTAATGCTCTGTGCTTGCCACTGGGCTTATGCCTAGTAAAATTCCATACAAATGGGATATCTCCCAGATGGAATTTACCATCAGATGGAAGTTTGTCTGCCCTTGTAGTGGCAAAGGCCTCCTACAAACTGACATCAGAAACCAGGGGTGGAGATTTTCGTTTCCCATTGAAAAGGGCCACCGTTCGTGTCTAATGGTGTCTGCCTGCCACTGGGGTTATGCCTGCTGAAATTCCTCACAAATGAGGATATCTCCCTGATGGAATCTACCACCAGTTGGAAGTATGTTTGCCCTTATAGTGCCAAACTCCTCGTAAAAACTGAAATGAGGAATGTGGGGTGGAGACTTTGGTTTCCCATGGAAAAGGACCTCCGTTCGTATCTAATGCTGTCTGCCTGGCATTGTGGTTATGAGTGCTGAAGTTCCATAAAAATGAGGATATCTCCCAGGTGCAATCTACCACCAGGTGGATGTTCATCTGCCCTTATAGGGCTAAACACCTCTTAAAAACTGACATCAGGAACGTGGGTTGGAGACTTTGGTTTCCCATGGAGAAGGGGCACCTTTTGTGTCTAATGCTATGTGCCTGCCACTTGGCTTATGCCGGGTAAAATTCCATACAAATGCGGATATCTCCCAGGTGGAATTTACCATCAGATGGAAGTTTGTCTGCCCTTGTAGTAGCAAAGGCCTCCTAAAAATCTGACATCAGGAACCAGGGGTGGAGATTTTTTTTTCCCATTGAAAAGGGCCAGCGTTCGTGTCTAATGCTCTCTGCCTGCCAATGATCTTCTGCCTGCTGAAATTCCAAAGATAGTTGGAAATCTCTCCGATGCAATCAACCACCTGACGGAAGTTTGTCTGCCCTTGAAGTGCCAAAGGCCTCCTAAAAACTGACATCAGGAACCTGGAGTGGAGACTTTGGTTTCCCATGGAAATGGGCCACTATTCATGTCTAATTCCTTCTGCCTCCCGCTGGGATTCTGCCTACTAAAATTCCACTAAAATTCCATACAAATGAGAATAACTCCCATGTGCAATCTAACACCAGATGGAAGTTTCTCTGCCCTTGTGTTTCCAAAGGCCTCCTACAAACTGCCATCAGGAACCTAGGGTGGAGACTTTGGTTTACCATGAAAAAATGACCACTATTCCTGTCTAATGCTGTCTGCCTGGCACTGTGGTTATGACTGCTGATGTTCCATACAAATGAGGATATCTCCCAGGTGCAATCTACCACCAGGTGGAAGTTTGTCTGCTCTCGTAGTGCCAAAGGCCTCCTAAAAAATGACATCAGGAACGTGGGGTGGAGAGTTTGTTTTCCCATGGATATGGGCCACCGTTTGTGTCTAATGCTGTCTGCCTGCCACTGGGCTTATGCCTAGTAAAATCCCATACAAATGAGGATATCTCAGAGACGGAGTCTACCACCAGTTGAAAATTTGTCTGCCCTTGTAATGCCAACGGCCTCCTACAAACTGACATCAGGAATCTGGAGAGGACGCCTTGGTTTCCCATGGAAAAGGGCACCCTTGGTGTTTAATGCTGTCTCCTTGCCACTGGGCTTATGACTACTGAAATTACATACAAATGAGGATATCTCCCAGATGCAATATGCCACCAGATGGAAGTTTGTCTGCCCTTGCAGTGCCAAAGGCCTCCTACAAACTGACATTCGGAACCTCACATGGAGACTTTGGTTTCCTATGGAAATGGCCCACCGTTCATGTTTAATGCTGTCTGTCTGCAATTGGGTTTCTGAGTACTAAAATACCACTAAAATTCCATACAAATGAGGACATCTCTGAGGTGCAATCTACAGCCAGATGGAAGTTTGTCTGCCCTTGTAGTGCCAAAGGCCTCCTACAAACTGACATCAGGAACCTGGAGTGGAGACTTTGGTTTCCCATGGAAATGGGACAGCGTTCGTGTCTAATGATGTCTGCCTGCCTGTGAGCATATGCCTACTAAAATTCCCTACAAATGAGGATATCTCCCAAATGCAATTGCCCACCAGACAGAAGTTTGTCTGTCCTTGTACTGCCAAAGGCATCCTTAAACCTGACATCGGGAACGTGGTGTGGAGGCTTTTGTTTCCCATGGAAAAGGACTACCGTTCGTGTCTAATGCTGTCTGCCTGGCACTGTGGTTATGACTGCTGAAGTTCCATACAAATGAGGATATCTCCCAGATGAAATATGCCACCAGATGGAAGTTTTTCTGCTCTTTTCTGCAGTGGCTTCTCTGCACGCTGCAAACACAAAACAGAAGCACCTACACGGCGAGAGGAGACGGCCTGACACCTGCTGCACTCAGTACAGCTCTGGGCTGCTGCCAGGAAAGGTATTTCAAGGAACTAGCCACGGGGACTCTGCACTGTGCTGGGAGAGTTTCTACAAGGTGACCAGAAGCTGTTCGCCAGCACCCGCTTGCAGCGACCGAGTTCGGCTTTCCACGTTCTTCCCTGGCTCTCTTTCGCTTCTCCGCACAAGCTGCGGCTGTACCGAAGACGCCGCTGGCTGTGGTTCCGCGAAGCGCTGCTTTCTCGGCAAAACGCAGCTTCTCGTTCTTGACAGCTCTGCTATGCAGAAGCACAGGAAAGCCGGCAGAGCTGCTCCTCTAGCTGCTCTACGCAGAGGCAACTGTAAATCAGCTAGACAGTGATCCTGTTGTGGAAAAGGCAGGAAAGTGGCTGCAAAAGCGTTTTGGCTTGGTGGAAGCAGCAGCAAGCACGCGGGCTTCTCTGCACGCTGCAAACACAAAACAGAAGCACCTACACGGCGAGAGGATACTGCCTGACACCTGCTGCACTCAGTACAGTTCTGGGCTGCTGTCAGGAAAAGTATTTCAAGGAACTAGCCACGGGGACTCTGCACTGTGCTGGGAGAGTCCTCATTTGTATAGAATTTTAGTGGAATTTTAGTAGGCATAAGCCCAGTGTCTGGCAGACAGCATTAGGCACGAACGGTGGTCCATTTCCTTGGGAAACCAAAGTCTCCATCTTACGTGCCTGATGTCAGTTTGTAGGAGGCCTTTGCCACTACAAGGGCAGACAAACTTCCAACTGGTGGTAGATTCCGTGTGGGAGATATCCTCATTTGTGAGGAATTTCAGCAGGCATAACCCCAGTGGCAGGAAGACTGCATTAGACACAAACGGTGACCCTTTTCCATGGGAAACCGAAGTCTCTACCCCACGTTCCTGATATTAGTTTGTAAGAGGCGTTTGGAAGTACAAGGGCAGAAAAACTTCCATCTCGTGGCAGATTGCACCTGGGAGATATCCTCATTTTTATGGAATTTCAGTGGTATTAAAGTAGGCAGAAATCCAGCGGCAGGCAGACTGCTTTACACACGAACGCTGGCCCATATCCATGGGAAACCAAAGTCTCCACTCCAGGCTCCTCATGTCAGTTTGTAGAAGGCCTTTGGAAATACAAGGGCAGAAAAACTTATATCCGGCGGTAGACTGCACCCGGGAGATGTCTTCATTTGTATGGAATTTCAGTGGAATTTTCGTAGGTAGAAGCCCAATGGCCGACAGACATTATTAGACATGAACGGTGGCCCATTTCCATGAGAAACCAAAGTCTCCACAACAGGTTCCTGATGTCAGTTTTTAGGAGGCCTTTGGCACTAGAAGGGCAAACAAATTTCGAACTGGTGGTGGATTCCATCTGGGAGATATCCTCATTTGTGGGGAATTTCAGCAGGTAAAAGCCCAGTGGCAGGCAGATAGCATTAGACACGAACGGTGGCCCTTTTCCATGGGAAAACAAAGTCTCCAACCCAGGCTCCTGATGTCAGTTTGTAGGAGGCCTTTGGCATAAAAAGGGCAGACAAACTTCCATCTGGTGGGAAATTGCATTTGGGAGATATCCTCATTTTTAGGGAATTTTGGTAGGCTTCTGCCCACTGGCAGGCAGACAGCATTAGACACGAACAGTGGCCCCTTTCCATGGAAAAACAAATTATCCATCCTATGTTCCTGATGTCAGTTTTTAGGAGGCTTTTGGCACTACAAGGGCTGACAAACTTCCACCTGGTGGTAGATTGCACCTGGGAGATATCCTCATTTTTATGGAATTTTAGTGGTATTTTAGTACTCAGAAGCCCAATGGCAGACAGACAGCATTAAACATGAATGGTGGGCCTTTTCTATAGGAAACCAAAGTCTCCAGATGAGGTTCCGAATGTCAGTTTGAAGGAGGCCTTTGGCACTGCAAGAGCAGACAAATTTCCATCTGGTGGCATATTACGTCTGGGAGATATCCTCATTTGTATGTAATTTCAGTAGTCATAAGTCAGTGGCAAGGAGACAGCATTAAACACCAAGGGTGGCCCTTTTCCATGGGAAACCAAAGCGTCCTCTCCAGGTTCCTGATGTCAGTTTGTAGGAGGCCGTTGCATTACAAGGGCAGACAAACTTTCAACTGGTGGTAGACTCCATCTGGGAGATATCCTCATTTTTATGGAATTTTACTAGGCATACGCCCAGTGGCAGGCACATAGCATTAGACAAAAAGGGTGGCCCATTTCCATGGGAAAACAAAGTCTCCACCGCACGTTCCTGATGTCAATTTTTAGGAGGCCTTTGGCACTTCAAGGGCAGACAAACTTCCACCTGGTGGTAGATTGCACCTGGGACTTATCAGCATTTGTATGGAACTGCAGCAGTCATAGCCACAGTGACAGGCAGACAGCATTAGACAGGAACGGTGGTCCTTTTACATGGGAAACCAAAGTCTCCACCCTAGGTTCCTCATGGCAGTTTGTAGGAGGTCTTTGGCACTACAAGGGCAGAGAAACATCCATCTAGTTTAGATTACACCTGGGAGATATCCTCATTTGTATAGAATTTTAGTGGAATTTAACAGGCATAAGCCCAGTGGCTAGCAGACAGCATTAGACACAAACGGTGGCCCATTCCCTTGGGAAAGCAAAGTCTCCACCTCACGTTCCTGATGTCAGTTTTTAGGAGGCCTTTGGCACTACGAGGGCAGACAAACTTCCAACTGGTGGTAGATTCCATCTGGGAGATGTCCTCATTTGTGAGGAATTTAAGTAGGCATTACTCCAGTGGCAGGCAGACAGCATTAGACACGAACAGTGGCCCTTTTCCATGGGAAACCAAAATCTCCACCCCATGTTGCTGATGTCACTTTGTAGGAGACGTTTTCCAATATAAGGGCAGAGAAACTTCCATCTGGTTGTAGATTGCACCTGGGAGATATCCTCATTTTTAAGGAGATTTAGTGGAATTTTAGTAGGAAGAAACCCAGTGGCAGGCAGACAGCACTAGACACGAATAATGGCCCATTTGATGGGAAACCAAAATCTCCACCCCACGTTCCTGATGTCCGTTTCTAGGAGGCTATTGTCACTACAAGGGCAGACAAACTTCCGTCTGGTGGTTGATTGCATCGTTGAGATATCCTCATTTTTATGGAATTTCATCAGGTAGAAGCCCAGTGGCAGGTAGACAGCATTAGAGAGGAACGGTGGCCCTTTTCCATGGGAAAACAAAGTCCCCAACCCAGGCTCCTGATGTCAGTTTTTAGTAGGCCTTTGGCATTAAAAGGGCAGACAAACTTCCATCTGCTGGGAAATTTTGTTTAGGGAGATATCCTCATTTGTATGTAATTTCAGTAGTCATAAGCCCAGTGGCAAGGAGACAGCATTAAACACCAAGGTGCCCCTTTTCCATGGGAAACCAAAGCGTCCTCTCCAGAATCCTGATGTCAGTGTGTAGGAGGCCATTGGCATTACAAGGGCAGACAAACTTTCATCTGGTGGTAGACTCTATCTGGGAGATATCCTCATTTGTATGGGATTTTACAAGGCATAATCCCAGTGGCAGGCAGACACCATTAGACACGAAAGGTGGCCCATTTCCATGGGAAACCCAAATCTCCGCGCTCATTGCTGATGTCACTTTGTAGGAGGCCTTTTCCAACATACAGGCAGAAAAACTTCCATCTGGTGGTAGATTGCACCTGGGAGTTATCCTCATTTCTATGGAATTTTATTGGAATTTTATTACGAAGATCCCCAGTGGCAGGCAGACAGCATTAGACACGATCGGTGGCCCATTTTTATAGGGAAACCAAAGTCTCCACCCCACATTCCTGATGTCCGTTACTAGGAGGCCTTTGGCACTACAAGGGCAGACAAACTTCCACCTGGTGGTAGATTGCTCCTGGGAGATATCCTCATTTGTATGGACCTTCAGCAGTCATAACCACAGTGCCAGGCAGACAGCATTAGACAGGAACGGTGGTCCTTTTCCTAGCCAAAGTCTCCACACCACGTTCCCGATGTCAGGTTTTAGTAGGCCATTGACAGTACAAGGGCAGAGAAACTTCCGTCTGGTAGTTAATTGCATCGGGAAGATATCCTCATTTGTATGGAATTTCAGCAGATAGAAGCCCAGTGGCAGGCAGACAGCATTAGACACGAACGGTGGCCCTTTTCCATGGGAAAACAAAGTCTCCAACCCAGGCTCCTGATGTCAGTTTGTAGTAGGCCTTTGGCACTACAAGGGCAGACAAACTTCCATCTAGTGGTGGATCGCACCTCGTAGATGTCCTTATTTGTATGGAATTTTAGTGGTATTTTAGTACTCAGAAGCCCAGTTGCAGACAGAGAGAATTAAACACGAACGGTGGGCCTTTTCCATAGGAAACCAAAGTCTCCAGGCCAGGTTCCGAATGTCAGTATAAAGGAGGCCTTTGGCACTGCAAGAGCAGACAAACTTCCATCTGGTGGTAGATTGCACCTGGGAGATATCCTCATTTGTATAGAATTTTAGTGGAATTATAGTTCTCAGAATCCCAGTTGCAGACCGACCGCATTAAAAATGAACGGTGGACCTTTTCCGTAGGAAACCAATGTCTCCAGGCCAGGTTCCGAATGTCAGTTTGAAGGAGGCCTTTGGCACTGCTAGAGCAGACAAACTTCCATCTGGTGGCATATTGCATCTGGGAGATATCCTCATTTGTATGGAACTTCAGCAGTCATAACCACAGTGCCAGGCAGACAGCATTAGACAGGAACGGTGGTCCTTTTCCACGGAAAGACAATTTATCCATCCTATGTTCCTGATGTCAGTTTGAAAGAGGTCTTTGGCAATACAAGGGCAGAGAAACTTCCATCTGGTGTTTGATTGCACCCGGGAGTTATTCGCATTTGCATGGAATTTTAGTGGAATTTTCGTAGGCAGAATCCCAGCGGCAGGCAGAAAAAATTAGACATGAATAGTGGCCCATTTCCATGGGAAACCAAAGTCTCCACCCCAGGTTCCTGATGTCATTTTCTAGGAGGCCTCTGGCACTACAAGAGGGGACAAACTTCCAACTGGTGGCATATTGCATCTGGGAGATATCCTCATTTGTATGTAATTTTAGTAGCCATAAGCCCAGTGGCAGGCAGACAGCATTAGACAGGAACCGTGGCCCTTTGCCATGGGAAACCAAAGTCTCTGCCCCAGCTTCTTGATGTCAATTTGTAGGAAGCCTTTTGCTCTACAGGGGCAGACAAACTTCCATTTGGTGTTAGATTGCACGTGAGAGACATCTTCAATGGTATGGAATTTTATTGTAATTTTAATAGGCAGTATCCTAGTGGCAGGCAAACATCATTAGACACGAACGCTGTCGCATTTCCATGGGAAACCAAAGTCTCCACTCCAGGTTCTTGATGTCAGTATGTAGGAGGCCTTTGGCACTACAAGGGCAGACAAAGTTCCGTCTGGTGGTTGATTGCATTGAGGAGATATCCTCATTTGTATGGAATTTCAGCAGGCAGAAGATCAGTGGCAGGCAGACAGCATAGGACATGAACGGTGGACCTTTTTCATGGGAAACCGATGTCTCCACCCCAGGTTCCTGATGTCAGTTTTTAGGAGGCCTTTGGCACTACAAGGGCAAACAAACTTCGAACTGGTGGTAGATTCCATCTGGGAGATAGCCTCATTTGTGAGGAATTTCAGCAGGCGTAACCCAGTGGCAGGCAGACAGCATTAGACAGGAACGGTACCCCTTTTCCATTGGAAACAAAGTCTCCATCCCACGTTCCTGATGTCAGTTTGTAGGAGGCATTTGGCACTATAAGGGCAGACTAATTTCCGACTGGTTGTAGATTCCATCTGGGAGATATCCTCATTTGTATGGAATTTCACTAGGCATAAGCCCAGTGGCAGGCACATTGCATTAGACACAAACGGTGGTCCTTTCCCATGGGAAACCAAAGTCTCCACCCCTGGTTCCTGATGTCAGTTTTTTAGGAGGCCTTTGCCACTACAAGGGCAGACAATCTTCCATCTGGTGGTAAATTGCATCTGGGAGATATCCTCACTTGTATGGAATTTTAGGAGGCATACGCCCAGTGGCAGGCACACAGCATTAGGCATGAACAGTGGCTCTTTTTCATGGGAAACCAAATTATCCATCCTACGTTTCAGATGTCATTTTATAGGAGACCTTTGGCAATACAAGGGCAGAGAAACTTCAAACCGGGGGTAGATTGCACCTGCGAGATATTCTCATTTGTATAGAATTTTAGAGGAATTTTAGTACGCAGAATCCCAGTGGCAGGCAGACAGAATTAGACATGAATAGTGGCCCTTTTCCAGGGGAAACCAAAGTCTCCAGGCCAGGTTCCTGATGTCTGCTTTTAGGAGGCCTTTTGCACTACAAGAACAGACAAACTTCCAACTGGTGGCATATTGAATCTGGGAGATATCCTCATTTGTATGTAATTTCTGTAGCCACAACCCAGTGGCGGGCAGACAGCATTAGACACGAACGCTGGCCCTTTTCCATGGGAAACCAAAGTCTCCACTCCAGGCTCCTCATGTCAATTTGTAGGAGGCCTTTGGCTCTACAGGGGCAGACAAACTTCCGTCAGGTGGTTGATTACATCGGAGAGATTTCCAAATTTTTTTTGGAATTTCAGCAGGCAGAAGCTCATTGGCAGGCAGACAGCATTAGACATGAACGCTGGTCCTTTTCCATGGGAAATCAAAGTCTCCACCCATGGTTCCTGATGTCAGTTTTTTAGGAGGGCTTTGGTACAACAAGGGCAGAGAATCTTCCATCTGGTTGTAGATTGCACCTGGGATATATCCTTATTTCTATGGAATTTTAGTGGAATATTAATAGGAAGAAACCAAGTGGCAGGCAGACAGCATTAGACACGAACGGTGGCCCATTTCCATGGGAAACCAAAGTCTCCACCCCACGTTCCTGATGTCCATTTCTAGGAGGCCGTTGGCACTACAAGGGCAGACAAACTTCCACCTGGTGGTAGATTGCACTTGGGAGATATCCTCATTTGTATGGAACTTCAGCACTCATAATCTCAAAGCCAGGCAGACAGCATTAGAAACAAACGGTGGACCTTTTCCATGGGAAACCAAAGTCTTCACCCCACGTTCCTGATGTCCGTTTTTTGGAGGCCTTTGGCACTACAAGGGCAGACAAAGTTCCACCTGGTTGTAGATTGCACCTGGGAGATATCCTCATTTGTATGGAACTTCAGCAGTCATCACCACAGTGCCAGGCAGACAGCATTAGATACGAACAGTGGTCCTTTTCCATTGGAAACCAAAGTCTCCACGCCTGGTTCCTGATGTCAGTTTTTTAGGGGGCTTTTGCCACTACAAGGGCAGACAAACTTCCACCTCGTGGTAAATTGCATCTGCGAGATATCCTCATTTGTATTGAGTTTTTGCAGGCATACGCCCAGTGGCAGGCACACAGCATTAGGCATGAACAGTGACCTTTTTCCATGGGAAACCAAATTATCCATCCTATGTTTCAGATGTCAGTTTATAGGAGCCCTTTTGCACTACAAGGGCAGAGAAACTTCAAACTGGGGGAGGATTGCACCTGCGAAATATTCCCATTTGTATAGAATTTTAGAGGAATTTTAGTACGCAGAATCCCAGCTGCAGGCACACAGAATTAGACATGAATAGTGGCCGTTTTCCAGGGGAAAACAAAGTCTCCAGGCCAGCTTCCTGATGTCAGTTTTTAGGAGGCCTTTTGCAGTACAAGAACAGACAAACTTCCAACTGGTGGCATATTGCGTCTTGGAGATATCCTCATTTGTATGGAATTTTAGTGGAATTAAAGTAGGCAGAAGCCCAGTGGCAAGTAGACAGCATTAAACACCAACGGTGGCCCATTTCCATGGGAAACCAAAGTCTCCACACCACGTGCCTTATGTCCGTTTATAGGAGGACTTTTGCACTACAAGAGCAGACAAACTTCCAACTGGTGGTAGACTCCATCGGGGAGATATATTCATTTGTGAGGAATTTCAGCAGGGGTAACAACAGGGGCAGGCAGACAGCATTAGACACGAACTGTGGCCCTTTTCCATGGGAAACCAAAGTCTCCACCCCACGTTCCTGATGTCAGTTTGTAAGAGGTGTTTGGAACTACAAGGGCAGAAAAACTTCCAACTGGTGGTAGATTGCATCTGGGAGATATCCTCATTTGTATGCAATTTTTGCAGCCATAAGCCATGTGACAGGCAGACAGCATTAGACAGGAACGGTGGACCTTTTCCTTGGAAAACCAAAGTCTCCACCCCACGTTCCTGATGTCAGTTTGCAGGAGGCCTTTGGACTACAAGGTCTACAAAATTCCATCTCGTTGTATATTCCATCATGGAGATATCCTTATTTGTATGGAATTTTATTGGAATTTTAGTATGCAGAAGCCGAGTGGCCAGCAGACAGCATCAGAGAAGAACGGTGGCCCTTTTCCATGGAAACCAAAGTTTCCACTCCAGGTTCCTGGTGTCAGTTTGTAGGAGGCCTTTGGCACTACAAGGGCCGACAAAGTTCCGTCTGGTGGTTGATTGCATCGAGGAGATATCCTCATTTGTATGGAATTTCAGCAGGCAGGAACCCATTGGCAGGCAGACAGCATTAGACACGAACAATGGACCTTTTCCATGGGAAACCAAAGTCTCCATCTCACGTTCCTGATGTCAGTTTGTAGGAGGCCTTAGGACCTACAAGGGCAGACAAACTTCCATCTGGTGGTAGATTGCACCTGGGAGATATCCTCATTTGAATAGAATTTTAGTGGAATTTTAGTAGGCATAACCCCAGTGGCAGGCAGACAGCATTAGACACGAACGGTGGTCCAGTTCCATGGGAAAACAATGTCTCTAACCCTTGTTCATGATGTCAGTTTTTAGGAGTCCTTTGGCACTACAAGGGCAGACAAACTTCCAACTGGGGGTAGATTCCGTGTGGGAGATATCCTCATTTGTGAGGAACTTCAGCAGTCATAACCACAGTGCCAGGCAGACAGCATTAGACACGAACGGTGGCCTCTTTCCATGGAAAAACAAAGTCTCCAACCCACGTTCCTGATGTCGGTTTTTAGGAGGTCTCTGGCACTACAAGTGGAGACAAACTTCCAACTGGTGGCATATTGCATCTGGGAGATATCTTCATTTGTGAGGAATTTCAGCAGGCATAACCCCAGTGACAGGCAGACAGCATTAGACACGAACAATGGACCTTTTCCATGGGAAACCAAAACCTCCACCCCACGTTGCTGATGTCACTTTGTAGGAGGCGTTTTCCAATATAAGGGCAGAGAAACTTCCATCTGGTCGTAGATTGCACCTGGGAGATATCCTCATTTCTATGGAATTTTAGTGGAATTTTAGTAGGAAGAAGCCCAGTGGCAGGCACATAGCATTAGACACAAACGGTGGCCCATTTCCATGGGAGAAGAAAGTCTCCAACCCACGTTCCTGATCTTAGTTTTTAGGAGGCGTTTGGAACTACAAGGGCAGACAAACTTCCATCTGGTTATAGATTGCACCTGGGAGATATCCTCATTTGTGTAGAATTTTAGTGGAATTTTAGTAGGCATAAGCCCAGTGGCTGGCAGGCAGCATTAGCCGCAAACGGTGGCACATTACCTTGGGAAACCAAAGTCTCCACCCCACGTTCCTGATGTCAGTTTTTACGAGGCCTTTGGCACAAGGAGGGCAAACAAACGTCCACCTGGTGGTAGATTGCACCTGGGAGATATCCTCATTTGTATTGAACTTCAGCAGTCATAACCACAGTGCCAGGCAGACAGCATTAGACAGGAACGGTGGTCCTTTTCAATGGGAAACCAAAGTCTCCGCCCCAGGTTCCTGATGTCAATTTGTAGGAAGCCTTTAGCTCTACAGGGGCAGACAAACTTCCATCTGGTGGTAGATTGCACATGGGAGACATCCTCATTTGTATGGAATTTTAGTGGAATTTTAATAGGCAGAAGCCTCGTGGCAGGCACACATCTTTAGACACGAACGCTGGCCCATTTCCATGGGAAACCAAAGTTTCCAATCCAGGATCCTGATGTCAGTTTGAAGGAGGCGTTTGGCACTAGAAGGGCAGACAAAGTTCTGTCTGGTGGTTGATTGCATCGAGGAGATATCCTCATTTGTATGGAATTTCAGCCGGCAGAAGCCCAGTGGCACTCAGACAGCATTAGACACGAACAATGGACCTTTTCCATGGGAAACCAAAGTCTCCACCTCACGTTCCTGATGTCAGTTTGTAGGAGGCCTTTGGAACTACAAGGGCAGACAAACTTCCATCTGGTGGTAGATTGCACCTGGGAGATATCCTCATTTGTATAGAATTTTAGTGGAATTTTAGTAGGCAGAAGTCCAGCGGCAGGCAGACATCATTACACACGAACGCTGGCCAATATCCATGGGAAACCAAAGTCTCCAACCCAGGCTCCTCATGTCAGTTTGTAGGAGGCCTTTGGCATTAAAAGGGCAGACAAACTTTCATCTGGTGGGAAATTGCATTTGGGAGATATCCTCATATGTATGGAACTTTGGTAGGCATATGCCCACTGGCAGGCAGACAGCATTAGACACGAACGGTGGCCTCTTTCCATGGAAAAACAAAGTCTCCACCCCACGTTCCTGATGTCAGTTTTTAGGAGACCTCTGGCACTACAGGAGGAGACAAACTTCCAACAGCTGGCGTATTGCATCTGGGAGATATCCTCATTTGTGAGGTATTTCAGCAGGCATAACACCAGTGACAGGCAGACAGCATTAGACACGAACGGTGCCCCTTTTCCATGGGAAACCAAAGTCTCCACCCCACGTTCCTGACATCAGTTTTTAGGAGGCATTTGGCACTACAGAGGCAGACAAACTTCCATCTGGTGGTAGATTGCACCTGGGAGACATCCTCATTTGTATGGAATTTTAGTGGGATTTTAATAGGCAGAAGCCTAGTGGCAGACGCAAGTCATTAGACACGAACGCTGGCCCATTTCCATGGGAAACCAAAGTCTCCACTCCAGGTTCCTGATGTGAGTTTGTAGGAGGCCTTTGGCACTACAAGAGCAGACAAAGTTCCATCTGGTGGTTGATTGCATCGAGGAGATATCCTCATTTGTATGGAATTTCAGCAGGCAGAAGCCCAGTGGCAGGCAGACAGCATTAGACACGAACAATGGACCTTTTCCATGGGAAACCAAAGTCTCCACCCTAGGTTCCTGATGGCAGTTTGTAGGAGGCCTTTGGAAATACAAGGGCAGAGAAACTTCCATCTGGTGTTAGGTTGTAGCTGGGAGATATACTCATTTTTATGGAATTTTAGTGGAATTTTAGTAGGCAGAAACCCAGCAGCATGTAGACAGAATTAGACATGAATAGTGGCCCATTTCCATAGGAAACCAAAGTCTCCAACCCATGATCCTGATGTCATTTTCTAGGAGGCCTCTGGCACTACAAGAGGGGACAAACTTCCAATTGGTGGCATATTGCATCTGGGAGATATCCTCATTTGTATGTAATTTTAGTACCCATAAGCCCAGTGGCAGGCAGACAGCATTAGACACGAACGGTGGCCCTTTTCCATGGGAAACCAAAGTCTCCGCCCCAGGTTCCTGATGACAATTTGTAGGAGGCCTTTGGAATTACAAGGGCAGACCAACTTCTATCTGGTGGTAGATTGCACCTGGGAGATATCCTCATTTGTATAGAATTTTAGTGGAATTTTAGTAGGCATAAGCCCAGTGGCAGGCAGACAGCATTAGACATGAACAATGGACCTTTTCCATGGGAAACCAAAGTCTCCACCTCACGTTCCTGATGTCAGTTTCTAGGAGGCCTTTGGAACTACAAGGGCAGACAAACTTCCATCTGGTGGTAGATTGCACCTGGGAGATATCCTCATTTGTGAGGAATTTCAGAAGGCATAACCCCAGTGGCAGGCAGATAGCATTAGACACGAATGGTGCCCTTTTCCATGGGAAACCAAAGTCTCCATCCCACGTTCCTGATGTCAGTCATTAAGAGGCGAATGGAACTACAAGGCCAGAAAAATTTCCATCTGGTGGTAGATTGGACCTGGGAGATATCGCCATTTGTATGGAATTTTAGTGGTATTTTAGTAGGCAGAAGTCCAGCGGCAGGCAGACAGCATTACACACGAACGCTGGCCAATATCCATGGGATACCAAAGTCTCCAACCCAGGCTCCTCATGTCAGTTTGTAGGAGGCCTTTGGCATTAAAAGGGCAGACAAACTTCCATCTGGTGGTTGATTGCATCGGCGAGATATGCTCATTTGTATGGGATTTCAGAAGGCAGAAGCCAAGTGGCACGCAGACAGCATTGGACACGAACAGTGGCCCATTTCCATGGGAAACCAAAATCTCCACCCCACGTTGCTGATGTCTCATTGTAGGAGGCGTTTTCCAATATAAGGGCAGAAAAACTTCCATCTGGTGGTAGATTGCACCTGGGAGGTATCCTCATTTCTATGGAATTTTAGTGGAATTTTAGTAGGAAGAAACCCAGTGGCAGGCAGGCAGCATTAGACACGAACAATGGCCCATTTCTATGGGAAACCAAAGCCTCCACTCCGGGTTCCGGGTGTCAGTTTGTAGGAGGCCTTTGGCACTACAAGGGCAGACAAAGTTCCGTCTTGTGTTTGATTGAATCGAGGAGATACCCTCATTTGTATGGAATTTCAGCAGGCAGAAGCCCAGTAGCAGGCAGACAGCATTAGACACGAACAATGGACCTTTTCCATGGGAAACCAAAGTCTCCACCTCACGTTCCTGATGTCAGTTTGTAGGAGGCTTTTATAATACAAGGGCAGGCAAACTTCCATCTGGTGGTAGATTGCACCTGGGAGATAACCTCATTTCTATAGAATTTTAGTGGAATTTTAGTAGGCATAAGGCCAGTGGCTGCCAGACAGCATTAGACACGAACGGTGGGCATTTCTTTGGAAAACAAAAGTCTCCACCCCCCGTTCGGGATGTCAGTTTTTAGGAGGCCTTTGGCACTACGGGGGCAGAAAAACTTCCACCCAGTGGTAGATTACACCTGGGAGATATCCTCATTTGTATGGAACTTCAGCAGTCATCACCACAGTGCCAGGCAGACAGCATTAGACAGGAACGGTGGTCCTTTTCCATGGGAAAGCAAAGTCTCCCCCCCAGGTTCCTGATGGCAGTTTGTAGGAGGCCTTTGGAAACACAAGGGCAGAGAATCTTCCATCTGGTGTTAGATTGCACCTGGGAGATATACTCATTTGTATGGAATTTTAGTGGAATATTAGTAGACAGAATCCCAGCTGCAGGTAGACAGAATTAGACATGAATAGTGGCTCATTTCCATGGGAAACCAAAGTCTCCACCCCAGGTTCCTCATGTTATTTTCTAGGAGGCCTCTGGCACTACAGGAGGAGACAAAGTTCCTATTGGTGGCATTTTGCATCTAGGAGATATCCTCATTTGTATGTAATTTTAATAGCCATAAGCCCAGTGGCAGGCAGACAGTATTATACGCGAACGGTGGCCCTTTTCCATGGGAAACCAAAGTCTCCGCCTCAGGTTCTTGATGTCAATTTGTAGGAAGCCTTTGGATCTTCACAGGCAGACAAACTTCTATCTGGTGGTAGATTGCACCTGGGAGACATCCTCATTTGTATAGAATTTTAGTGGAATTTTAGTCGGCATAAGCCCAGTGTCTCGCAGACAGCATTAGACACGAACTGTGGTCCATTTCCTTGGGAAACCAAAGTCTCCATCTCACGTGCCTGATGTCAGTTTGTAGGAGGCCTTTGGCACTACAAGGGCAGATAAACTTCCAACTGGTGGTAGATTCCGTGCGGGAGATATCCTCATTTGTGAGGAATTTCAGCAGGCATAAGCCCAGTGGCAGGCAGACAGCATTAGTCACAAACGGTGACCCTTTTCCATGGGAAACCGAAGTCTCTACCCCACGTTCCTGATATTAGTTTGTAAGAGGCCTTTGGAAGTACAAGGGCAGAAAAACTTCCATCTGGTGGTAGATTGCACCTGGGAGATATCCTCATTTTTATGGAATTTCAGTGGTATTAAAGTAGGCAGAAATCCAGCAGCAGGCAGACTGCTTTACACACGAACGCTGGCCCATATCCATGGGAAACCAAAGTGTCCACTCCAGGCTCCTCATGTCAGTTTATAGAAGGCCTTTGGAAATACAAGGGCAGAAAAACTTATATCTGGCGGTAGACTGCACCCGGGAGATGTCTTCATTTGTATGGAATTTCAGTGGAATTTTCGTAGGTAGAAGCCCAATGGCCGACAGACATTATTAGACACGAACGGTGGCCCATTTCCATGAGAAACCAAAGTCTCCACCCCAGGTTCCTGATGTCAGTTTTTAGGAGGCCTTTGGCACTAGAAGGGCAAACAAACTTCCAACTGGTGGGAGATTCCATCTGGGAGATATCCTCATTTGTGAGGAATTTCAGTAGGCATAACTCCAGTGGCAGGCAGACAGCATTAGACACGAACAGTGGCCCTTTTCCATGGGAAACCAAAATCTCCACCCCATGTTGCTGATGTCACTTTGTAGGAGGCGTTTTCCAATATAAGGGCAGAGAAACTTCCATCTGGTTGTAGATTGCACCTGGGAGATATCCTCATTTCTATGGAGTTTTAGTGGAATTTTAGTAGGAAGAAACCCAGTGGCAGGCAGACAGCATTAGACAAGAAAAATGGCCCATTTGATGGAAAACCAAAGTCTCCCCGCCACGTTCCTGATGTCCGTTTCTAGGAGGCCTTTGACACTACAAAGGTAGACAAACTTCCGTCTGGTGGTTGATTGCATCGGGGAGATATACTCATTTGTATGGAACTTCAGCAGGTAGAAGCCCAGTGGCAGGCAGACAGCATTAGACATGAACGGTGGCCCTTTTCCCATGGGCAGCCAAAGTCTCCAAGCCACGTTCCTGATGTCAGGTTTTAGGAGGCCTTTGGCAGTACAAGGGCAAACAAACTTCCGTCTGGTGGCTGATTGCATCGGGGAGATATCCTCATTTGTATGGAATTTCAGCAGGTAAAAGCCCAGTGGCAGGCAGACAGCATTAGACACGAATGGTGGCCCTTTTCCATGGGAAAACAAAGTCTCCAACCCAGGCTCCTGATGTCAGTTTGTAGGAGGCCTTTGGCATAAAAAGGGCAGACAAACTTCCATCTGGTGGGAAATTGCATTTGGGAGATATCCTCATTTGTAGGGAATTTTGGTAGGCTTCTGCCCACTGGCAGGCAGACAGCATTAGACACGAACAGTGGCCCCTTTCCATGGAAAAACAAATTATCCATCCTATGTTCCTGATGTCAGTTTTTAGGAGGCTTTTGGCACTGCAAGGGCTGACAAACTTCCACCTGGTGGTGGATTGCACCTGGGAGATATCCTCATTTTTATGGAATTTTAGTGGTATTTTAGTACTCAGAAGCCCAATGGCAGACAGACAGCATTAAACATGAATGGTGGGCCTTTTCTATAGGAAACCAAAGTCTCCGGGTGAGGTTCCGAATGTCAGTTTGAAGGAGGCCTTTGGCACTGCAAGAGCAGACAAATTTCCATCTGGTGGCATATTGCGTCTGGGAGATATCCTCATTTGTATGTAATTTCAGTAGTCATAAGTCAGTGGCAAGGAGACAGCATTAAACACCAAGGGTGGCCCTTTTCCATGGGAAACCAAAGCGTCCTCTCCAGGTTCCTGATGTCAGTTTGTAGGAGGCCGTTGCATTACAAGGGCAGACAAACTTTCAACTGGTGGTAGACTCCATCTGGGTGATATCCTCATTTTTATGGAATTTTACTAGGCATACGCCCAGTGGCAGGCACATAGCATTAGACAAAAAGGGTGGCCCATTTCCATGGGAAAACAAAGTCTCCACCGCACGTTCCTGATGTCAATTTTTAGGAGGCCTTTGGCACTTCAAGGGCAGACAAACTTCCACCTGGTGGTAGATTGCACCTGGGACTTATCAGCATTTGTATGGAACTGCAGCAGTCATAACCACAGTGCCAGGCAGACAGCATTAGACACGAACGGTGGCCCTTTTCCATGGGAAACCAAAGTCTACGCCCCAGGTTCCTGATGTTAATTTGTAGGAAGCCTTTAACACTACAAGGGCAGACAAACTTCCATCTGGTGGTAGATTGCACCTGGGAGGTATCCTAATTTGTATGGAATTTTAGTGGAATTTTAGTAGGCATAAGCCCAGTATCTGGCAGACAGCATTACACACGAACAGTGGCCCTTCTCCATGGGAAACCAAAATCTCCACCCCATGTTGCTGATGTCACTTTGTAGGAGACGTTTTCCAATATAAGGGCAGAGAAACTTCCATCTGGTTGTAGATTGCACCTGGGAGATATCCTCATTTTTATGGAGTTTTAGTAGAATTTTAGTAGGAAGAAACCCCGTGGCAGGCAGACAGCATTAGACAAGAAAAATGGCCCATTTGATGGAAAACCAAAGTCTCCACCCCTCGTTCCTGATGTCCGTTTCTAGGAGGCCTTTGGCACTACAAGGGCAGACAAACTTCCATCTGGTGGTTGATTGCATCGTTGAGATATCCTCATTTTTATGGAATTTCATCAGGTAGAAGCCCAGTGGCAGGCAGACAGCATTAGAGAGGAACGGTGACCCTTTTCCATGGGAAAACAAAGTCTCCAACCAGGCTCCTGATGTCAGTTTTTAGTAGGCCTTTGGCATTAAAAGGGCAGACAAACTTCCATCTGGTGGGAAATTTTGTTAGGGAGATATCCTCATTTGTATGTAATTTCAGTAGTCATAAGCCCAGTGGCAAGGAGACAGCATTAAACACCAAGGGTGCCCCTTTTCCATGGGAAACCAAAGCCTCCTTTCCAGAATCCTGATGTCAGTTTGTAGGAGGCCTTTGGCATTACAAGGGCAGATAAACTTTCATCTGGTGGTAGACTCTATCTGGGAGATATCCTCATTTGTACGGGATTTTACTAGGCATAATCCCAGTGGCAGTCACATAGCATTAGACACAAACGGTGCCCCATTTCAATGGGAAAACAAAGTCTCCACCCCACGTTCCTGATGTCAATTTGTAGAAGGCGTTTGGAACTACAAGGGCAGAAAAACTTCCATCTGGTGGTAGATTGCACCTGGGAGATATCCTCATTTCTCTGGAATTTTATTGGAATTTTATTACGAAGATCCCCAGTGGCAGGCAGACAGCTTTAGACACGAACGGTGGCCCATTTTTATGGGAAACCAAAGTCTCCACCCCACGTTCCTGATGTCCGTTACTAGGAGGCCTTCGGCAGTACAAGGGTAGACAAACTTCCACCTGGTGGTAGATTGCTCCTGGGAGATATCCTCATTTGTATGGACCTTCAGCAGTCATAACCACAGTGCCAGGCAGACAGCATTAGACAGGAACGGTGGTCCTTTTCCTAGGGAAACCAAAGTCTCCACACCACGTTCCCGATGTCAGGTTTTAGTAGGCCATTGACAGTACAAGGGCAGAAAAACTTCCGTCTGGTGGATGATTGCATCGGGAAGATATCCACATTTGTATGGAATTTCAGCAGATAGAAGCCCAGTGGCAGGCAGACAGCATTAGACACGAACGGTGGTCCTTTTCCATGGGAAAACAAAGTCTCCAACCCAGGCTCCTGATGTCAGTTTGTAGGAGGCCTTTGGCACTACAAGGGCAGACAAACCTCCATCTAGTGGTGGATCGCACCTCGTAGATGTCCTTATTTGTATGGAATTTTAGTGGTATTTTAGTACTCAGAAGACCAGTTGCAGACAGAGAGAATTAAACATGAACGGTGGGCCTTTTCCATAGGAAACCAAAGTCTCCACGCCAGGTTCCGAATGTCAGTATAAAGGAGGCCTTTGGCACTGCAAGAGCAGACAAACTTCCATCTGGTGGCATATTGCATCTGGGAGATATCCTCATTTGTATGGAACTTCAGCAGTCATAACCACAGTGCCAGGCAGACAGCATTAGACAGGAACGGTGGTCCTTTTCCATGGGAAACCAAAGTCTCCACCCTAGGTTTCTGATGGCAGTTTGTAGGAGGCCTTTGGAAACATAAGGGCAGAGAAACTTCCATCTGGTGTTAGTTTGCACCTGGGAGATATTCGCATTTGTATGGAATTTTAGAGGAATTTTAGTAGGCAGAATCCCAGCGGCAGGCAGACAGAATTAGACATGAATAGTGGCCCATTTCCATGGGAAACCAAAGTCTCCACCCCAGGTTCCTGATGTCATTTTCTAGGAGGCCTCTGGCACTACAAGACGAGACAAACTTCCAACTGGTGGCATACTGCATCTGGGAGATATCCTCATTTGTATGTAATTTTAGTAGGCATAACCCCAGTGGCAGGCAGACAGCATTAGACAGGAACCATGGCCCTTTGCCATGGGAAACCAAAGTCTCCACCCCAGCTTCTTGATGTCAATTTGTAGGAAGCCTTTTGCTCTACAGGGTGAGACAAACTTCCATTTGGTGGTAGATTGCACGTGAGAGACATCTTCAATGGTATAGAATTTTATTGGAATTTTAATAGGCAGAAGCCTTGTGGCAGGCAAACATCATTAGACACGAACACTGTCCCATTTCCATGGGAAACCAAAGTCTCCACTCCAGGTTCCTGATGTCAGTTTGTAGGAGGCCTTTGGCACTACAAGGGCAGACAAAGTTCCGTCTGGTGGTTGATTGCATTGAGGAGATATCCTCATTTGTATGGAATTTCAGCAGGCAGAAGATCAGTGGCAGGCAGACAGCATAGGACACGAACGGTGGACCTTTTTCATGGGAAAACAAAGTCTCCAACCCACGTTCCTGATGTCAGTTTTTAGGAGGCCTTTGGCACTACAAGGGCAAACAAACTTCGAACTGGTGGTAGATTCCATATGGGAGATATCCTCATTTGTGAGGAATTTCAGCAGGCGTAACCCAGTGGCAGGAAGACAGCATTAGACACGAACGGTTGCCCTTTTCCATGGAAAAACCAATTATGCATCCTATGTTCCTGATTTCAGTTTTTAGGAGGCCATTGGCGCTACACTGGCAGACAAATTTCCATCTGGCGGTAGACTGCACCTCGGAGATGTCCTCATTTGTACGGAATTTTAGTGGTATTTTAGTACTCAGAAGCCCAGTGGCAGACAGACAGCATTAAACATAAACGGTGGGCCTTTTCCATAGGAAACCGAAGTCTCCAGGCCAGGTTCCGAATGTCAGTTTGAAGGAGGCCTTTGGCACTGCAAGAGCAGACAAACTTCCATCTGGTGGCATATTGCATCTGGGAGATATCCTCATTTGTATGTAATTTTAGTAGCCATAATCCCAGTGGCAAGCAGACAGCATTAGACACGAATGGTGGCCCTTTTCCATGGGAAACCAAAGTCTCAACCCCAGGTTCCTGATGTCAGTTTGAAGGAGGCCTTTGGCAGTACAAAGGCAGACCACGTTCCGTCTGGTGGTTGATTGCATCGAGGAGATATCCTCATTTCTATGGAATTTCAACAGGCAGAAGCTCAGTGGCAGGCAGACAGCATTAGACACGAACAGTGGAACTTTTCCATTGGAAACCAAAGTCTCCACCTCACGTTCCTGATGTCAGTTTGTAGGAGGCCTTTGGAACTACAAGGGCAGACAAACTTCCGTCAGGTGGTAGATTGCACCTGGGAGATATCCTCATTTGTAGAGTATTTTATTGGAATTTTAGTAGGCATAAGCCAAGTGGCTGGCAGAGAGCATTAGACACAAACGTTGGCCCATTTCCTTGGGAAACCAAAGTCTCCATCTCACGTTCCTGATGTCAGTTTGTAGGAGGCCTTTGGTACTACAAGGGCAGACATACTTCTATCTTGTGGTTGATTGCATCGCAGAGATATCCTCATTTTTATGGAACTTCGGCAGTCATAACCACTGTACCAGGCAGACAGCATTAGACAGGAACAGTGGTCTTTTTCCATGGGAAACCAAAGTCTCCACACTACGTTCCCGATATCAGGTTTTAGGAGGTTTTTTGCAGTACATGGGAAGACAAACTTCCGTCTTTTGGTTTATTTCATCGGGGAGATATCCTCATTTGTATGGAATTTCAGCAGGCATAAGCCCAGTGTCTGGCAGACAACATTACACACGAACGCTGGCCAATATCCATGGGAAACCAAAGTCTCCAACCCAGGCTCCTCATGTCAGTTTGTAGGAGGCCTTTGGCATTAAAAGGGCAGACAAACTTTCATCTGGTGGGAAATTGCATTTGGGAGATATCCTCATATGTATGGAACTTCGGTAGGCATATGCCCACTGGCAGGCAGACAGCATTAGACACGAACGGTGGCCTCTTTCCATGGAAAAACAAAGTCTCCACCTCACGTTCCTGATGTCAGTTTGTAGGAGGCCTTTGGAACTACAAGGGCAGACAAACTTCCATCTGGTGGTAGATTGCACCAGGGAGATATCCTCATTTGAATGGAATTTTAGTGGAATTTTAGTCGGCAGAATCCGAAAAGTCGCCAGATAGCATTAGACACGAACGGTGGCCCATTTCCATGGGAAACCAAAGTCTCCAACCCAGGCTCCTGATGTCAGTTTTTAGGAGGCCTTTGGCATTAAAATGGTAGACAAACATCC